>CM055276.1:87457809-88091763 GCA_029237695.1 Conchocele bisecta | reverse complement strand
CTGTCGGGAGACCCAATTTTCCTCGTTAACCAATTTTTTGATTTTCGGGGGTGTGGGGGTATTATAGAGGGTTATAAACGATACCACGGTAGGTGGTATCATTTTGACTCCCTTACTACTACTATTTTTCTTACCCTGCATAGGCAATTACCATCACCAATTGTTGTGACTGGCATGCATTGTTGTCGCATTGCGGGGTGAAATACTTTCAAAATTTGATCTGCTTACAAATCAATTGTGTAAGTGGGATGTACGTGGGATGTATAATTTGGCGATATACTGTATGTTACTAACAACTTTCTCTCCGACTTGGCAGTGTTGGTCATCTCGTTCTTCTTCTTCGACAGAAGTTCAGTCTGTAAAAATGCGCAAATCTATATTACTGACCTATACTGGTCATAAAGTGATCAATGATCATGAAGTGCAGTCTGGAATCTGTAAAAATGCGCAACTATATTACTGATCATGATCTACATTGGTCACAAGCTGATCATGTCTATATTACTGATCTATACTGGTCAAAAAGTGATCATTATTTAAAACTACTGGTCAGCTAGCGAACAGTGTAGATCAATGATCGTGAAGTGCAGTCTGCAGTCTGTAAAAATGCGCAACTATATTACTGATCATGATCTACACTGGTCACAAGCTGATCATGATCTACATCTATATTACTGATCATGATCAACACTGGTCACACGCTGATCATGATCTAGACGCGTGCCAAGATAATACGGATGTGACTATCATCTACTGAGGCGGCTGGCTGACAAAATATACCGTATGACACTTCGTACCAGCATAGCCACAGGACTGCACAGCACAGAAGAGCCACAGAACTGCACAGCACAGAAGACACAACGCATACTGTGGATGCAAATGTCATACTGTACGTACTGTACACTGGTCATAATCTGGTTTGCAAGTGGTGTTTAACTTATTCTAGTTAACAGAGTATCTAAACTGGTGATAAAGATGGTACAACTGGTTTAACAAATTCTTTGAAGTTACACTACAATACACAGTGGCATGATTAACGCCTTTAGGCGGCGATATTCGCTAAAGTACACAAAGACGCTTGCCCAATAATATTTCACAGTAGGTGGTACCTGGTTAACACATTCAGGGTTACACAGAGATTCACTCGTGAACAATGTAGACACTGAGATGATCGCATACATTATACAAATTGCACCAGGATGTACGGTCATAAACTGATCATTATCTATAATGGTACAACTAGTACAAATTCATACAACGTAAAATCCTTAAGTGAAATCTACGTGAGGAAAACGTTATACCAATTTATGTTGTACCAACATCAGTATGCCAACGTCTTGTGAATGTTGTATTAAAACGTACAATCACTACGTGAAATCAACGACAGGAACTCGTTCCTAATTACGTTGTTCCAACGTCGATATGCCAATGTTTTGGGTATGTTGTCTTAAAACGTAAAATAACTATGTGAACTCTACGACAGGAAAACTTTCCTGAAGTACGTTGTACCAACATCATTATGAAACCGTAATGTGAATGTCGTCATAAAACGTATAATTACTACGTGAAATCTACGACAGGAAAACTTTCCTGCAGTACGTTGTTACAATGTCATGATGAAAACGTCTTGTGAATGTCGTCATAAAACGTAAAATCACTACATGAAATCTACGACAGGAACACTTTCCTGGAGTACGTTGTACCAACGTAATTATGAAAACGTCTTGTGAATGTCGTCATAAAACGTAAATTCACAACGTTAAATCTACCACAGGAAAACATTCATGAAGTACGTTGTACCAACGTCAGTGTGGCAATGTCTTGTGAATGTCGCCACAAAACGTAAAATCACTACGTGAAATCTACGACAGGAAAACTTTCCTGAAGTACGTTGCTACAACGTCATTATGAAAACGTCTTGTGAATGTCGTCATAAAACATAAATTCAATACGTGAAATCTACGATAGGAAAACTTCCCTGAAGTACGTTGTACCAACGTCATTATGACAACGTCATGTGAATGTCGTCATAAAACGTAAAATCACAACTATGTGTAATATACGACAGAAAAACTTTCCTGAAGTACGTTGTACCAACGTCATTATGAAAACGTCTTGTGAATGTCGTCATGAAACGTAAAATGACTATGTGCAATATACGACAGGAAAACTTTCCTGAAGTACGTTGTACCAACGTCATTATGAAAACGTATTGTGAATGTCGTCATAAAACGTACGTAAAATCACTACGTGAAATGTACGATAGGAAAACTTTCCTGAAGTACGTTGTACCGACGTCATTGTGAAAACGTCTTGTCAATGTCGTCATAAAACGTAAAATCACTACGTGAAATCTACGAAGTACGTTGTACCAACGTCATTATGAAAACGTCTTGTGAAGGTCGTCATAAAACGTAAAATTACTACGTGAAGTCTACGACAGGAAAACTTTCCTGAAGTACGTTGTACCAACGTCATTGTGAAAACGTCTTGTGAATGTCGTCATAAAACGTGAAATCTACGAAGTACGTTGTACCAACGTCATTATGAAAACGTCTTGTGAAGGTCGTCATAAAACGTAAAAGTACGTTGTACCAACGTCATTGTGAAAACGTCTTGTGAATGTCGTCATAAAAGGTAAAATCACCACGTGAAATCTACGACAGGAAAACTTTCCTGAAATACGTTCTACCAACGTCATTGTGAAAACGTCTTGTGAAGTACGTTGTACCAACGTCATTGTGAAAACGTCTTGTGAATGTCGTCGTAAAACGTAAAATCACTACGTGAAATCTACGACAGGAAACCTTTCCTGGAGTACGTTGTACCAACGTCATTGTGAAAACGTCTTGTGAATGTCGTCATAAAACGTAAAATCACTACGTGAAATCTACGACAGGAAAACTTTCCTGAAGTATGTTGTACCAACGTCATTGTGGCAACGTCTTGTGAATGTCGTCATGAAACGTAAGATCACTACGTGAAATCTACGACAGGAAAACTTTCCTGAAGTACGTTCTACCAACGTCATTGTGAAAACGTCTTGTGAATGTCGTCATAAAACGTAAAATCACTATGTGAAATCTACGACAGAAAAACTTTCCTGAAGTACGTTGTACCAACGTCATTATGAAAACGTCTTGTGAATGTCGTCATGAAACGTAAAATGACTATGTGCAATATACGACAGGAAAACTTTCCTGAAGTACGTTGTACCAACGTCATTATGAAAACGTATTGTGAATGTCGTCATAAAACGTACGTAAAATCACTACGTGAAATGTACGATAGGAAAACTTTCCTGAAGTACGTTGTACCGACGTCATTGTGAAAACGTCTTGTCAATGTCGTCATAAAACGTAAAATCACTACGTGAAATCTACGAAGTACGTTGTACCAACGTCATTATGAAAACGTCTTGTGAAGGTCGTCATAAAACGTAAAATTACTACGTGAAGTCTACGACAGGAAAACTTTCCTGAAGTACGTGTACCAACGTCATGTGAAAACGTCTTGTGAATGTCGTCATAAAACGTGAAATCTACGAAGTACGTTGTACCAACGTCATTATGAAAACGTCTTGTGAAGGTCGTCATAAAACGTAAAAGTACGTTGTACCAACGTCATTGTGAAAACGTCTTGTGAATGTCGTCATAAAACGTAAAATCACCACGTGAAATCTACGACAGGAAAACTTTCCTGAAATACGTTCTACCAACGTCATTGTGAAAACGTCTTGTGAAGTACGTTGTACCAACGTCATTGTGAAAACGTCTTGTGAATGTCGTCGTAAAACGTAAAATCACTACGTGAAATCGACAGACTTTCCAGGTGTACGTTTGACCAACTGGAGTACGTTGTCCAACGTCATTGTGTGAAAACGTCTTGTGAATGTCGTCATTAAAACGTAGAATGTCGTCAAAAGTTAAAATACTACGTGAAATACGGGAAAAACTTTCCTGAAGTATGTTGTACCAACGTCATTGTGGCAACGTCTTGTGAATTTCGTCATGAAACGTAAGATCACTACGTGAAATCTACGACAGGAAAACTTTCCTGAAGTACGTTCTACCAACGTCATTGTGAAAACGTCTTGTGAATGTCGTCATAAAACGTAAAATCACTATGTGAAATCTACGACAGGAAAACTTTCCATATGTACCATGATTTTTGTCTAAAAATGTAACTGTCTTCTGTATATATATAGTCGCATGTGGGCAACATTTATACAGCGTAAAACGATACATTTGTGGAAAATGGAATAAATGGAATAAATGGAATAAATGGAATAAATGGAATAGGTGATAACAATGTTTGACAGTTGTAATAAATGGAGGTCCGGTTTCCACCTGTTCGTAGGACCCCCCCCCCCCCCCCCCACACACACACACACACAGAAATGGCAAAGAAATGCCATTTTCAAAAATATCTTCTTTTTTCTTCAAATTCTTTTCGCACCGAACGACAGAAAGATTTTTTTTTGCATCTCGGCATTCGGTCAACTTTATCATTGTTTATCCATCCATTAATGTCCGGATACCTGGAAAATGACATTATTGCCACTGGTCTTATATATATACTTACCACAATTGTTGTCATTTTCTTATTATGACGCCACCACCATAATCATAGTCTATACGTTTTGCCGTACTGGATATTGCAGGTATATATGGTCTTATAATCAGTGTCTATACTGTTTCCCCGTAATGGATCTTGCCGGAACACATAAGTATAATCAGACCCTATAATTATACGGTTTGCCGTAACGCTTTGCCGTACTGGATATTGCAGGTACATATGGTCATATAATCATAGTGTATACTCTTTTCCGTACTGTATATTGCAGAAACACGGTCCTAGAATCATAGTCTATACGGTTTGCCGTACTGGATATTGCAGGTACATATGGTACTATAATCATAGTCTATACAGTTTGCCGTACTGGATATTGCATGTACATATGGTCATATAATCATAGTCTATACTCTTTTCCGTACTGAATATCGCAGAGACACGGTCCTATAATCATAGTCTATACGTTTTGCCGTACTGTATATTGCAGAAACACGGTCCTATAATCATAGCTAGTCTATACGGTTTGCCGTACTGGATATTGCAGAAACACGGTCCTATAATCATAGTCTATACGGTTTGCCGTACTGGATATTGCAGGTACATATGGTCCTATAATCATAGTACAGTCAAACCTCCACGAACGGCCACCTCTCTACAACAGCCACCTCTATTTAACAGCCAAAATTCTAAGACCCACTGTTATGAATTATCAGAGCTACAGTTAGTGTGCGTAATTTGATAAATTTTGTTACTTCTTCACTAAAACTGGCAAGTTGGTAGAGCGTTAGAATCGTCTCATTGAGCACTCCCGACTTGCCAGTTTTGGTGAAGAAATAAAAAAAAGTTTATAAAATTACGCAACTTAGCTGTAGCTCTGATATTTACTATATGATTTACATCTCTTCAACAGCCACCTCTCTACAAAAGCCAGTTCTCAGTCTTCCCATGGATGGCTGTTGTAGAGAGGTTGCACTGTATATACAGTCTGCCGTACTGGATATTGCAGGTACATATGGTCCTATAATCATAGTCTATACAGTTTTCCGTACCGGATATTGCAGGTACATATGGTCCTATAACCATAGTCTATACTGTTTGCCGTACTGGATATTGCAGGTACATATGGTCCTATAATCAGTATATACTGTTTGCCGTACTTGATATTGCAGGGACATAACTATTTGTGACATAATTTGGGACTTTACCGGAAAACACATTTGTATTACATTCGACTGATTATTCGCCAAAGTATTGATTGTATGTAATATTTAATATACTTGTATTTAAATAAAATATTGAAATAACGGTATGTTTGTTGTAAAGTAGTAGAATCTAGCGGGGCCGGTTTCCTCTGTTTCCATCTCCTTCCTTTCCCCCCTCTTGGGAGACGACATGCAAGGGCATCGAGCCAGTGCCGTCGTTAAATATAAGAATTTAATATTATGTCGGTGCCCACACAATATCCGGTACGGAAAACAGTATAGACTCTGATTGGTAATATCTGGGAAAACACATATCGAAAAAACAGTCTTCCTTGCTAGAAATTGGGTGGTGGTTGGGAGCAGCGAAGGGTAGTTTAACGATCGGTATTCATCCTTTCCGGAATGCCGACTTACATGGTTTGGCCCTCATTTACATGCCCCCTGTACTTGAGAGCTAAAACATGTTATGCTCCATTAAGAAGTAATAAGCTTAAAGCTAATCCTATTACTTTGGGACAGAGCTAAGTGACTGTGGTGCGGCATGGACCCGACACCAGGTCAGGATATTCTGATTTCAGGACTGAATATATAGTTCTGTAAATATTGAGTTCTGATTTTGGGAATTTCCCTCATTGTGGACAGGTTGAATACGGAATAATCCATCCCGTTGGCCCGGCCTTAAATGACCCTGGCAGATGATAGGCCATTAAACACAAATAATCAATCAATCAATCCTTCCTAGAAAGGAATGTTCCTTTGAATGCTGTCCAACATAATATCAAATTATACATAAACCTATTAAATACAATGACTTAATCAATAGATTTAACGAACAAGTATAAGCTTAGCTAAACTATTGATTTGAACAGCATTAAAACCTTCCTTTCGTAGAACAATCGTCATTTTGCGACGATCTTTTCCTTTCAAATACATCGAATACCGGTACACTACTGTGGGATACGTTGTAGGATGTATTTGCGGTGCATTTTGTGCATTTGGACTATATTTGGGTGGTGTTCCGATTTGGGTGTATTTTGGTGTTTCGTAACACCCAGAAAAGCTTCGTTTCCCAACAATTCCTTCCCAAAAAGGATCACGCATTCCCCAAAAGGAATACATTTATAATAATATAAAATTATGTCTAATGCATTATAATGAAAAATGCATTAACATAATATTAATGAATATTAAAAAAAACATTTAACTTAATTGGAGGAAAAAAAACATTCATATCGCAGAAACAAAATTGTTCAAATTTTACATCCCACAACATCAAATTATACATAAACATATGCAATACACTGATTTAAATGTAAGAATTAGTTTAGTTGAACTAAAATTGATTTAAACTACATCAAAACATTCCTTTCGTAGAACAATCTTCCTTTCGTGAAGTTCCTTTCGCGAAAGGAAAATTGTTCTACGAAAGGAAGGTTTTAAACCCGTTTTAAACATATAAATTTTACATCCCATAATATCAAATCATACATAAACATACGAAATACACTTATTTAACTGCAAGCAGTTGAACTAAAATTGATTTAAACTACATGAAAAACCTTCCTTTCGTAGAAAATCTTCCTTTCGCGAAAGGAAGGTTCCTTTCGCTGTTTAGTCAAACCGAAGAAATTGTCAAGGTCAATGTTTCACTGTTTGTCTCGCAATAACCCGCCGCTTTATATTTGCACACCAAAAAAAACAGATCACCAATACCGCTGACTTTCTAGCCACTTTGAATGAAATAGATGGGATAACATTTTGGATTGGAACACGGATACGTTTGTAAACTATTTCGATTTTATTGCCGCATTGGTCAAGCAGAGCGGTCCGCTGGTTTGACCGCAGAGCGCACATGTTAAATAAATACAATATATCTGCAGAAAACCGTGTCTATGGCCCTTTCTCCCTATCAATCACCCGTGTTAATGTATTTGATCACTATTATATGGAGATTTAATAAAGTATATTGCCGATCTGATATTGACGATCAGAACGTTATTCGCTTCATTTCAGATTAGACAGCATGGCGAACATGGTAGATACAAATACGATATAGAGAACGATAATGGCATGATAGTCCGTACATTGTAATAGAATGTCCATGTAACTTTGATCTGGTAATGTGACAACAACCAATTAGTAATTAGTTGATAATCGAATTGAAGTCGTATAAAGTAAGCTCTCTACTTAATTGATAGTTTGTCATACCAGTAGCGTCCTTACAAGTAGCTAAGAGTAATTGGCGTAATTGGCGTATTTGACATTGCCTAATAGTTGATTGGTAATTATTTATGTATTTTAAATACCACCGGTACCGTCAAAGGATGTGTTTTGGGTCTTGATTGAATAATTGGTACATCTCACGACCAATATATAACCCTTACCAAAAGTAGCATGGTCATAACACTATGGATCTGTGTATCGGATGTGATCTTGAGGTACGACCTCTGCAACACGCCGTAACATGCGACGTTTGCGACAGATGGCAGCACAGGATATGTGGAACGGGTAACTTTATCTATTTTTTTTTTCATTCTTCTTTCTTTTTTTGTCTTATTCTCGAATAATCTCCAATCTTCTATTATCCGGCTTTTAATAGTTGTTTAAAAATTTATTTAACCGCGATAAGAATGTTTCGGTTGTAATTTGCCGATTTCTCTAATTATATTGGGTGATTTACATTGTGTATTGGCGTAATTGGCACACGTCCGTTAGTAACATAGGGGACATAATTTAATCCACTGGGTATAACGTTTCCACTAAATGACCATTAATTGTCGGAGTACCTGACCGAGGTTGCCAAGTGCTACGTGGGCAACATCGAGTGAACATTATGTGAACAGTGAACAGTGAATGGACAACCATACAGTGCACTACAGTGCCCAAAAGTGCTTGACATACCTTGTATATATGTATATTTGTATATTTGTATAGTTCTTCACATAATTTGACATTATGTGAACATTAGGTGTACCTGTTACCTGTACGTGTCGTGATTATTAACTCACAATGGTGGTGTGAATCAGAAACAGATGTTATACTCTTGTCTTCATCTTGTTATCTTATACCACAGAGGTTTTAAGTTTAACACATTTTATCTATAATAACAATCACATAGACATGTTTATCATAGGTAATATTTGTTCAACTCAACCATCCACTTATCGACTTTGGTGTAATTATTCATTATAAATAAACTTTTATATATTCTGCCCATCAAACTCCTTTTTTTATTAAAAAAATAAAAAAAAATAAAAAATATGGGGCCGAGATGTCGTGGGGCCGAGGTGTCTGGGGCCGAGGTGTCGTGGGGCCGAGATGTCGTGGGGCCGAGATTGTTTAGGGCCGAGACGTCACTAAAGCATTCTTTCGCAGTTTAAAGTAAACTGCAATTAAAAGCGGAGCGCAGCGCTAACTGCGATATAAGTATTGCAATTCCGCAACCAACTCTTTGGACCGCAGTCACATGATTGCAGTCCGATTGCGGTCCAATTGCAATTAATGGGAACGTGAATTGCAATCCTGCGCTCCAGGAATTGCAATTCGCCTGGTAAGAGAACCGCAGGCCACTCTGTAGTGTACATAAACGACTTTATTTATGATGTAAGGTAAAACACTTAAAATGGCATTTGATACCATTGAGCATACATACCTCTTAAACTATTAGAACGTTTTAATTTTGACAACGATATTTTAAAATTGGTTGAGCTCTTTTAAACCGATGTAAAAAGCTATGTTACAAATAATGTATTTTTTCTAATATATTTTCTCAATAGATAAAGGTGTAAGACAAGACTGTCCGCTATCACCTTACCTATTCAGTATTTTCATTGAAATACTATCTCAAGCAATTATAAATCAAACAGATATAACAGGAGTCAACATCGACGACATAGAATAAAAAATACAATGTTTGCTGACGATGCAAGTTTCATGACGGATGGTACAAAAAATGATCTGATGAATAGTTAATTTACATAATTGACGTATTTAATAAAATGACATGTGCTACACATGAATATAACATACTGTCAAAAATAATAGAGTCTGAGCAGTGTTTCGATAAAAGGAAACGAACAAAATTATGTTTACTTGGAAAAATTACTGTAAACAAGACATTGCAACTCCAAAATTAACATACCCATTAACAGTGCTGCATGGTCCTCCAGGAAATATGATTAAACAGATTAAAAATAAACTATTTCAATTTTTATGGGACAATAATCCGGATAAAATAAAAATAGATACGACCATTCAAGCTTATGAAAAGGATTAGACATAGAAAGTTGTATAACTTCGACAAGTGCTTCATTTATGAAAAGGATAAGGATAAAGGACACAAACAATAAAGGCAAAGGCAAGTGGAAAAATATATATGAAAACAGGCTTAATAGATATGGTGGAAACCTTATCTTGGATTGTTACATAGACCCAGAAGATATAAAGCACATCAGTGAAGACAACACCTTTTTAAACAACACTTTGAAAGCTTGGGCACGCATAAATTATTCTAACAAAACGAAATTTTATCCAAAGAAATCGTTTGGCATAACTCAAATGTAAAACAACAATTTGTGGGAGAGACGGTGGTCTGGGTGGTATTATTACATTTGTATTCCGAGTATTTGCATAATTCTATATTTTTGTCAGATAATTTATTTACATCATTATTATGTGAAGGGTTAGGGTTAGGGTTGGGGAACATCCTAATTTGAACATCCTTATATGTATATACTTTATTGTAATAGCCATGCAACAGTTGTTCTTCGCTCGTAATAGCTATTTGCAGTTGACATTGTTATCGTTTTATATTGCGATCTTTTCCTTTCTAGGTTTTACCCCACCGTCAATCCATTCAGCTTTTGCGCGTAACATAATTACTCTATCTTTCTATTCATGTAAATTTGCAGCATGTTTTTCATCATATTTAATTCTGTTAATATTTATCAGATAATATGTTGTGACTATCATGCAAGTGGGGTAGTTTTTATACATGCACACCATATATACATGCATCTGTTCAATTAAATACATACACGAGGGGGTCAGTAGAAGAAGGGGTAGCTCTCCACTTCTTCCACTGACGCCTTCAAGTAGATTACTAAAACATACAAGTGTCGCGTGACACGGGCATTCTTGTACATTCTGGATTCCGTATAATTGTATATTTGTGATGTGTGGTACTGTTTTGTATTGTTGTGCGTATTATTGATTTCACATACCTGTGATTCCACATACCTGTGATTTCACACACCTGTGATTTTTACATACCTGTGATTTAGCATGTACATTTGCCATGTACAATGTGCGTGTAATAACGGGGCTTATGTTGTATTGGTGGAAATACGTTTATGCGTGTCCTTTTTGCGGATTTAAATACACGTCCATTTTATGAGCAATGTTTTACTGATGTCACGCCATATTTGTCACAGACTACGCATGTGTGTGGTAGAGAACTCGTTGACTGCGTGTGCTGGTTTCGCTAGGGAAAATACCCCTTTTAGTATTACGGATGTCCACTATCCGTGCCAGCCGAGTTTGTCCGCGTGTCAGTTGTTCACCAGATAAGGGACCTTCTGTGAGTGAAGCCAGTATATAGCGCAGACCATACCATGGTCTGCCATGTTATGTATGCTACGGGTTAGTGTTTCAGCATAGCCTGATACTGGCCAACACGGATATATCAGATCCCATACTGGTGATGCTTTGTGTCGTAATATTTCCGTAAATGACCACGATATTTGAGTTTAGTATGTGCTACACTCTCATTTGAGTGTACAGCCCGTAGGACCGATATGGAGGGGCCTTGGCGGGGCCAAAAAGCGACCTTCGCATGTCGAAACCAGTCGAGTAGATTTCGGATTATGAGATCTGGGTCTATAGTGTGCAGATGTATGGTAGTGTGTGATATACCATGTTGTATGGTATTTATTCCACGAGGGCTGTACACTAGTTTGGTTGAATTTATGGCGTGGGAACATATATTTATGCCAAATATAACCCACGGGTGTAATGGCAAAAGCCATGGTTTTGTAGTATTTATGTGAGATGTCGAACGAGGGGTAGGCAGATTCATTATTCCGTGCGTGGTTTCACTGGTGCGTATATAAGCGATGTCTCGCTATGTGTTGGTGGGACACATATTTTCTGGTAACAGAAGGATAGTACTGTATTCACCAGTGACACGGAGGATTTTGGTATGTACCTACAACATTTTATTTCAACTGTGATTTGCCGTTGTTCGATTCCCGTTTTAGTCCGTTGTGCATCCTGTCTGTCTGTCTGTTAGTATTCGTCCAGTAATTGGAGACTCATTTCATTTTTGTAGCCTCTTGAGATCGCTCCAGCGAGCAACATTGGACGTTTTGGTCCACTCGTTGAGGGCAGACCCCAGTCAGTGCAGAGTATCAGGTCGTCCGAGTGTCCGTACGTCTGTCTGGCGCAGTGTGTGTAGCAGCTCCGGGTACAGGCCTGTATAGAGCAGTGTGTGATGGCTACATCGCGTTCAGCAGACAGTCACCGCCATAGATTAGTGAATTGAAACGCATTACACACATATCATATCATTATACTACCACCGAGTTGAATGTCACCTAAGTGAAACTTTTCCCGGCGTCTTTGCCAACGTGATAATCGCCATTTGTATTATATCGGAACTTTACATCCGGTCTACCACTTCCGGTATTACAACCCATTGATTCACCATGGATACTTTACATCCGGTCCACCACATCCGGGTTGCTACAGTCGAGTGATGCCATAGGAACTTTACATCTGGTCCACCATTTCCGGAAATAATACTACCTTTGGAACTTTACTTCCGATACCAGCAACCGGAACATTTTCGTTATTGACTATCATGTGATGTAACCACATCCGGTTGTGACTTTGACATTCATACGTTGGAAATATATTGCATAGGCAATGCATATGTATACTTTGATAGTGTATGGTAATACTCCTATCATGGCATATCATGGCTAAAGGATTTGTAGTAAGACTACATATATTGTTTATGGATTAATCCACTTGAAGTTGGATTATAGCCATATTGTTGACTAGACCTCATACTGCGGGTGAGGTAGACATTGGGACCTTGATACTCAGAGGTTACTACTATCTATTGAGATACGCCAGCACTGGGGTAGCTCAGATGATTGTCATTTGTCCTCCAATGTTCGTTCTGCCATGTTATACTTGTATGTTATTTCACTTTGATTAGCGATCATCAAAGTACTTGTGCATTCATACTATTGTCCACTACGGGACCATTGAGATACCACATACTGACTTTATTCGTCTATAGCTTTTAAGTTGCGTTAAAGTATAACAGTCGATTGGCTTACAACCTTGTAATTGAATAGTATCATGCACAGTACAGTGATGTTCGCATATCAATGTATCATGTATTCCTGTGTGTTCCCCATGTAATATAGTGTACATTATAAGTGATTAAGTGAATACGTGTACTTATCTACTCTAGCCTATCCCTTACACTTCAACTGCATTGTTACCACTTCTCGTTCGTCAGATCAAGCTATATTGGCCATAACGTCATAACAATTTAAGTATACTTGGTTCATATGATAATAGGGGAGACAATTTGTCTCGATCATTCCTGACCTTGGTAATGACCTTGACAATGGTGTCAGAAGTGGGGTTTGTTTCCTCGTTTTATAATCAGTTTCTTCGAAGCAGTTGAAGTAAGGAGGCTAGAATAGCTGTATCCCTAGTGTCGTCAAAATTCAATCTTGTATTTGTTTGCCTTGGGAGTTAAGGTAAGATGCCCTCCAACACTTAGGCACTAATACATCACCACATACATGATTTGACTACCTAGGTACAGAAGTGTAGAGTTGAGACGATTTTGTGAGATAGTCGATGTAAGGGTCCTTGTAACTTTCGATTTTGTTGAACAGTACCTCCCTGTGATGATGGCACAGCGGGTGTTCTAGGTTATCACTAGACACTTCTACATCTGAGGCGAGATTACTACCACTATTATATTGTGTATGAACAATACTATATCCTGCCAGGTGTCTATAACCAGTCCCAAAGTTTTGTGTCCAGTACCATAGAGGGGGAATTGTAAATACCATTACATTAAACCATACATATACTTGATTGACTTACCCGATTGAGAAACTTATACCGTCGTTAGGAGTAGAGACCGGATTGATTTACCTGAACCTTATAGACGTGAAGCAAGAGACTCGCACAAATCACCAAGTGATTTGAGTTCTAGAGACCTTGTGTACCGTCGGGGTAAAGCGTGTAAATCGATAATCCGGAGTTGAGTTGAGAGTGAGAATGTCGTCCATTAAGGAGCTAATGGACATAGGCAAAAGCTTAGGGCTAGCAGATTCAGAGTTAAGGGACTTTGTAAAAGAAGAGCAGGAGAGAGAAAGACAGGAAAGACTAGAGGCTAGGCAGGCTGAGAAAGATAAGTTAGCAGTGGAGCGACAGATGAAAAAAGAGGTTGAGCGACAGATGGGGAAAGATAGAATAGATGCCAATGAAGCACAGTTAGCTCTAGAATTTAAATAGCGAGAACTAGACATTAAGCATCAGGTAGAAATGGAAAAAGTAGGAAGGGGTGGAGTAGTAGATGAAGATAGGCATGATAGGGACTATGACAGAGCATTCGGTCCGAAGCTGCCACATTTTGATCAGAATAATGACAACATGGATAGCTACTTAGCTAGATTTGAGCGGTACGCAGCAATTCAAAGGTGGGGGAGAGATAAGTGGTCACTACACTTGAGTGCTTTATTGAAGGGCAAGGCATTAGATGTATATTCTAGACTACCTATTGATGATGCTCTTGACTATGATAAGTTGAAATCCGCATTGTTGACATGTTTTGATCTAACGGAAGATGGGTTCAGACGCATGTTCAAAAACACCAAACCTGATCACAGTGAATCATTTGTGCAATATGTCAGTCGGTCAAAGAACTATTTAGATAGATGGTTTGAGTTAGGTAAGGTGAATAGAACATATGAAGGAGTACTAGACTACATGATCAAAGATCAGATGTTAAGTATATGCAGTCGTGAGCTCTACTTATTTCTCAAAGAGAAAACATTTGACTCGATAGATCAGATGGCGGTGCAGGCAGATTACATTGCAGAAGCTAGAGGAGGTAGCAGGTATGTAGTTCAGAGGAACAGTACTAGCAACAGAAATGAGTACATGTCAGTAGATAACCAGAGGCGCAAGGTAAGTCGTGCAGATAATAGATCCAGAGATAGGAGTCGAGATAGGGACAGATATCAGAATAGAGACCAAAATAGAAGCCCAAGAAGGGTAGTTATGATAGAAGCCCGAGTAGAGGCAGTTATGACAGAGGTACCAGCAGGAACGGCTACGATAGGCATCGCGGGACATGTTACCATTGTGGCAAAGAAGGTCACATGTCCTACGATTGTCCAAAACGTGACCGGTCCTCAGCTTACAAAGCAGCAGCAGTCGATGAAGAGAAACATGTAAGTTTTGCAGATAAAGAGCAGAGAGGTCGGTACAGAGGTAGAAATAGAGGTAGAAGTGGAAGGCACACTAGAGGCAGAGGTAGAGGTAGATGGCAAAACACGCAACAACAGCGGAAAACCAAGGAAATTTCTGTGTGGTTGATACCGACACCACTATTGTATGTTCTGGTAGCGAGATACAGCCGGAGTTAATTAACGAATGTACATTTGGTATGGATAGGCTACCCGTAGCAGAGGGCACATTAAATGGGAAAAAGGTCACAGTAATGCGAGATACTGGGTGTACCGGGGTGGTCGTCAGGGAAAGTTTAGTACAACCAGATCAATTTTTAAGCAAAGTTTCAATATGCATGCTGGTAAATAGGAGCAAAATAAGTGGAATTCCTACCGCCCGGGTAGATCTAGATACACCTTTTTTCAAAGGTCGGGTAGAAGCCCTATGCATGACAGATACAATGTATGATGTTACCATAGGTAATGTAGACGGGTCAGAATTACCAGTGATATCCGATTTTACAGGCGCAAATTCGTGCGCAGTTGAAACTAGGTCACAAACGACAGCCCGAGACGAATCATATAAGAACCTCAAAGTCCCTACCGCAATCGCGAACGTATCACGCGATGAATTCAAAGAGGCACAGGCACATGACGTCACATTGACGTCGGTTCGAAATAACGCAAAAGACGGAACGGTACGGTCAAGTAAGAACGGAAACAAATCTAAATTCGCATACCGAAAAGACTTGTTGTATCGTAATTTCGAATCGATAGGGTCAGGTAGGATGTACCATCAGCTGGTAGTCCCAAAAACACTTAGGACTACTGTGATGAAAGTGGCACATGAATCAATGATGGCGGGCCATTTAGGGGTTAAGAAGACAACTGATCGAGTGTTATCAGAATTTTATTGGCCAGGCGTGGGCAGTGACATTACACGGTTTTGTAGGTCTTGTGACATATGTCAAAAGACTGTGTCAAAGGGACACATCACCAAGGTTCCGTTAGGAACTATGCCGTTGATAGACACTCCGTTCAAACTAGTCGCAGTTGACATTGTAGGGCCAATTTTTCCAGCTACCGATCGAAAGAATCGTTACATACTAACGTTAGTTGATTATGCAACTAGGTACCCAGAAGCGGTACCACTACCAGGCATCGAGGCCGAACGAGTCGCGGAAGCTCTCGTGGATATGTTCAGTATGACTGGGTATCCCCGAGGAGATGCTCACCGATCGGGGTAGTCAATTTACGTCGGCAGTCATGGAGGAAGTTAGTAGATTGTTATCGCTGAGACAATTAACCACGACACCGTACCACCCACAGTGTAACGGTCTCGTGGAACGGTTCGATGGTACGTTAAAACAAATGCTTCGTAGAATGGCAAGCGAACGTCCCAAAGATTGGGACAAATACATTAACGCGCTCTTATCTGATTCTCTTTTTCTTACAAATTAATTCACCAAGAGGAGAGAGACGCGAGAGGAAAGCCGACAACGTTGGTATTTTATAAAAATTTATCCGGAAGTCCGTGGTTTAGGGGTTACGATGAGGTTGAAGAGTGGATTAATAAACAAGAAGAGCATAGATTAAACAAAGATAAAATAGATAGGCCAAGTACAAAATGGAGGTTTGTAAGATGGATGGGTGTTAGCGTTAAAATAGTATATGGAACAGCTTTAAATACAATGCTTAAAGGTGATGCTGGAATGCAATCCGAAAAAGTGGCAGGAGGTCGAATGCCTGAGTGGTAGCGTTATAAGAAAGGGATGAAGCCCCTGGATAGTTTCAATGATGATCTTTGTTTATTTAGATGCTTGGCCCTCCACACTTCGAAGCTTAGGGCTGATAGGTGTTTAACATTGACCAAAGAGCTCCAGCAGCAATATTTACAGTTTTGTAAAACCCGTAAATTACCGAAACCAGAAGGCCCCATACTATTTGGAGATATCAAGAAAATAGAAGAGTGTTTTAAAATAGGTATTTGATGCGTACGAACCTACAGAAGAGGGAACATGGTATTTAAGAAAAGTAGCGGCTCATTACGACAAGATTGGTAATAAAAAGATGAAAATAGGCATCTATAACGATCACGCCTTCCTTATTACAGATATGAATAAAGCCGCTGAAAACAATTATTGTTGCTTCGACTGCAAACAACGCTTTACAAAGTCCAGCAATTTAACCAGGCACGCATTAACCTGCATGAAGGGATTAACAAAAGTATCGTGTAAAGGAGTAAAAATAGATCGCCCGCTATGAGCGTTCGAAAAAGCTTTCCACCCAAAACCCGGTTGTAGTAAGAAATCGATCAGTTGGATAACATCTTTACCAGGGCCCCATATTCACACTGCAGTATGCGGTCACGGAGGAGAAAGAATAATCGCTGGTGCCCCAGTTGATGGGTATTGCCCCGAGACTGATACAGTTTATCAATTTCACGGCTGTTATTGGCACGGGTGTCCCAAACATTGTAAAGATTATAAAAATAAGCTTAGAAGATCCAACGAGAGAGACGAAGCAATTGAGGGTAAGTGTAAATTAGTAACTATTTTTGAATGCGAGTATGATGCAATTTGTAAACCTGAGGATGTAAAGGAACTCGAAAAGCCTCCTACAGTGATTTACCCATATCATATTGTATACGATTTTGAAGCATATTTAGACAGAAGTAAAGAAAATCGTAACCCCACTAAAGATCTAGAGTTTATAAACGAACATATCCCAATAAGTGTTAGTATAGGGGATACTCTATCCAACAATATAACTCACATATGTGATACTTCTCCAAAACAATTAGTAACCCTATTTATGGAAGATGTAAAGAGAAGGGGAGACAATATCCGAGAGGTCGTGGGGAGCAACAATACATATGGGTACCCTGCAGACATGGAGTATCTTTACACTTCTCAGCAGCGAGAAATTACCCGTTGGATTTCACAAGTCCCAGTAGTTGGGTTCAATTCCAGTAATTACGATCTTAATTTAATAAAGAAGCATTTAGTTGACGTTTTAATGGATAAAACCACTAAGGTACTAGTAGGAAAGAAAGCCAATACAACCATTTTTCTATTTACACCAGAATTTAGGTTTTTAGATGTAAAATTGTATCTTGCTCCTGGTATCGATTACGATAGATGGGTTAAGGCTTATGGATGCGAAGGTGAAAAATCCTTCTTCCCATACGAATGGTTCGATTCTCCCGATAAACTAGCGTATGAGGGTTTACCACCGCTTAAAAATTGGACAAATAAATTAACTCCAAATAAAACGATAACCAAACAGCAGTTGGAAGAGTGCAACAACATTTATAGCAGATTAAATATGAAATCTTTCAAAGACTGGTTAAAATACTATAACGACTTGGATGTTGGCCCCTTTTTAGAAGCTATCGGAAAAATGACAAAATTTTATCAAACAAAAGGTATAGATATGTTCAAAGATGCAGTTACCCTACCGGGAGTTGCTTTACAATATATTCTCAGAGGAACGATAAAAAACCATATAAAACCTTACCAAACCAAAGAGAGTAAGATAGCAGACGCGATATGTCCGCCACTGTATGCCCCCACTGAGGAAATATATGAAATGTTAAAAGGAGCATTAGTTGGAGGTCCGTCAATTGTGTTTACAAGATACACTGAAGCGGGTGTTACGAGAATCAGGTCAGGAAATGGAAAGCTTTGCGAAGCCGTACTTGGTTTTGATGCAAACGCCCTATATTTATCAACATTAAGCAAACATATGCCATGTGGCGAAGGGAAACTACACGAGGAAAGCAGCCCTCACGACCCTATTAAAATAAATAAGTTTTCCAAGGCGGTTTTAAAAGATAAGTGGTTTTGCTTTGCTGAAGTAGATATAGAGGTTCCCAGCAGTTTAAAAGAGAAGTTTTCGGAAATGTCCCCAATATTTATAAATAGGATTGTAGAGGAGGAGGAAGTTCCAGAGAAGATGTTACAGTATTTACAAGAAACTAACCGCTCAAGAGGAGATGGCAGAAAACTAGTAGGTGCAATGTCTGCTAAAAAAATATTACTATTTACCCCATTATTAAAATGGTATTTGAAGCAGGGTTTAGAAATTACAGGGATTTACAGAGCAATAAATTATACAGCAGGTAAGCCCTTTGAATGGTTTGTTAAAGAAGTTACTTCAGCCAGGAGATCCGGAGATGTTGATAGCTCCAAATCCCCAATTGCGGATATAATGAAACTATTAGGTAACTCATGTTGCGGGAAAATGATAGAATCCCCCGAAAAACACCTCAACACAACGTATACAAAAGATGAAAAATGTGTGGACAAAGCTTTAAGATCAGCGTATTTCGATGATTTAGAGGAAATAGGAGATTCTTACGAAATATCCTCAAGAAAAGTAAATGCCAATATGACTCGTCCATTTCACTGTGGGATTGCTGTATACCAATACGCAAAACTAAGAATGTTAGAATTTTATTACGATTTTATGGATAAATACGTAGATAGAGCAGATTTTGAACTAATACAGATGGATACTGATAGTTTGTATATGGGGGTTGGTTAGCATGAAGGGTGGAGAGCTGGATGGGATGATAAAACCAGAAATGGTGGAAGATTTCAAAAAACATAAAAAAAGAATGGTTAGCTTGGGATAAATGGAGTAATAGAGAACCAGGGCTATTCAAAACAGAGTTCCAAGGAGATCGTGCAATCGCACTATGCAGCAAGTGTTATGTGGTTGAAAAAGTAGACACAACCCAAGTAAAACATTCAGCGAAGGGGTTATCTGCCAGGCAAAATCCTCTCACATGGAGAAGGTATATGGAGGCCCTACACCAGGTTGGAACGGACAGAGGAACAAACAGAGGGTTTAGAATGAGAAATGGTGTTATGAAAACATATACCCAAAACAAATTAGGACTGTCCGCTTACTACGATAAGAGAAGGGTTTTAGAAGATGGGATACATACAGAACCCCTTTAAACTTTCAGAAAATAAAAATTATGCAGCCTGTTAAATTTTTGAAGGTATCTTAGGTCGGGGCTTATCACGGCGTTTTGCCCAATTATCTCTAGATAATCCTATTATAAATTTATCATATTCCCACAGATCTGTAAGGCGTTTGGGGCCAATATGGTGTTTCTTTCTAACTTCATAGGCAGGAACAATTCCACGTGATTGTAAAATATCTATCAGCGCTTCCTGCGTAATAATCGATTTAGGCATAATTCTTCAAGAATTACTTTATATATATACATATAAATGTCTAACATATTTATTTCCAATTGTGATTTTATGTTAAACATTTATAATATGTATATATAAAAATATGTTTGACGTGAAAACAAAATTTGATGAGGCTTGCTATGAGGATATTTTAGGTCTCCAAGACGGAATTATAGAACGTCTAAAAAAGTTACACGAGGGAACTAGAAGCGGCTACAAAACGAAAACCTGTTGTTGAAATTTGCAAAGATTCGATGATGAGCCCGCTTGTTGAAGCCATTATGAAACAGTTCGAAAAAACCTACATGGAAAAGAATTAATCCATATCTCCGGCAGTACGAGGGGTTAATTAATATCTGGTTGAATTTGAACGCACCACCAAGTAAACCTGCTAGAGCCCCAGTCGAATTAATCCAATACATATTTGAAGAAAGCGCATATTTTGTTTTTCAATGTAGAAACCGGGGGTGCAGCTACAGATTAATTTTTCTTAAAAAAAGGTAGCCGAAAAACCTTGGTAGCGCTTTCTATAATAGACAGGTTTTTGATTGAAGGTGATCTATCCAAACACATGTGGGTTTATCAACTAACGCTTGTGCACTTACTACATCATACCCCTCTTCTAAATAGGTCTCTATCAAATTACACATACGAACAGATCCGGGTGAACACCCCTCATGGGGATCATAATATTTAATTCCTTGTTTCCTCAATCCATACGGCGTGCGGAAACTATTATTAATTTTTTCAAAATTATCACTACATGTGGTTTTATCTATTTTCTCTTCATTAATTAATTCTTTAGAATTATCACTACAAACAGGTTTATCTATTTTCTGTGAAAATTGTTTTATTTCTTCACCACACGTAGACATATTTTATTATTATAAATACACATATTTCATTATTTAATACTAAAAATTATTAACTCTTACTGATAATGCTTAACAATTACTGAACAATGCTAACATTCGGCCACGATTTTGCAAGGGTTTTCAACTACCTTTATTTAATCCATTAGAAGGCGCATATTTCGTACGGGCTAGTGCGATTTCGGCTACTTTTTTCCAAAGGGATACTCCATGTAGAAAGGGTCGCTAGGCAGTTTTTCATTCGTAGTAGGTTGCAGTTTTTCCATCGGATATGCTAGGTGTGGTGCTGTATGCCTAGTCGTGGTGCTAGTATACCTAGGTGTGGTGCTGGTATGCCTAGGTGTGGTGCTGGTATGTCTAGTGTGGTGCTGGTATGCCTAGGCGTGGTGCTAGTATGCCTAGGTGTGGTGCTGGTATGCCTAGGTGTGGTGCTGGTATGCCTAGGCGTGGTGCTGGTATGCCTAATTATGGTGCTAGTATGCCTTGTTTTACCTAGGCAAATCATGTTGAACATTGGGCAAAATATATTTATATGTGCCTACAAAAAAATATGCCACCAAAGCAAAATTTATCCGAACAAGATATAGAAGATATCCGTAATCTTCGGGGTATAGAGTCTGCAGACAATACGAAGAATAAATTTGGAATCGGTACCACTCGCCTTCGAAGAATATGGGGCGCCGTCGATGCGGAACGTAGTACAAAACCCGAAGAAACCAAATTTGAAACAAATTTAGAAACCCCCACCCCCGTAGTACACAGGGTAACCACCCCTGGCCCTCCCACCAAGTTCCCCACGGATCTACTAGAAGATATACGAAACGTAAGCTCGTTCGAAGAGTCGACGCACCTGTCCGACATGGAGAGACGTTTGGAGAACCGGTTGGACGCGCTGGAACGCAGACTGTTGGACGCAATTTTCAACGATGCCCGCACGACCGATTCCGAGTGTCCGAAGAAAGAGAGCTGGAGGTGCACGACATCTGGAGAACCGTAGAGAATGCAAAGTGGTGGTTTGGGTTGTTTTTTTGTGGCGTACGCGGTATGCAGACCACTGTTCCCATTCGTGACACTAGAGACTTGTAGAATCTGGAAGAGCAAACCAGATTCCGACACCCAGTTCGTGCACTCCGTAAAACAGTCCGGTACGCCGAATGGGAAAAACGAAACTAGCGACTCCGTACACCAGCTGTCTGGCAGTCGCGACCCGTTCTACATGCAGTAGCCATTTTGGAAAAAAATTATTTGTATATTTTTTGTCGCTGCTCGTTGGGTAGCCGAAACCGCTGCAACATTTTGTATGACATTTTATTTTTTACTGTGGGTTGTATTTATTTCGCTTTAAATTAACAGGAAAGATACCTATGGGGCTACCCACTGCTTTCCCCCACACTTCGCGGTAACGAACTGACACGTTTAGAGAGCATTAAACCAAACTAAAGTCATTGGTTAGGGTTTTGAGCCAGAACCGGCATTGACCTTGACGTGCCCCGAAATGGATCTAATTTCTACAAATTAATTCAGCTACCTAACACTGGTCCCCAAATTGCGGATGTTTTCAGCTACCTACACCAAACTCATGCGTACCCGCCCACCTAGCTCACAATTGCTAACTATTCTAATTTTTCCATGCGTACCCACCTAGGTTAAAATAAGGACCCTGTAGGTGTACGTTATAAACTGGTTTCTGAAAAATACTAACATCATAGACCGCTTATGACGATAACGCGATTCCAGCTACTTATATACCTAATGACTAACAAGGGCTCACGCACTTTATATGAGGGAATATTAAAAGTGGTCCAGAACCGCCATTCCCTTATACTACAGTATGACATTTTATTTTTACTGTGGGTTGTATTTATTTCGCTTTAAATTAACACGAAATTTTACTATTTTTGGTACCTATGGGGCTACCCACTGCTTTCAATTCTTCCCCCACACTTCGCGGTAACGAACTGACTCCCTATATACTACTACTACAACCGTAAGACCCGTAGTAGGCAGTATGCAGTGGCAGATCAGGTACTTGTACTACTACCGACAGACAACAACAAATTGCTTCTTAGGTGGAAGGGACCATACCCCATAACAGAGGTAGTTAATGAGTGGGACTATAGGGTTGACATGGGAGGGAAGTTGAAAACCTTTCATGCAAACATGTTAAAGAGGTACGAGACTAGGCCTGAGCACCCGGGGAAGGGAATACTCACTGTCATAAATGCGGCCGTGATAGATGACACAGCAGAGGGGGATCCTAATCCAAGTGGGTGTAGTGCCGAAGAAAACATGTTACGTCTCAGGGGATTAGAGTCCAATACGGAGAGCAGAGTAGACCTGTCGCCTGATTTAGGCAAGAAACAAAAGACCCAAGTCAAAGAGATCTTACGGGAATTCACCAATGTCTTGAGGGACACACCAGGACACACCCATATAGGGAAACATAAGATAAAGTGGGCAGACTACCTGAGCAGGATATCGGGGTAGATTCAGCTGTGCCAACGTGTCTCGCGATTATGCACGAAAGTGTAAACACTTTTTGTTTAGGGGGAGATATGTCGCGTGACACGTGCATTCTTGTACATTCTGGATTCCGTATAATTGTATATTTGTGATGTGTGGTACTGTTTTGTATTGTTGTGCGTATTATTGATTTCACATACCTGTGATTCCACATACCTGTGATTTCACACACCTGTGATTTTTACATACCTGTGACTTAGCATATACATTTCCCATGTACAATGTGCGTGTAATAACGGGGCTTATGTGGTATTGGTGGAAATACGTTTATGCGTGTCCTTTTTGCGGATTTAAATACACGTCCATTTTATGAGCAATGTTTTACTGATGTCACGCCATATTTGCCACAGACTACGCATATGTGTGGTAGAGAACTCCTTGACTGCGTGTGCTGGTTTCGTTAGGGAAAATACCCCTTTTAGTATTACGGATGTCCACTATCCGTGCCAGCCGAGTTTGTCCGCGTGTCAGTTGTTCACCAGATAAGGGACCTTCTGTAAGTGAAGCCAGTATATAGCACAGACCATACCATGGTCTGCCCTGTTATGTATGCTACGGGTTAGTGTTTCAGCATAGCCTGGTACTGGCCAACACGGATATATCAGATCCCATACTGGTGATGCTTTGTGTCGTGATATTTCCGTAAATGACCACGATATTTGAGTTTAGTATGTGCTACACTCTCATTTGAGTGTACAGCCCGTAGGACCGATATGGAGGGGCCTTGGCGGGGCCAAAAAGCGACCTTCTCATGTCGAGACCAGTCGAGTAGATTTCGGATTATGAGATATGGGTCTATAGTGTGCAGATTTATGGTAGTGTGGGATATACCATGTTGTATGGTATTTATTCCACGAGGGCTGTACACTAGTTTGGTTGAATTTATGGCGTGGGAACATATATTTATGCCAAATATAACCCACGGGTGTAATGGCAAAAGCCATGGTTTTGTAATATTTATGTGAGATGTCGAACGAGGGGTAGGCATATTCATTATTCCGTGCGTGGTTTCACTGGTGCGTATATAAGCGATATCTCGCTATGTGTTTGTGGGACACATATTTTCTGGTAACACAAGGATAGTACTGTATTCACCAGTGACACGGAGGATTTTGGTATGTACCTACAACATTTTATTTCAGCTGTGATTTGCCGTTGTTCGATTCCCGTTTTAGTCCGTTGTGCATCCTGTCTGTCTGTCTGTGCGTATTCGTCCAGTAATTGGAGACTCATTTCATTTTTGTAGCTTCTTGAGATCGCTCCAGCGAGCCACATTGGACGTTTTGGTCCACTCGTTGAGGGCAGACCCCAGTCAGTGCAGAGTATCAGGTCGTCCGAGTGTCCGTACGTCTGTCTGGCGCAGTGTGTGTAGCAGCTCCGGGTACAGGCCTGTATAGAGCAGTGTATGATAGCTACATCGCGTTCAGCAGACAGTCACCGCCATAGATTAGTGAAGTGAAACGCCATACACACATATCATATCATTATACTACCACCGAGTTGAATGTCACCTAAGTGAAACTTTTCCCAGCGTCTTAGCCAACGTGATAATCGCCATTTGTATTATATCGGAACTTTACATCCGGTCTACCACTTCCGGTATTACAACCCATTGATTCACCATGGATACGTTACATCCGGTCCACCACATCCGGGTTGCTACAGTCGAGTGATGCCATAGGAACTTTACATCTGGTCCACCATTTCCGGAAATAATACTACCTTTGGAACTTTACTTCCGGTACCCGCTTCCGGAACATTATCGTTATTGACTATCATGTGATGTAACCACATCCGGTTGTGACTTTGACATTCATACATTGGAAATATATTGCATAGGCAAAACATATGTATACTTTGATAGTGTATGGTAATACTCCTATCATGGCATATCATGGCTAAAGGATTTGTAGTAAGACTACATATATTGTTTATGGATTAATCCATTTGAAGTTGGACTATAGCCATATTGTTGACTAGACCTCATACTGCGGGTGAGGTAGACCTTGGGACCTTGATACTCAGAGGTTACCACTATCTATTGAGATACGCCAGCACTGGGGTAGCTCAGATGATTGTCATTTGTCCTCCAATGTTCGTTCTGCCATGTTATACTTGTATGTTATTTCACTTTGATTAGCGATCATCAAAGTACTTGTGCATTCATACTATTGTCCACTACGGGACCATTGAGATACCACATACTGAGTTTATTCGTCTATAGCTTTTAAGTTGCGTTAA
Organism: Conchocele bisecta; assembly: GCA_029237695.1. Taxonomy (NCBI): domain Eukaryota; kingdom Metazoa; phylum Mollusca; class Bivalvia; order Lucinida; family Thyasiridae; genus Conchocele; species Conchocele bisecta. Next base: position 88,065,655 of record CM055276.1, on the reverse strand, counting down.
AGTATAACAGTCGATTGGCTTACAACCTTGTAATTGAATAGTATCATGCACAGTACAGTGATGTTCGCATATCAATGTATCATGTATTCCTGTGTGTTCCCCATGTAATATAGTGTACATTATAAGTGATTAAGTGAATACGTGTACTTATCTACTCTAGCCTATCCCTTACACTTCAACTGCATTGTTACCACTTTTCGTTCGTCAGATCAAGCTATATTGGCCATAAGGCCATAACAATTGAAGTATACTTGGTTCATATGATAATAGGGGAGACAATTTTTCTCGATCATTCCTGACCTTGGTAATGACCTTGACAACAAGCATGCCTTTCTTTTCAGATCAAGTTTTCAAAGTCCACTCGGGATTCGAACCCGAGACCCTAAATTGTTTTGTTTGTATAACATAGCTGTTTGCACTGACACAATGATAACAATACGAGGTACTTACAGATGTCATTGTCGAAGAGTAGGTCACCGTCGATTGTGAGACGCGTAGTTGTACAGTTGACGCCCGCTCCGCTGATGCCCCAACACTGCCGCCCGGCGGGTTTATATAGGCCCCGCGGGCAACAGGTGTGTGGCTGACGTGCACAAACATAAGTCAGCATGTCATTAGTGTCTCGGTCGCTAGAAGATAAAACGGACTAAGAAGATTTGCCAACAGTGTAGATATTGTCAATCACTCATAGACTATATTTAATAAGTTCATCACTGACTGCAGCAATTACAGTTGGAAGACTAAATGGAATGCTAAACCGTTGATACGATGTATGCTGCTGGGCTATTGGTACAATGTATTGTAACACCATCGCAATAAACAGAGACATACTTTCTGAACTATGAAACACTCACCTGAGGCTGTGTAATTAGTTTTCGTGTCTGATACTGAAAGTGACAATTATAGTTCGATTATGTTCAGTAGAGTACCTACACCATATAATTTTATTTGTTCTGACCATTTTCATGCTTTAGATGTTAGAATGCACTGCAATCCAGAGTGATAATCCACTTTATTTTCCATATAATGTGCCAACACAAAATCACATGTTGTTATTCTAGTGGCTGATTCACTTCCGGCTGATGCATCATGGGATAAATTTGTCCTAGTAACAAAAACGAACTGTCAGAGCATTCTAATATTTAATATTTACATACTTTCCTGATATAACGCAGAACTGGTCAATCATAGTGAGTTATTTACCTAATTTCACCATTAGTGATTGTCTCCTAATACTCTTTTTGGGGACTTTCATTCAAGTTTGTGGAGAATTTCCTGTTTTTCTCAAGGTGTTGTACGTTGCTATGTAAGAGTGATACAGTGACAGGATGGTTGACGTCACCAGAATCACCCAGAATGTTGGTTGAGTCGCCCCATATTCTGGTCGAGGAAGCCCTCGACCAGGGTTGAGGGTGAAAGCACCCCAGATTTATGTTGACTCTGGGGGATGGTATATAAACCCCCCGTTTCCTGATTCAAGAGCTCAATTCTGATAAAAATCTTGAGGCAACCACTCTGTCAGTTTTCTCCCAAATTTCCAAATTATAAATTTCACCTTTCGGAGGCTTTCCCATCGGCACTGTTTCACTCTAACCACTATGGTAAGTACAGCTGGAAATATATTACCATTTCCGTCAGCTCACAGCTGTACCTCTGTGTACAAACACTGAACAAATAAATATTTGAACTGTTCACTGTTATTCTTGAAAAAAAACCTGAAGTATCCACCCAATTTCATCCACCTACACACTCCAGCAGTCTGAGCATAACATTTATGGTGGCATAGCTGTGAGATCTGTATACATTACAGACCTGGTGATCCGAACCCAGAAGAAATAAGTTTACGTGGTTAATAATATATTAGTATGCTGGAATTAGATGGAAACGATCTATGTGAAGGCGAGTTCGAGTGTGAAGTTTATTTCAATACCGGCATTGAGGGTGGAGAACATTTGGCTGCAAACAGTAGATCTGTAGACCACACAGATTTAGAGATGAGTGTGGATAAGCGGGGTGAGGGTGCAAATGGCAGTGCCGTGTCAGAAACCAGGCAATCTCACAACTCTACTAGATTGGGTGATTCATCGGTCAATGAAACCTGTGGAAATCAGCAAGACTGCGATAAACAAGCTACGGTGGGGCTAGAGGTGATGATGTCAAATGTTGCAGGGGTATTGAAGGATGTCGTCTTGAAGCTGAAGTCCATGAAACAACCATGCCCTGATGGTGGGACCAGTCACACCTCTGTAGTCCACAATATCCTCCAAAACAGTGATGGGTCGATCAGAGACAATTTCCAACAGTTTGGTGACACCATCAATTTGTTGATTACCCCAGATGCAATTTTCAGCAACAGAGTGCACACCACCAATTTAGTGATGTGTCCAGAGGTGATAGACAGCAGCAGGATGCACATCACCAATTTGGTGACTACATCAGTGGGAAACATGGTGCACACCACCAATTTAACAATGTGGCCTGAGGTGATAGACAACAGCAGGATACACACCACCAATTTGGTGACTACATCAGTGGGCAACAGGGTACACATCGCCAATTTAATGACCAGACAAGGGGCTATGTATCTAGACCTGCAGACAACACTCACTACAATAATAATGATGCTGACTGCAATTCCTACCAGTATGAAGATAACATGAACTAGAACTCACGGGGGTGCGTAGGGGTTACCCAATGTACGGCTGTGAGGGGGTCTAAGAAAGGAGACGAGTCTTAGAGCCATATAGACGTCACCCTTTAGGCACAAAACAGCATAATACTGTTAAAATACCAGCTTTTACTGGTAAGGAAGATTGGCATGTTTTGGTAGCGCGATTTGAGGCGAGAGCTACAAGATATGGTTGGAATGACGATGACAAACTAGACCAGCTGTTACCGAGATTGGAGGGACAGGCGAGTGAATTTGTTTTCTCACAGCTACCACCGGGGGTCTTGTCTAGTTACCAACAGCTAGTGGAGGAGCTAAATCGTCGATATCGCGTTATACACACAGCACGGTCCTATGCAGCAAAGTGTAGTAAGCGGTCACAGAAATATGGAGAAACAGCTGAAGATTTTGTAGCAGACCTGAAGATGTTGTATGACAAAGGTCATGGCTACAGAGACGGAAGAAGCAGGAATGAAGATCTGGTGAGAAGATTTTTAGACGGACTACATGATGAAGTTAGATTGGAAGTGGAGTATCACAAGGAACCAGAGACAATAGACGAAACCGTATTTCAAGTTGTTAATTTTATGGACGAGTACGAGAGGCGTGATGACCGTAATTTAGATACAGTCAACAGGATGCCGGACAAAAGATACATAAATTATGGGAGGTCCGCTGGACCACAAGTCTCTTCAGAGGGCACAAAAGGACAGTTAGGGCAAGAAATCCAGCAGAAAATTATAGAAACACTACTTTTGCCAGAGAATGTCCCGAGAAATGGTCACATAACACATCAGATAGTAAAGGAGCAGGGGGACACAAATCAAACCAAGTACCATCAAGACCGGAGTCAAAGCAGGCAACTCTTAATCCACCTTTCAACTACCAGGGACCAGCTCTTGCGGCCAAAGGGAGGTCCCAGCAGATGATTCATGTACTAAGAAATGTATTGATAAAGGCCTAGAAATATTGAATATTGGTACCAAGGTTATACACAGAGACATGGGGCCCTGTAATGGAGTGTATATAAAGGGTCAAATACAAGGTATACCTATCTTGTTTACAGCAGATACCGGAGCATCTAGAACAGTTATTTCCGAGCGAGTTGACAAGAGGATGATGGACGGCAGGAGACCACCTTTGGATAAGACGTCATGTTTAGTGGGAGCGGATGGGTCCCCAATTAGAGAGTTCGGGAAAGCCATGTTCAAAATGTAGCTAGGACCATTAGAAATGGCCCGGGAAGCTGTTGTAGCAGCGATCGAGGACGATGCGCTGTTGGGGTACGACGTCTTGGTTGGTGGGGAGAATGGGCCTGCCGATCTCCTTTTGAGTCAAGGAAAGAACAATTTGGATAATGTGGAAATTCCGTGTATGAGAATTGGTAGTAGAAGTAAAACAAGGAAGGTAGCCGTAGCGGATGACGTTTGTGTCCCAGGTAACAGCGAGGCGTTGATCGATGTCTTCATTGAAAGAGAAGAGGGGGATGATCTCGATCAGAAATCTGATTACCTGGTGGAACCAACGGAACATTTCAAAGAGAACTATCACCTTTTAGTGGCATCTACACTGGTATACATCAATAAGGGCACAACATGTAAGCTGAGACTGATGAACCCATTTTATTCGGAAGTTATCCTGAGACTGGATGCAGAAGTTGGGACTGCAGAGAGGATATAGAGAGTTATTAGTGTTGTAGCAGCAGAAGAGGACATACGTGAGATGGAAAACTTGAACATTATTAGGCTAGTTGATACAGCATTGAAGCAGAGTACAACAGCTGGAACCGTGTTTGAGAGTAGTGATACCAGCGATATCCCGAACCACCTGAAAGCACTCTTCGAGAGATGAACAAAAGATAAGTCGGAATATGAGAGACAGGGCGTTGCTGGGTTGCTTATCAAGTATGGAGATTCTTTCTCCAAATGTGAGTGGGATTAGGTCTTACATATTTAGCAGAGCATCCAATAAACACGGGTGATGCACCGCCCATAAAGCAAAAGCCTAGGAGAGTCCCCTTGGCGTATGCCAATGATGAAAAGGATGCAATTGAGGACTTACTTAGAAAGGGTGTAATACAGAAAAGTACATCACCCTGGGCTAGTCCAATAGTGCTTGCAAAGAAGAAGTCAGGAGCCATACGGCCATGTGTGGACTACAGACGGGTGAACGCATTAGTAAAACCAGACGGTTTCCCATTACCAAGGGTACAAGATTGCCTTGATGCTGTAGCAGATTCCTGTTTGTTCAGTGGTTTCGAATTAACCATTGGGTACTTCCAGATACCTCTTCGGAAAGAAGATATCCCAAAGAGCGCATTTTGCTGCAAGTATGGACACTATGAAATGACCAGATTACCTTTTGGTTTGAACAATGCCGCGAGTACGTTCCAACGAACTATGGAATTGGCACTCAAGGGCTACAATGGACTACCTGTCTAGTCTACATCGATGACATAATTGTCTTCGCGACAAACTTTGACGACCATATACACAGAGTGGATGAGGTGTTGGGAAGAATAAAGAATGACGGTTTGAAACTGAAGCCAGAGAAATGCAATATGCTACAAACCGATGTTGTGTTTCTAGGTCATGTGGTGTCGAAACAAGGAGTAAGACCTGATCCTTCAAACATTGCGAAAATCATGCAATGGCCAGTCCAACAAGTAAAGCAGTTTGTGGCCACTGGTTCCTACTACAGAAGATTTGTACAGTATTTCGTAAAAATGACGAGACCTCTGGTGGATCTCACAAAGAAGAATGCTGAATTCCGATGGACAGAGGAATGTGAGCACACATTCAACAATCTCAAGCGAGCACTTGTTAGTCCAGATGTCATGGGTTACCCTATGAATGATGGTGGGGTTTTCCTTCTAGATATGGACGCATCCGGTGTTGGAATTGGGGCTGTCCTGTCCCAAATGCAAGCTGGTAGGGAGAGAGTCATTGCCTATGCATGTAGGGCAATGAACAAAGCAGAGAGGAACTACTGCATAACGGAACAGGAACTACTTGTTGTAGTTTTCTTTGTGCAGTACTTCCGACAATACCATTTGGGGAGAAAATGTATTGTCAGAACGGATCACCATGCCCTGGTATGGTTATTCAGTTTGAAGGGGCCAAGTGGGAAGATAGCAAGATGAATATAGATTTTAACTCAATACGACTTTGAAATAGAATATAGGTCAGGAAAGAAGCAGGGTCATTGTGATGCGCTTTCAAGATGTCCGACACCCCAAGAGTGTACGTGTGATGATGTAGACACAAGTGAGCCGCTTAAATGTTGCCCATGTAAGAAGTGTCAGAGAAGGGCAGAGATGATGGTGTTAGATGTGGGCCAAAATAAAGGAAGGACTACATCAGAAAGCAGGGAAGATGTAGAACAGACCAGAGCAGTCACGGTCATAGATGATCAGCTTCCAGGAACCTCGAGAGGTGAAGGTGCCAAGACAGAGCCAATGAGTAATCAGTCAAGTTGGATTAGCGGTCGGAAGTCTTCCGAGATAGTGGTAATGCAGGAGAAAGACCATAATATCAACCGTATCTTGAATGCTATGAAGAACCACAGAAAATCAGTTAATGATGAAATGGTTGGACACAGTCAAGAGTCCAGGCACACTTGGGTCATATGGGAAACATTAGAGATTATAGATGGGGTCCTATATAAACACCTGCATAAGGAGAATGGTAGTGACCAGTATTGGCAGTTAATTGTCCCTGGAGAACTACGGAACGAAGTAATGAAACAGGCCCATGATGCAATGATAGCAGGACACCTGGGAGTCAAGCGAACTAAAGCAAGACTAGCACAGTCATTTTACTGGTTTAACATGAGGGAAGATATAAATGTATATGTCCGCAGTTGTGAGGTATGTGCTGCAGATAGAACGCCGAAGCAAACACCACGAGCACCGATGGGACACATCATAACAGGAGCACGATAGGATGTTCTGGCTTTAGACTACTTAGGCCCTTTGCCTGAAACTCCAAGAGGCAACAGGTATGTGCTGGAATTGACAGATTTGTTCACCAACTATGTTGATGTGCTACCAGTTCCTAACCCCACGGCGGAATATTGTGCAACACGAATCATGAATGAATTTGAAGCACGTTGGGGTACAAATCTAGCCATACATAGTGACCTTGGCCCGGCGTTTGAGAATAATGTGTTCAAGAACCTTTGTCCGTTACTCGAAATGAGGAAAAGTCGCACATGTCGTAGAAATCCGAGGGGAAATGGACAAACTGAGCGATTTAATAAAACGCCGCTGGTGAAAATGGTGAAGGCATACCTTACAGGAGAACAAGATGAGTGGGACTTAAACTTAGGTTGTATTGCCGGAGCTTACATATCCACACCAAGTGAAACTACCAAGCTAACTTCAAACCTTTTAACAATTGGTAGAGAAATAAGAATGCCTGCAGACCTGATCTTCGGACACCGAAATGCAATACAAAAACCAATTCCAGAGTATGTGGCGCATGTACAAGAATTGAAAGAAAAGATGCACAAGGCACATGAAATAGCGAGGAGAAATCTTCAACAGAGCGCAAAGCGGAGCAAGAACATTTACGATGCAAAACTTTCCTTTCACAACTACCGAGCTGGTGATGCTGTGTGGTGCTTACATGAAGCCCGAAAAGTAGGGATGAGTTGGAGAAGAACTATGATGGGCCATTCATCATCAAGATCAAGAGGTCGGATTTAAAAAAAAATATTCAACTGGACAAGGATGGGCGACAATGGGTGGTGCATCATAACAAGTTGAAACCGTACGAGGGGAGAAGTCTGTCAAAGTGGATAGGGAAAATTAAGGAATCGATTAAGACGGAAATTGCTTTCCAAGCATAATACTGATTACACATGTTTAATTTCAATGGTGACGTTTGCGTAAATACATATATAGCGTGATGTAAATTTGTGGTTCAAACTCATTAATGTATTTTATGTGTACATATGTCGGAGAACAAATGATGTGAATAAACAGTACTGTCCTAACAGAACATTGTCTTGACGTGTATTCATTTTGCCTGTACATGCGGTATGTTAGAATGTACATGAACTAACTTGAGTAATGACGGTAACCCTAATACCGGTAACAGTAATAACCATGGTGAAATCAACTATATGTGAAGTGATGCAATATAGAGACTTGACTGGAAAGTAATCTGTTGACAAAAATCTGCATGCATCAGAGTCCCATAAATATGACAATTTTCAATGTAATCCACTTTGCTGCAAAGTTGGAGTTCAATGTGTAAGTTTGGGTAATTATCGCAGAACGATATCAGTTTAAACACAGGTCGTCTGAATGCAGCAGTAGCAAACAAACGTGGGCGGGCGTACCTGTGCAGACGGTGCAGGGCGGTAGGAGTCCAGGTGGTGAACCGACGAGGTCGAATGGTGGGTCACATCCTGAAGCACCATATTCCGCTTGATGAGGTACCGTTTTCCTGCATGTGCATGTTTAAATCCATGGACAAGAAGACGCTTATGGGACACGTATCCACGTATGCGAGACACGTTCGCCTGGCCCACGAGATCGGAGTCATCGACAACTCACAGTATCTGACCATGTCCTCCAAGCCAGCTGTGATCGGCGACACTGACATGTTAATGTTCAGCCAGGAGGAGTCAGCCAGGCAGTTCCAAAATAGGTCGTCTTCTGTGATGATTACTATGCCACATGCAGGTTCCCATTCCAATCCCATGGCCACGTCCTCGCTGGGGATGTTCAGGAAGGTATCGTCGAGCAGTACTCCACTACGGGATGAAAACGAAAGTTTCCTGAGGAACCTACTGGGACTGTAGGACACACGAGATCCATTGCACTAGGAGACACAAGGGTCAGCGACGGCTCCCGCTCCTAAACGTACAGCTCCATCGTCTGATGAACCTACGGCTGCCAAGAAGGCGAAGGAGGACACTGGTGAAGATGCACCATAAGCAGCTCTCGCCCAGGCCATCCCTAGCGCTTCATCAAACATCGTCGACGCCATTGACAGAAACACCAGAGCCGTCAGAGGGCGAGACGATGCGCTGAACAAGATTGTGGACGAGCTGGGACATATTAGCCGTGTCATGGCGAGAAACCAACGGCGCGAAGAACAGGACCGGCCAGTCGCAAAGGGAACAGTTTCGAACAGCGGAAGCGGAAAGGAGAATACTTTCCGGCTAAAGAGTGTAATTACCAAGAAGCATTGAGTTTCACTATTAATTGTGTTCCGAGTTTAGTTAATTTTACGTAGTTGAACATTCATATGCCGGCCAAAATTAAAGCATGGCAGTCAGAGCTTTGTCATGTTAGGAGGGACATAATGTAACACCCTCGCAACAAACAGAGACATACTTTCTGAACTATGAAACACTCACCTGAGGCTGTGTAATGAGTTTTCGTGTCTGATACTCAAAGTGACAAATTATAGTTCGATTCTGTTCAGTAGAGTACCTACACCATATGATTTTATTTGTTCTGACCATTTTCATGCTTTATATGTTATAATGCACTGCAATCCAGAGTGATAATCCACTTTATTTTCCATATAATGTGCCAACACAAAATCACATGTTGTTATTCTAGTGGCTGATTCACTTCCGGCTGATGCATTATGGGATGAATTTGTCCTAGTGACCAAAACGAACTGTCAGAGCATTCTAATATTTAATATTTACATATTTTCCTGACATTGCACAGAACTGGTCAACCATAGTGAGTTATTTACCTAATTTGACCATTAGTAATTGTCTCCTAATACTCTTTTTGGGGACTTTCATTCAAGTTTGTGGAGAATTTCCTGTTTTTCTCAAGGTGTTGTACGTTGCTATGTAAGAGTGATACAGTGACAGGATGGTTGACGTCACCAGAATCACCCAGACTGTTGGTTGAGTCGCCCCATATTCTGGTCGAGGAAGCCCTCGACCAGGGTTGAGGGTGAAAGCACCCCAGATTTATGTTGACTCTGGGGGATGGTATATAGACCCCCCGTTTCTTGATTCAAGAGCTCAATTCTGATAAAACTCTTAAGGCAACCACTCTGTCAGTTTTCTCCCAAATTTCCAAATTATAAATTTCACCTTTCGGAGGCTTTCCCATCGACACTGTTTCACTCTAACCACTATGGTAAGTACAGCTGGAAATATATTACCATTTACGTGAGCTCCCAGCTGTACCTGTGTGTACAGACACTAAACAAATAAATATTTGAACTGTTCACTGTTATTCTTGACAAAATCCCTTAAAGTATCCACCCAATTTCCTCCACCCTACACATTCCAGCAGCCTGAGCATACCAGTATTATACATATGTAAGGCATCTTTTAGCAGCTGCTCACATGCATGCACGATACATAGGTTTGCATTCAATTTAGTTTGCAACAGTGAAGCCCAATATCGAATATCAGTGGCTGTAACTGATTGAGTCTGACACCAGCACATTTGCTCGTTGTAGCACCATGCCAAGCGTTTTTGACTATTTCTTTGGGCAAACATTACTGACACTTCAAGATAAGATTATACCCGTCTCAGCTTCATGCATCCATTACGCAAACATTGTATTAGCGAGCGTACCCCACTACACCCCCAGTTACCTACATAAACAGGGGTCTAGTGAGGTACCCGCGCAATAGGTAATGCGGTCAAATAGGCCACGATGCAGTGACTATTTTCGATCAATAAAGTATGTTGTAAGCGATTGTAAAGTGTATTTTCAATATTTGTATTATTATAATGTATCATATCGGTACTCCTTTAAGTAATATTTGTATATTTTAAATGTGTTGATGTTCTCATGAAGCGTATGAATATAAGTATTAACTGATCCAGCTTATTTTGAGTCAAATCACACAGCCTTAAAACATAGTGCTGGAGTATAAACACTATTATAGTATATTGTTCATAAGTATATCACTATTGAACAATAATTACAATATGTATGCATATTATTAAAACAATAGATGCTATCGCTGTTTCGCTATATGTGATATTTATAACAAACATTTTTTTTATTCGTCCGCGTACGGATTCCTGTCACACAAAGCGCCATTTTCAGTTCATATTTTGACTTGTGCATATGAACCGGACCAAGTTTAAACAACGTTCGATTCCGTCCGATTCAAATATCTCTACAGAATGTTCAGACTAACGACATAGGTAATGCTGCTAAATAAATAATAATCAGATTTTCCAGAGACGTCATGGGGGCCGCCATTAATCCAGTGTAAACAATAAACGACGTGATCCCATTTCCTGAGTAGCCCCCGACTCGTGAGACGGTGTGCTAATCATGATAATATGTACCCCAACATCTAATTATAAATACACGTGTGGCTTTGTGTGGAAAAATCTATAACGCGTTGCAGTGTGACAAGCTGTTGATCTGATGACATCACACAGCTGTACATTTTGACCCTTTGGCAATGTTTTGAAATTGACGAGTGGTTTTGATGTGTGCCCACACCTCGGTGTCAGAGACAATACACTCTCGATTATACGCAGATCTATTAGACGTAATGTTTTAAAAAATCAGTAATATTTTCCGTAAATGGTGTTGAAAATTGACACAAAATATATCGCCGGATTTCGCCGATATTAGTAAATGTGTTGACACAAAATTCAGCGCTCACGCGTAATCCAAATCAAATAAAAACTAGATTGGTCAGTAAGCGAGGCTTACGAAATATCCCCCGCGTGGGCCCAGGTACCCCTAAAATATGTAAAAAAAATCCAAATGTGTGGGCTTGTGACCTTGACTCTGGGCTTAGCGGGAGCGGCATGAACGTGAATTTGTCACAGGGTGGTAGAGGTTCATAGGAGCAATGCGTGTGTGAAATATGAAGTTTGCTCCGATGTTAAGGTTTGTAAAGAGACTAAGTATGTGACCTAGACCTTGAGATCAGCGGGAATATGTCACAGCAAGATAGTAGAGCCTTAGAGGAATGCATGCATGACATATTAAAAATTTTCGATGAAAGAAATAGAAGTTGTAACATATTTCTGTGATGTTAAGTTTTGTAAAGAGACTAAGTATGTGACCTTGACCTAGGGATCAGCGGGGGTTGGACGGTCGTAGATTTGTCACAGCATGGTAGTAGAGCCTTACAGGAATGCATGTGTGAAATATTAAGCATTTTAAATGAAGGAAATAGAAGTTATAACAATATTTCTCTGATGTTAAGTTTTGTAAACTGTTCGAACAGTGTTATTATCAGATGGAGGACACTAATTATTTCAAATTCATAACAAAAAAAAATGTTTACTGTACGAAAAGTTAGCTTATTCAAAAAGAGCCAAAATTTAATGCAATATTAATTGTGACAGTCAAGTAAAAATTATTAAAATCACAAAATTAATGGAAAAAAACCCCAACCAAGTCGAGGTTTGAACCCCCGACCCTTTCGGGAATCGGTAATTCAATCATAAAAGTTGGCGACCTTAACATCACGACTATTGTACCATTTACGATGATTACATTTTTACATAAGTACTATCAGTATTACGCAAACATTTTAACGTAATAATTCTTAAATTAATTGCAACTCCGTCTACAACGATACCTTTACAGCGATACGCTATTGAAACAACATGTATTAGTACCCATAACATAACACAGTAATGTATCATTATATATCACAGGAGATAGATTAAAACTATATAAACAATATAAACTAATGCAAATAGTTCCCATACGTGGTAGTGGTGTATATTGATTATCTCCCTTGCCGAAAGTAGTTCAGTGATTTATTAATTCCAAATAAGACGTGTTTGCGTAATGCACAAGCAAATCACGAACTAAACTGGTACAACAATTGAGAAGCCAGTTTTTGTTGCGGTACGTCATACACTTTCTGCGCATATGCATACCGCGAAAGATTTACAGAATACTAGGCTAGTGTCCTTTGACATCGCGTTTATCAGGCAATGCTAGGAAACGCGTAGGAGTTAAAATCAATATATTGTATTATCGCAGCCATTGTTTTCATAGGAACTATTGTGTTCATAAACTAAAACTATTAATTAATTTCGTCATAAATACTCCATCAAAGTGGACATAGCTAGATATGATTGTGTATCTTCACGCTGTATCTGTATTCACAGGTCTAGACATACTCCGCTAGTGAAAACTCGGCACATTAACGGAAAAACCACAGCACTAGGTACATGTAATGCGTTTTTCATTGGCCGATTACATACTCACTGATAGATAATATTGGGCTAGTGTGTTTTTATATGAAGTTTATCTGGCAAGGCTAGGAAACGCGTATGAATTTCGAGGCTTGCCGAGGAATTCTTACCGTTTCCGAGCCGAACCCGATACACTTGATATCAAAAGATACTAGCATGATGTTAATTTTATCAGGTAACGTTGTTGGCTACAGAATGAGCAATTATGACGTTGTTTTCGTTGGAAGGAACTTGTTTCCGTGACGTCATTCCACTAACGTAATTCGGTAACGTCATGTGACGGCGGTCGATCAATAAAACGTCAGTTTTCGAGTTGTTGTAACCCGGATATTCGTATCAGATCAATGCCTGATACAACAATATGTTATCAGTCAGTACGTATTCGGCCAATACAACGCTCGTTACCTGATAAATAACAAATAGTCGTATCCTACATCGATTAGATACGTACTGCATACATTGGTCGTCCGGTTGGCGACGGATTCAGAAATGTGGCTGTGACTGGAGAAGTGGGTCTTATGGGATGTGTGACCAGCGTAGCCCCTGATAAAGTAGCTGACTCATGTAGTGTGATAACGGTTCAGATTGTACGTCCGGTTGACGACGGATTCAGAAATGTGGCTGTGACTGGAGAAGTGGGTCTTATCGTATGTGTGACCAGCATAGCCCCTGATCAAATAGCTCACTCATGTAGTCTGATAACGGTCCAGATTGCTTGTTACAAACATGACTGGTGTGTCTGTCATGCATGGAATGGCGAACAGTGCATATCCTGAACAGACTATATTAATGTACAGACTGATCTGGATGTACACTGGTAGCAAAATCCATAGCCTCATTTCTCCAGTCACAGTTCACTATGACGTTTCGTTGGTTGAACGTAACGACGTCATGTGAGGTTACGTCAGTGAAATTACACAAAGTAAAGATAACAGCGTGCACCGAAATCTAAGTCATATTTGCTCAATCAGTTATATAAAAAGTTTCCTGATATATAATAATGCCTGGTAGCATCTTTTGATATCAGGGGGCCGTTTCACTAAACTTCGTAAGACTAAAATGTTCGTAAGCATAGCGGCACACAATGACCATCAAATAATATAAATGTATACCATGACTCTCAAATAGAATAGAGGCATACCGTGACCCTCAAATAGCATAGAGGCATACCATGGCTCTCAAATAGCATAGAGGCATACAGTGACCCTCATATAGCATAGAGGGACACCGTGACCCTCAAATAGCATAGACACATACCGTGACCCTCAAATAGCATACAGGCATACCATGGCTCTCAAATAGCATAGAAGCATACCATGACCCTCAAATAGCATAGAGGCATACCATGTCCCTCAAATAGAATAGAGGCATACCAAGTCTCTCACATGGAATTGATGCTCATCGTGACCCTCAAATAGCATATAAGCTTAACATGGCTCTCAAATAGTATAGAGGCACACCGTGCCCCTCAAATAGCATAGACGCATACAGTAACCCTCAAATAGCATAGAGGCATACCATGTCTCTCAAATAGAATTGAGGCACACCGTGACACTCAAATAGCATAGAGGCATATCATGGCTCTCAAATAGCATAGAGGCATACCGTGACCCTCATATAGCATAGAGGCATACCATGAACCTCCAATAGCATAGAGGCATACCATGTCCCTCAAATATAATAGAGGCATACCAAGTCTCTCACATAGAATTGATGCTCATCGTGACCCTCAAATAGCATATAGGCTTAACATGGCTCTCAAATAGTATAGAGGCACACCGTGCCCCTCAAATAGCATAGACGCATACAGTAACCCTCAAATAGCATAGAGGCATACCTTGTCTCTCAAATAGAATTGAGGCACACCGTGACCCTCAAATAGCATAGAGGCATATCATGACTCTCAAATAGCATAGAGGCATACCGTGACCCTCATATAGCATAGAGGCATACCATGAACCTCAAATAGCATAGAGGCATACAATGACCCTCAAATAGTACTGAGAAATACCGTGAACCTCAAATAGCATAGAGGCATACAATGACCCTCAAATAGTACTGAGACATACCGTGAACCTCAAATAGCATAAACGCATAATATGACCCTCAAATAGCATAGAGACATTCCGTGACACTCAAATTGCATAAAGGCACACCGTGACCCCCAACTAGCAAAGAGGCATACCATGACTCTCATATAGCATATAGGCATACAGTGAACCTCAAATAGCATAGAGGCATACCGTGATCCTCAAATAGTATACAGGCATACATTTACCCTCAAATAGCATAGAGGCATACCGTGACCCTACAATAGAATAGAGGTATAACATGACCCTCAAACAGAATATAGGCATAATGTGATCTCAAATAGCATAGAGGCATAATGTGACCCTAAAATAGCATAGAGGCATACCACACCATGGCCCTCAAATAGCAAAGAGGCACACCGTGGCCATCAAGTAGTATAGTAGCTACAATAATTCACATCCGATGTGTTATCTACGGCTACAATTTGACACATTCAAAAAATGTGAGCAACCGAAGTGCATACCCAAACATGTTGAGGTTATATCAAAATGTAGTCAACTGTATAGTTTATACATTTAAACAAATAATCTTTAATGTAGCACGAGTAAATTGCCAAAAATAATAGAACAAGGAAGTCATTTTCCCATGGAAGGCATCTAAACTATAATTGTTGTTCAACATTCAACATAACGAAATGAAGCTCCATATTTACAAGATATAAATGTAAATGTCAGATAAACACATCTATGCGGTAAAATAACCAGTTCCTGCATGTGTATGTTCTTTATTAATAATGTATTGATACAGCTTTGACAGTGTTATATCGCTAACATATCAAATCTGCCGGATAACCGATTGCAAAAATCACTCTTCCATGCGTTACATTAAAGATATCGGGTTAAATTGCTACCCTTGTGAGTGGTATGGAGCGGGATAGCACTTTTGTTTCTAATAGTATAGAGGCATACTGTGACCCTCAAATATCATAGAGGCAAATCGTGACCCTCAAATAGCATAGAGGCATAACGGAATAACATGGCTCTCAAACAGCATAGAGGCATACAAAGACCCTCAAATAGCATAGATGCATAACATGGCTCTCAAATAGCATAGAGGCATACCGTAAACCTCCAATAGCATAGAGGCATAACGTGGTCTGCAAATAGCATATAGGCATACCGTGACCCTCACGTAGCATCGCGGCATACCGTGACCCTCACATAGCATAGCGGCATACCGTGACCCTCACATATCATAGAGGCACCCCGTGACCCTCAAATAGCATAGAGGCATACCGTGACCCTCAAATAGCAGAGAGGCATACCGTGACCCTCAAATAGCATACGAGACGATCAAAAATGTACAAGCGGGCCAAATCAGGGATATCGCGAGTCTGGTAAGGATGAACTGCATCATTGAAATAGCTGTCTCACGCTCCCAGCCAACAGCCCGCAGTACAAAACTGTTCCTACGAACAGGTCACTATTTAAACTTCAGCTGTAAACACCAACTTTCAAGGGAACGAGACATTGATGGTGTATACTCTTATATATATATTAGAAAGTCCAGTTTTGTTTTATCCTAAAGGGTTTGCACTAATATAATATCTTCATTGTCTTGCGTGAATCCATTTGCATTATATATAATACATAACGTGTACCGTTGTAAGCAACATATCCCTAGTACCCATCTGAGAAGATCATGCTACACACCATTTGATTAGTAACATAAGCAGTATCATATATTAGATATATATAGCTGAACATATAAAATCTGAAATATCATAAAAGAAACGATTCATTGTAGGTAGGCATACATGAATACAACTACTGGATGCCAGGCAAAACGAAACATATTTCCTCATGAATAATTATTTTGTTCACAGGAACTATATACCTTATGTTGCAATGTACTCATATATAAAGGTAATACGGTAAAATGAAGATATTTTTGAATAGTTATACACATTTCTTACTGAACATTAAACTATATTAATTAGCAGTTTATGTCACCCATATTGTAGGCCACATTTATTTAAATGACTATTAAATAATATGTTGTATTTCAATATGATGCATGTTATCAGAATCATAGATAATGTGAATAATTAAATCCAGCAGAAAGACGGATGCTAATGCAAATTGTTTGTTGATCCCACTTGTTGAAAGCGATACATGGCGATCATGATGACATTTGTACGTCCGTAGGAGAGTTAGTCCGAAATATAAGTTAAAGTTGTCAAATAACTTGTATCTATCAAATCATAATTATATTGCGTTGTATAAAGTTTTACAAAATTAGCTGCTAAAGTTGTTAAATACCTTATACGTAATGCTATGTCGCGTCTACTTTAAATCTCAAAAGTTTTGTTTTTGTCACCATCCATACTTTCATTCTGCAGCTCATCCAATTGACGTAACCACTGTCAATGTTAAATTACACTGCGTTAACTTTTTTATTAATTTGAATTTGAATTAAACGTTTCAATTACCGTATATATCTAACCACTTGCATACACCCTGATATGATCACTACACATTGGGACTATCAGAACAGAACAGAACATATCTTTATTTTGCAAATCTCAGACCGCAACATGCGGTATATGAGTACATATTGATTTTCGTGGCATAAGCAATCAAAATGGCGACAGGGTGTCTGCTACAATAGTCAGGTGACATGTATTACAAATAATGGCATTCATGTTTCTCATTTTAAAAAGCCGATAGTACACAGTGATGGAAAACGACATGACAAAGCCTTAAAGTAATACAAAAAAGCAAATAAAATGATTAAGTCCCAATGGGCGGGAGAAACTTCCATATGAGGCCTTGTCCTATATGGATGCATAAGTTGTGTTTATCATACAAGTATTGAATTAAGCAAGTAGCACAGACAATTTTGTTGAATACAAAAAAGAGCTTTCGAAATCTGTGTCACTTATCAGCGTAACATAATTTTGACAGACATTTTTATGAACAATAATTATAATTGCTAACTATGGATATCAATATTCGAAATAAATGTACACTATATTGCAGCAGACTTGTATGCATGTATACTGTACTTGAAAAGTATAGATGAATGTGTTACACCAGGTTATACAAATGGAAATGACAGTGGCATGGCCCAGCTGTCCTCGTTCTCTACATGTATATATGCAGAGAAGGAGACTGGGTTAGCTTCAATTGGTATTGTCATCTTTTGACGCCCTCACGTTGAAGCCGAAATTCGAAAGCACGCGAGGGAGTCGTATGTATACAATGTTTTAATATATATTTATTTTACGTTTTTACATGTAGTTATCATGACTCTAAATATATAGTATGCATGACATCTTTCAATCTACATCAGAGACATAGACTAACTTAAAATTATTGATGTACATATCGTGCTGCCTGAATGACAACATGGTCAAATGTGCGTCTTCAAACATTTGTGAATTTCACGATTGCAGACTGCAAACACACCTATGAATATCGGGTGATTATGCTATGCTATCGATCGACATATCACTTTAATCAAATAATAATGATAACAAACACTGTAAATCCTCATGAGGCGGTTCGCCGTGAGCTGTCCCACCTGGGTCTGCAGTGTTTGCACACGATTATTTTATGGTGTGTATGGATGAGAATCTTAATAACATGTGCATGTAAGCATTACTATGAATACAGTAATACATTTATTGTTGGTATATACTGTTCATTTCTACTCCATGAAATATTTTATGATCTACTACATACATGAACGTAATATATTGGGCCAATTCGGAGATTGCAGACGACAAGCATAGCGACACTCAGCTGGTCCCAATTGTTTGTAGTCGGGGCAATCAACCATGCGCCCTGTACACATGCAGTGGACTTTATTAAAGGTATCAATGTGACGTCATTAGTATAAAGGTGCATGATGTTTTTGGTTCACGGCTGGGTAAAAGGGTCTTACGGCGTTTGTAGACAGTGTAGTCCCTGACCAGAATGCGTGAATCGGCAGTCTGGTCAGGTCTTACTCTGTCTGACATACGGTAAATTAGTCAGTGCATCGGTCATATGCAATCATGTGGATACTGTAGAAGCTATGCCGTTGTATTGATCAGGGTATACATTGGTTCGAACGAGTCAAATTCCATTTTCCAGTCGGTTAAACCAGTTAATATATATCAGTATACTGAATAGTTATTCATCCTTACGTAAATACAGACATTATTTCTTTGACAAATAGGCTTAACCTTTTCAACCAAATTGCGGAAGTGATATTTAGAAGTTCTTTAAATTTTAATATATTCGTACGGTTAAAGAAATATTTCGCGATATATTTTTTTCGACTTTCGGAAAAGAACGGGCAAGTAAGTAGATAGTGGAATTCATCTCCTATATCTCCCGAGTTACACAAAAGGCATTTTCGTTCCGATGTATCCTGACCAGACCACCGACCTGTCTCTATAGGTAGTTTGTGGTTACTTGTTCGAAATTTAACTAAATTTATGTATAAAGATTTAGGCAAAATTCTGAAGTACTCTTCAAATTGTACGGTTTCTTTAAATATATTATTATTATTTCCCCTTACTTGAAGCTGACACTTTCTCATTCCATGATTGTTTAAATTGATCTACAAGTGTTAATTTTATACTTTTAATGTTAACGGATGTATTGCTATTAATCAGTCCAGTGTTTCCTGTTTCATTTAATATTTTTTTAATATAGTGCAGCCATTTGCAATTAAAATTATCTAGACTCGAAATGTGCTCGCACATCATATATGATGTATATATTGTTTACCGGATATTATTCTTCCAAAATCCAAAATCCTAACATTTTTGTTTTAACTATAATCTCCAGTGGATAACGTCCTAGTTCAGCATAGAGCATATATAGCGGGGTACTTTTTCTACTTTTAGTAATTTTTCTAAGGAAGCCAGAATGCACCCTTTCGATTAAGTCCAAGTTTTCAAAACCCCAAATTTCGCATCCATATGTTAGGATTGGTAACACAGTATGGTCAAACAGTTTCAGTTGTAGGTCAATTGGTAAATCAATATTGTTTATGCGAGTATATAGTAAGTACATAGCTTTCTTGGCCTGTTCAACTATATGTTTTCTGGCGTTCAGGAAACTGAAACTTTTTGAAAAGTACAAACCAAGATATTTATATTGGTTAACAGTTTCAATTATATTTTTACCGAGTTTAAATTTATATTTATTATTTTTTCGTGATCCAAAAACTATTACTTTTGTTCTACAGAAGTTAATATTGAGTTTCCAGGTATCACAATAGCGTAAGAAATCGTCTAGGCATTTTTGAAATGCTGCTTCATTGTCAGAAAGTATTACTGTGTCATCCGCATAGAGGAGTACTACTATTTTCAAAAGGAAAGTAGTGTCAACCGTATTATGTCGAATTTCTATACCATCATTTTCATTTCCGGTTAGAAATTGGTCGTTTAGAAACATGGAAAACAGAACAGGGGACAGGCGGACTATTAAACGCCTCGGCTGGCACAACATGCGGGCTGCGACCATATGTTATGTGCACATTGGACAACGTACTGTAGCAGGGTTTGGCGGCCAATGATTCTGCTCCGATTATTGCGGCCATCAGTTCTTCGTCGTTGATGTCTGCAGTTCCTAGTATGGCTTTTATTTCTTTCTCCGCCGATTTGATCATTGGTTCATGTACCACACCGAAATTCAGGGCAAGGGGTCGATGGAACGTCCATTTTATTCCCTTATTGGCGATCGATTCGTTGATTTTGTCTTGATCTATTTGAGAAACTAACGCCTTTAATTCTTTGTCGGTTATACCTGCTTATTTTAATTATATGGTTTTGATGAAGACATCCACATGGGCAAACAAAAAATAGCACGCCGGTCACCTCGAACCTACTTGGCGTATATTATAACTACATATTACACAACAATGTAGCAACTAATAATCGTCGTTCATATATACTGTATATTATCTGCTATACACATACGTCATGCAACGGTGAAAGTACTACACATGAATTAAAGTGATATTAACTAGTGTTGATCCAGATCATAACACACATCTGCGCCATCTGATCCGGGACTGCATTATTTGCCAGATTTCACACTTATTAATTTGATTGTAGTCAGTTTAGACTGAGAGCATACTGCACAGGCCCCCGTTGTATCATATATACCACATGTACAACACACACTTAGTATCCGTGATATTGTAAACAAATGCATCTCAAAATAGGCACAATATATGCTTTCACGTGTTAACGATTATACAGCTACATGTATGTTGCCTGCTTTTCTACCTTTGCTGACCAAAGGGCCTAAATATAATTGTTGACATTTGACTACAATGGCGGCCAGCTTACTGTCTGTTTCACGACACATGTCCATATGTTACGACTTTATAAAAGGGTGTCAAAACAATATATATTTTAATAATATTATTTATTTTATCAAAATTTAAGAATGAGACTTTTTTTATTTTGTGAAATTCGATCCAATATTGATTTTATTGCGAGTGAGTATGAGTATATAGGGATTTAACATGGGGATTTTCTTCTAATTTGAGAAATAGTGGACTAATTTTCAGATTTTAACTTTTGTATCATTTCCAAGCTATCTAGTCAGGTTTTAGAGCGAATTTATAAGGTTTTAGTTTTTCGACTCCCCTCTTCTTTTAGAGTGTCCACCTCTTTCCCCCATGTTAAATCTTCATAGATAATTGTTTTTTCGTAATAAAATCAATATTTGACCAAATTTTACGAAATAATAAGAAGGCACATTCTAAATTGTTTATAAAATTTAACATCACACAAACAACATTGTGTTTGCATTGTTTATATAGCCGTATTATTTGAGAGTACATGTACCGTGAACTAGAAGAGATGACGTTTACACTTACATATCAGTCTTCAAATAGACACCTCGTCATAGTGAGCCACACTCCCGTATGCATATGGTGTATTTGAAATCATGACATACATACTTTGAGAGCAAAATTATATCGGTAGGGGCCGTTTTGTATTCATTTTGGGGACAATCCTCCAGATGAGTAGTCACGGCCACGTTATTCATAGCCAGCTTACTTGGGTGCACATAATTGAGACAAGACATGTGATTTTGTACCTTCGGACGTCTGCGACATTTCGTTAAATACTTTGACAAAATTTATAATAGTTTTCATAAATAAAGTCAAAAGTTGACAAAATTGTCAGAGTATATTAATATAATTCCGCATGTACTCTGAAATTGTGTCAACTGTTGACGCCATTTACGGAAAATATTGTAAATTTTGTAAACGTATCTCGTGCAATTACGCAGATGTCTTATATAAGGTATTCGAGGTCATCTCGGATTCAGTGTTTTATTTGTCAAAGACAACTCACTTAATAAAGGGAGACCAGCATATTTTAAATGTTCCTAGGAGACTGAACACATGCCAGATTATATAAAGGTATGATTTCTTTCCTAGTGTTGTTCACCAATGCCAACAATAACAGTTCAGAGTAATACTTAGTAGCGGGAGGTTACTCTACAAAACTCTCGTACAGCTAGCATATGCTAACGGACGGTACGGGAGTTATGCAGAGTTACTGACGGCAACTTAATAATATATTACGTCAATGTTCCCCCGTCAAAGACCTGGATATGTGGACGATATTCAGAACCAACGTCACTCTCCACTCTCGTCCAGCTATTACAGAATGAACAACAATGCAATCTAATCAGTTTCATGTTTATTATCACTTTTAGCATGTACATTGGCGTATATTACACGCTAAAGTACAATTATTGACTAACGTGAATTTTGTCAACGAACTTTAACCTAAGCCGGGGCTGGATGTTCACGTGAATGTACATTAAATCTCGAAACTCAGACATATGTTCCGTAAATTACGTCGTAAACTGACAGAACACGTCGACGTCACTACAGTTTTATTTCAGAAATAAATATCCAAGGAAATCTGCAATGTGAAATTGTGGTCACCGGAGCCAGATAACACTAAACAATATCTATTTCACGAAACCTGCCCAAATTCTACGGCCATATAAACAATGCTAAAAACAATATTTTTTTCGATAATATTAAATTTTATCAAAATTTAAGAATGAGCCTTCTTTTTATTTCGTGAAATTTGTTCAAATATTATTGCGAACTTTTTTTTATTTGTCTATGGGAATTTAACATGGGGGAAAAGGAAGTGGAGGAGCTGGGAGATAGCCAAAAAAAATAAAAATATTTGGATTCCGAAATCTGGTTAGATAGCTTCGAAATGACCTAACGAAGAAAATAAAAGCTAAATTTTGAAAATAGGTCCAATATTTCTGAAATTAGAAAAGAAAATCCATATGGGATTAACATGGGAAAAAAGTTTCGCAATAAAATCAATATTGGAAAAAATTTCACGAAAATAAAAAGGTACATTTTGATAAAAAATAATATTATCGAATAAAATATTGTTTTTGCTTTGTTTATATGGCCGTAACATTTGGGCAGCTTGCGTGAAACAGACAGTAACTTTATTCTTGCTATTTTTATTCACGGATTGACATAAGATTAATAGTGTCTACAATGCGTGTTCATGCCACAGGTGGAAGACTCGGACCTAGGACCCAATAAATGGCTCATTTGAAAAACGTTACCCCACCCACTCATTTCCTTACAATATACAGTATAGCCTTTCAAGGTGGGCAAGAGCTTGGGAAAATGACATAGACAGGCTTAGTTTGGGGCTCGCTCAAACACCACACGTTTCAAATTTTCTGCTGACGTACACCTCTAGCAAATAATAAATCACTTAGGTCCCCAAATATATTCACTTTAGACATCTATGTTTAGTATATTGTTAGTAACACACGTTTTAGCTACCAACGTTACAGAGAAATATCTCTTTCTGAAAGAATCCCACACACACATCGCCACCTGATTGGTTGTAGTATTTGTAACGCTCCAGTTTAGGGTTTCCCGTAACGTCATTATTGATAATTCTGAGAATATAACAAAGGGAATCCGAAAGTAAAGTACACGGAAGGTTATGTCGAATGTTGGAACGCATCTCAAAACAAACGCATGTTTTAGATCATTCAATGTTAGTGAATGACACTTGTTAGTCACAAATTTTAACATCGGATTTACTGATGTTTATTCCAGTGATTCACGCCAATATGTTGCGACTGTAATGGGATTTCAGCCATTCGATTCGGCTCATATTTAAGGGTGAGAATTGGCTCGAACACCTTCTATACCCGATTTCAGCCAGAGTTTGCACGTAATTTATGCTTCCACAGCCCACAAAAATGTGTTACATTCTTTCATACACACAATTATCGCATTGGCTGTGGTAGCTAATTTGCCCGTAACTAACGAAATGCTTAAAGCAGATCATTGAAGTGAATATATTTGAAGACCTAAGACATTTATCGATTCCCAGAGACATACGTCAGCATGAAATCGAGATGTGTGGTGTTTGAGCAATTCCGAAACTACGACATTTTGCCAAGCTCTTTCCTACCTTGAAAACGCTATAGTGTCTATTATACGGAAATTGGTGAGTGGGGTAACGGTTTACAAATGAGTCATTTATCAGGTCCTATGTCCTAGTCTTCCACCTGTGGTTCATGCGGTTTTATTTTAGATCAAAGTTAGATATTCCGGATTCTAAATTCTTTACACTAAACCAGTTTTGACGATGGTGTCATATCTCCTACGTACAATGTACGTTGCACATTTCAATGGTACATGTACTTTACGTTGCATCCAGTATCAGCTTTTCATATTATTTGCTTCTCAATCTTGTTTACATGTTACGATAATTTACGTTTCAACTCAACATCAAATTCATCATATGTGGCTGTGATCGATGACCACCAACTATATATAGTAGCCTGTTAAAATAAATTGGCCCAGTATTGCAGACATGTTTTATGGCGTATGAGGGATCGCAGCTAGTTATTTCCCTTTGAGTTTATTTACAGAAATCCGGTCCAATTTGTGTAGTTTATGGCTTTATTGCTTGTAAAAAAAGTGAATGTAGCTTTTCTATGAAAATGAGCAGTTATGGTGATTTCGACTACGGTTGATCCAGTGAGTGAGTGAGTGAATAGGGTTTAACGTCCACTTTTCTGACATAGAGGTACAAGCCTCAGGGAGTCTACACGCAGACGGGTCAACGGGGTCGTGTCCCGTATCCACCTGTCCGAGGGGGGTAAATCTCAACTTCAGAAGTCAATATTTACAATCAAAATATATATTCAGTCCTCAAATTAGAACAACCTGATCTGGTGCCAGGCCCTCGCCACACCAGCATCATTTATCCATCCCCTAAAAGTAATAGGATTAGCGCTAATCTTACTTTTATATGTACATGAGGGCCAACTCCGGTATAGTGGGTTCCGGAAAGTATGAACCCAATCGTTAAGCCAGTTTAGTCGCCTTTTACGACAAGCAATGGCTACTGCAGTACTATTCTCAGGATCAGTTGATCCCGCCCCGGTGCCTGCACGGGGCAACGGTTGATCCAGATCATATCTGCGCAATCCGATCGGGGGCTGCATTATTTGCCAGATTCATATTTTCATACTTATTAATTTTACTATTTTGCAAATAGTGTAGACTCAGATAAAGACTCTGGGTCTACTCTGTTCGCAGAACTCAATGTGTGTGCTATTCAGTAACAAATAAACGCTGAAATACAGCATGGGCCCGGATCTATATAACATAGATTTGCAGCGGGAGATAACTAGCTACGATCCGACATTACGTACGTCAATATATACGAGGTACACGTACATGTACACTAGATGAATTGTTGATTTAGCGAAAAGTGATTATATACATGTATATGCCTTATTGGATATCGCGTTTTGCACACAATTTCAACAAGTTTAGTAACAGTTATTATTTCACTCCTACGTGTAGTAGAATATATATTTGCATGTGTTTCACTGTGAGAGAAATTCCGTAATCATCTGTGAACAGAACAGAACAGAGCAGAACAAAAAAAGAAGCCTTCGCCCTTTAAACCCGACAACCCGCTATATAGCGGTATTTTAAAACTGTACATGTCCAGATGAGCCGACTCGTTACAAGCATTCTCATCGGGATCTGCACTTTTTGAAAGTAATTTTGATATTTTTGAGAACAAAAAAAATACCCCCTTTTCATAAATGGACTAGTCTGAAAACCATTTTATGATGGTTGGATTAGTTGCAAAATTACCATATCAAATCCAGTCCAGTTACTTAAGGGTGAACGGGTTAATTTATCGCGTGCCGTCTCGCGCACTGGTCTGGGATGCCAGAGTTACCATACATACAAGTTCAAATGCAGTTTCAATTACAGTCAAAATAAAGTTATGTGTATTGTTGGAGAGTGTCTCGAGAGTGTTAATATGCTTCAGCAACTTTCACACATGCACTCAAATACATCTACATGTAGTTCATAGAAACAGCTGGGTAATTTGGATTTCATAAAGTTTGCATAGCGTCATTGTTGACGTCGAACAACGTGACGTCGAAACCAGGGAAAGAAATCATTGTATTAATGTTCACAGCAGAGGTCCGTCATGTAGTCCGACGACATACTAGACTGAATATACACATACATCGAACGTAGAAGTGAAATCAATAGGATATTATATAATACATGTTTCAATAGCGGAAATACTACACTGGTGTCCATCGGCGTCCGTATAAATTATTTGTTCTATGTGTTCACTCGTTGTTTACGCGGAAGTCGACGCACATTTTATGCATTATTTTCCCCTTTTCAAAATGGACGATGGAATATGTGATTCACGTAAAAAATACGTTAGAGTCGTTGTAGTGATATTTCCGATATATGCAACCGTTATTCGCTATTTACTTATTGAAATTTTTGACAAAATTCGAATGTGCAATAAGGCGATTAATTTAAAATAATTTTATATTTTGTTTTATTTTTTTTTCTGATGCAAGGGTTAGGGAAGGGAATATCAGGACTAGTGATTATAGTAGTGCCTGAGCACGTTGTTGTTGATTTGCCGTGACTTCCCAATAGCGACCACGCTAGTATACAGTCGCGCACAGAAAACGTTATATTCACTGGAGTCGGGTAAGGTAAAAGATAGGTAAGCGTCGTGGATCGTGCATTCGGTTCGTTGTCGTTGTGCCGCCCATAAGGAAAACCTCTCTACCAATGGCCGCTGCTGCCGGAATGGCCGCTGCTGCCGGAGTGGCCGCCGCCGCCGCTGCCGCCGACATTCACGTTGTTCTCGATACTGAGGTACAACCCACCGCTGCCACCGCTGCCACCGCTGCCACCACTGATACCGCTGCCACTCCCGCTGTGTCTGTGGCCGCCATGGCGATGACCATGACGGTGACCACGGTGGTGGTGGTGGTGATCTGGAACGAAAGCTGAAAGCGAGACATAGGTTTTGCTTTTCCGGAGTCGTCGGCGGCGGCGGCGTCGTCGTCGTCGGCGGCGGCGGCGTCATCATTCAATGTTAAGTTTTCGTGTTACGGTCATTACACCTTATCAGCTACAGTCATCAAACTTTATACATACCATGTAGATGGATATGCGACTATCAATTTTTTTTTACCGGGCCCCAGGGTCAATGTCAAGGCGGAACAAGGCGAGACATTTGATTCCGCGGAATTCTTGTTACTACATCTTGTTGCGTTTTATTTCTATGTTTTATTATGTTTCAGCAGGTATGGCTAAGTACGATTTGTACGTATCTAATACGTTTCAATACGTTTTAGTTGGTATAAGCTACGTGTATCGAAAACAGCATGGCGAGTGCAATCACTAGTATGTATATAGCCGTATCCAGTACGTTTTACTACCTTTTACTACGTATATTACTACGTTTTTAATTGGGCTTCTCAAGGCGGCAACGTAATTCAGATTTGCCGATCTCGTAGTAATTGCTGACATTATATACATGTAGCAATCCCTCATATCCAACTTTCGCGGCCACCTTACCTGTAGAAAGTCTGCATCAGTAGCGGCGAGTTTTATATGTAATTATATAGGAGACTATTACCATTTCTTACGTAACTTTTAAACTACACAACCGATTAAAAATGCACAAGTCACATTATAAACTTCAATTATTGTACTTTATGATGTTTCGATCGTGTTTTTAAAATAAAAACATTTTTGTCCTTTTTAGCTTTAAACATAGTCGGTAGTTTTTATATGATTTATATAGCAAATTGTGATTTTTCTTCTCGATTTTCGTTGGGAAAATTGCAAAATCTCTTTTTATAAGAATAGTGACAAAAAATGCACAGGTATTTTCAATTAACTCATTCATTTTTCTATCTATTGATATAAAAATTATGTTTCTAAGTTAATATTATTTTGGTCCTTTTTAGATAATAATAATGATACCATCTGTTTTCATTTTCCAGTTAGCGTATCATGGAAATCTTCGGCAATTTCCGTGATATTCGTTGAAACGGGCACCTGCTTACGGTGCTTAGCGGCGGTGGGACGATTGTATGTTACCCAAGGCATGACCGTGTTGTCGTTAAAAGTATTTGTGAACAAAGTAACCAAATTAGATTTTGATTTTCACGAAGCTAATAATTGGAGACGAGTGTGTTTGTCACCGAAATATTAATCGCTCATTTTAAACACTGCTGATTATCTAACAAATTACACTGTTAATCCGAAACTAACATCAAGGTTGACAATTAAAAGCAGTTAATTAGTAACTGCCGTGCAAACTGCGATTTGTGTTTTTGTATATGCCGACAAGACTACTCAATTAAGAGACAATTCTTCACACGTCTGTATCTTCATAGAAGAAGAAGAGGAATATTTTATTGACTTAAACTATACAACAGTTTCTCGTCACACAAAAAGGAAAAAACTCAAGGAAAAAATACATACAAGCAAACATACATTACAATACATACCTACTGGCAATAGAGGATGGATATATAAAGTTCAATTGATTCGTAATTTAGCAGCATGTTATATAAACAGAGATAATTTGTATAAGTGTGCTTTCATACAGACATACGATATATGGTAGCAGGCACGGCTTCATCTCTCAGACCACGTTCTAATGTTAGCTACACAATTCTAAATGAAGGAGATTATGTTGTGGTTGACATTCATCCGGTCTGATCATACTTTAATCTGTACACTAGTAGTACAGACTGTGACAAATTATAGAATATTGAGTGCCAGTACAGACAAAATAACGTACAGTAGAGGCCCTGATCAAATTGTACTGGGACACAGTATTGTATAATTTGTCCCAGGATTCTGCTACCGTCCCACTCGCGGCTGTGCAAGTAGTCAAGACTTCACAGCGAAAAAAAAAAAAATAAATAAATAATTTATATAATTTTCACTTGTTATTCTGTGTTCAGTATACAGCTATAACTAATTATCGGTAACATGGTAATTATAATTTACTTTTTTTGTCTACGTTATAAATGTTGGTCAACTATGCAGTATGAAATTATCTATGCTGGATGAAAATTTGTAGATCGCTCGTTTCTCTTCATAAACTAT
Organism: Conchocele bisecta; assembly: GCA_029237695.1. Lineage (NCBI taxonomy): Eukaryota > Metazoa > Mollusca > Bivalvia > Lucinida > Thyasiridae > Conchocele > Conchocele bisecta. The sequence continues at coordinate 88,036,271 of CM055276.1, read as the reverse complement.
CTTGATAAACTATCCTATATTGTTTTATTACGTTAAATTCAGGGCAACATTAACGGGATTGAAATATATCATATCGGTACTCCTTTAAATAATATTTGTATATTTTAAATGTTATACCTCAAGATAAACCTCAAGATAAACTGGATTAGTTTTTACTGATATTCATGCGCAATCGAGAGAACATTAAGTTCTCTCGATTGCGCATGAATATCAGTAAAAACTAATCCAGTTTATCTTGAGGTAAATTACACTGACATCAGCGTCCAATTTTTGGCCTGTGTACAGCCTTGTATATTGTCAGCTAAAAAAAATCAATATTACCCTTCTCCAAATGGGGACAGGTGCACGAGAAAACGTGCCCTGTTTGCAAATCACACATAAAATATGTTTACCTAATAATGTTTTATTTCAACGTTCAAATTAAAATCCTTGGGATACCATCGATGTTGTTAGTCATTTATCCATATATATGTTGATGAAATTGAAACATTTCAAACACCGACCAGTATTAGTTAACTGATGGGTGAGGAAGTCAACATGCCAACCATGTTGGTTTTCATGTGCATGTGCTACTTGTTGTTTGACTGGCTATGTTGGACACTGGTAAACAAAAGGGAACTTGCAACTTTTGGAAGTCAAATTGACTAACGTAGTCTGACCAAGATTTATAATTCCCGTGGACGTAAAAAGGGAATTACGTTAATTATTTCTAACCATGTCAAATAAATATGAACTTATATTAAGTACAGTAGAAAATTGATCTCTCGAACAGGTCTCAAACCTCGACTGAGAATATATATTTGTATTTTAATTTTGTCTCACAATTTTATAATTTTTATCAAAATAGCTATCAACTGATAGACACTTTATACCAACAATAAAACTGTGCGTAGTTTGTTATTATACATGTATATACTGGAGAAACGGACTTCTAACAAGCGTTATTAGACTACATGATCGTGCTATTTTATCAGGATCTACATTGGTCACAAATACCATAAGCCCCATTTTCCCAGTAACATGACACATAAGTATACCAAGCAAGTCAATTTGACTTCTTTTTTTTATCCTATATTTAAGGGTAGGAATTGGCTCGAGGACCTTCCAAACCTGGGCATTTGAACCCAAAAGTGGCAGGCCAATGACCGTTGGCCCGTTTGTTTCCGAATTTACTAATATCTGCCATACAGTCGAAATATGTGCATTAAATGAAGGAGGCAATGAGGCGATTAATTTAACCTAGCTAGTTCATTCTCCTATCGCACGAAGCCGGTATGTAAGACCGTGAAAAAGGCTGAGTGTGAGTGCATGTGATATATGGAGATTCAGCCGTAACAGTGTTATCCTATATAATGATGATATTTGACGGTTGGTCAGGGCATAACATATCAGGCTGGGAATGATCGATATTTGGTTATGCAAAGTAGGATTTAATATGTTTTCGGGCACAGCTATTGTCGTTTCGCGGCTTATCACGGAAATTGCCGACTGACCATCACGTATTGGTCAGCTGAAATTGACCATGTGGTCACTATGGATTTTGTCCAGGTACGATGTCCGCGAAAGTTGGATATTAGTAAACCGTAGTGAATCGTAGTAAAACGTAGTGAAAACCTACTAATCCCTAGTGAAATCCTGACAATGGGTCGCTAGGATACCCGGCCTGTCACATGTCAGACGGGGAGATACGAAGTAAAGCCCTGCAAAGCATAGTGGAAACCTACTAGAAACCTAGTAAAACCTAATCCCTCCTAAAAACGGGTCAAATGTTTGGCAATCCGTGCGGGTGGAAAACATGGTAATACCTAGGCATCGATACCTGACAGTGTGACTGGCGCTTTACGGTGTCGGTATTGGGGTTACCGTAGTTTGCAAGCTATACCGTTACCAAACGATGACATTCATCTGATTAATTTCAGTTACTTACACAATCGCATGTTTAATCGTGTCGATACTTAAGATAACAGTGTCCCCAGTAGCCATTGCCGAAGTACCCATGATTGCACGTGCATGTGTAGGAGCCATTTCAGTCGTCCAAGCACGAGGCGTGGGGGTCACAGTGGTCAAGGTGACGTTCACATTCCTTGATATCTACAAATATTGTGACGGGCATGAACGCACATCTCTGACAGAGCGCACTAAATTGTATGGAACGCCAAATCTACATAAACTCAAATAATGAATGCTAGATCTAACTATTTAATGCTAGCTCTAAATAGTGAATTCTAGCTCTAATTAGTTTGAGCTACATGTAACAATACTTATGTGAGTGTATGTAGATGTGGCGTTCCAAGCCACGTATAGTATACAATAGCAAGCTAATGTTCACATATATTTTATACATACATGTATATCACATCACATTTAGGAACCAATTATGTTTTAATGGAATGGTGATCAGGTGTCACAAAATTTTCTTGTATTACAATGTTTTGAGTGAAACTTGCAGCTGGCTGGTCAAGGGAAACAACCTCAATATATTGGGGAGCAGGAGGGTATCAGGAGTTATCTTTCTTGTTGTACCCAACAGTCTAGCAGGTGGTTGGTATTGAGGAGTTACCATTCCTGTAGTATGCCCATATTGGTAGAACTGGTTTGGCTGGTGCTAAATATAGATTCAGTTGGGCCTATGCAGTTTGGCTGAGAAGTGGTCAGTTGTTGAGATGCCTTTGACGTGACAACACCCTTGCTCGTTAGCAGTTGTACAGTTGTATAGTAGTATTGAAGTTGATAGCAGTTGTGAAGGCCAGTCCATATTGTAAGTGGTTTTAACTCCCATTTTATTTTATTTGTCGATTGTATTTGAATTATATTTGTGCATTGTTTGAAGTAGTGTTCATATAATTTGATTGAATAGAATTTTCTTTCCCATTTTTTTGGACTTAGTAAATTTGGGCTCGAGTTGTGATGAAATATTCAATGTAATATTTCATCATTCACGTTGTAATTCATTACACGTGCATATCGTGAATGATACGGTTGAAGTCTCTTTATGTATATATTGGAGATAGGTGAATTGAATTTTCTTTTGAATGACGAGCCGATGCCCGGATTTATTTTCTTAGAACTTATATTTTATACGAGTACTTAGTGCGTTTTTTCCTCTCGTATGTTTAAGGTCCCTTTTGGCAGTGGTCCCTTCGAGGCAGTTACGGTGGTCTTAACAGTTGTACCGGTGTATCTACGAGGATAGTTACCATGGGAAACCCGTCTGAGAGAGCTCCATTCCCGACCCGTATTCTGAACTCTTGGGGGAATATGTATTCGTAACAACGATTCTGATGTACTCTCAACATGCGAGTTGATCATGTGGAATGTGAAGATGATAGTAGCCGCATGCCGCTACACATGTCTGTGTGAAATCACATGTCTGTGTGACATCATTCACTGTCTATGGTCTATGTGACATACATAAATATCCCGTCTGTGTGAATTCCAATTAGAGCTTGTCTGTGTGACAACCAATTAGAGCTCGTCTGTGTGACATCCAATTATAGCTTGTCTGTGTGACATTCATTGATATCTTGTCTGTGTGACGTTCGTCGAAATATCGTCTGTGTGACATCAATTCCAATAATGTGCTATTGAAGAACTAGACATGTATGTTACTCATTTCCGCTGGTCGTCGCTATGTACATCGCTATGTATGAGAATCATTACGCATCATTACTTGTGATCGAGAGAAGAAATGACATTATATCACTAGTATAAAAGGACACAATCTTAGAGCTGTTTGTGTATATCACGTGACATTATTACATGTACTGATTTTACTACAAGGATAAATTATTGTATGTCCACTATCGTTATGTTGTTCACTGTGCTCCGGTGTGTTGTGTAGCTCCGATCAATCATGTCGACCAAACCTGTGACAAATGGCGATCCCGGCAGGATTGATCTAACGTGGGCGAAATACACAACGCAATCTGGGCATTGTGAGTAAAGACTTTAGTGTTCATTGATGATAACATGATGCATGGTGCTGTTGCATGATACATATTCATAAGCTATGGAGATGTTGAAAGAAATTGTAGAGATAGGGAAGGCTATGGGCCTTGAAAGAGACAAATTAACAGAGTTTGTTGATAAAAGACAGAATGTCTTGAGAGAGGAAGAGAGAGAAAAGTTTAAGAGAGAGGAGAGAAGTTTAGAGAGAGATTTGAAGCGTGACGAGATGGTACGAGATGATAAGAGGTCAGAGTTAGAATTTCACATGTTGAAAGAACAAAGAGAGCAAAAAGAGAGAATAGTTGAGAAAGAGATAGAGCTTGAAAGTATCCGTAAAGATACAGCGGAAACTTCATTCTCCCATAAAAATTTGTCTGATTGAACAGCAAAAATGCCAAAGTTACCACCGTTTAATGAGGATAGGGACAGTATGGACGCATATTTAAAGAGATTTGAGCGATTCGCTGAGAATGCAGGTTGGCAGGAAGATAGATGGGCATCTAATTTGAGTGCGTTGTTGCAAGGTAAGGCTCTGGATGTTTACTCTAGATTGTCTGCGAGTGAGTCATTAGACTATACCGTGCTACGTGATGCGTTGTTGAAGAGATATCAGTTAACTGAGGAAGGGTTTAGGCAAAAATTGCGGGATGGTAAGCTTGAACCGGGGGAAACGGCCAGTCAATTCGCAGTTAGGTTATCGAGCGGGGGCTGAAGCTAATTATGATGGGTTAAAAGACATAATTCTGAGGGAACAGTTTATTCAGACTTCTGGGAAAAATTTGGCCCTATTTTTGAGGGAAAGGAAACCCACGTCTATAACTGAAATGGCTCAGTTGGCCGATCAATATAATGAGGCCCATATGGCGGAGTTTAGAACTCAAAAGCAGCTACCCCACCAGTCAGGAAAAAACTATGTACCCCAATCTGATAGGTCGAAGTTTCCCTATGATTCCAAGGTCCCTGGTGTCCGTCGGTGTTATATCTGTTCAAAGGCTGATCATGAAGCTAAAGATTGTCCCAGAAGGTATAACAAAAATCCGTCGCAACGAGCCGCTGGTTTAGATGGTACAGACAATTATAACTATCAGGGTGATTATAGTCAGGGTTACAGAGGTCGCGGTCGAGGGTATGATAGAGGTCGCGGTCGAGGTTACGATAGAGGTCGTGGTCGAGGGTACGACAGAGGTCGCGGTCGTGGGTATGGTAGAGGCAGAGACGTGGATAGGGCAATGGCAATGTCAGAGGATGAAACCCAAGTTAAAACAGTAGCCAACTGTATGGTCGAAACCAATTTTCCAAAATGTTGTATTCTAGGTGATCAGATACAATCTAAGTGTGGTCACACTTTCCCATTCATTGGTGCAATTTGCAATGATGACAGTCCATTGACGATTGGTTCCGAGAGAGATATGCCAGTTGTGCATGGATATATGGGTAACCAGTTAATCAATGTGTTGAGGGATAGTGGTTGTAGCTCAGCAGTTGTGAGGCGGTCTCTCGTTCACGATAACCAGTTGACAGGGCAATATAGAATTTGTGTCCTAATTGACGGTACAGCTCGGAAGGTCGAGGTTGCGAAAATCACTGTAAACACTCCATTTTTCGTTGGTGAAGTTGAAGCTTTGTGCATGGAAAATCCTTTGTACGACTTGATTTTGGGGAATATACCTTGGGGTTCGAGGTCCGAATGACCCAAATCTTGATTGGATTGATAATACAGGAAATCGCACAGATACCGACGACTCCGAGGATACATGTGCTGTACAAACACGCAAACAGAAGGCAAATGAAGGTAAGACCAAAGTACTGAAAGTACCAAAAGAAATTGCTGAAATTGGGGTAAGTGATTTGCGAGATGGACAAAATGGTGATGATAGTCTACACAAATGGAAGGATCTAGCCGAGAAATCTGAGAAGATTGTTTCTAAAAATGGAAATTTAGAGTGGGCAGAAATCAGGTCTGGTGTACTATACCGGAAATTTCAATCGGAAAAGGTTGATAATGGTAAGTTATTTTGTCAAGTATTGGTTCCAAAAGTTCTGAGAACACAGGTGATGAAGTTAGCTCACGACACCATTTTAGCTGGTCATTTAGGTGTGCGGAAGATGACGGACAAGATTTTATCCGAGTTTTATTGGCCTGGTGTGAAGAGTGACATCGTGCGATATTGCAGATCCTGTGATTTGTGCCAAAAGACATATCCAAGAGGTAAGGTGTCTAAGTTGCCGATCGGAACTATGCCATTGATAGAGACCCCATTTTCAATAGTAGCCGTGGATCTCATCGGGCCTATCCATCCTCCCACAGACAAAGGTCAGCGTTTCATTTTAACATTAGTGGACTATGCAACACGTTACCCAGAAGCGACACCATTGAAAAACATAGATACGGAGACTGTAGCAGAGGCGTTGGTAGAGATGTTTTCAAGGGTAGGTATACCAAATGAAATATTGTCGGATCTAGGTACCCAGTTCACTTCGGACTTGATGAGAGAGGTAAGCCGTTTGTTATCTCTTAAACAGCTCACAACGACCTGTTACAATCCGAAGTGTAATGGGCTTTGCGAACGATTCAACGGAACTCTCAAAGGTATGCTTAAGAAAATGTGTTCAGAGGAACCGAAGCAATGGGACAGGTATATAGCACCTCTACTTTTCGCATATCGTGAAGCTACTCAGGAAAGTTTAGGATTCAGTCCATTTGAGCTGTTGTATGGACGAACCGTACGTGGTCCAATGGTAATCCTGAAAGAGCTATGGACTAAGGAAATGGATGTACCCGAGATAAAGACAACCTATCAGTACGTTGTCGATTTACGGAATCGGTTGGAACAGTCGTGTGAACTAGCCCGGACGGAGCTGGCAAAGAATCAGGTGAGGTACAAGAAGTATGCCGATCAGAGGTGTAGAGACAGAAAATTTCAGGTAGGTGACAAAGTGTTACTACTCTTACCAACAGATAAAAACAAGTTGCTGATGCAGTGGCAAGGTCCTTACAATGTTGTATCGAAACTAAACGCATTTGATTATAAAGTTGAGGTCCGAGGAAAGGTAAAGTTGTACCATGCTAATCTACTGAAGCTGTACATCGAGAGGGATCAAAGTCGACAAAATGATGGTGCAAGCAGTATGATAGACAAGGTATGTTCAGCAGTCGTAGAGCCAGATGGATATGAGGACAATGACGACGACTATTTGTGTACCAAGGTTTTGAAGGAAGGCTTGCCAAGTTTGTATCAGAAGGAGACATACAAAGATGTTGACGTTAACAAAGATCTGAGCCATGAACAACAAGATGAGGTAAATAAATTACTAGAAGAATATTCTGACGTGTTAAATGACATTCCAGGGAGTACCGAGTTGGTAGAACATGAGGTAAGACTGACATCTGACGAGCCCGTGCGGTTGAAGCCATATCCCGTTCCGCATGCGCTGAAGGAAGGTATCAAACAAGAGATAGAATCCATGTTAAAACTTGGTATTATTGAGCCCTCAGAGTCAAATTACTCGTCACCTATAGTCATAGTCAAAAAACCCGATGGAAGCAATAGATTCTGCATAGATTTCCGGAAATAAAATCGTATCACAGAATTTGATGCAGAACCAATTGGAAACCCTGATGATATTTTTGCACGACTCACCAATGCAAAATTCTTGACGAAGATTGATTTGAGTAAAGGTTATTTTCAAATTTCTGTAAACAAAGAGTGTAGGAAATACACAGCATTTTCATGTTCAGAAAAGGGCCTATACCAATTTTTGAGATTACCATTTGGGATGATAAACTCAGGTGCTTCATTTTGCCGCATGATGAGGAAGCTTCTAAGTGGCATGAAGGATATCGACAATTTTGTAGACGATATCATCATTTTCTCCGAAACTTGGTGTAGTCACATACTGGTACTGAGAGAACTGTTCAGCCGTCTCAGAAAAGCTAATCTGACAGCGAGGCCATCAAAATGTATGGTCGGGCACTTTCATCTCGAGTTCTTAGGCCATGTGGTTGGAGAAGGTAAGATACAGCCAAAACCCAGCAAGGTTGAATGTATCCAAAACAGCCCTACACCCAAAACGAAGACGCAGGTGAGGTCATTTCTCGGATTGGTCGGGTACTTCCGCAGGTTTGTACCAAACTTCAGCATGATAGCTGCACCTCTTACCGACCTGACAAAGAAAGGCGAGCCAAACAAGGTGATATGGGGGGATCCACAAGAAAAATCATTCCGTACATTGATTAATATCCTCACTTCACCAGTTGTTTTGAGATTGCCAAAGTTTGAGGACATGTTCATTCTCCGAACCGATGCTAGCAACTATGGTCTGGGTGCAGTATTGTTACAGGAGGTCCATGGTGTCAAATTCCCAATCGCATATGCAAGAAAAAAACTGTTAGATCGTGAAGTACGATATTCTACCATTGAGAAAGAATGTTTGGGTCTGGTGTGGGGAATTTCCAAGTTCCATGTATTTTTATATGGCAGAGAATTCATTTTGGAGACCGACCATCAACCGTTAGTGTACATTAACAGGGCCAAGGTCGCAAATGCGAGGATAATGCGTTGGGCATTGGCTCTACAGCAGTACAGATTCCGGATAATTGCTATAAAAGGCAGTGAAAATGTAGGAGCTGACTATCTAAATATGTTTTATTTGTAGTTGTAAGTATTGTAAATAATTTTAGCTTGTCTAATTTTGTGAGTGAACACTTCCACGTAGAAAAAATTTCTAGTTATCTTTCTCTTGGCAATGGGGGTGTGTCACAAAATGTTCTTGTATTACAATGTTTTGAGTGAAACTTGCAGCTGGCTGGTCAAGGGAAACAACCTCAATATATTGGGAGCAGGAGGGTATCAGGAGTTATCTTCCTTGTTGTACCCAACAGTCTAGCAGGTGGTTGGTATTGAGGAGTTACCATTCCTGTAGTATGCCCATATTGGTAGAACTGGTTTGGCTGGTGCTAAATATAGATTCAGTTGGGCCTATGCAGTTTGGCTGAGAAGTGGTCAGTTGTTGAGATGCCTTTGACGTGACAACACCCTTGCACTTAGCAGTTGTACAGTTGTATAGTAGTATTGAAGTTGATAGCAGTTGTGAAGGCCAGTCCATATTGTAAGTGGTTTTAACTCCCATTTTATTTTGTCGATTGTATTTGAATTATATTTGTGCATTGTTTGAAGTAGTGTTCATATAATTTGATTGAATAGAATTTTCTTTCCCATTTTTTTGGACTTAGTAAATTTGGGCTCGAGTTGTGATGAAATATTCAATGTAATATTTCATCATTCACGTTGTAATTCATTACACGTGCATATCGTGAATGATACGGTTGAAGTCTCTTTATGTATATATTGGAGATAGGTGAATTGAATTTTCTTTTGAATGACGAGCCGATGCCCGGATTTATTTTCTTAGAACATATATTTTATACGAGTACTTAGTGCGTTTTTTTCCTCTCGTATGTTTAAGGTCGGTCCCTTTTGGCAGTGGTCCCTTCGAGGCGGTTACGGTGGTCTTAACAGTTGTACCGGTGTATCTACGAGGATAGTTACCATGGGGAAACCCGTCTGAGAGAGCTCCATTCCCGACCCGTATTCTGAACTCTTGGGGGAATATGTATTCGTAACAACGATTCTGATGTACTCTCAACATGCGAGTTGATCATGTGGAATGTGAAGATGATAGTAGCCGCATGCCGCTACACATGTCTGTGTGAAATCACATGTCTGTGTGACATCATTCACTGTCTATGGTCTATGTGACATACATAAATATCCCGTCTGTGTGACATCCAATTAGAGCTTGTCTGTGTGACAACCAATTAGAGCTCGTCTGTGTGACATCCAATTATGCTTGTCTGTGTGACATTCATTGATATCTTGTCTGTGTGACGTTCGTCGAAATATCGTCTGTGTGACATCAATTCCAATAATGTGCTATTGAAGAACTAGACATGTATGTTACTCATTTCCGCTGGTCGTCGCTATGTACATCGCTATGTATGAGAATCATTACGCATCATTACTTGTGATCGAGAGAAGAAATGACATTATATCACTAGTATAAAAGGACACAATCTTAGAGCTGTTTGTGTATATCACGTGACATTATTACATGTACTGATTTTACTACAAGGATAAATTATTGTATGTCCACTATCGTTATGTTGTTCACTGTGCTCCGGTGTGTTGTGTAGCTCCGATCAATCATGTCGACCAAATCTGTGACATCAGGGATCACACTGGTTCTTAAGGATTTAACAGTTTGTTAAGCTAATATAGACATTGAGCAACCGGGCCCAGGCTGCCTGTGCTGTTCACTGATTAGCCGATTATGTAAGACTGTATGCCGGAGCACACTCACTTAGTGGTATGAACGACAAAAGCCTCTTTAAATCATACCAAATTTCACTACGATATTAAATATCTACAACGAATGGAAGTGGGTTATTTATCCTGGGCCCAGTTCGCTAATTCAGTTTAACGCGCAGGGTCCCGGCCTTTCTGCGCGTTAAAATTACTGAATTGTGCGCCTTACAATTACTGAATTAGAGAGCCGGGCCCAAGGTACACTAGTAGACTAAGTACTTCCGTTTGTTGAAATGAATGCTAGTGCCGTACCTTGTAGATAATATCGGAGTAAAATTTGGTATGATTTTAAGAGGCTTTAGTCGTTCATACCATTAAGTGCCTGTGTGCCGGACTGACACATATACGTATACAGGTAATGTCCACTGCACACACATTATCACATGCATACATACGCATACGTGAAATGTGAAACTTGTATTCAACAGTCACAGCTATTATACAAAATCCCGGCCCCCATTTGTACATGTACTTAAACATGTACATGTACAGGTAATATATGGGATTTAGTAGTACTAAACCCATTCACCCGGCCTTAAATGACATTAGATGTTGATAGGCCGTTAAACCCCAACAAACAAACAAACAAACATAATCACAGAGGTTATGCAGGTGTAAACATTAAATGATGACCCCGTTGAAAAATGACCCACAGGATCACTTTTCAACGGATGAGTGATCAATTCTTATCATTGAAAACTGACCCCGACCGTTAATTAATGACCCACCCATGCGTGAAAAATTGACCCTGGTTAAACTCCGATCACCAACAGTCGGATCATATTTCAACATTAAAAAAGGACCCGGGTCAATTTTCAAAACTTTTCGACAGTTAATTAATGACCCACCTGCCTAAAAATTGACCCGAGATACCCGGGTCATATTTCAACTTTGAAAAGGATCCGCCCGGGTAAGTTTTCAACCGTGAATAATTGTCGACCGTTAAATAATGACCCACCCACAGGTGTTTGAACAGATGGTCAGTATGTTGGTGTCATATGGGTATTTTGGTGGATATTTGGTAGATTTGTGTGGATTTCGTTGGTTTTTGGGTAATTTACATAGTTTGTGCAACTACAAATGCTCAATGATCTATACACCGTTCCGAACCCCTTTTATACTGTCAAAATAACCACAAAAGAAAACAAATACCGTACTTATACGTGACGTTATTTGTATGTTGGTAACAATGCACCCAAACCACCAGATATACCGAAATAACCACCCATAAAACACCGAAATATGAATCGATCATCAACAACCTGTGGACCCACCTACGTGAACAATTGACCCTGGTTAAAATCTGATCACCAACAGTCGGATAATATTCCAACATCGAAAACTGACCACAATAGCCGGACCACATATACTGTGTGGTTCAAAATATATGTCCCAACTTTAAATGGACATAACTAGTGTTCTAAGCAAGATAATCATTCAAACGTTTATTACAAACTGATATATTGTAGCATTTTACACATTATATATTCTAACTAATGACGTCACTATTTTTATGGTATGACGTCACAAAATTCAATGTATGATATTAATGGCATTTCAACGAATTCATGAAAATTGGTTGAAAACTGTTATACAAATTTTGAAACTCGATCGATAGCAACGGGAAATGGTAAAAAAATGTCAGGACGGACTATTTCAATCATTAACCTCATGCAAAGGTAATATTATCACTGAATGATGAATCATTAAACCGATACACATCTATTCTAAAGTGTAATGGATGTGTTGTTACATGCAAGTAGTACTTGGTTGATGGTGTCATTTTTATTTGAACAATGTGTATATTATGTAAACAAAGAACATTCATAATAATATATATATAATGAAAATTATTGTCTATTATGAAGGCCAATGTTGACAAATGTTGACCATATGATGAGATAAGTATATAATGTACATGTATGTGGTATTGTTTCACCATAACCGAACTATATGTATGTAAAACAGCTGTAGGTCCCTAAGTGGAGGCGGATATTTTGAACCACCCTGTATATTTAAAACTGCCATTATATTTAGGACGTTCTCGTGAATGTAAGCAATGTGAATTATAACCGGAAAATCTGGAGACGATTCTCATGCGCTGTTAAACCTTGTATTTTTTGTAGAGAAATAATACAGATTTGGATATATACTGTCAAATCATATTTATTAGCAAAAAGCATGTTGGTAGCACATTAGAATCGTCGCTTATGGATCCGATTATTTATGGAGACGATTTTAAAGTTGCATGTCCACTCAGTAGGCACAATCAGTTCTCTATAGTAATTAAATAAGTGTATAATTGTCAATATTCCACCAGTTGTAAAATTTACGGGTGCCCGCTATACAGATATACTCATTTAGTAATGTTTATTTTACTGATAGTGAATCACGGTTGTATCAGGCTATTTCCATATGCAAATGAGGCATGATATTATTAATTAATTATACTAATTAAATGCGTCACCTGAAAAATATATTTTCGACATATAAAGTATGATCATTGCACATCGAAATATAAATATAAATAATAAATAGTAATTTCCGTTAACATATTAAGGAAACACGGTTATCGCCCCTGATATCTGTGTGGAAATTTACGTCTGATTAAAATGTATAATAATGCCAAACAATACGTGGGGTAATGGTGAATGAAAGTTTATTTTGCTATAATGATTAACGCTGTCTTCCTATAGTATAACCTACTTAATGGGCATGTACTTTTAATGTGCTGTCAACTCATTTTTTTTTGCTAATAAATAATACAAATTTGCGTTTCCAGAACAGTAAAGTGGGACCCGTTGTTTGATCAAAATTTAACACTGATCCGTTTTAAACGATTGAAATTGGAAATGTGACTCGGGTCAATTTTCAACATTGAAAAATGACCCGTGGGGTCAATTTCCAACGGGGTAAAACATTAATGTTACACCGGCTGGCATGATGTCTCTATCAACGTTCACACGACTTTCTACCGTCGCCTTCGAAGCCGGGCTTACATCTGCACTCATACGTGCCGAAGGCGTCAGTGCACGTGGCTTGCTCGTGACAATCGCAGTTCCGTGTTCCACATTCGATGATATCTGGAACGGGACCATAATTATACTATTATTATTATTATTTCACATTTTCTGTTTTCTTCTAAGAAGTAAAATTGTTAAACCGTAAAAAATTGATACTTTATATTTGGTGTGTAGCTTCCTTATGGTGTGCAGATGCGCACAGTGAATTTCGATTTTTTTATTTAATCCCGGGGTCATGGCTTATCTCTCTTTTTCAACTGAGCATTTCTGAATTTTGCCTTACAAGAAGTAAAACCGTAATAGCTGCAAACTTCATTATGGTATGCATTTTGTTTCCACAGTGAATTTAGAGTTTTGAGTTGACCCCCGGGATCATGCATTATCTCCTCCTTTTGGACATAGAATTTCGCAAGTTTGCCGTAATAGCTGGATACGTTATATTTCATATGTGACTTACTTACGGTGTGTAGATGCGCAGAGTAAATTTCGATTGTTGATTTACCCACCCCTCCCCCATACGAGGATTATCATGGATTATTTCCCCATTTTGTATTTGGAATTTTTGAATGTAAACCACAATATTTGGACACTTGATAAATTGCATGTGGTTTCCTTATATTGTATTTTGATTGTATTATTGTCCCTTTTGGACTTTGAAGTTTGTGAACGTGTGTATATTGTGATGGCCAGTCATCGACTTTTCTCTAGTTATTATTATTGTTAAAGGCATATCATAGTACAGTATAGTATAGTATCGTACAGGGATACAGTACCACATTTACCACAACTTCCATTAATTGTAACATATTAATGTTCGCAACGCTAGTTATTTTTCGGCATGATAAACATTTTACGTGATTAATCCTCTATTGTATTGCAGGCGGCTTACATATGAGACACGCCATCCGATTTTGTACCTTCGGACATCTGCGCAATTTCATGAAATACGTTGACACAATTGACAATATCTTCCGTAAATGGCGTCAAACGTTGACAAAATCAGAGTACATGCGGAATTATTATCTTCCGCATGTACTCTGAAAACTTTGTCAACTTTTGACTTTATTTATGAAAAATATTGTACATGTATTTAATGAAATTACGCACATGTCTGAAGGTATAAAATCGCATGGCGTGTCTCATTCACATGTACAATTTGGTCGGAAATGTGATACAGTTCCATAATTAAACTACATTTTACTAATCTGCTGCTGTACTGCGTTTGATGAAACTGGTCTGAGGTTGGCAGTATGTACAACTACATTTGAGGGGTGCGCTTTTCTACATCCAGTCTTTGTCATCGGTATTTTCTATGGCATCTCGTGGTTTGGATTTAGGAAAATAACGTATCAAAACGAGCGAACATTGCGTGAAAACTGATAATAAAATGTACAACATTAAACTGCGACAGCTTTTAACTGTTATTGTGTTACTCACCATAGCACCTGTATCCGTCGCCAGTGTAACCCTCGGGACATTTACAGTACCAGTCTATGCCATGGTCATGACACACGGCAACCGTGTCACAGTCGGCCACCGGCGTCCCACACTCTATAATGTCTGTAAACAAACACACATACAGAAATGTAACGACACGTCTGAAATGTATTGCATATAGAAGTTTAGCCACATTAATGCAATGTATTAAAGATGTGGCCACAAAAAATGCTGTGACTAGAGAAATGGGGCTATGGGTTATGCGATTAGTATAACCCCAGTTCAACATGCGCATCCGTGCAGTCTGATCAGGCCGTACACTGTTCGTCATTCAGTCAATAAATCACATGTCTTGCTGCTAACAAACGGCATATATACATACCAGACTGCAGGAGGGTGCTAGCCAACCAGGATCTATACTGACCAGAAATATCATAAGCTCCATTTCTCCAGTCACAGCCACATATTACAAATTGATATGTAACCATATAAATACAATGCGGTAAAATGTGGCCACATAAATGTAATGTATTGAAAATATAATAACACAAATGCAATGTATTATATACCGTTTATGTCACCTGGGAAGCTGACTATCGTGAAATAATTCACGAGTGATTGTGTCCTTACACAAAACAAACGAGTGGGCGTAGCGAATCGCGTTTGTTTAGCGGTAGGACACAATCACGAGAGCATTGTTTCAAGATAATCAGCTCACCTGGTTAAATAAATGTTTTCTTACATTTCACACAGTGTAACGATACTTTATAAAAACAAAGCGAATCAAGCGTAAAATATGGCCAAGAGGTTTGCGAATTAACTTCTGGAGGCGGGTCCGTAGTGAAGGCGACTGTCTCGTGAGTCAGGGTGTGAGTCAGAGAACAGCATTTGATTGACCGAAGGAAACACGTCATTGCGACGTTACTGACGTCATTTATACATATATGGTAAGCACGAGAGTGATGTAAACTACTGCTGCCTAGTGGTGTAATTCACCGTTATATTTATATAAACTACTGGCTGAAATGGTAAGAAAAAAAGAATGTAGCCATATACATACAATGTGTTACAACGTAACCATATAAATACAATGTGTTAAAATGTGGCACATCTTTGACATGCGCAGTGAAGTATCGGAAGTTGAGAAGAAAAATCTCTGTTCGAAACCAAATCTAAATTTCCACGTAACTCTTTCCATTTGGTGATCTGGTCGCCAATATTAACCATTCTCTCTCTCTGTACTGCCTGTCCCTCAGACGTTTCGCCTTTTTTTGGCTGTTGCCGTTTCATACAATTTCCGTCCTGGACGTTTCGACATGTTGATATTCTTGTTTACATATTGGGAAGCCTACTGGCGTGCGTAGTATACTGCGCATGCGCACCGCAAGCCGTGATATGAAAGTCGTCGTCCCCGCACATTATCAAAATAGACTGTTACCGCCGCGCATCGCTAACAGTAAATCGATAATTAATAAATGATTATATTTGTATAGCGGGCACTCGTAATTTTTAGAATTGGTGGAATAGTGACATAATTATACACTTATTTAATTCCTATAAAGAACATTTTGTGCCTACTGCGTGGGCATGTACCTTTAATGGGACTACATAATTGTAATGTGGTATAAGTGTAGCCAAATAAATGTATTGTGTTACACATTTAGCCACATCAATGCGATTTGTTACAAATTAATGTAGCCACATAAATGTAGTGTACTATACATGTCGGATGAAAATGCAAATGGAAAATTGCAAATTGACAACCAGGATGGGCTCAGATAAGTCTCGGTATCCATGGTTGTTTGGAACCCACCATGCTTGTACATGTAGCTCATTTATGTTACACAACACATATGAATACGACGTTAAGTGCAAAGTGACTTTCATCCTCACAAGCGAAGTCAGTAAGAACGTGCAGGCAATCAGATACATGTAAGCCCCGATTGACATGTGCATATGTGGCAGACTGTTTGGCAGCTACAAGGCATCTCATTCAGATTACTTTATTCAGCTTACTCGCTTGTCATAAATTTATGTCGAATTAGGGATCTTACAGACTACTGTATGTCACTGTCAATTATATAGTTTATTCAACTACAAATTTTGAAATACCGGATCTTTTTCCTGAGACATCTGGAAATCCGATAAAGAAACGAGTTTATTTACAGATGTCAAGGAAAAATATCCGGTATTTAAAAATGGTAGTGGAATAAATTGTATCTTACATGCTCCTCGAAAAATGTGAAATTTGCTCTTAGACCAGTTTATAACGTTGTCAAAATTGACAAGTTTAACGTTATCGTATGAATTGTTTGTTCGCGCGAAATAACGTCCAACGTGACGTCAATTCCGTCTGGCGAATCCCTCCAAAATCACGATAAACACTGGGTAGTATGTAATATATGTTGTTTTCTTCTACGCAGTCAGAATGTGCCCCTCTCAGCATGTGCACTAGCGTAGACTGATTCGGAGTACACACTGTTTGTTTAGATCATATATTAGCATAAGTCATACAACGAATGCATTATATTACTGAACTGAACGCTGCATACTCAGTGTTGGCCCCGACTGGACTGGTCGTCAAAACAGTCTGGTTGGACACTACACTGCTTGGTATTTAAAGAATTAGGTCATGGAAAGATACACCTGGCTCCAATGATAACACGTATTGCTACATGTGCAGTGATGTGATATATGAACATAAGATATATGAATATTGACTTGTTACTGTAAAGGTAACACACTTAAAATGGCATTTGATACCATTGAGCATACATACCTCTTAAACTATTAGAACGTTTCAATTTTCACAATGATATTTTAAAATGGGTTGCGCTCTTTTAAACCGATGCACAAAGCAGTGTTACAAATAATGGATTTTTTCTTACATATTTTCTCAATAGATATAGGTGTAATACAAGGCTATCACCTTACTTATTCAGTATTGTCATTGAAATACTATCTCAAGCAATTATAAACGAAACAGATATAACAGGAGTCAAAATCGACGACATAGAATAAAAAATACAATGTTTGCTGATGATGCAAGTTTCATGACGGATGGTACAAACAATTATCTTATGAAAAGTTAATTTACATAACTGATGCATTTAGTAAAATATCGGGCCTCAAGATTAACACAAAAAAATCTACTATATTAAGAGCGGGTGCATTAACAAATACAAATATTATTTTCTGCCCTGAATAATTTCATTTGGACTTCAAATAGTGTAAAACATTAGGATTACATTCTCAAATGACATTAGCGCTACACATGAATATAACATGCTGTCAAAAATAATAGAGTCTGAGCAGTGTTTAGATAAATGGAAACAAACAAAATTAAGTTTACTTGGAAAAATTACTGTAAACAAGACATTTTCAACTCCAAAATTAACATACACATTAACAGTGCTGCATGGTCCTCCAGGAAATATGATTAAACAAATTAAAAATAAATTATTTAAATTTTATTGGGACAATAAACCGGATAAAATAATAATAGATACGACCATTCAAGCTTATGAAAAGGGTTAGACATAGAAAGTTTTATGACTTCGACAAGTGCATCATTGATGAAAAGGATAAGGAACAGCGACACAAACAATAAAGGCAAAGGCAAGTGGAAAAATATATATGAAAACAGGCTTAATAGATATGGTGGAAACCTTATCTTGGATTGTTACATAGAACCAGAAGATATAAAGCACATCAGTGAAGACAACACGTTTTTAAATAACGTTTTGAAAGCTTGGGCACGTATAAATTGTTCTAACAAAAACGAAATTGTATCCAAAGAAATCGTTTGGCATAACTAAAATGTAAAACATCAATTTGTGGGAGAGACGGTGGTCTGGGTGGTATTATTACATTTGTATTCCGAGTATTTGCATAATTCTATATTTTTTGTCAGATAATTTATTGACATCATTATTATGCGAAAAGAAATGTGATTATAATTTGAACATCCTTATATGTATATACTTTTATTGTTATAGCCATGCAACAGTTGTTCTTCGCTCTTAATAGCTATTTTCAGTTAACATTGTTATCGTTTTATATTCCGATCTTTTCTTTTCTAGGTTTTACCCCACCGTCAATCCATTCAGCTTTTGCGCGTAACATAATTACTCTATATTGCTATTCATGTACATTTGCAGTATGTTTTTCATCATATTTAATTATGTTAATATTTCTTCAGATAATATTTTGTGACTATCATGCAAGTGGGGTAGTTTTTTTATAAATATGCACCATATATACATTTATGTGTTCAATTAAATACATACACGAGGGGGTCAGTAGAAGAAGGGGTAGGTCTCCACTTCTTCCACTGACACCTTCAAGTAGATTGCTAAAACATACAAGCATGCATTTCTTTTCAGATACTGTTTTCAAAGTCCACTCGGGATTCGAACCCGATACCCTAAATTGTTTTGTTTGTATAACATAGCTCTTTACACTGACACAATGATAACAATACGAGGTACTTACAGATGTCATTGTCGAAGAGTAGATCACCGTCGGTTGTGAGAAACGTAGTTGTACAGTTGACGCCCGCTCCGCTGATGCCCCAACAATGCCGCCCGGTGGGTTTATATAGGCTCCGCGGGCAACAGGTGTGTGGCTGATGTGCACAAACATGAGTCAGCATGTCATTAGTGCCTGGGTCGCTAGAAGATAAAACGGACTAAGAAAATTTGCCAGCATTATAGATATTGTCAATCACTCATAGACACACAGACTCTATTTAATAAGTTCATCACTGACTTCAGCAATTACAGTTGGAAGACTAAATGTAATGCTAAACCGTTGATACGATGTATGCAGCTGGGTTATTGGTACAATGTATTGTAACACCCTCGCAATAAACAGAGACATACTTTCTGAACTATGAAACACTCACCTGAAGCTGTGTAATGAGTTTTCGTGTCTGATACTCAAAGTGACAATTATAGATTGATTCTGTTCAGTAGAGTACCTACACCATATGATTGTATTTGTTCTGACCATTGTCATGCTTTAGATGTTAGAATGCACTGCAATCTAGAGTGATAATCCTAACCCTAACCCATGGGATAAATTTGTCCTAGTAACCAAAACGAACTGTCAGAGCATTCTAATATTTAATATTTACATATTTTCCTGACATAACACAGAACTGGTCAACCATAGTGAGTTATTTACCTAATTTGACCATTGGTAATTGTCTCCTAATACTCTTTTTTGGGGACTTTCAATCAAGTTTGTGGAGAATTTTCTGTTTTTCTCAATGTGTTGTACGTTGCTATGTAAGAGTGATACAGTGACAGGATGGTTGACGTCACCAGAATCACCAAGAATGTTGGTTGAGTCGCCCCATATTCTGGTCGAGGAAGCCCTCGACCAAGGTTGAGGGTGAAAGCACCCCAGATTTAGGTGGACTCTGGGGGATCGTATATAAATCCCCCGTTTCCTGATTCAAGAGCTCAATTCTGATAAAAATCTTGAGGCAACCACTCTGTCAGTTTTCTCCCAAATGTCCAAATTAAATATTTCACCTTTCGGAGGCTTTCCCATATGTACCTTTGTGTAAACTGTTCACTGTTATTCTTGACAAAATCGCCTGAAGTATCCACCCAATTTCCTCCACCCTACACACTCCAGTAGCCGAAGCATAACAGTATTATACATATTTAAGGCATATTTTAGCACCTGCTCACAAGCATGTACGATACATAGGTTCGTATTATATTCAGTTTGCAACAGTGAAGCCCAATATCGAACATCAGTGGCTGTAACTGATTGAGTCTGACACCAGCGCATTTGCTCGTTGTAGCACCATGCCAAGCGCTTTTGACTATTTCGTTGGGCAAACATTACTGACACTTCAATATAAGATTCTACCCGTCTCAGCTTCATGCATCCATTACGCAAACATTGTATTAACGAGCGTACCCCACTACACCCAGTTACTTACATAAACAGTGGGTCTAGTGAGGTACCCGCGCAATAGGTAATGCGGTCAAATAGGTCACGATGCAGTGACTATTTTCGATCAATAAAGTATGTTGCAAGCGAGTGTAATGTGTATTTTCAATATTTTTATTATTAAAATGTATCATATCGGTACTCCTTTAAAGTAATATTTGTATATTTTAAATGTGTTGATGTTCTCATGAAGCGTATGAATATAAGTATTAACTTATCCAGCTTATTTTGAGTCACAGGTTGGCCAAGTAAACCTGTGCTGTATTCACAGAATCGATCCCTGTTATTTATTGACAGACGAACTGAGACGCCATTGTGATCACCATACATTGGTAGGACTAAAATACGCTTTCAACTAGTTAATACATGTATATACAGTGCAATTTAATTACTCAAGTGATAGCATGTACAAATTTACTATATACAAGCAATATAGATCAATGGTTTCCCTACAGTAAACATTGTATATTGTGGTTGACACTAAAGTTGGATTGCTCAAAGAATTCACCACTAAGTACAGAAAAAGGTACAACGTTACTGAGTTGATAACATGGTATCACGATCATGAAAAAACTAGTCTTAACCACTGTGCCATCACAATATACTATTACAGAAACTATACATTGTACTGTATTGTTTCTACCCGTATGTGTTGTTCACCCGTTCTCCAAACGTATATAACTGTAATGTTTAAATGTATGTTATTGTCATGCAGTTGTACATAAACTGTGTAGCTATCCCCTTCATATACATAACATTGTATATTACGTTCCACCACAATATGGTAATTCACCGCTCATCTACTTCAGTACATTGTATATCTGACCACTTCCCGCTTGATTCCAGTGGAATAAATATGTTTCCCTAGCTCCCGGACTAAACACATAAACCACGTTCACATACGTATTTCACTTCATTACCACAGATACATTTATGATTCCACTTCCTAAATCACATTGGCCGCGATACACATTTACGTTGTGCCGTCAACGCCGACCCGTATATACTACTCAGGATTGATAGTCCTTCACATCAAGTTTCAATGTTCTCGGCAATACACTAGCTGACAACGATAATTGTCCTGTTGGTAGAGCTGCAGCCGTCTGATGAACGTCTGACCACACTTTGAGGGCTACAAGTGAATTAACACTTGTTGTGACTGATATTGCAGTTATATACCATTTGACTTTGGCATACGACTCCATGCTTGCATAATACAGTCATTACTAGCATAATTGTCGCAAACAATCTAAATCCATTATACAGAAGGCATTGCAGTATGCATCTCATGTTGTCGTAAATTAAAACATATCGCACAGTTACATAATATGATTAAATACATAAGCATCACTATTATTACGCAATGTCAAATATTACAAGTAATACATTGTCAATTAATTGAACTGGGTTACATGTCTTATAAGAAACCGATACTTTAAGATTAATAATTTATCACGCATGTCCATGCTGGTTCACAATCTACTACTAGATCAGGATTTATTTGGTTGCATAATCAGGCCATGTTGATAAAGCTCAATCTAAAATCAATATGTAAGTTTGCCCCAAATAAATAAATTCCTACCTTGCTAGCCCAGTTCCAGTCCAAGTTTCTCCGTCAAAATCCAATCACATAATGCCTGTCCTATGCATTACCTTGATATAGCTCACACCTTCACACCTTGCATTCAATCCGTTTAACAATGACATTTGACCACCAGTCAGCTTGGGTAGTGAATGGTCATTGTCCACTATCAACAATAGCCTATAAAATCAGTTCACCTTACTGACACAATACAGTCAAGTCTCAGTATGTTCCAATACAGTAAAACCTCGACTAACATTTGTCCATGACATACACTGAAACTTTGACCTGTGACACACAGCCTTAAAACATAGTGCTGGAGTATAAACAATATTATAGTATATTATTCATAAGTATATCGCTATTAAACATTAATTACAATATGTATGCATATTATTAAAACAATAGATGCTATCGCTGTTTCGCTATATGTGATATTTATAACAAAACATTTTTTTTATTCGTCCGCGTACGGATTTCTGTCACACAAAGCGCCATTTTCAGTTCATAGTTTGACTTGTGCATATGAACCGGAGCAAGTTTAAACAACGTTCGATTCCGTCCGATTCAAATATCTCTACAGAATGTTCAGACTAACTACATAGGTAATGCTGCTAAATAAGTGTTAACGGTCGGAACATGGTCATCATTAAACTCAAGAAACCACAGTCGTATTGATGAACAATAAGATTTTCCAGAGGCCGCCATTAATCCAGTGTAAACAATAGACCACGTGATCCCATTCCCTGAGTAGCCCCCGCTTCGTGAGACGGTGTGCGAATCATGATAATATGTACCCCAACATCTAATTATAAATACACGTGTGGCTTTGTGTGGAAAAATCGATAACGCGTAGCAGTGTGACGAGCTGTTGATCTGATGACATCACACAGCTGTAAATTTTGACCCTTAGGTAATGTTTTGAAATTGACGAGTGGTTTTGATGTGTGCCCACACCTCGGTGTCAGAGACAATACACTCTCGATTATACGCAGATCTATTAGACGGCTGGTTATTTAAAAACAAATTGATTTTCGGATGCCGGAATGGTAAAAACGTGAGACATATTTTAAGTTGTTCAGTACACCTTCGCCGATATTGTTTTTAGAAAATCAGTAATATTTTACCTAATATGGTGTTGAAAAGTTGATAAAAATTCTATCACCGTATTTAGTTTTGCAGATGATGTTTTAAAAAATCAGTAATATTTTCCGTAAATGGTGTTGAAAATTGACACAAAATATATCGCCGGATTTCGCCGATATTAGTTTAGAAAATCACCAATATTTTCCGTAAATGTGTTGACATAAAATTCAGCGCTCACGCGGAATTCAAATCAAATACAAATACTAATTTAATAAATAGACGCCGAAGGCTACTGTGTTTGCGGCCAGTGAATTCTGGTCGTGATAGCCACGGGCGCAGTTCGAACAGTGTTATTATCAGATGGAGGACATTAATTATTTCAAATTCATAAAAAAAAAAGGTAATTCAATCACAAAAGTCGGCGACCTTAACCTCACGACTATTGTACCATTTACGATGATTACATTTGTACAGAAGTACTATCTGTATTACGCAAACATTTTAACGTAATAATTATTAAATTAATTGCAACTCCGTCTACAACGATACCTTTACAGCGATACGCTATTGAAACAACATGTATTAGTACCCATAACATAACACAGTAATGTATCATTATATATCACAGGAGATATATTAAAACTATATAAACTATATATAAACTAATGAAAATAGTTCCCATACGTGGTAGTAGTGTATATTGATTATATCCCTTGCCGAAAGTAGTTCAGTGATTTATTAATTCCAAATAAGACGTTTTTGCACAATGCACAAGCAGATCACGAACTACACTGGTACATGTACAACAATTGAGAAGCCAGTTTTTGTTGCGGCACGCCATACACTTTCTGCGCATATGCATACCGCGAAAGATTTAGAGAATACTAGGCTAGTGTCTTTTGACATCGCGTTTATCAGGCAAGGCTAGGAAACGCATAGGGGTTAAAATTCATATATTGTGTTATCGCAGCTATTGTTTTAATAGGAACTATTGTGTTCATAAACTAAAACTATTAATTAATTTCGTCATAAATACTCCATCAAAGTGGACATAGCTAGATATGATTGTGTATCTTCACGCTGTATCTGTATTCACAGGTCTAGACATACTCCTCTAGTGAAACGCGGGCCAAATCGAAGCGCTAAGTGAAAACTCGGCACGTTAACGGAAAAACCACAGCACTAGGTACATGTAATGCGTTTTTCATTGGCCTATTACATACTCACTAATAGAGAATACCGGGCTAGTGTGTTTTTATATGAAGTTTATCGGGCAAGGCTAGGAAACGCGTATGAATTTCGAGTCTTTCTGAGGAATTCTTACCGTTTCCGAGCCGAGCCCGATACACTTGATATCAAAAGATACTAGCATGATGTTAATTTTTATCAGGTAACGTTGTTAGCTACAGAATGAGCAATTATCACGTTATTTTCGTTGGAAGGAACTTATTTCCGTGACGTCATTCCACTAACGTAATTCGGTAACGTCATGTGACGCCGGTCGATCAATGAAACATCAGTTTTCGAGTTGTTGTAACCCGGATCAATACCTGATACAACAATATGTTATAAGTCAGTAGTATTCGGCCAATAGAAAACTCGTTACCTGATAAATAACAAATAGTCGTATCCTACATCGATTAGATACGTACTGCATACATTGGTCGTCCGGTTGACGACGGATTCAGAAATGTGGCTGTGACTGGAGAAGTGGGTCTTATGGGCTGTGTGACTAGCGTAGCCCCTAATAAAATAGCTCACTCAGGTAGTGTGATAACGGTTCAGATTGTACGTCCGGTTGACGACGGACTCAGAAATATGGCTGTGACTGGATACATGGGTCTTATGGTATGATTGACCAGCATAGCCCCTGATCAAAACCCTCGCTCATGTAGTCTGATAACGGTCCAGATTGCTTGTTACACACATGACTGGTGTGTCCGTCATGCATGGAATGGCGAACAGTGCATATCCTGAACAGACTGTATTAATGTACAGACTGATCTGGATGTACACTGGTTGCAAAATCCATTACCTCAATTCTCCAGTTCACTATGACATTTCGTTGGTTGAACGTAACGACGTCACGTGAGGTTACGTCGTGAAATTACACAACGTAAACATAATGGCGTGCACCGAAATCTAAGTCATATTTGCTCATTAAGTTATATAAAAAGTTGCCTGATATATAATAATGCCTGGTAGCATCTTTTGATATCAGGGGGCCGTTTCACTAAACTTCGTAAGACTAAAATGTTCGTAAGCATAGCGGCACATAATGACCATCAAATAACATAAAGCCGTACCATGACTCTCAAATAGAATAGAGGCATACCGTGACCCTCAAATAGCATAGAGGCATACCATGGCTCTCAAATAGCATAGAGGCACACCGTGACCCTCAAATAGCATAGAGGCATATCATAAACCTCAACTAGCATAAACGCATAACATGACCCTGAAATAGTACAGAGACATACCGTGAACCTCAAATAGCATAAACGCATAACATGACCCTCAAATAGCATAGAGGCATTCCGTGACCCTCAAATTGCATAAAGGCACACCGTGACCCTCAACTAGCAAAGAGGCATACATGTATCATGACCTTCATATAGCATATAGGCATACCGTGAACCTCAAATAGCATAGAGGCACACCGTGACCTGCAAATATCATGTAGGCATACCATGACCCTCATATAGTATAGAGGCATACCGCAACCCTCAATAGCATAGAGTCATACCATGATCCTCAAATAGTACAGAGGCATACCGTGATCCTCAAATAGCATAGAGGCACACCGTGACCCTCAAATAGCATATAGGCATATCATGACTCTGACATAGCATAGAGGCATACCATGGCCCTCAAATAGTATAGAGGCATACCATGGCTCTCAAATAACATAGAGGCATACCATGAATAGCATAGTGGCATACAATGGCCCTCAAATAACTTAGAGGCATACCATGGCCCTCAAATTGCATACAGGCATAACATGAACATCAAATAGCATAAAGGCATACCGTGACCCTCAAATAGCATAGAGACATAACATGACCCTCAAATAGGATAGAGACATACCGTGATCCTCAAATAGTATACAGGCATACATTTACCCTCAAATAGCATAGAGGCATACAGTGACCCTACAATATAATAGAGGTATAACATGACACTCAAATAGAATTGAGGCATAATGTGATCTCAAATAGCATAGAGGGATAATGTGACCCTAAAATATCATAGAGGCATACCATAACCATGGCCCTCAAATAGCAAAGAGGCACACCGTGACCCTGAAGTAGTATAGTAGCTACAATAATTCACCTCAGATGTATTATCTACGGCTACAATTTGACACATTCAAAACATGTGAGCAACCGAAGTGCATACCCAAACATGTTGAGGTTATGTCAATATGTAGTCAACTGTATAGTTTATACATTTAAACAAATAATATTTAATGTAGCATGAGTAAATTTCCAAAAATAATAGAAGAAGGAAGTCATTTTCCCATGGAAGGCATGTAAACTCTAATTGTTGTTCAACATTCAACATAACGAAATGAAGCTTTCAAATTTACAAGATATACATGTAAATGTCAGATAAACACATTGATACGGTAAAATAACCAGTTCCTGCATGTGTATGTTTTTTATAAATAATGTATTGATACAGCTTTGACAGTTTTATATCGCTAACATATCAAACCTGCCGGATAACCGATTGCAAACAACACTCTTCCATGCGTTACATTAAAGAGATGGGGTTAAGTTGCTACCCTCGTGAGTGGTATGGAGCGGGATAGCACTTTTGTTTCTAATAGTATAGAGGCATACTGTGACCCTCAAATATCATAGAGGCATATCGTGACCCTCAAATAGGATAAAGGCATAACGGAATAACATGGCTCTCAAACAGCATAGAGGCATACCAAGACCCTCGAATAGCATAGAGGCATAACGTGGCTCTCAAATAGCATAGAGGCATACCGTAAACCTCCAATAGCATAGAGGCATAACATGGCCCGCAAATAGCATATAGGCATACCGTGACCCTCACATTGCATAGCGGCATACCGTAACCCTCACATAGCATAGCGGCATACCGTGACCCTCACATAGCATAGAGGCACCTCGTGACCCTCAAATAGCATAGAGGCATACCGTGACCCTCAAATAGCAGAGAGGCATACCGTGACCCTCAAATAGCATACGAGACAACCAAAAATGTACAAGCGGGCCAAATCAGGGATATCGCGAGTCTGGTAAGGATGAACTGCATCATTGAAATAGCTGTCTCACGCTCTCAGCCAACAGCCCGCAGTATAAAACTGTTCCTACGAACAGATGACTCTTTAAACATCAGCTGTAAACACCAACTTTCAAGGCAACGAGACATTGATGGTGTATACTCTTATATATATATTAGAAAGTCCAGTTTTGTTTTATCCTGAAGGGTTTGCACTAATATAGTATCTTCATTGTCTTGCGTGAATTCATTTGCATTATATATAATACATAACGTGTATCGTTGTAAGCAATATATCCCTAGTGCCCATCTGAGAAGATCATGCTACACACCATTTGATTAGTAACATAAGCAGTATCATATATTAGATATATATAGCTGAACATATACAATCTGAAATATCATAAAATAAACGATTCATTGTAGGTAGGCATTCATGAATACAACTACGGGATGCCTGGCAAAACGACACATCTTTCCTCACGAATAATTATTTTGTTCACATGAACTATATACCTTATGTTTGCAATGTACTCCATATATAAAAGTAATACGGTAAAATGAAGATATTTTTGAAACGTTATACACGTTTCTTACTGAACATTAAACTATATTAATTAGCAGTTTATGTCACCCATATTGGAGGCCACATTTACTTAAATGACTATTAAATAATATGTTGTATTTCAATATGATGCATGTTATCAGAATCATAGATAATGTGAATAATTAAATCCAGCAGAAAGACGGATGCTAATGCAAATTGTTTGTTGATCCCACTTGTTGAAAGCGATACATGGCGATCATGATGACATTTGTACGTCCGTAGGAGAGTTAGTCCGAAATCTAAGTTAAAGTTGTCAAATCACTTGAATCTCTCCAATCATAATTATATTGCGTTGTATAAAGTTTTACAAAATTAGCTGCTAAAGTTGTTAAATACCTTATACTTAATGCTAAGTCGCGTCTACTTTAAATCTCAGACGTTTTGTTTTTGTCACCATCCATACTTTCATTCTTTAGCTCATCCAATTGACCTAACCACTGTCAATGTTAAATTAGACTGCGTTAACTTTTTATGAATTTGAATTAAGCGTTTCAAGTACCGTATGTATCTAACCACTTGCATACACCCTGATATGATCGCTACACATTGGGACTATCAATACACTCTCGGACTATTAAACGCCTCGGCTGGCACAACATACGGGCTGTGACCATCTGTTATGTGCACAATGGACAACGTATTGTAGCAGGGTTTGGCGGCCAATGATTCTGCTCCGATTATTGCGGCCATCAGTTCTTCGTCGTTGATGTCTGCAGTTCCTAGTATGGCTTTTATTGCTTTCTCCGCCGATTTGATCATTGGTTCATGTACCCCACCGAAATCTGGGGCAAGGGGTGGATTGAACGTCCATTTTATTCCCTTATTGGCGATCGATTCGTTGATTTTGTCTTGATCTATTTGAGAAACTAACGCCTTTAATTATTTGTCGGCTATACCTGCTTATTTTAATTATATGGTTTTGATGAAGACATCCACATGGTCAAAGAAAAAATAGCACGCCGGTCACCTCGAACCTACTTGGCGCATAGTATACCTACATATTGCACAACAATGTAGCAACTAATAATCGTCGTTCATGTATACTGTATATTATCTGCTATACAAATATGTCATGCAACGGTGAAAGTACTACACATGAATTAAAGTGATATCAAGTAGTGTTGATCCAGATACACGCGCCATCATCTGCGCCATCTGATCCGGGACTGCATTATTTGCCAGATTAATATTTTCACACTTATTAATTGTATTGTAGTCAGTGTATACTCAGATCAGACTGCACAGGCCCCCGTTGTATCATATATACCACATGTACAACACACACTTAGTATCCGTGATATTGTAAAAAATTGCATCTCATAATAGGCACAATATATGCTTTCACGTGTTCACGATTATACAGCTACATGTATGTTGCCTGCTTTTCTACCTTTGCTGACGAAAGGGCATAAATATCATTGTTGACATTTGACTACAATGGCGGCCAGCTTACTGTCTGTTTCACGACACATGTCCATATTTTACGACTTTATAAAAGGGTTAATAAAATTTATTTTTTTATCAAAATTTAAGAATGAGCCTTTTTTTATTTTGTGAAATTCGATCCAATATTGATTTTATTGAGAGTGAGTATGTCTATTGGGATTTAACATGGGGATTTTCTTCTAATTTGAGAAATAGTGGACTAATTTTCAGATTTTAACTTTTGTATCATTTCTAAGCTATCTAGTCAGGTTTTAGAGCCAATTTATAAGTTTTTCGTTTTTCGATCCCCCTCCTCTTCTTGAGTGTCCACCTCTTTCCCCTCATGTTAAATTTTTTTTCGTAATAAAATCAATTTTTGACCAAATTTTACGAAATAATAAGAAGGCACATTCTAATTTTTTTTATAAAATTTAACATTACCCAAACAACATTGTGTTTGCATTGTTTATATAACCGTATTATTTGAGAGTACATGTACCGTGAACTAGGAGAGATGACGTTTACACTTACATATCAGTCTTCAAATAGACACCTCGTCATAGTGAGCCACACTCCCGTATGCATATGGTGTATTTGAAATCATGACATACATACTGTGAGAGCAAATTATATCGGTAGGGGACGTTTTGTATTCATTTTGGGGACAATATTCCAGATGAGTAGTCACGCCACGTTATTCATAGCCAGCTTACTTGGGTGCAAATAATTGAGACACGCCATGTGATTTTGTACCTTCGGACGTCTGCGAAATTTCGTTAAATACGTTTACAAAATTTATAATAGTTTTCATAAATAAAGTCAAATTTATATTAATATAGTTCCGCATGTACTCTGAAATTGTGTCAACTGTTGACGCCATTTACGGAAAATATTGTAAATTTTGTAAACGTATCTCGTGCAATTACGCAGATGTCTTATATAAGGTATTCGAGGTTGTGGCCATCTCTGATTCAGTGTTTTATTTGTCAAAGACAACTCACTTAATAAAAGGAGACCAGCATATGTTAAATGTCCCTAGGAGACTGAACACATGCCAGATTATATAAAGGTATGATTTCTTTCCTAGTGTTGTTCACCAATGCCAACAATAACAGTTCAGAGTAATACTTAGTAGCGGGAGGTTACTCTACAAAACTCTCGTACAGCTAGCATATGCTAACGGACGGTACGGGAGTTATGCAGAGTTACTGACGGCAACTTAATAATATATTACGTCAATGTTCCCCCGTCAAAGACCTGGATATGTGGACGATATTCAGAACCAATGTCACTCTCCACTCTCGTCTAGCTACAGTTGTTTCTGTCAAAATGTTCCGGGTTTATACGTGTACAAAGTGTTGTGCGTTGCGTATCTGTGGAGTTTCCGTTAGTTGCGTTTCAAACCGTGTATCATCTACGTGTAATTCGTTTGCGGCCATGCGTTGCGTTTCCCCACTCTTGCGCATGCGCGAAGGTCGAACAAACCGTGTTCAACGCATTGAGTTTCAAAAGCGTGTAATCCGTATAAAACGGTTGTAAACGTATACAACGCTAAGGTAAACTGTTTAAACGATTTAACGCTTTCTTTGACGAACGGTTACACGCATCTACATGTACACAGCACCGTACAGACGAAACCGTGTTATACGTATAACACGTTTCCACGGGTTTTAACGCATTACACGTTTTGGTATGCCAACCGTGTATCGCGTAGAATGCGCATGCTCAGATCGTTCTTCGTGTGTGTATATATACTTCTAGACTCACTGCAGGGCTTCTAACATTTTCAGTTTTCCGGTTCTGGACCGATTTGTGAACTCTCAGACCGATTGAGATTTGAAAAATAGTCTTAAAAATCGGTCCGATAAAAATTGCCAGTCGGCTGCTATTTCGCTATAAACCTTGTAAATTTACCGGTTTTGACCACCAAGTAATTTATGACACATATCCGCGGGCCATATCCGTGTTAAACCAGTGTGCAGCTCGATGTGTATTCAGTTTCACCAAATATCGATTAATCTTAACACACGCGTGGGACAGGTGTATAGCGGATTAGTGACTGAAATAGACTGGCTTCAGCGTAAAGATACGAGAGTTCCTAGACTCGCCATTTCTGATGATGTTAAAATAAAATAAAGAAACCATGCACTGTGTTTATCTGTGTTCGTAATGTTTAACCCCAAGTAACTGACACGGACTTTCGGCCCGGGCTATTCCATATTAAGTTAGGAACTGTTACATTACGCTGTATTAGGGGTCATTTTTGTGTATATAAAATGTACATAGGAATGCCGCGGATCCTGATGAGCCGGCTCACGTGATCTACAATTCGCAAACATTTTGATAAACGACAAGGTACATCTGTCGTGTTAAAAGCGTGACTCATTAGGCATTAGGGATTAGGGATCAATTGAAGTGCTAAATCACACCGCCGATGTACTTTGAACTCGATCTGAGTGTATGTATTCGCGATATTTTAAAAGGGACGAAACAAGGACGCCTCGAAGCGATCGGGGCCGAACAGGTATTTGCGTTAAAACGTGTAACCGTTGTACACGTTTCAACGCTTTCATATAGCTACACGCTTCCAGGTAAAGCGTTGTACACATTTCAACTCTTTCACCTCGCTACATATGTATACGCCAAAGCGTGTTATACGCCTTGAAGCTAAACGTATTACACGCTTTAAAACTAAACGGTTTGACAATGTGTATTACACGTGTAACCGTATTATACGTTTAAACAACGTATACAACGCTTTTAAACTAAACGGTTTGACAATTTGTATTACACGTGTACGAACCGTATTATACGTTTAAACAACGTATACAACGCTTTTAAACTAAACGGTTTGACAATGTGTGTTACACGTGTACGAACCGTATTATACGTTTAAACAACGTATACAACGCTACAGCAAACCATTGCGTTCGCGTTGCGTTCGCTTTGAGTCTGCAAGTGTTGTCTACGGTGGAACAAAAACGGAGACTGCACTGTATTACAGAATGAACAACAATGCAATCTAATCAGTTTCATGTTTATTATCACTTTTAGCATGTATATTGGCGTATATAGGCGTATATTGACGTATATTACACGCTAAAGTACAATTATTGACTAACGTGAATTTTGTCAACGAACATTAACCTAAGCCGGGGCTAGATGTTCACGTGAATGTACATTAAATCTCGAAATTCAGACATATGTTCCGTAAATTACGTCGTAAACTGACAGAACATGTCGACGTCACTACAGTTTTATTTCAGAAATAAATATCTTAGGAAATCAGCAATGTGAAATTGTGGTCATACCGGAGCCAGATAACACTACTAAAAAATGTCTGTTTCACGAAACCTGCCCAAATTCTACGGCCATATAAACAATGCAAAAAACAATATTTGTTTCGATAATATTAAATTTTATCAAAATTTAAGAATGAGCCTTATTTTTATTTCGTGAAATTTGGTCAAATATTATTACGAATTTTTTTTATTTGTCTATGGGAATTTAACATGGAGGAAAAGGAAGTGGAGGAGCTGGGAGATAGCCCAGCAAACGAAAATATTTGGATTCCGAAATCTGGCTAGATAGCTTCGAAATGACATAACGAAGAAAATAAAAGATACATTTTGAAAATCGGTCCAATATTTCTGAAATTAGAAAAGAAAATCCACATGGGATTTAAACATGGGGAAAAAAGTTTCGCAAGAAAATCAATATTGGACCAAATTTCACGAAAATAAAAAGAAGGTAAATTTTGATAAAAAATAATATTATCGAATAAAATATTGTTTTTGCTTTGTTTATATGGCCGTAAAATCTGGGCAGCTTGCGTGAAACAGACAGTAACTTTATTCTTGCTATTTTTATTCACGGATTGACATAAGATTAATAGTGTCTACAATGCGTGGCAATAACTAATTTACATGTTCATGCCACAGGTGGAAGACTCGGACCTAGGACCCAATAAATGGCATCATTTGTTAAAAACACCGTTACCCCACCCATCCCATTTCCTTACAATATACAGTATAGCCTTTCAAGGTGGGCAAGAGCTTGGGAAAATGACATAGACAGGCTTAGTTTCGGGCTCGCTCAAACACCACACGTTTCAAATTTTCTGCTAACGTACGCCTCTGGCAAATAATAAATCACTTACGTCCCCAAATATATTCACTTTAAACATCTATGTTTAGTATATTGTTAGTTACACACGTTTTAGCTACCAACGTTACAGAGAAATATCTCTTTCCGAAAGAATCCCACACACACATCGCCACCTGATTGGTTGTAGTATTTGTAACGCTTCAGTTTAGGGTTTCCCGTGACGTCATTTTTTTTTATTGATCATTCTGAGAATATAACAAAGGAAATCCGAAAGCAAAGTTCACGGAAGGTTATGTCGAAATGTTGTAACGCATCTCAAAACAAACGCACGTTTTAGATAATTCAATGTTAGTGAATGACACGTATTAGTTTTAACATCGGATTTACTGATGCTTATTCCAGTGATTCACGTCAATATGTTGAGACTGTAATGGGATTTCAGCCAGATTTTACACGTAATTTATGCTTCCACAGCCCAAAAATGTGTGGCATTCTTTCGTACACACAATTATCGCATTGGCTGTGGTAGCTAATTTGCCCGTAACTAACGAAATGCTTAAAGCCGATCATTGTAGTGAATATATTTGAAGACCTAAGACATTTATCGATTCCCAGAGACATAAGTCAGCAGAAAAATCGAGATGTGTGGTGTTTGAGCGATTCCGAAACTACGAAATTTTCCCAAGCTCTTTCCTACCTTGAAAACGCCATAGTGTCTATTGTACGGAAATTGGTTGGTGGGGTAACGGTTTACAAATGAGTCATTTATCAGGTCCTATGTCCGAGTCTTCCACCTGTGGTTCATGCGGTTTTATTTTAGATCAAAGTTAGATATTCCGGATTCTATATTCTTTAGACACTAAACCCGTTTTGACTATGGTGTCAGATCTCCTACGTACAATGTACGTTGCACATTTCAAGGGTACACGTACTCTACGTTGCATCAAGTATCAGCTTTTCATATTATTTGCTTCTCAATCTTGTTTACATGTTACGATAATTTACGTTTCAACTCAACATCAAATTCATCATATGTGGCTGTGATCGATGACCACCAACTATATATAGTAGCCTGTTAAAATAATTTGGCCCAGTATGCAGACATGTTTTATGGCGTATGAGGGATCGTAGCTAGTTATTTCCCTTTGAGTTTATTTACAGAAATCCGGTCAAATTTGTGTAGTTTATGGCTTTATTGCTTGTAAAAAAGGTGAATGTAGCTTTGCTATGAAAAGGAGCAGTTATAGTGATTTCGACTACTGTTGATCCAGATCATATCTGCGCAATCCGATCGGGGGCTGCATTATTTGCCAGATTCATATTTTCATACTTATTAATTTTACTATTTTGCAAATAGTGTAGACTCAGATAAAGACTCTGGGTCTACTCTGTTCGCAGAAGTCAATGTGTGTGCTATTCAGTAACAAATAAACGCTGAAATACAGCATGGGCCCGGATCTATATAACATATATTTGCAGCGGGAGATAACTAGCTACGATCCGACATTACGTACGTCAATATATACGATGTACACGTACATGTACACTAGATGAATTGTTGATTTAACTAAAAGTGATTATATACATGTATATGCCTTATTGGATATCGCGTTTTGCACACAATTTCAACAAGTTTAGTAACAGTTATTATTTCACTCCTACGTGTAATAGAATATCTGTTTGCACGTGTTTCACTGTGAGAAAAATTCCGTAATCACCTTGAACAGAAAAGAACAGAGCAGAACAGAAAATAAGCCTTAGCCTTTTGAACCCGACAACCCGCTATATAGCGGTATTTGCAAACAGTGCATGTCCAGATGAGCCGGCTCGTGGCGAGCCTTCTCATCAGGATCTGCACTTTTTGAAAGTAATTTTGATATTTTTGAGAACAAAAAAATACCCCTTTTCATAATTGGACTAGTCTGAAAACCATTTTATGATGGTTGGATTAGTTGCAAAATTACCATATCAAATCCAGTCCAGTTACTTAAGGGTGAACGTAATAAAGTTATTTGTAATGTTGGAGAGTGTCTCGACAGTGTTAATATGCTTGAGCAACTTTCACACATGCACTCAAATACATCTACATCTAGTTCATAGAAACAGCTGGGTAATTTGGATTTCATAAAGTTTACATAGCGTCATGGTTGACGTCGAACAACGTGACGTCGAAACCAGGGAAACCCGGGAACGAAATCATTGTATTAATGTTCACAGCAGAGGTCCGTCATGTAGTCCGACGACATACTAGACTGATATACACATACATCCAACGTACAAGTGTAATCAATAGGATATTATATAATACATGTTTGAATAGCGGAAATACTACACTGGTGTCCATCGGCGTCCGTGTAAATTATTTGTTCTATGTGTTCACTCATTGTTTACGCGGAAGTCGACGCACATTTTATGCATCATTTTCCCCTTTTCAAAATGGACGATGGAATATGTGATTCGTGTAACAAATGCGTTAGAGTCATTGTAGTGAGATTTCCGATATATGCAACCATTATTCACTATTTTCTTATTAAAATTGTTGACAAAATTCGAATGTGCAATAAGGCGATTAATTTAATATCATTTTATATTTTTTTTTAATATTTTTATGATGCAAGGGTTAGAGAGGGAATATCAGAACCAGTGATTATAATAGTGCCTGACCACGTTGTTGTAGATTTGTCGTGACTTCCCAATAGCGACCACGCTAGTATACAGTCGCGCACAGAAAAATTTATATTCACTGGAGTCGGGTAAGGTAAAAGTTAGGTAAGCGTCGTGGATCGTGCATTCGGTTCGTTGTCGTTGTGTCGCCCATGAGGAAAAGCTCTCTACCAGAGGCTGATGCTGCCGGAATGGCCGCTGCTGCCGAAGTGGCCGCTGCTGCCGAAGTGGCCGCTGCTACCAGAGTGGCCGCTGCTGCCGCCGCCGCCGACATTCACGTTGTTCTCGATACTGAGGTCCATCCCACCGCTGCCACCGCTGCTACCGCTGCTACCGCTGTGTCTGTGGCCGCCATGGCGATGACGATGACGGTGACCACGGCGACGATGGTGACCATGGCTGCTCGAGCTGTGGTGGTGATCTGGAATAAAGATAAATACATGTACCGCTGTGCCTCACGTTATGCACATTTGTATATCGTGCATGACCTTACCCACGACCGTAACGTCGACATTGGCCGCTGCAACTAGGCTGTACTCGTACAGTGGAACCTCTCTACACCGGACACCAATATAATATGTGATCCCATTTTGAGAGGATTCTTGATAGTGCATCTCAGATAATCCTGCATGTTCATGATTGTAAAATACATAAGTATGTCCTAGAATAGGCATATGCCTGATTTTCCCAGTGTGCCCGGTTTAGAGAGGTTTCACTTCATATAAATCAATACATGTATGATTGGCCGAGGCAGCGGCAGTAAGACTTCATTACTGCTAAGAATGTATTTTTGGAACCAGCCGAGGCTGAGCTCTGATTTCGAGTATATATTGTGAGGACGTGATCGGAAAGTTGTATGCATTTTATAATCACGGGCATCACAAACAACGACACACTCTTGTAGAATGTGTCTGGTATTAGAGAAACATGTCTTACTATTCAGTTGCATTGCCGTAGCATACGGTTGTCGTTGTTAAAACCCCAGTCACACTGTCAGGTAATGTATTACTACGCTTTTAATGCGTAGTAAAACGGCAATATACGTATTAAAACGAAACGTATTAGATATGGCTATATACGTAATGATGATTGCTCCCCTTTTGGACTTATTCAACATTAACATGGGGTTTCGAAATACGTAGCTTCTACCTATTAAAACGTATTAAAACGTAGTTAAAACATATTAAAATGTATTAGATACGTACAAATACGTACTTAGCTTAACTGGCGGCCCACTACGTACTACTACATATTTCCTACGCTTTACTACTGTTTGTCTCGCCCACGAAAGGTTTTGCTTTTCCGGAGTCGTCGGCGGCGGCGGTGTCGTCGGCGGCGTCGTCGGCAGCGGCGGCGTCATCATTCAATGTTGAGTTTTCGTGTTACGGTCATTACAACTTATCAGCTACGTGTATCGAAAACAGCATGGCGAGTGCAATCACTATTATGTATACAGCCGTATCCAGTACGTTTTATTACCTTTTACTACGTATATTAATACGTTTTTAATTGGGCTTCTCAATGCGGCAACGTAATTCCGGTTTGCCGATCTCGTTGAAATTGCTGACATTACATACATGTAGCAATCCCTAGTAAACCGTAGTGAATCGTAATGAAAACCTACTGATCCCTAGTGAAATCCTGAAAATGGGTCGCTAGGATACCCGGCCTGTCACATGTCAGACGGGGAGATACGAAGTAAAGCCCTGCAACGCATAGAGGAAACCTACTAGAAACCTAGTAAAACCTAATGCCTCCTAAAAACGGAGTCAATGTTTGGCAATCCGTGCGGGTGGGAAACAGAATAATACTTAGGCATCGATACCTGACAGTGTGACTGGGGCTTTACGGTGTCGGTATTAGAGAGTAGTATATAGGGAGTCAGTTCGTTACCGCGAAGTGTGGGGGAAGAATTGAAAGCAGTGGGTAGCCCCATAGGTACCAAAAATATTAAAATTTCCTGTTAATTTAAAGCGAAATAAATACAACCCACAGTAAAACAAAATGATACCACCAAAGTTTGTAAAATGTGTCCCCGATTTGCAGCGGTTTCGGCTACCTGTTTCAGCTACCCAACAAAATAATAAGTCGATATACGCGGGAGGTCTCCCATATAGGAATGGCCGCTCTTTTTCTAGTCCATATCGAAAACGGAGCGAGAATAGGGGGAGGGAGAGGGCTTTGGGTAGCGTACGAACTGTGCCCTATTTTATACTGTGGGAATTTTTTAATACACCCTATTGAACACGAGAAAACTAGCAGAAAGCCCCCTAGCCCCGACAAAATATGTGTCTTCTATACTGTAGTATGAGGTGTTATAATTAATTAATTGTCAAAAATGAAAAAAACACCCTATTGAATATAAGCCATACAGGTATTTATATAAAACAATAAATTTCCACGATTAAAAAAATGACAGATATACGTAAAAAAGCTATGAGAGCGCCTCGCCCTAAGTTAACTCGCACAAGGATTAGCGATAAAAGGGGTGTAAATCCATCTACAAGTTCTTCCCCTAGGATTCGGGAATTAAGGTCAGAATTAATAAGAATGGGTACACCTTTTTCAAACAGGTTAAGGGAAAGGGGGCTAACTACACTAATAAATAAAGAAAAAAATTATGAATTTATGAAAAGAATGGCTCGTGCAATGTCTAGGGGGGTATTTAAGGGGGTGGAAAAAAAGAATATAGAAAAGATAGCACAGAATATAGCTGATGAGGCTTCCCTCAGTCTTAGAAGCAGGAACATCGGCAAACCTCAAAAACGAGTGCAGAAAGCGCGTTTATTACAACAGTTAATAGAGGAAGGTAGCGAAATATTAGAAGATTATAAACAAAAAGAAAAAGAAATAGTAAAAGGGCGTAGGATAACTACAATAACCCTGAAAGGAAAACTTCAAATAAATAACAGCAAAAGGATAATGGGCGAGTTAGAGCCTTTGTTAACTGACAGTTTTTACCTAAGATTCTCTTTTTCTTACAAATTAATTCACCAAGAGGAGAGAGACCCAAGAGGAAAGCCGACAACGTTGGTATTTTATAAAAATTTATCCGGAAGTCCGTGGTTTAGGGGTTACGATGCGGTTGAAGAGTGGATTAATAAACAAGAAGAGCATATATTAAACATAGATAAAATAGATAGGTCCAGTACAAAATGGAGGTTTGTAAGATGGATGGGTGTCAGCGTTAAAATAGTATATGGAACAGCCTCTTTAAATAAAAGAGAAGGGTATGAAATCCCCAAAGGTGATGCTGGAATGCAATCCGAAAAAGTGGCAGATGGTCGAATGCCGGAGTGGTTGCGATATAAGAAAGGGATGAAGCCCCTGGATAGTTTCAATGATGATCATTGTTTGTTCAGATGCTTGGCGCTCCACACATCGAAGCTTAGGGCCGATAGATGTTTAACGTTGACCAAAGAACTCCAGCAACAATATTTACAGTTCTTTAAAACCCACAAGTTACCGAAACCCGAAGGCCCCATACTATTTGGAGATATCAAGAAAATAGAAGAGTGTTTTAAAATAGGTATTGATGCATACGAACCTACAGAAGAGGGAACATGGTATTTAAGAAAAGCAGCAGCTCATTACGACAAGATTGGTAATAAAAAGATGAAAATAGGCATCTATAACGATCACGCCTTCCTTATTACGGATATGAATAAAGCCGCTGAAAACAATTATTGTTGCTTCGACTGCACACAACGCTTTACAAAGTCCAGCAATTTAACCAGGCATGCAATAACCTGCATGAAGGGATTAACAAAAGTATCGTGTAAAGGAGAAAAAATAGATCGACCAGTATCAGCGTTCGAAAGAGCTTTCTATCCAAAACCCAGTTGTAGCAAGAAATCAATCAGTTGGATAACATCTTTTCCAGGACCCCACATTCACACTGCAGTATGTGGCCACGGTGGAGAAATAATAATTGCGGGAGCCCCAGTGGATGGGTATTGCCCTATGACTGATACAGTTTATCAATTTCACGGCTGTTATTGGCACGGGTGTCCCAAACATTGCAAAGATTATAAAAATAAGCTTAGAAGATCCAACGAGAGAGACGAAGCAATTGAGGGTAAGTGTAAATTAGTAACTATTTTTGAATGCGAGTATGATGCAATTTGTAAACCTGAGGATGTAAAGGAACTCGAAAAGCCTCCTACAGTGATTTACCTATATCATATTGTATACGATTTTGAAGCATATTTAGACGGAAGTAAAGAACGATTTGGAAAATCGAGGAACCCAACTAAAGATCTAGAGTTTATAAACGAACATGTCCCAATAAGTGTTAGTATAGGGGATACTCTATCCAACAATATAACTCACATATGTGATACTTCTCCAAAACAATTAGTAACCCTATTTATGGAAGATGTAAAGAGGAGGGGAGACAATATCCGAGAGGCCGTGGTGAGCAACAATACATATGGGTACCCTGCAGACATGGAGTATCTTTACACTTCTCAGCAGCGAGAAATTACCCGTTGGATTTCACAAGTCCCAGTAATTGGGTTCAATTCCAGTAATTACGATCTTAATTTAATAAAGAAGCATTTAGTTGATATTTTAACGGATAGAACATCTAACCTCTAAGGTACTAGTAGGAAAGAAAGCCAATACAACCATTTTTCTATTTACACCAGAATTTAGGTTTTTAGATGTAAAATTATATCTTGCTCCTGGTATCGATTATGATAGATGGGTTAAGGCTGATGGATGCGAAGGTGAAAAATCCTTCTTCCCATATGAATGGTTGGATTCTCCCGATAAACTAGCGTATGAGGGTTTACCACCACTTAAAAATTGGACAAATAAATTAACTCCAAATAAAGCGATAACCAAAAAACAGTTGGAAGAGTGCAACAACATTTATAACAGATTAAATATGAAGTCTTTCAAAGACTGGTTAAAATACTATAACAACTTGGATGTTGGCCCCTTTTAGAAGCTATCGGAAAAATGACAAAATTTTATCAAACAAAAGGTATAGATATGTTTAAAGATGCAGTTACCCTACCAGGAGTTGCTTTGCAATACATTCTCAGAGGAACGATAAAAAAAACATATAAAACCTTATCAAACCAAAGAGAGTAAGATAGCAGACGCGATATGTCCACCACTGTATGCCCCTGGTGAGGAAATATATGAAATGTTAAAAGGTGCATTAGTTGGAGGTCCGTCAATTGTGTTTACAAGATATGTAGAAGCAGGTGTTACGAGAATTAGGTCAGCCCCAGATGGAAATCCAAAGCTTAGCGAAGCCGTACTTGGTTTTGATGCAAACGCCCTATATTTATCAACATTAAGCAAACATATGCCATATGGCGAAGGGAAACTACACGAGGAAAGCAGCCCTCACGACCCTATTAAAATCAATAAGTTTTCCAAGGCGGTTTTTTTGTAAATGGTAAGTGGTTTGGCTTTGCTGAAGTAGATATAGAGGTTCCCAGCAGTTTAAAAGAGAAGTTTTCGGAAATGTCCCCAATATTTATAAATAGGATTGTAGAGGAGGAGGAAGTTCCAGAGAAGATGTTACAGTATTTACAAGAA
Source organism: Conchocele bisecta (assembly GCA_029237695.1). Classification (NCBI taxonomy): domain Eukaryota; kingdom Metazoa; phylum Mollusca; class Bivalvia; order Lucinida; family Thyasiridae; genus Conchocele; species Conchocele bisecta. The sequence continues at coordinate 87,994,244 of CM055276.1, read as the reverse complement.
ACTAACCGTGCAAGAGCAGATGGTAGAAAACTAGTAGGTGCAATGTCTGCTCAAAACGTATTACTATTTGCCCCATTATTAAAATGGTATTTGAAGCATGGTTTAGAGATTACAGGGATTTACAGAGTAATAAATTATACAGCAGGTAAGCCCTTTGAATGGTTTGTTAAAGAAGTTACTTCAGCCAGGAGATCCGGAGATGTTGATAGCTCCAAGTCCCCAATTGCAGATATAATGAAACTATTAGGTAACTCATGTTGCGGGAAACTGATAGAATCCCCCGAAAAACACCTCAACACAACGTATACAAAAGATGAAAAATGTGTGGACAAAGCTTTAAGATCAGCGTATTTCGATGATTTAGAGGAAATAGGAGATTCTTACGAAATATCCTCAAGAAAAGTAAATGCCAATATGACTCGTCCATTTCACTGTGGGATTGCTGTATACCAATATGCAAAACAAAGAATGTTAGAATTTTATTATGATTTTATGGACAAATACGTAGATAGAGCAGATTTTGAACTAGTACAGATGGATACTGATAGTTTGTATATGGGGGTTAGTATGAAGGGTGGAGAGTTAGATGGAATGATAAAACCAGAAATGCTAGACGATTTCAAAAAACATAAAAAAGAATGGTTAGCGTGGGATAAATGGAGTAATAGAGAACCAGGGCTATTCAAAACAGAGTTTCAAGGAGATCGTGCAATAGCTCTATCCAGTAAATGCTATTTAGTTGAAAAATTTAAAAATAATGAACTAAAACATTCAGCAAAGGGGTTATCTGCCAGGCAAAATCCTCTCACATGGAGAAGATATATGGAGGCCCTACACCAGGTTGGAACGGATAGAGGAACAAACAGAGGGTTTAGAATGAGAAATGGTGTTATGAAAACATATACCCAAAATAAATTAGGACTGTCCGCTTACTATGACAAGAGAAGGGTTTTAGAAGATGGGATGCATACAGAACCCCTTTAACAGAAATAAAATTATGCAGCCTGTTCAATTTTTGAAGGTATCTTAGGTTTTCCAACGGGGGGCTTATCACGGGGTTTTGGCCAATTATCTCTAGATAATCCCATTATAAATTTATCATATTCCCACAGATCTGTAAGCCGTTTAGGTCCAATATGGTGTTTCTTTCTAACTTCATAGGCAGGAACAATTCCACGTGATTGTAAAATATCTATCAGCGCTTCCTGCGTAATAACCGATTTAGGCATGGTTTTATATATATATATATATAAATGTCTAACATAATTGGAAATAAATATGTTTTCAAAAGAAGAAGACGTAAAAACAAAATTTGATGAGGCTTGCTATGAGGATATTTTAGGTCTCCAAGACAGAATTATAGAACATCTAAAAAAGTTACACGAGGAAGCTAGAAGCCACTACAAAACGAAAACCTGTAAAGATTCAATGATGAGCCCGCTTGTTGAAAGCATTAATAAAACAGTTCGAAAAAAACCTACATGGCGAATTAACCCATATCTCCGGCAGAGACATAGTACGAGGGGTTAATTATATCTGGTTGAATTTGAACACAGCACCAAGCAAACCTGCTAGAGCCACAGTCGAATAAATCCAATACATATTTTGTTTTCAACTACCACACCTATATACAATGTAGAAACCGGTGGTGCAGCTACATATTAAAAAAAAAAGGTAGCCGAAACCTTGGTAGCGCTTTCTATAGGTTTTGGCCAATTTTCTCTAGATAATCCAGTTATAAATTTTGAATGTAACTGAATCTAACTCAGGGCTAACCTAGTATGTCTAGTTGTGTTACTAGTATGCCTAGTTGTGGTACTAGTATGCCTAGTTGTGGTACTAGTATGCCTAGTTGTGGTACTAGTATGCCTAGTCGTGGTACGAGTAAACCTAGGCATGGTACGAGTAAGCCTAGGCCTGGTAACGAGTAAACCTAGTTGTGGTACTAGTATGCCTAGTTGTGGTGCTAGTATGCCTAGTCGTGGTACGAGTAAGCCTAGGCATGGTACGAGTAAGCCTAGACCTGGTAACGAGTAAGCCTAGTTGTGGTACTAGTATGCCTAGTTGTGGTGCTAGTATGCCTGGTTTTACCTAGGCAAATCATGTTGAACATTGGGCAAACTATATTTGTATGTACTTGCATATTTTGTGCCTACAATATGCCACCAAAGCAAAATTTGTCCGAACAAGATATAGAAGATATCCGTAATCTTCGGGGTATAGAGTCTGCAGACAATACGAAGAAGAAATTTGGAATCGGTACCACTCGCCTTCGAAGAATATGGGACGTCGTCGATGCGGAACGTAGTACAAAACCCGAAGAAACTAAATTTGGAACAAATTTAGAAGAACAAGAAACCCCTACCCCCGTAGTACACAGGGTGACCACACCTGGTCGCCCTACCGAGTTCCCCACGGTTCTACTAGAAGATGCGCGAAACACCAGCTCGTTCGAAGAATCGACGCGCCTGTTCGACATGGAGAGACGCTTGGAGAACCGGTTGGACGCGCTGGAACGCAGACAGTTGGACGCAATTTCCGTCGATGCCGATTCCGAGTGTATGAAGAAAGACGAACGGGAGGTACACGACATCTGGAGAACGTAGAGAATGCGAAGTGGTGGCTGGGGTTCTCTGTGGCGGCGTACGCGGTATGCAGACCACTGTTCCTATTCGTGGCTCTAGAGGCTTGTAGACTCCGGAAGAACAAACCAGATCCCGACGCCCAGTTCGTGCACTCCGCAAAACAGTCCGGTACGCCAAATGGGAAAAACGAAACTAGCGACTCCATACACCAGCACTCTGGTAGTCGCGACCCGTTCTACATGCAGTAGCCATTTTGGAAAAAAATATTGGGAACTTCGATTGGTAGCTAGAACTGCCACCGGACAAACCATCTGGATTTCTACTTGTTGTGTGTAGTGCGAGGCTTCCCCCATTCTACACCGAAGTGGATTCTGTAGTTCGCACAGTGGCCTCCCGATGTTGTCCACTTCTCGATTTACAAAAGTACCCAAAGACCTCTCGCTCCGTTTTCGATATGGACTAGGAAAAAAAGCGGCCATTCCTATATCGGAGACCTCCCGCGTATATCGACTTACTATTTCGTTGGGTAGCTGAAATAGGTACCCGAAACCCTTGCAAATCGACTTACTATTTCGTTGGGTAGCTGAAATAGGGTAGCCGAAACCGCTGCAAATCGGGGACACATTTTACAAACTTTGGTGGTATCATTTTGTTTTACTGTGGGTTGTATTTATTTCGCTTTAAATTAACAGGAAATTTTACTATTTTTGGTACCTATGGGGCTACCCACTGCTTTCAATTCTTCCCCCACACTTCGCAATAACGAACTGACTCCCTATATACTACTTGGGGTTACCGTAGTTTGCAAGCTATACCGTTACCAAACGATGACATTCATCTGATTAATTTCAGTTACTTACACAATCGCATGTTTAATCGTGTCGAAACTTACGATAACAGTGTCCCCAGTAGCCATTGCCGAAGTACCCACGATTACACGTGCATGTGTAGGAGCCATGGCAGTCGTCCAAACACGAGGCGTGGGGGTCACAGTGGTCAAGGTGACGTTCACATTCCTTGATGTCTACAAATATTGTGACGGGCATGAACGCACATCTCTGACAGAGCGCACTACATGTATGGAACGCCAAATCTATATAAACTCAAATAATGAATGCTAGATCTAACTATTTAATGATAGCTCTAAATAGTTAATTCTAGCTCTAATTAGTTTGAACTACATGTAACAATACTTATGCGAGTGTATGTAGATATGGCGAGTGCCGTACCTTGTAGGTAATATCGGAGTAAAATTTGGTATGATTTTAAGAGGCTTTTGTCGTTCATACCACTAAGTGCCTGTGTGCCGGACTGACACATATACGTATACAGGTAATGTCCACTGCACACACATGATCACATGCATACATACGCATACGTGAAATGTGAAATTTGTATTCAACAGTCACAGCTATTAAACATAATCCCGGCCCTCATTTGTACATGTACTTAAACATGTACATGTACTTGTACAGGTAATATATGGGATTTAGTAGTAAACCCATTGACACGGCCTTAAATGACCTTAGCTGTTGATATGCCGTTAAACCCCAACAAACAAACGAACATAATCACAGAGGTTATGCAGGTGATGACCCCGTTGAAAAATGATCCACATGATCACTTTTCAACTGATGAGTGATCAATTCTTATCGTTGAAAACTGACCCCGACCGTTAATTAATGACCCACCCATGCTTGAAAAATTGACCCTGGTTAAGCTCCGATCACCAACAGTCGGATCATATTTCAACATTGAAAAAGGACCCGGGTCAATTTTCAAAGCATTTCGACAGTTAATTAATAACTCACCTGCCTGAAAATTGACCCGGGATACCCGGGTCATATTTCAACTTTGAAAAGGATCCGCCCGGGTAAGTTTTCAACCGTGAATAATTGTCGACCGTTAAATAATGACCCACCCACAGGTGTTTGAACAGATGGTCAGTATGTTGGTGTCATATGGGTATTTTGGTGGATTTTTTGTAGATTTGTGTGGATTTCGTTGGTTTTTGGATAATTTACATAGTTTTGTGCAACTAAAATGCTCAATGATCTATACATTCACCGTTCCGAACCCCTTTTATACTGTCAAAATACCCACAAAAGAAAACAAATCCCGTACTTATACATGTAACTGGCGGGAGGTGACGTAATTTGTATGTTGGTAACAATACACCCAAACCACCAGATATACCGAAATAACCACCCATAAAACACCGAAATATGAATCGATCATCAACAACCTGTGGACCCACCTACGTGAACAATTAACCCTGGTTAAAATCTGATCACCAACAGTCGGATAATATTTCAACATCGAAAACTGACCACAATAGCCGGACCACATATACTGTGTCGTTCAAAATATATGTCCCCACATCAAATAAACATAACTAGTGTTCTAAGCAAGACAATCATTCAAACGTTTATTACAAACTACTATATTGTAGAATTTTACACATTATAATTATATTCTAACTAATGACGTCACTATTGTTATGGTATGACGTCACAGAATTCAATGCATGATATTACTGGTATTTCAACAAATTAATGAAAATTGGTCGAAAACTGTTATACAAATATTGAAACTCGATCGATAGCAACGGGAAATGATAAAGAAATGTCAGGATGGACTATTTCAATCATTAACATCATACAAAGGTAATATTATCACTTAATGATGAATCATTAAACCGATACACATCTATTCTACAGTGTGTTGGATGTGTTGTTACATGCAAGTAGTACTTGGTTGATGGTGTAACTTTTATTTGAACAATGTATATTATGTAAACAAAGAACATTCATAATAATGTATATATAATGAACATTATTGTCTATTATGAAGGCCAAGTAACACAAATGTTGACCATATGATGAGATAAATATATAATGTACATGTATGTGGTATTGTTTCACCAGAACCCAACTATATGTACATGTATGTAAAACAGCTGTAGATGGACTTAGAAACCGGATATCCCTAAACTTGTATTCTTGTAAACACGTATAGAATGCACCCCTCATTTGCAAGATCTGAACTAGCTTAGTATTTTCATGTGCATAGCTAGGGAAAGGCCATCAGTAAACAAAAATAAACAATTGAGGAGTTGTGCATTGTTTCACATATCAAATAGCGGCTATATTTTACGTTTTGTAAAAAATGGGTATACTTTTTGAAAACCATGTGTTAAGCAGATAATATATGTTTTTCCTGAATATTATATACTGGACAAAATTGTGAATAATTATATGTTATTCTGATATATAAGTCGCAATGATTATTCTTATCTACTTGTAACAGATAGGTCCCAAAGTGGAGGCGGATATTTTGAACCACCCTGTATCTTGAAAACTGCCATTATATTTTGGACGTTCTCGTGTATGTAAGCAATGTGAATTATAACCATCTGGAGACGATTAAACCTGCGCTGTTAAACCTTGTTTTTGCAGAGAAATAATACAGATTTGTAAATGGACTGTCAAATCATATTTCTCAACAAAAAGCATGTTGGTAGCACATTAGAATCATCTCTTATGGATCCAATTCTTTATGGAGACGATTTTAAAGGTGCATGCCCACTCAGTAGGCACAAACAGTTCTCTATAGGAATTAAATAAGTGTATAATTGTGTCACTATTCCACAAGTTGTAAACATTACGAGTGCCTGCTATATAGATATACTCATTTAGTAATATTTATTTTACTGATAGTGACTCGCGGTGGTATCAGGCTATTTCCATATGCAAATGAGGCATGATATTATTAATTAAGTATACTAATTAAATGCGTCACCTAAACAAATATAGTTTCGACATATCATAAAGTATAATCATTGCAAATAGAAAAATAAATATAAAGAATAAATACAATGTAGTGATATAAAATGTATAATACTGCCAAACAATACGTGGTGTAATGGTGAATGAATATTTATGTTGCTATAATGATGTCATATCATTATATAGAATGTATAAAACACTGTCTTCCTATAGTATAACTTACTGAGTGGGCATGTACCTTTAATGTGCTGTAAAATCATTTTTTTGCTGATAAATAATTCAAATTTAGAAACACAGCAGACGACAATATTCGTTTCCAGCACAGTAAAGTGGGACCAGATGTCTGATCAAAATTTAACACTGATCAGTTTTCAACGACTGAAATTGAAAATGTGACTCGGGTCAATATTCAACATTGAAAAATTACCCGTGGGGACAATTTCCAACGGGGCAAAACATTAATGTTGCACCGGCTGACATGATGTATCTACCAACCTTCACACGTAGTGTTACCGTCGCCTTCGAAGCCGGGATTACATCTGCACTCGTACGTGCCAAAGGCGTCCTTGCACGTGGCGTCCTTGTGACAATCGGAGTCCCGTGTTCCACATTCGATGATATCTGGAACGGGACCATAATTATGCTATTATTATTATTATTATTATTATTATTATTTCACATTTTCTGTTTTCTTCTAAGATGTAAAATTGTTAAACCGTAAAAAATTGATACTTTATATTTGGTGTGTAGCTTCCTTATGGTGTGCAGATGCGCACAGTGAATTTCGATTTTTTTATTTAATCCCGGGGTCATGGCTTATCTCTCTTTTTCAACTGAGAATTTCTGAATATTGCCTTACAAGAAGTAAAACCGTAATAGCTGGAAACTTCATTATATTATAGTGTGCATTTTGTTTCCACAGTGAATTTAGAGTTTTGAGTTGACCCCCGGGATCATGTATTATCTCCCCCTTTTGGACATAGAATTTCGCAAATTTGCCGTAATAGCTGGATACGCTATATTTCATATGTGACTTACTTACGGTGTGTAGATGCGCAGAGTAAATTTCGATTGTTGATTTACCCACCCGTCCCCCACACGAGGATTATCATAGATTATATCCCCATTTTGTATTTGGAATTTCTGAATGTAAACCACAATATTTGGACACTTGATAAATTGCATGTGGTTTCCTTATATTGTATTTTGATTGTATTATTGCCCCTTTCGGACTTTGAAGTTTGTGAACGTGTGTATATTGTGATGGTCAGTCATCGACTATTCTCTATACTAGTTAGTATTATTGTTAAAGGCATATCATAGTACAGTATAGTATAGTATCGTACAGGGATACAGTACCACATTTACCACAACTTCCATTACATGTAACATATTAATGTTCGCAACGCTAGTTATTTTTAGGCATGATAAACATTTTACGTGATTAATCCTCTATTGTATTGCAGGCGGCTTACATATGAGACACGCCATCCGATTTTGTACCTTCGGACATCTGCGTAATTTCATGAAATACGTTGACACAATTGACAATATCTTCCGTAAATGGCGTCAAACGTTGACACAATCAGAGTACATGCGGAATTATTATCTTCCGCATGTACTCTGAAAACTTTGTCAACTTTTGACTTTATTTATGAAAAATATTGTACACGTATTTAATGAAATTACGCACATGTCTGAAGGTATAAAATCGCACGGCGTGTCTCATTCACATGTACAATTGGGTCGGAAATGTGATACAGTTCCATAATTAAACTATATTTTACTAATCTGCTGCTGTACTGCGTTTAGTGAAACTGGTCTGAGGTTGGCAGTATGTACAACTACATTTGAGGGGTGCCCTTTTCTGCATCCAGTCTTTGTCATCGGTATTTTCTATGGCATCTCGTGGCTTTGGATTTAGGAAAATAACGTATCAAAACGAGCGAACATTGCGTGAAAACTGATAATAAAATTGACAAGATTAAACTGCGACAGCTTTTAACTGTTATTTTGTTACTCACCATAGCACCTGTGCCCGTCGCCAGTGTAACCCTTGGGACATTTACAGAACCAGTCTTTGCCATGGTCATGACAGTCGGCAACCGGGTCACAGTCGGCCACCGGCGTCCCACACTCTATAATGTCTGTAAACAAACACACATACAGAAATGTAACGACACGTGTGCAATGTATTGCATGTAGAAGTTTAGCCACATCAATGCAATGTATTAAAGATGTGGCCACAAAAAAGCAATATTATTACACAATTAATGTAACCACACAAATTAATTTTATTTCAAATGTAGCCACACAAATGTAGTATATGTGGCTGTGACTAGAGAAATGGGGCTATGGGTTATGCGATTATTAGTATAACCACATATCAACATTCGCATCCGTGCAGTCTGATCAGGCCGCACACTGTTCGCCATTCAGTCAATAAATCACATGTCTTGCTGCTAACAGACGGCATATATACATACCAGACTGCAGGAGGGTGCTAGCCGACCAGGATCTATACTGACCAGAAATATCATAAGCTCCATTTCTCCAGTCACAGCCACATATTACAAATTGATATGTAACCATATAAATACAATGCGGTAAAATGTGGCCACATAAATGTAATGTATTGAAAATATAATAACACAAATGCAATGTATTATATACCGTTTATTTCACCTGGGAAGCTGACTATCGTGAAATAATTCACGAGTGATTGGGTCCTTACACAAAACAAACGAGTGGGCGTAGCGAATCGCGTTTTTTTAGCGGTAGGACACAATCACGAGAGCATTATTTCAAGATAATCAGCTCACCTGGTTAAATAAATGTTTTCTTACATTTCACACAGTGTCACGATACTTTATAAAAACAAAGCGAATCATGCGTAAAATATGTCCAAGAGGTTTGCGAATTAACTTCTGGAGGCGGGTCGTAGTGAAAGCGACTGTCTTGCTATTCAGGGTGTGAGTTAGAGAACTGCATTTGATTGGCCGAAGGAAACACGTCATTGCGACGTTACTGACGTCATTTGTACATATATGGTAAGCCCGAGAGTGATGTAAACTACTGCTGCCTAGTGGTGTAATTCACCGTTATATTTCTCTAAACTACTGGCTGAAATGTAAGAAAAAAATAATGTAGCCATATACATACAATGTGTTACAACGTAACCATATAAATATAATGTGTTAAAATGTGGCCACATAAATGGAATTCAATACAAAATATAAACAAATATTAATGAAACTACATATTTGTAATGTGCTATAAGTGTAGCCAAATAAATGTAATGTATTACACATCATAGGCGTAGGAGCGTTTCAATTATTGGGAGGGGTCAAACTATTTTGCTACATGTAAAATTATATATGTTCGGTATGTATTTGCTTAATATGCTACAGTGCACTGTCCTGTACTACATGTATATATAACAAAGATATACATGATGTAGTGATGCAATTAAATATACCGCATTGTGTTAGTTTTATGTTATGCCCTTATAATAGCGTAATATGTAACCAGAAATACAGAGTACAATTTTACATAACCCATTACACGTAATAAGATAAGGCGTAAAAATGGTCAGCTTACACTTACACTCCAAAAAATACATAGAAGGTAAGCTTTTTTATTTTGTAAAATACCGATGATGTTATACACGTTATCAGTTACATACATACACTATTTGTAATTCCCTCTAACGATACATATTGGATTAATAAACGTTGGTGACATTGGTCAATGTATGACATACCGAGAGGGTACGTTGTAATGAATTGGTGCCCGAGCGAGATGTTTTGTGACAATGATACGTTATTTCATTTTGATTAGCGTTTGAGCAGCAATCCAACTAGAAAAACCTGCCTAATTGATAGGTACAAAACTTTGAGGACCCGTTATATACATGATCATCGCTTGATTCAAAGATAATTGCTTCGTAAATATGACAGAATATATGTATAACATATATGTGAATACTGCCTCGTTACTGTATCCTATACGGCACATGGAGTAGCCAAATCGGCCATATTTGTGTGTTCCAGCCATCAGCCAGTTTCACCTGTTCTGCCGTTTGACAAAGAACTCAAAATTTGAAGTAGAACATATGATATAAAGTAGCTAATCACATGTAGAAAAGCCAGGAGAACGGACTCCTATCAATTATATTATACCAAGCTGTAAAATATGTCAGTTTTCTGGACAGGTTTGTGCCTGTGTTTTTTTACAACATGAACCACCATTATAAATAACTCATACACAGAAAATCGCACAGTGTATCACTTTTACCTGGCAAACCACACAACACATACCATATATACCCACTGCTGTACTCTGGTATTAGCTATCAAATACAGTGACATGTAGGCAGTTACCTGAGTGTATTGTCCCATGTGTCTACTCATCTACTATGCAAGTAAATATGTCTTTACCTATGGTAGCATGTACAATACTATAGACTGCGCATCAGATTGAGAAGTTTACACATCAACATTTATTCAGATATATCGTGTTTTGTATAATTTGCTGGCATAATATGTATAGCTTGCCGTTGTCATATGTGTCTATTATGTATTGCATGAATATGAATATTACATATGTGAATATTGTCTTGTACTGTATACTATATGGAGCATTGAGTTGCCATCTCCGCCATCTTCGTATGTACAAGCCATCGTACAGTTTCACTACTTTGTGCGTTTGACACATACAGTAAATAATATGACAGTAAACCAAATAAAATCTGCTGCAATACATAATAGACAGATGTGACAACGCCAAGCTATAAATATAATGCCAGCAAACTGTACAAAAGACGAGATATCTGAGCATTTCTCCCATCAATCTCAAAAAAAAAATTTTCAATCTGATGCACAGGTTATTGTTAGTTTACACATTATACATAGGTAAAGCCATATCTACTCGCATAGTAGGTGAGTAGACACCAGGGACAAAACACTCAGATAACTGCTTACATATCACTGGATTTGATAGCTAATAACAGAGTACAGTAGTGGGTACATGTATATATGGTGTGTGTTTTGTGGGTATATATACACGTTGAAGTAATGGACCGAGGTCTATAAATACATTAAATATGCCTAAAAGCATCAATAAATGAAGAAAAAAAAAAGCAATTTTTTTTTTTTACTCCCTCCATATATAATATTTTTCTCCATTTATTTACACTTTAATGCATATTTAATGTATTTATAGACCTCGGTCCGTTACTTCAACCTGTGGGTTTATATGGTATGTGTTGTGTGGTTGGCTAGCCAGGTAAAAGTGATACACTGTACTATTTTCTGTGTATGAGGGTATTTATAATGGTGGTTCATGTTTTTAAAAACACAGGCACAAACCTGTCCAGAAAACTGACATATGTTACAGTTTGATGTAATATAATTGATAGGAGTCTGATCTCCTGGCTTTTCTACATGTGATTAGCGACATTATACCATACGTTCTACTTCACTTTTTGAGTTCTTTGTCAAACGGCAGAACAGGTGAAACTGGCTGATGGCTCGAACACACAAAGATGGCCGACTTGGCCACTCCATGTTCCGCATAGGATACAGTAACAAGGCAGTATTCACATATATGTTATTACAACGTTAAGTTTATGAATGTGCTAAGTTTGTGACCTTGACCTTGGGGTAAGGGGTGGGCGGTGGGTCATGGATCTGCTATAGCACGTTAGAGTATCATCAGATGAATGCATGTATAAACTATGAAGGTGTTCCCTTTAAATAAACAGAAGTTGCACAACATTTACCGCAACGCTAAGTTTATGAACATGCTAAGTTTGCTACCTTGACCTTGGGGTAAGGCTTGAGTGGTGGGTCGTGGATTTGCTACAGCATGATAGAGGGTCATCTGAGGAATGCATGTATGAAATTGCAAGGCGTTCCATGAAAGGAAACAGATCTTATAAGACATTTACCCCAACGTTAAGTTTATGAATGTGCTAAGTTTGTGACCGTGACTTGGGGTAAGGGTTGAGTGCTGGGTCATGGATTTGCTACATCATGATGGAGGATCATCTGAGGAATGCATGTATGAAATATCAAGGTGTTACATGAAAGGAAACAAAAGTTATAAGACATTTACCCCCAACGTTAAGTTTGTGGACGCTGACGCCGACGACGCCGGGGGTATGCCATAAGCTCTTCTGCACTTCGTGCAGGCGAGCTAAAAACAGGTAGTTGAAAATATTCATCTGAATCTCCACAAAAAGTAGTCCTTTGATCTGGTTCACACGAACGAAACTATAACACAGGCTGTAAACATCCTATGTAAAAAGAAACAAATGGACATAACTCCAAAAGAGAAATCTCACATCTTTGTCACGATATCTATGTGTGAAGTTGTTTTTTTTTAATATTCTATACGATATTCAAGTAATGCTGCGCACAAGAAATAAAAAAAGAAAAGAAAAAAGAATGATAACTAAAAAAATAGCGATGAAATTATCAAAATTAGCGATGCTAGAATAGTCATTCTTGCGTGCGACACACCTTTGATTCAATATCTTGTATGTGTGTGTGAAGTTTTGTTAAAATATTGCACACGCTATTCAACTTAACCCTTATACCGCTATCTTAATGTTTTGTCGTCTGTTGTTTATTTTACATTTCTATCACCATGCTTTAACAGCACTTTAGAATAATTTACAACATGCAAAGTGCTGTCAAAATATGTTTTTACTGAGAAATAAGGCAATATATAAAAGTAACAGCGGACGAAAATTGTTGTGCGTAGTGGTCTAAGGGTTAAGATGGTCCAGACAAGAAATGTCTCCAGACGTGACTGCTTGACAACGTCAAATTCATAATATTTACATTGTCCTTAAATTCATAATGGAAACGCCCATTCAACGTATATTGCGCTTATATCCCAGTACATTACATTAGCCCCACGTGACGTCGCATCCGTCAGATAATCCTTGGCATATGTTATCTTGCATGAAAATAGTCTAAGTAATTACTTACTACAAATTTGGCTGCAAGTAAGATTTGTAAAAAGCATAGGCCTAAAATTGATCGAAAATTAAACTATAATTTCATAGAAATTTTACTGTTGTTGTTGTTGTAGAGATCTACATGTCTGTTTAAAACCCGCACTTATTTTGCGCGGCACCAACATACTTCCAGTAAACGCTTACACTCATGTGTCAGTCTCTGCATGATAAAAATAACTGTCGCACGAACTAAGGGTGAAATTATTCACAAACTCTAGCTTGACATTGTCTCATATGCATATATGAACAGTATAAATGACGATACATACACACAATTTCATGCAATTATTGGAGGGGCCAAAACATACTCTGCCCCCCCCCCCACTCTCAATATTGGGGGGGGCCAGTGTGGCCTGGCCCCCCCCCCTGCCCCCACCCCCCCCCCCCTCCCCCCCCCCCCTGCTCCTACGCCTATGCACATTTAGCCACATTAATGCGATGTGTTACAATTTAATGTAGCCACATAAATGTAGTGTACTATACATGTCGGATGAAAATGCAAATGGAAAATTGCAAATTGACAACCAGGATGGGCTCCGATAAGTCTTGTTATCCATGACTGTTTGAAACCCACCATGCTTGTAATTCATTTACGTTACACAACACATATGGATACGACGTTAAGTGCAAAGTGACTTTCATCCTCACTAGCGAAGTCGGTAAGAACGAGCAGGCAATCAGATACATGTAAGCCCCGAGTGACATGTGCATATGTGGCAGACTGTTTGGCATCTACAAGGCATCTCATTCAGATTACTTTATTCAGCTTACTCGCTTGTCATACATTTATGTCGAATAAGGGATCTTACAGACTACTGTATGTCACTGTCAATTATATAGTTTATTCAACTACCATTTTGAAATACCGGATCTTTTTCCTGAGACATCTGGAAATCCGATAAAGAAACGAGTTTATTTACAGATGTCAAGGAAAAATATCCGGTATTTCAAAATGGTAGTGGAATAAATGCTCTTCGAAATATATGAAATTTGCTCTTAGACCAGTTTATAACGTTGTCAAAATTGACAAGCTTAACGTTAGCGTATGAATTGTTTGTTCGCGCGAAATAACGTCCAACGTGACGTCAATTCCATCTCGCGAATGTCTAGGAGGAAATATTTCCTGCAAAGAAATAAATCCTTCCAAAATCACGGTAAATCATTGGTTAGTATGTAATATATGGTTGTTTGTCTACGAATTCAGAATTCGCCTCTCTCAGTATGTGCACTAGCGTAGACTGATTCAGAGTGCACACTGTTTGTTTAGATCATATACTAGCATAAGTCATACAGCGAATGAATTATATTACCGAACTGAACGCTGCAGACCGAGTTCAGTTTTGGCCTCGACTGGACTGGTCGTCAAAACAGTCTGGTTGGACACTACACTGCTTGGTATTTAAAGCATTAGTTCATGGAAAGATACACCTGGCTCCAATGATAATACGTATTACTACATAAGAGTGATGTGATATATGAACATAAGCTATCTGAAAATTGACGTGTTACTGTATAATATATAATATGGTACATTGAATAAATGTAGTTGCCATCTCCGACATATTTGTTTATAAAAGCCAACGTACAGTTTCACCACTGAGAGCGTTTGACACATACAGCCAATAAAATGGCAGACGAACTAATGACATTTGGGGAAATTCATAGACAGATATGACAATCGCGTGTTATAAATATTATGCCAGCAAACTATACACAAGACGAGGTGCTTGTGCATTTCTCCCATCAATCTCAAAATAAATGTCATTGTGTAAACTATTCAAGTTGATGCACAGCCTAATGTTAGTGTACATGTTACCAATAGGCAAAGCCATATTTATTCGCATAGTAGGCGAGTAGACACCAATGACAATACACCGAGATAACTGCATACATGTTACTGTATTGTATACAGTGTGTATGGTAATACAGGTATATATCGACAGCACTGTGTATTTATCTTACTGTTGCACAGCCATTATTGGATTCTCAAACTTTTAACAACGGGTCAACATACTCGTTAACGTTTTTCGAAGATACTGCACCAAACTGTCTATATGCATATGTCATATTATGTGTGATATGTTTCAAACGCCACAAAAGGTAAAACTGACTGATGGCTTGTACACACTAACATGGCCGACATAC
Source organism: Conchocele bisecta (assembly GCA_029237695.1). Lineage (NCBI taxonomy): Eukaryota > Metazoa > Mollusca > Bivalvia > Lucinida > Thyasiridae > Conchocele > Conchocele bisecta. The sequence goes on along the minus strand of CM055276.1, from coordinate 87,978,699 downwards.
CAACTACATGTGCCGTAGAGTATACATTTACAAACTAATGTTCACACATGTGGCTGTGACTTGGAAAATGGGGCTTACGGGTTTTGGGACCGGTGTAGGTCCAGATCAGTCTGAACAAGATCTGCGCTGTTCGCTATTCCATCAATAAAACGCCAATCATGCTGCTAACAAGCAAGATAGATCGTTACCATACTATATGAGTGTACTAAGCCCCATTTCTCCAGTCACGGCCACATATATGTTATACATACAGGGGGATACTAGAAAGTTCGAGAACTATTTTGTTATAAAGATAACTTCCTCGCTCATCAAAACCAGCATATACATATATCTGTGCAACATGTTGAATGTAGTATTACTATCATAACACCACGCAGTTCGTGACGTCATGACGTCACGTGATTTCCTGTTGAGGCGTAATCTCTTACAGAGGAAATAAAGAGTAAATGTATATATAGCATAAGGAAAAATGGACATTTGTGGCTGTGACAGGAAAAATGGGGTTTATGGGTTTTGCGACCAGTGTAGACCCAAAATACTAGTAGTCTGTGCATCCGTATGCCAGAACAGCTGTCATTTGACAGGAACTACATTTGTCACAAATCCCATAAGCCCCATTTCTCTGGTCCCAGCCACACGTAACATTGAAGCGAAACTAATGTATTTAAGCCATTACAGTATTTACCGTTGGATGAAAATGTAACTTGAAGGGAAAATGCACAGTTGAATTTGAAGTGGAAAGACATACCTTCACAATCGTAGCCATTACCAGTGTAGCCGTCGTCACACACGCACAGGAAGGACCCGGGGAAGTTTATGCACTCCGCATTGTTTCCACACAGGGTGCCATTGTTGCATTCATCTACATCTGCAAGTTCACAATTGATACACGCCCTGTAATGTTGTACCTAAGAACATGTGCGATATCTCATGTCTAAACATTTGGAGGAAACAGGAACATATATATATATACAATAGATCTACAGGTAACAGAAATGAATGCATATTGTGTAGCAAACACGAACATATAATCCATTCTTGTACAGAACTGAACATAACATGGCTATAGTGTTTAAGATGCAGTATATGAGTACATAAGCATGATGTAAGCGCAAAACGGCTACAGTGTGTAAATTTGAAAATGAGAGGATCAGGAGTAATAGTCCAATAATTATAAAGTTATTTTTTTCAAAGTAAGGAAATTTTCGTTAACAAGCTAATTTTTTCGGAATAAATTCCAGAAAAATATTCTGAACAACACAACAAAAGTCCCCGGGTTTTCAGCCGGTGCTTCCAAAATGGCCGCCAAAATGGTCGCCAAATCATGCATTTTACTGTTATATATTGAAAAAAAATTGTTTCCATATATTGAAAAATATAAAATATTTCACTGAGGAACTTATTAAATAAAGCTACTTTTTGAGTAACATTTTTTCAAGATGGATGGTAAAATGGCCGCCAATATGGCCGCCAAATCACACATTTTACTGATTAATATGGAAAAAAATATGAAAAAGGTTATCCATATGCTGAAAAAATATATAATATAACGCGGAGGAACATATCAAATAATGCTATTTTCTGACTAACGTTTTTTTCTAGATGGATGGTAAATATGGCACTCAAAATGGCCGCCACATTATATGTATTATATTTTATATGTATATCTATTTCTTTAACACCGTTAATAAAATATTCTGAAGATCGTACGACATATCCCCATATTTCTCATCGGAACTTTCTAAAATATTCCTTCAAAATGGCCGCCAAGATGGCCACCAAATAATGTTTTTATGACTATATATATATATATATATTGTAAAAATATATTTCATGTAGTAGTATTCATTTATTATAGTGACACATGTGAACAAGCATACAAATATATTCATTTACATAACAGATGTTATCTTAAGGCATACATGTAGATGATATGCTGTTCAGCACCCAGCCATATGTTGACTTACGAGTCACTTCTTTGAATATAATAAATAATGACAACCGGTTGTATTAGGTTAATGAACCCATTTCATACCACATGTATGGTATAACGACCCTTTCCTATCTCAATATAAGTTCGCATGTCCTGCCCGCCCATGTTACCCATCCCGTTTGGACGGTTCACTGAACGTTCATCGCATGAAGAAGAGATGGGACAAGACAATAAGGTCTGCATGTGGTATGAAATGAGGTCATAAAATGAGTGAATACTGACTGCTACATCGAACTTTGACTATTTTGATTTTTTATTTGATAAGTTCCTCCGCGTTATATTATAAATTTTTTCAGCATATGAATAACCTTTTTCATATTTTTGTTCATATTAATCAGTAAAATGTGTGATTTGGCGGCCATATTGGCGGCCATTTTAACATCCATCTTGAAGAAATGTTACTCAAAAAGTAGCTTTATTTAATAAGTTCCTCAGTGAAATATTTTATATTTTTCAATATATGGAAAATATTTTTTATATTTTTTTTCAATATATAACAGTAAAATGCATGATTTGGCGACCATTTTGGCGACCATTTTGGAGGCACCGGCTGAAAACCCGGGGACTTTTTTTGTGTTGTTCAGTATATTTTTCTGGAATTTATTCCGAAAAAATTAGCTTGTTAACGAAAATTTCCTTGCCATTTTCTAAAATGCCTGGACCCGGTTGTACGAAGCACTAATGACTCATTAACTTTTCATTAGCGACTCCTTAACTAATTTGTCATTAAATTCAGTTGTACGAACACTAAGTTATCATTAAGCCGTCATTAAATTATCATTAGTTAATGTAGGTACTGAACCATCATTAGGGCGCATGTTCCCGTCATTAAACCTTCGTGAATTATCCAAGATGGCGGCCATTGCTGTCGATTCGTTAAAAAACAACAGAAAAGACGGATGAAATGGTGAAGATGAAGTTTCAAATTACTCTAGATTTCCTTTATAAAATGCTACTTACATATTTATTGCGTAAGCAATCCAACAATCCCTGTAATTTGACCGTCTCATTCTGCAACTCTGAAGGGCCTTATTCAAACTTTGAGAATTAAAATACCGTGTAACACACGCAAACTGCTGTAAATGCTGTCACTGACAGTGTTGGCCTTCAAGTTTAAACAACAGAGCTGCAGCGAACTTACACAGTGACGTCACTTCGTCAGCATACCGATTTAATAATAGGCTAGTGACACTACCTACACCGTGTTCGACCTAACAACAAGTGGGGTGATTGGTAATTTCGATGCGGACTGGATTAGAAAATACTGCCAGATTCGATTAATGCATGATGTCTTACAAATAAACACATGTGATCTATATTACAGCTAAAACAACAAAATACAATGTTTTTCTCTAAGAATAAACTTTGTTGTAATATCTACAACTAGTGCTTAATTTTATATACTAAATCTATGTTTTTCTGTTTCATTTCCCATGCCCATGGTGATATCCTTGGAGTGCGTTTTCCCATACAGCGGCATGATGTGGTTATCTAATATCCACACCCCCTGTTTTAGGTCTCTAATTCCTGCCACCGTGATTTTGTACCTGTCTAAGTTATCTAATATACCCGCCTACCCACCACACCCTCGGCCACAGGTGACATTATCGGGATAAGATTTCCATCAAGATCAGCTCAATTTTATTTTTTTTAACTGACCTTGATGGAAATCTTATCCCAATAATGTCACCTGTTCCCTGGGCGGGGAAAACGTTGATCTTTAACTGTAAGCCAAACATAAAATTAGAATGCATGTGCATTATTGTATGTACGTGACCTAGCTTGTTGCATGGAAATAAAATTCAATTCAACGTTTAAGTTTGATTTGTATGTGACTCGTCTGGTACCACTCATGTGTATGCCCCACTGCACCAATTTATTGGTGAGATATGTTTTGCCCCTGTCCGTCTGTACATGTGTGCGTCCGTGCGTCCTCCCGATCATGTTCTTTTCAATAACATCTTCACCAATTTCATTAATATTTGGGCACAATGTCTGTCTATGGATGGTGCTTTGTTTCGCATACGACCCTCGCCCGAACACCCAAAGGCCAAGGTCGCTGGGACCTTATGTTCACCTTGTTTAAAATGTGTTCCAAGTTTTGCATGTTTTCTCAATAAATCATTAACTCCTTCACCAATTTAAATAATATTTACCCACATTGTCTATCTAGAGATGCTGCTTTTGCTTCGCCACGACCCATGCCCAAACACCCAAGGTCAAGGTCACATATTTCCTAGGGGACTTATGTTTACCTTATTTCTAAGGCAACTGCGCTAAAGTGTTTAATCTTTTCTCAATAACGCCTTAACTCCTTCACAAATTTCAATAATATTTGCCCACAATGTCTGTCTAGGGATTAGCTTCGAAATACTATCGTGAGAACGAGATGCTATGTCGTGAGAACGAGATAGAAGAGAATGTGGATGTCCCTTTTATGATGCCGTACAAATTACGGCCTATTTAATAATTGACATTTTTGTCCAACAAGATGTTCACGGTTGTAATTGATCGTATTTCCTCTCCACCCTATGGAACCCGATTTTAGAAACAGAAATATTTGTGTTTCTAATCTATGTTTGGAACCGTGACGCTGATTTTTTTTAATCACATCAAATGCATCCCAGTACTAGCACACAAACACGTTGCGTCGGGTGCTTGTATGTTCGCCCCACCCCACCCGCCGTAAAAAACATGGAGCCGCAATTCGACAGGTCGGTGGGTCTGGATGTAAATCGGCGATTCCTGAATGTGTCAATTGTTTCCCAGTGACTATGGTTTAGGCTCTGACATTTCATTCCATGTCGCATCGCCGGTGATACTGCTGTCGAAAAAAATGAAATGGTGTTGTCTTAGGAGACTATTCTCATGTGCTGCCAAAACATGTTATTGTTAAGTATTAATCAATCAAATGTAACTAAACGCATCGATAAAAACAAATTTTGACAAAACATGAGAATCGTCTTAGTCGACGATTCTCATGTGATGCCAAACATGTTTTATTAAGAACTCGAACACATAACATGTGACAAAATAAATCAATATATTGTGGTAGTTCTCTACAAAACACATATTTTGACAAAATTTAAAATCGTCTTAGTGATTCTCATGTGCTGCCAAATCTTGCCTTATTAAGAAATCAAACACATGTTAAAAATGAAACCCTAATCAATACATAATTATCAATTTATATGGGCGATGCGATGACGAGAGCAACTTGCGAGCGACTACTAAGCGTGGTTATGGTAAGGTTGTTTCCACCGAATTCTAAATGTCAGCCACACTTTGCACGTGAAACTGGATTACCGACTGATAATTGTAAACACCGGCAGGTGTGTAGCTAGACACTAAATGATGTATGGAAAACGTGCTAATTGGTAGAGGGGTCATTCCTATGGTGGCTCGAATAGGGAAAGTTCGTTTCTTCGTTCCTCGCCGCGAGGATTAAGGAGTCTAAACTTCGTTAATTACATCGACAAGGAACCGCCTTCGTTACAACTCCGCGAAGGAACGCTAATTAGCGTGTGAATACTTTAGTTTTTTTCGTTTCTTCTTCGTGACACCCAACTCCAGATTTTTTTTGATTTTTTTCGATAGTGCATTCTGGAATTTTCTAAAATATACTGTATGCGTAATTAAATCTGGCAACATATTATATTGTACGTACGGTCAATTAAAATTGAAACATCATATGATATTTTCAATAATATACGAGGATTAAGCACACTTTGGCAAAAAGTACGACTGGCGGAACAGACGAACTCACGGAATTAAATTGAATTGAATGGTGCTTAACGGCCCATCAACACAAAAGAGTATCATTTAGGGGCCAATCAATTTAGATGAAGAAGAAAATGATAGTAAAATAGTATGTTAGATGTGGTAGGTAATCAAATGATTATGTAAACTAGATGGCCGCGGCCTGCATGTCGCGCCTTGGGGCGAGGCATGGACACTAAAAACAGAGAGATAGCAGACGGAAAAACTTTAACCAACAAACTTTAACCGACACACGTACGTACGTACGTACGTACGTACGGACGGACGTACGCCAAATTGCCGACTATATCGCGCTTTCCGCAAGCTGGCGCGCGACACCCAACCACTATAACCAAACTATAACCAAATATTTCAAAGTGACTAGACCTTGACATTGGGCACAGGGGCCGCACAGGAGGGGGGTAGAATGAAAATATAGATGATTATAAACACCCATGTGAAGTTTCAAGGTAATGAGCAAAGCAGAGATATAGTACATACAAAAACTTTAACCAAACACTTCAAAGTAATTTGACCTTGACATTGGGCACAGGGGCCGCACGGGTGGGGGTTGAATGAAAATATGGATGATGATAAACAGGCATGTGAAGGTTCAAGGTAATGGGCAAAGTAGGTGCATATATATAGTACAAGAACAAACTTTAACCAAAATCTTTAACCAACAACTTTAACCGGACACACGTACGTACGTACGTACGTACGTACGCCAAAGTGCCGACTGTATCGCGCTTTCCACAAGCGGGCGCGACAAAAATAAAGTGTTTAGTGTTACCCCTGTCCGTCCGTCACGTCCCGTCCCGTCCCGTCCATCCGTCCCGTCCCGTCCGTCCGTCCGTCCGTCCGTCAAAAAACATTAACGCTCGGGTAAATGTAACTTTTTTTCCAACACGGCCGTTTTATACTGTCAAAGCAGTAAGTGAGGCATCATTTTCTAGTTTTGTTTACACCATTCACGGAGGAACTCAGCGGATTAAGGGGGAGCGTACGCACCCGTCGCACCCCCCCCTCCCCCCCCCCCCCCCCCCCAGTGCGTACGCACCCGTCGCAAACCCCCCACCACATCATTTTCTAGTTTTGTTTACACTATTCACGGAGGAACTCGGCGGATTAAGCGCGGGTGCCTGTCATATTGCAAAATTAAAGAAACCGGAAACCAGAAAACTGGAATTTGACTGGTTTACTTGTCTGTTTACAGGTTAATGGCAGCACGTCATTAGTTAATATGCCATTAAAACCTCATTAGTTAATGAGGACTTAATGACGTTTCGTACAACCAGTTGTTAATGACTCATTAACTAATGGAAAGTTAATGTGTCATTAGGCTAATGATACATTAACTAATGGAACGTTCGTACAACCGGGTCCAGTTTTCTGGTTCCGGTTTCTGTAATATGACAATATGGCAGGCGCGCATTTTCCTGCTGCAACCGAACGATTCAACAGAAACTCACACAGGCATGATGCCTTTAACTATATTGTAGCAACGTCATGTCTACGTCATGTAAGTAGGATAAAATTAGAAATCACCGTGTCAATCTAACAATCTACGCGCAAGATACATGTACTGCGTTGAGGAATCTATGGTATTTTCGCATGACCGACCGCAGGCCCGTATGCTTGATCCGCCGAGTTCCTCCGTGAATGGTGTAAAAAAACAAATTAGCAAGTTGCCAAATGGGTACAGATTACAGTACTGAGTAAGGGCTTTTCCAGAATTAATCGTATGGGGGGGTTGGAAGGCAGTTGTTTTTTTACCCACCACCCATACAAACAAATAATTTTCATACCCCACCACCCATGCTTTTGAATTATTGCTTCACCCCACCACCCATGCTTTTGAATTATCGCTTCACCCCACCACCCACACAATTGAATTATTTTCATTTGCCCCAACCCCCATAATTATTCATTTTCCCTTGCCACACCACACATATGTATTAATTATTGTATTGCGCCCCACCACCCATACAAGGGGTTATTTCTTTGACCCCCAACCCCCATAATTATTTATTCTCAAAATTGTTTTAAATATATTGCCAATATATTTGTAAATGGAAAGTGCGAGGTAATTTGAAATCGTATCGGTCCCGTTATTATTCGTTCATTATGAGAATCGTCTCGCGTTTTCGCGATCTCGCCTTCCGCTTTTGAAAATAAGTTTGGCTCCAACCCTATTGTTCTGTCTGTAACTTAGGGCGACTATCTCGGCGTTACAGACAGAAAAATCGGGTTTGTTTTGCTCATACATGTGTCGAAAGCATGTCGCGTTATCGCGATCTCAACCTATGCGAGAACTCGCAAGGTTGTCACATTTCATGAACAGGACACGTACCCGTTGTTTTAGGAGAAGATTATCGTGTGCTGCCAAAACATGTTTTTATTAAGAAATAGAGCAAATGTGGACAAATTTCAGTATTTCTTGACAACTATTGAACTAAAGCATAATTTGACAAAAGATGATAATCGTCTTAGAAGACGATTCTCATGTACTGCCATGCCAATACATGTTTATTGGAAAAAAAAACATATATGATACCATATGATATATGGTTACTGCATCGCATCGTCGACCTATATACAAGATACACGAGAGTCGTCCGCCGCACATACAGCTTGGATACATCAATAATACTCCCGTTTTTAAACGAGCGTATAAAACATATGCCGTCGTACACCCCCCCCCCCCACCCCCACAACTAGCACACTTGCGCCATATCATTTTTTCGGTCTAGGTGCACACCTGATGGTGTTTACAATCATCTGTCGGTAATCCAGTTTCACGTGCAAAGTGTGAATATAGAATTCGGCGGGGAACAAACGTATGCAAACCACACTATGTAGTCGCTCTCGTCATCGCATCGTCAATACATTGATATTTACCATTAGCTTGACATAGTGCATTTTTATGCCCCCGCTACCGAAAGGTACGGGGCATATAGTGTTACCGGCATCCGTCCGAACGTCCGTCCCGTCCGTCCGTCCGTCCGTCCGTACGTCCGTCCCGTCCCGTCCGTCCGTCCGTCCGTACGTCCGTCCGTCCCGTCCGTCCATACGTCCCGATATTACCATATTCTTTAGTAACTTCTACATGGCTTCACATATTATGTCAATATTTATACACGTGATACATATGAACATGCCTTACACACTCCACCCCCCAATACTTCGACTTTGACCTTTGGCCTTGACTGTTTCCACTTTAAATGTTTGCTTGGCACTTTGGGACAAATCTACGTGCACGTTTCTCAATCCTACACTAACTTCTCAATACTTTTGCAAATCGCTTAAATATTTATACACATGATACATATGAACATGCCCTACACACTCCACCACCCAGCACCTCGATCTTGACCTTTGGCCTTGACCTTTTCCACTTTAAATGTTTGCTTGTCACTTTTGTGACAAATCTACGTGCACGTTTCTCAATCCTACACTAACTTCTCAATACTTTTGCCAATCGCATATATTTATACACATGATACATATGAACATGCCCTACACACTCCACCACCCAGTACTTCGACATTGACCTTTGACCTTCACCTTTTCTACTTTAAATGTTTACTTAGCACTTTGGGACAAATCTACGTGCACGTTTCTCAATCCTACAATAACTTCTCAATACTTTTGCCAATCGCTTAATTATTTATACACATGATACATATGAACATGCCTTACATACTCCACCACCCATTACTTCGATCTTCACCTTTGACCTTCACCTTTTCCACTTTAATTGTTTACTTGCCACTTTGGGACAAATCTACATGCGCGTTTCTCAATCCTACACTAACTTTCACACACGCATTGCTCCAATGGTCCTCTACCGCCCTGTGACAAATCCACATTCGTCCTGCCCCCGCTAAGTACAGGGTCAAGGTCACAGACTTGGTGCCTTTGAAACCTTAACATTCAGTTAAATGGCTTATAATTTGTGTTTCCTTGCTCGGATCTGCTTCACATTTCACACACGCAATTGCTACAATGGTCCTCTACCGCCCTGTGACAAATCCACATTCGTCCCGCCCCCACTAAGCCCAGGGTCAAGGTGCGTTCAAAACCTTAACGCTCGGGTTAAATGGCTTATAATCAAATATGCCTCGTTTTCTTTGGCTGCCAGCGGGGGCATTCGTGTGCCGACAGGCCACATTTCTAGTCATAATTATGTGTTTGATCTCTTGATAAAGCAAGATTTAGCAGCACATGAGAATCGTCTCCAAAGACGATTCTCCTATTTTGTCAAAATATGGTTTTGTATAGAAATACCAATGTATTCATGTTTTCTTTTCACATTTGTTGATTTATTAATAAAATTGGTTTGGAAACACATGAGAATCGTCTCCTTAGATGATTCTAATGTTTTGTTAAAAAAAACATATTGATGCTTTTTGACACAAACGTTTGACACATTCAGAAATAAACGATTTAATTTGTGTTTCTCGAGTCGGGTGGAGAGGAAATACGATCGATTACACACCGTGAAAATCTTGTTGGAACGTAAATGTCAATTGTCACGTACACCATTTCAGTTTACCGCCGTTACATCAGCTGTTATTCTAAGTATGTATGGTCGTTCGTTAGGGGCATTTCTTTCATTCATGTATAAGTGATGGGTTGTGGCCTAGGCGTAGAACATCTCGTTCCCAAAATAATAAATTTCCACAAACAACGCATGCGCGTGTCATTGTCAACTGCAGAAATTCACATTGTGGTTTTTATGCGATCGTTTAAAAAAAAGGGAAATAAACGCCGCCTATTAGTATAAGGCGCCGTGTATCGGACGTGTTTAAAAAATTAGTCACATGTAGTCAGAAATAAAGTAGAAAATGTGTTCATAGAACACGGATGTCCCCCCTTTACAAACAAGGTGAACATAAGTCCCCTAGTGAATATAAAATAAATTGGTGCAGTGGGGCATAAACATGAGTGGTACCAGACGAGTCACATACAATTTTATCAAGCTAGGTCGCGTACATACAATAATGCACATGCATTCTAATTTTATTTTTGGCTTAAATATCAACGTTTTCCCCGCCCAGGGTGTGGTCGGTAGGCGGGTATATTAGAGAAATTAGACAGGTAAAAAATCACGGTGGCAGAAATTAGAGACCTAACACAGGGGGTGTGGATGTTAGATAACCACATCATGCCGCTGCATGGGAAAACACACTCCAATGACATCACCATGGGCATGGGAAATGAAACAGAAAAACATTGATTTAGTAAAGTAATCACTAGTTGTAGATATTACAACAAAGTTTATTCTTAGAGAAAAACATATTTATTTTATTGTTTTTGCTGTAATATAGATCATATGTGTTTATTTGTAAGACATCATGCATTAATCGAATCGGGCAGTATTTTCTAATCCAGCCCGCATCGAAATTACCAATCACCCCACTTGTTGTTAGGTCGAACACCGTGTAGGTAGTGTCACTAGCCTATTATTAGATCGGGATGCTGACGAAGTGACGTCACTGTGTAAGTTCGCTGCAGCTCTGTTGTTTAAACTTGAAGGCCAACACTGTCAGTGACAGCATTTACAGCAGTTTGCGTGTGTGTTACACGAGATTTTAATTCTCAAAGTCTGAATAAGGCCCTTCAGAGTTGCAGAATGAGACGGACAAATTACAGGGATTGTTGGATTGTTTACGCAATAAATATGTAAGTAGCATTGTATAAAGGAAATCCAGAGTAATTTGAAACTTCATCTTCACCATTTCATCCGTCTTTTCTGTTGTTTTTTAACGAATCGACAGCAATGGCCGCCATCTTGGATAATTCACGAAGGCTTAATGACAGGAGCACGCGCCCTAATGATGGTCCAGTACCTACACTAACTAATGATAAGTTAATGATGACTTAATGATAACTTAGTGTTCGTACAACTGAATTTAATGACAAATTAGTTAAGGAGTCGCTAATGAAAAGTTAATGAGTCATTAGTGCTTCGTACAACCGGGTCCTGGACTATAAGTTACTTTCGGTAAAGGCACGTGAAACTCATTCACCGAGTTGCAACAATACGACAACACCTCAGCTATTCGGGACCAGAAACAGACAGGCGAGAGCAAGTAATTCTGTTGAGCACGAGTGTTATATAGCGATAATATATTGTACTGAACGGGAGTTTACTCAAGTAGATTCGAATATGTTAAAAATCTAATTGTAAGAATATGTCGCCTGTTGCGGTGGTAATACGCGGGACCAGTAGCACGTCAAGTTGACGGTCCGTGTTATCAGGGTCTGTTAAATGCCACATTAACATCGCTACCACACCACAACTAATATAATAAGAAGACATGATGGTGAATACTTGTGGCAAACTTGGTTGGTTTGGACCACTTTTTTTGTTTCATTTAAGTTGTTTTTTTCTCTTTGTTACATCATAATGTACGAATTACCTGGTATATGATAATACTTTTCGTAAGCCTTCCGAGTCGGGACAAATTACATGTTTTCTTTAAACAAAATCACTGACTGCCGTGGCTTTTAGCGAAATAAAAGCGAAAGTAAAGAGCTGGATGTCATTATAGTATTGTTTTCAGTAATCATGATATTTGAATATAAATATGCAATCCTGAAGAAAAAAAACCAGCACATTTTCAGAATGCTTACTCTGTCGAAATGGAAAGTTAAGCAAGCATACCTAATGTGTATGGTGATTTTCTCATATTTATAAGCAGTGAGCGCGCTAGATAGCGACATTGAAATATCTGAAAACATACAGGCGGTGTATTGCGATTTTAATATCTATGGTGCGCATTTTACTTCTATTATTCATGCTGGAGAGGTATTGTACAATTTTACATGTTTACATATAGGTATTGTATTCAAACACACACACTCACAAACGACGGTCACAGAAACATAGTCTTAAATGAGGCGGTGTTTCTCTACATGTAGTGAATTTAAATGTATTATATTTACTGTAACAAAAAAATATCAGTGGTCGTATTATGGATAGAGTACATTTTTGTAGCTGGGTTGTCTTTGTTGCGTATTATATTATACCTCTTCTCGTGAAGACGTCGCTGTTAACTTCGTCCGACATCTTTCTCTTTATCGACATGAAAACCTTTATCCCGTCAACACAGTGCATATGTGCCACGAAACACGGTGCCGTGAATCATTTTTGGTATCCTGTCAATACGACTAAATCACTGCGTATGAATATGTGCGGTTGTCATACTAGTTAGTCGATTCTCCGATTTTGAGGATGCGGCTAGTTTTATATTTTTGAATTGTAAAGCTATTTGTAGGTGTTAACGGGATAAATAGAATAGTAGGTTAGTGCCGTGAATGGGAGAGCCTCGCCCATCCCGTTTCCTAACCCTCGCCAGATATTTTTCCCATTCACGTCACTAAACTACAATTCTCTATACATATGCCCATATTCCGTTTTATCATGTGAGCTACGTCAACGTCGGCGTAGTTGTATATTCATTTTCTCCTTCAAAGTTTTTAGCACAATGTGTGTGAAGTTACAAATGTGTTCTGACACGCCATTTCATGTATACGTATATACACTGTAGTTAATTCTACTGTATTGTTCCGTGTCATTTTCGGACTCTAGCCATTTTGTCATCAACAGTCGAGATTTGCTTTATCAACGTGTCGTTTTCAAGCTGCTGATCTTCCACTTTCTTTTCTAGGCGCGTTACCTCCCGTTTTAACGTATTTATCGTAGACTTTGCTCTCTATACTTTCTAGTCTATTTATTACTGAATGTATTCTAACACCACCACAGAAACTGTGAATGGAAAGAAATTGGCTCCCAAGTGGCAAACTCGGTTGGTTTGAACCAATGGTTCACACCGTTCTTTCCGACTGGTTCTACATAAATGTATCTATGTGAACCTGAATCAAATTATTCAACGCAGACAATACCAATAAAAAGATGAAAAATATTATCTTGTCTCACCATCTCGGCAAAGTAAACAACAGGCGAGACCGACTTCATAAATATAGCTCGTGATCAACAGAATACCATCCACACCGAACCCATCATCCCTGCATAGATTATTACCCCTTAGCCGATAGGCAAGAGGGAATACAGCGTTAGTCCATGTACATGTACGTACGTTAGTAACACTTTAATGCTGCACCGAATTTGATAATATTTGGCCACACTGTGTGTCTTGTGTGCTTTATTTTGCATACGACGCACGTCCGACCGCTGAAGATCAAAGTCACTGAGGACTTATTGTTCACATTGTTTGTAAGGCAAAACTGTTAAATATGTTAGTATCAAGGCTGCCAGCGATGAGATTATCTTAGCGATAACGATACCCTTGTCTGGATGTATGCATAAGTTCCGCAGCGCACGGTATTACGCGATATCTTTGCGCGTCGGAATTGGTGGCATATCCACATACAAATCGAATAGGCTTTTTATTACGTAAGTATATCACACGCAATAATGTATGAAACATAACTAAATTAAAATAAACAAATTAGTGGTGATATATAAGGAACTATTTGGCAAGGGGAAACCTAGTTCCGGAACTAACCAATATGAACTCAAGATATCTCAATATGGGAAAGTATTGACGGTTTGCGTTGCATTGTGTTTCAATGGGAAACGAAAGTGCGTATATAATACATACGTTATGATTTGTGGTGGTTGTAACCACTCTTCATGCTTATGGAGGAATACAAGTATATATCTATCTACCTTCACAGGGTTCACATGGATCTTCATCTGGGTGCCAATATCCTTTGATACACACACACACGTCCGGGTCAGGGATCTCGTCACATTCCATATGGTTGTGCAGTTTCTCCCGTGGCGTGTCGCATAGATAACATGGTGGGACTGGAATAAAACTGCGTGTGTTGAGTATTGATATTTACTGCATAAACTAGGAATTCACATTGTGATAACCTCAACAATTATTGACACAGAGCATGCGGTATTTCTTTACAAGTACATGCATACTTCCAGTAGTACGTCAGTTCGTCAATTGGCTGGTAGCTACTTGAAAACAAAACGAACATCTGCACTTGTAAGCATATACATGATGTGTTTGGTCTGCAAGGGTTGCGAATAAAATAATCTTGTTTTATGAAGATATGAAAGAAGTTGAGTGATATGAAAGCGGGAATATACTTACCTGCCTCGCAATGCCACATACACGTTGGACACGGATGTAATGGGTTCGGTGTAACACACACCTCGTATACACCGCACTGAAATGGGGGAATCACACCAGTAAATGGAAGGGCCAGTGCAAGACGGGGTGGTTGGCTGGCTAAGTGACTTATGACGAAAATAAATGAAGGGGCATGTGAAAGACTGCGGTGGGTGGGTTGCTGGCTAAGTCCCATATTCACGACAGTAAATAAAGGGCCTGTGGAAGACGGGATGGGTGGCTGCCCAAATCCCTAATTCACAACAGTAAAAGAATGGCCAAGACCCTTATTCATGATAGTAAATGAAGGGGCCTGTAGAAGACGGGTGTGGATGGATGGCTAAGTCCTTTATTCACAACAGTAAATGAAGGGGACTGTGGAAGACGGGTGGTGGTGGATGGCTGGCTAAGTCCCTTATTCACGACAGTAAACAAAGAAACAGAGGAAGACGGGGTGGGTGGCTGGCTATGTCCCTTATTCACGACAATAAATGAAGGGCTAGAGAAACACTGGGTGGGTGGCTGGCGAAGTCCCTTATTCAGGACAGCAAATGAAGGGCTAGAGAAACACTGGGTGGGTGGCTGGCGAAGTCCCTTATTCAGGACAGTAAATGAAGGGCCATTGGAAGACGGGGTGGGTGGCTGGCTAAGTCCCTTATTCACGACAGTCAATGAAGGGGCATGTGGAAGACGGGGTGGGTGGCTGGCTAAGTCCCTTATTCACGACTGAAAATGAAGGGGCTTGTGGAAAACGGGTGTGGATGGCTGGCTAAGTCCCTTATTCACAACAGTAAATGAAGGGCCAGTGGAACACTGGGTGGGTGGCTGGCTAAGTCCCTTATTCACGACAGTAAATGAAGGGGACTGTGGTAGAAGGGTGTAGATGCCTGGCTAAGTCCCTTATTCACGACAGAAAATGAAGTGGTCAGTGGTAGACGGGTGTGGATGGCTGGCTAAGTCCCTTATTCACGAAAGTAAATGGAGGTGTCAGTGGTAGACGGGTGTGGATGACTGGCTAAGTCCCTTATTCACGACATTAAATGAAGGGTTAGTGGTAGACGGGTGTGGATGGCTGGCTAAGTACCTTAGTCACGACAGTAAATGAAGGGGCCTGTGGAAGAAGGGTGTAGATGGCTGGCTAAGTCCCTTATTCACGAGAGTAAATGAAGGGCCAGTGGAAGACGGAGTGGGTGGGTGGCTGGCTATGTCCCTTATTCACGACAGTAACTGAACGGCCAGTGGAAAACAGGGTGGGTGGCTGGCTCTGTACTTTATTCACGACAGTCAATGAAGGGCCAGTTGAAGACGGGGTTACGTCCCTTATTCACGACAGTAAATGAAGGGGCCAGTTGAAAACGGGGGGTGTGGCTGGCTAACTCCCTGATTCACGATAGTAAATGAAGTGTCAGTGGAAGACTGGCTGGGTTGCTGGCTAGGTCACCTATTCATGACACTAAATGAAGGGCCAGTGGAAGACGGGGGTGGGTGGATAGCTATGTCCCTTATTGACGACAGACAAGGAATGGCCAGTGGAAGACTGAGTGGGTGGCTGGCTATGTCCCTTATTCACGACAGTCAATGAAGGGCTAGTGGAAGACTGAGTGGGTGGCTGGCTGTGTCCCTTATTCACGACAGTCAATTCAGGGCCAGTGGAAGACTGAGTGGGTGGCTGGCTATGTCCCTTATTTACGACAGTCAGTGAAGGGCAAGTGGAAGACTAAGTGTGTGGCTGGCTATGTCCATTATTCATGACAGTCAACGAAGGGCCAGTGGAAGACTGAGTGTGTGGCTGGGTTTTGTCCATTATTCACGACAGTCAATGAAGGGCCAGTGGAAGACTGATTGGGTGGCAGGCTATGTTCCTTATTCACGACAGTCAATGAAGTGCCAGTTGAAGACGGGGTGTGTCTTTGATTCACGACAGTAAATGTAGGAGTCAGTGGAAGAAGGGTGTGTGGCTGGCTATGTCCCTTTTTCACGACAGTAAATGTAGGGGCCAGTGGAAGACATGTTGTGTGGCTGGCTAAGTCCCTTATTCCTGACAGTAAATGACGGGCCTGTGGAAGATGGGTGTGTGTGGGTGGCTACGTCCCTTATTCAATACAGTAAATGAAGGGCCAGTGGGAGACGGGGTGTGTAGCTGGCTAAGTCCCTTATTCGCGACAGTAAATACAGGGTCCTGTGGAAGACGGGGTGGGTGGCTGGCTAAGTCCCATATTCACGACAGTAAATGTAGGGCATGGGTAAGACGGGATGGGTGGCTGGCTAAGTCCTTTATTCACAACAGTAAATGAAGGGCCAGTGGAAGACGGGGTGGGTGGCTGGCTATGTCCCTTATTCACAACAGTAAATTTTTTGGCCTGCAACATACCAACTTTTGTGTTTAAGTCCAAAAGGGATCGATAATCCATGATCAGGTGTCAAATAATGTGAGAAACGTCGCTTTGCTCATCTGCTCTCTGTGGAGAAGCCACGTACATGGATCAAGTATGAGGTACCCGCTATAAGGGTGTAAACATTAAAGTTAAATGACTTACAATGCATCATTGCGAAATTCTAAGTACGAAAGGGGGAGAGAGTCCATGACCCTAGGGTAAATTTTAAAACAGCCACTGTGCATATCTACACACCATATGGAAGCCACATACCAAATAAGATGACTGTAGGTATTACGAGGTTGAACGTTTACTTCTTTACTTCTTACACAGAGGTGACGGACATTCGGACGAACATCCCTACATGACATCCCTTCGGTTGTGCTTTCACTGTTTTTTTCACTACATCGTCATTTGTAGAGCGCTTATGAATTAATTACCATAGATAAATCATTTTAATAAAACCAACATTAGAACAAATTTCAAGAAATGTAAAGAAAGTTCATTCTTAAATTTTGATAAAATTTACTATTTCCGAAAATGATGTTTTTGCAATGTTTATATAGCCGTAAACTTTGTGCAGGTTTCATGGAACAGACGTAATTGTATGTACCGTGTATTTGATAGACATAAGTCGGAAGAGACTATATATGTGATACTCACAACTTCGGGATCCGACCCGCCAGCACCACACTCATCACCAATAGATCGCTCCAATCGGTAAGCACTGGTTTGTATCACCAGCACACAACACACCAGTACAGTCAACTGGAAACAATCGACACGTGTAAAATTATTACAAACAAGCTTCAGTTGGTAGGCATTAGCTTGTAGCAACAGTACACAGCACACCAGTACAGTCAACTGGAAACGAGCGACACGTGTCAATATTATTACAAACAAGCTCCAGTCGGTAGGCACTAGCATTGTGTACAAAACTCCAAACACTCTGAACATGCCATAGCCCTACATGCTGTTAATCCCGTATATGTTGTCACGCGACCCCTAATAGGCGGTTAGTTGCGCATTTCCCAGTTCAGTGCACAAGGTATTTTTTGGCGATATAATTGTCCTTCCTTATGTGACTATAACATGGAAACTGGGGCTCGTGTGTAATGTGACCAGCGTAGACTCTGACCTGCCTGTGCATTCGCGCAGTTTGATCTAAGATTGCACTGTAGGAGATTTAGTCAGGGAAATCAAATATGTGAAATTTACGGTAAAGGTCTGTCATCTATAGTACATTTATACCGTACACAAATGTGGTATATGTGTAAGATACAAACGTACAAGCATTATACATATGTTTGAACTTCGTATAAACGTACGAATGGAATTGTATATCTATACGATATTGGTTGGTATGTACGGTACGAACATACCGTACGTTTATACTATATGCATATCGTATGAAAAACATATCGTATTGGTATCGTATGCATATACTATTGGTATTGGTGACCTGCAGGAAAGTGCTATTGTAGATGCCTGCGAATAAATGAGTAGTTTACTAACTCCTGTAATTTACTTCATGGAACCAATATGTTACAGTAGTAGTAAGGGAGTCAAAATGATACCACTTACCGTGATATCATTTATAACCCTCCATAATACCCCACGACCCCCGAAAAATAAAAAAATTGGTTAACGAGGAAATTGTCTCCCGACAGCAAATTTATGAATTTTTGGAGAAAATCATTTTGAAAAGAGGGAGTCAAAATGATACCACCTCCAACCAAAAGTTGGTGGTGGTATTGTAGTCCCAATTATATTGGTAATTGACTTTTGAAAAAAGTCGAAATTATTAATGCAAGTACAATAGTTTATATTCCAACACCCCATTTTTCTCCTCCGATATAGCTAATTTATTTCGCAGATCAGCAACTAATTCTACCAGCTCTAGTCTACCACGTTCACCTTTAGCCACCTGACAGCGTAGTTGCTTATGTCTACAAAGAGTTTGGGCACTAACGAATTTACAAGGGCATCTGGGGCATTGAAATTGTGGGGGGCACAAGGAAACTTTCTACGTCTCGCTAGATGCCTTCGTAGATAGTCTTTACACGTAAACGTCTTACAACAAGTCACACACTCCATTATATATGTATATAACCTATACAATTTATCTGTTCAATTGGACGTGAAAAAACATGATGTAAATTTTTCATGTCCAATTGAACAGATAAATTTTATAGGTTATGCAAAAGTATATATACAAAAATATATACAGAAAATATGATAACGCCAGAAACTAGAATAGAAATAGAAAGTTTGAGAAGAGAAGCCGAATCTCTAGGGATTACTTATAGTAAACGGTTGAGAGTTAGGGGGTTGACAAAGCTGATAAATGCCACAAAGAATGAGGCGTTTATGAAGCGGTTTACCCGCGCCCACAAACGAGGAGCCTTTAAAGACCTCTCACTAGCAGAGGAAGTTGATAACAGAATTCAAAAAGAAAGTATTGCGGGGTTAAGGGCTAGTGTAATAAAACCTTCAAGCACCAATAAGTTGTCTCAAATTAGTCTCACAGACGACCCAATACCAAATAATAAGAAAAAATCTATCGTTCGCGCGATAGTGGCAGAAGGTGAAGAAATATTGAGGGATCACGATGAAACATTGGAAAAGGTAGAAAAGGGAAGACGGGTAGTTACATTTTCCTTTCGTAAAAACATTGGCATTAACGAGTCTGAACGCATATCCGATAAACTCGCTCCGTATCTAACAACCAATTTTTATTTGAGATATTCATATTCTTACAAGCTAGAACATATGGAGGAAACTAAAAATGTAAAACCTATAACTATAATAATGCACAAAAATCTCGGTGGTAGCGAACCACTATCATCAATGAAAAAAGTCAAAAAATGGCTGTCAGATGAGGAGCAAGCACGAATAATGTCAGAACAAATAGACAGACCAAATGCAAAGTGGAAGTTTGTAAGATGGGTAGAGGTTTTTGTAAAGCTAATACAGGGCAGTAGGGGAATAATAACCCTAACCCTAACCCCGTGGTTGAAAAAGGTACCAGCGCACTATAAGGCAATAGGTAATAAACCAATGACAATAGGACTGTTTAATAATCACGCATTTCTGATAAAAAACCTTAAACAAAACCTATCTAAAATTTACGCCTGCGATAATTGCAAGCAGAAATTCACGAAAGCGAGTAATATGAAGAGACACTGACCAAAATGTATGAAAGGTGAGACAAAAGTAGTATGTGATGGTAATTATTTAGAGCGCCCGCGTTCGTCGTTCGAGAAAGCGTTCTACCCAAAATGTTCTAACAGTTATGGGGCGATCGATTGGATGTACTCTGTGGAAAAGCAGGAGGGAATTCACATTCACCACGAACAGTGTGGACACGGGGGTGAAAGATGGGTTTTAGGAGCTCCAGTAGATGGATACTGTACAGAAACTAATACCGTATATCAATATCACGGCTGTTACTGGCACGGGTGTGAGATTCATGCAAAGCATAGAAAAGAAGAACGCGCATCCATTATGAGAAGAGATACATTTATTAAAAAAAGCAAAGAATTAAATCTAGTAGTTATGTGGGAATGCGAATTTCAAAGAACGGGTAAAGGCATAAAGATCGGTTGCGACACTACTCTTTATCCATATCAGATAGTATACGATTTTGAGGCATATCTCAACCCAGAATTTGAAACTATCGGTAATAATCTAGAGTACGAAGCTGAGCACGTTCCGGTAAGCGTTAGTATAGGAGATAATTTCTCAGGAACAGTAACTCATATTTGTGATAAAGATCCTGCAAAACAAATTATAGAAAAATTCGTAGAAGATTTGAAAGTCAGGGGAAAAGCTATAAGAGAAGAAGTGTGGTCAAGATATGGGTTTGATACAGAACATTTACGTAAAAACCAAATCGCCAAGATAGAACAGTGGATAGAGCAAGTACCGGTTATAGGTTTTAACAGCAGTAAGTACGATATAAACTTAATAAAGAAATACCTAGTAGGCGAACTGGCATCAACAACAAAGAAAGTAATGGTAGGAAAACGTGCAAACGCAACAACATTTCTATTTACTCAAGAGTTTAGATTTCTTGATGTAATACTTTATCTAGGACCTGGTGTAAGTTACGATAGTTGGATAAAAGCCTACGAATGCAAAGGACAGAAATCTTTCTTTCCTTACGAGTGGTTCGATTCTCCAGACAAACTGGATTACCCAGGACTACCGGATATAGAGAATTGGTATTCCAAACTATCTGGGAAAATGTTAATAGATGAAACAGAATTAAGTAAATGTCGTAGAATTTTCGAAGAAAATAATATGAAAATTTTCAGAGATTGGTTGAAATATTATAACGATTTAGATGTAGCACCGTTCCTAGAAGCGGTGGAAAAAATGTGTGAATTTTATAAACACAGAGGTGTGGATATTTTCAAAGATGCGGTAACACTACCTGGAGTAGCTATACAGTATTTATTGAGAGGAACCATTAAAGAACAAAAATCTTCAAAGATGATTATACCGAACGATGCTCTATATGCACCAAAAGAAGAAACATAAGAAATGATGAAAGACGCTCTAGTTGGCGGTCTATCAATAGTATTTACACGATATGCAGAAGGCCGGTGTTTCAAATATTAGATCTAATTCCACAGGAATTAACAAACCTTGCAAGGCTGTTTTGGGGTACGATGCAAACGCGTTATATTTATCTACGTTAAATAAGGATATGCCGTGTGGAAAAGAAACTATACATCGTATGGATAACCCACATAACCCTAAACTTATTAAAA
Source organism: Conchocele bisecta (assembly GCA_029237695.1). Classification (NCBI taxonomy): domain Eukaryota; kingdom Metazoa; phylum Mollusca; class Bivalvia; order Lucinida; family Thyasiridae; genus Conchocele; species Conchocele bisecta. Next base: position 87,956,636 of record CM055276.1, on the reverse strand, counting down.
AGTTTTGTAAAAGAGTTTTATCTGGAGACTGGTTTGGGTTTGCGGAGGTGGATATAGAAGTTCCACACAACTTAAAAGATAAGTTTTCTGAAATGTCCCCAATATTTATAAACAGAGAAGTAGAGGTTGATGAAGTTCCCGCACACATGTTAAAATATGTAAAAGATACTGGCCGAACAAGAGGAGATGGAAAACAATTGGTGGGATCTATGACCGCCACTAAAGTATTGCTGTACGCGCCACTGTTGAAATGGTATTTAAAACACGGCCTAGAAATAACTGGAGTTCATCGTGTTATAGATTATATTAGTGGAAAACCATTCGAATGGTTCGCAAAAGAGTAGTAAGTGTTATTTCGTAGAAAAATTTAATTCCACTAAAGATAATTTGGAACAAATTAAAATTAATAAAAACTCTGCGAAAGGAATGTCCAAGAGAACTAACAATTTAAATTGGGATAGATATAAACGAGTACTAAGTGAAACTACAGAAGATGGAAAACACATTATAGATGTAGCACAAAATTAAGAATTAAATTAAGAAAATTAGCAATCTAAAGACTCTGACGATCCGGGGGTAGCTGGGTGTCAGAAGGCACCATAAGAAGTTCTTCGCGAACAAACCCTCGAGATAGCCCATCATCCAAATAGTAGAGCACGGGCTCATCAGGTTTGGTAATAGATCGATCTACATTATATACATTGAGAGACCACACGGGATCAGTCGCGCGGCGGCTGCCACCTTCGAGCTCTCCCAGTTGATAGAGGTACCGGACGTCAATATCTGATGGAAGCCGTTGCTCCTCTAAACCAACGGGTCGCCCGCGCTAGACGGCAGAGGACTTGCTCGTCACCCTCTTAAACTTGATAGCATCTACAGGCTACTTACCTATCAATCTGGTCACCTCTCCGTTCAGTGCGGAGACCACGGCGGGCAGTCTGGCCACCCACTCTGTCGATCGCGAATGAGGGTCTGCAAGTTCTTTGGCGTATTGGTGTCCGAACAGTCTCTCAGCCAGGGTTCGATTGAACCGCTCCACGATTCCCTGATCTCTGTGGATGTTGCCGCGGCCGCGTCTGACAGAAACGTTGTGCTTAGACAATAGATGGGAGACCGCGCCCATGAACTCACGGCCGGGATCGACCTGGAGAGGATTCGGCCATTTGAGAGGACTCCTCTTATATATTCGGGAAAGAGCCTCGGCCACCTCCTTAGACTCTTTAAAGGACAACGGCTCAGCCCCCTTATAACGACTCGCTACGTCAACAATTGTCAATGCGTACTTGTACGTCTTGCGACCGACGCGATAGTGAGGTAGAAACAGGAGATCCACTTGGTGAACTTGGTTCGGCACCGGCACGTCGAATTTCGGGCGCGGAATATTGTGAGGCGCGGGTAAATAGATCTGCCAGATGGCCTGCTTCTTGAGCCATTCCTTGACAGCGTTTTCTGAAACATTGGTCGCCGCCCCGAGGTTCTTGATGGCAGCGAGTCCCTTCCAGTAGCCGCGGGGGCTGTAGTAGGTGTTTGCTAGGTTTGCGCGTGTTCATCGTATGCGAAGTATTATAATATATCGGACAATCTCCAACATGCCCTCGCCAGATCGTCCGGTAACTGCGTCGATAATAATAAACCTTTGTTGGAAGTACAATTGCGATTGGGGGTTAAGTTCTGAAGGAACTTGGGAAAATCTAATTCATCCAATCCCCCAGGATTGGTGGAGGAATATAACATCCGCTTTGCGAAAAGTGTGGCCGCTTTTTTGTCCTCGCGCCATGTCTCGAGAGAATCTCGGGCCAGATGAATCATAATCTTTGCACCGGGTAAACTGTATTTAAGGGACGTGTAGCCTACATCGATCATAGCGTAATAAAGTTCGTCAACTAACATCGTTCTATATATATATTTTTATAAAAAAAAATTGTTTTAATTAATTATTAATTTTGTAAAATTATTAATTAATTTTAAATCTCGATTGGATATAGTAGCTGACGATACCCACCACACCCATTCCCACGACGATGAACGTGATCTCGCGGTCTTATTGAGCCTCTGACGGTACATAGAAATCTGAAAGTTGGGGCTCGCGATCCAGCGGCGCGAGACTTTTTTGCGGATATGCCAGCGCGTACTCGCAGTTGGTTTCTTCAACGTTCTGAAAAGTTAGTGTGGTGTGATTCTCGCGGCGAAGCTCTTCGTTGACCCAGTCCAAATGGGAGGTTCGTTTTTTCGACCACGCTTCCTTTGCGCTATTGAGTTGTTCTACAGCTAAATCGTGACGCTTGCGCTCCTCATCCACGTTCGAGCTTCTCATTTTAGAGAATAAAAAATTGCTACCGCTGAACGCCAATGCGTTTAAAAGCGCACCACCTATCATTATTCCGATCGAAGCCATTTTATTTCCATATATTAACAGGTAGAATTCCAACTTTAATTAGATAATCTCGGGTTCAAACTGCGGCCGCTACATCTAAGGTAGCGAGCCCTACGTCTCTCACAGTAAAGTCCAATTTGGGAGCGTACCATCCTAGGGCCATCATTGATAGTCGAGCATACCCGATACTGAAACCCGATATCACCACGGCGTGATAAAGCGCATTCACTATCATTTTACCATCTTTTTCTGCCATTGTTGATAATTATAATTATTGCATATAAAAGGGATCGCGATCAATGTTTAAATGGGGCGCATCCAATTGCAATTGGTGTTTTGTAACTGTTTTTGGACGAATTGATGGGGGTTGTTTTCTCGATAAGGATTGGTGTAATAGGGGGTATTTCCACTCACACAGGGCACCAACAACTGCCAGACCACCACCAACAACCCAACTCCAATTCGTGAATTGGGGTTCAATCGGATTCGTCCAACCTCGATAGGGTGTTGAGTGTGCTTCCAATTCGTGAATTGGGGGTGTTGTTGCACTCAACACTGTTGAACCTGATTGCTCTGTCATCAGATGTTTTGCTGTCTCCGTCCCCGATTGCAACGATTTTTGGGTTTTTATGTCGTGCAACCCCCAACTCCAAGCGCAATTGGCTTGGAGGATCAATCGGAGTTGGAAGTGCTGCAATCGGGTTCGATTGGGTTGGAGCAATCCCCAACGCCGTTGGAGGTGCAATCGGGGATTGGTGTTCCGTCACTCTCACAGGTGTGTCTTGTGTCATCATTTATGATATTAATATTAGAGCTTATAGTTCGTGGGCATATATGTACAAATTGACAGTGTTTACCCGTGGTCAACGCGGTTGTCAGCGGAGCTAAGTACATTCCAAACTTGTGATAAATTGAGCAGCAGGCTGTTCTAAGAGTTATAAAAGGGTCAGTCTCTAGATCGCCAATCAATCCCGCGGTGTTTGGTATAGGGAGAAGTATACTAACGGCGGTTGCGCACAAATGAATAGCCGCCGATCCAAGAGTTTTTGTCATCTCCGCACCTAACCTAGATTCGTATCGTGCATACATTTTATCGATCTCCGCATCTGACATCTTATCCACCTGAAAAACTGAGAGACGCCTACCGAGATAATGCTCCGATTGTCCCCCAGCAACCAACGCAGCTAACCGCTCTCGTCGCGCCGCGTTTTCATTTTCATTCGGAGTCGTTGCACTCAACCCAATACCAACTGCCCTTGGAGTTGAAGTTGATCCCGATTGCTCTGTCGGAGTTGATGTTTCATTATCTTTCAGGAAAGATACCGTGTCGGCAGTCGGACTTGAGGTTTCTTCCATTAGCTGATCGAGAAGTTCGTCGCAGTTCATTATTGCTAATTTTCTTAAAATTAATTTAACTATTCTAACAAGTCTCATCACTTTAACATATTGCCAAGCGCACCACCCGATACTTATGATCACCATTATGCTCGCAACAAAGCTCGCAGCGGAGCACCAAATTGTTAACATTGACCATTGTTCAGCATTTGTTCAACATTTGTTAAGCATTTGTTCAGCATTGTTCAGCAATTGCTAAGCATTTACTCAGCAGTTACTAACGAGCGTTAAGTAATTGCTTAATACTTTGTAATAAATTAATTGATAACTTTATAAGCAGTTGGTTGATCAGTCTTTAGCAGAAGCTTAGTTTCCGAAAGCATCTGTCGAACCTCCAGGCGCTCCTCGCGCGTTGGGATAACGTCATTCTCTCGAAGACAGTCATCGAATGAGTCTCGGTCCTTGCAATGAAAGAGGGTGACCCATTTCGTTTGCTCGCGCAGATCCTTGAGGACGGCGTTGTACTTTTGAGTGGATATCCATACGCTTTGCCTAGCATGGCGGCCAGAAAATGCGAGCTCGGAGAGCATGTCCTTCTTTTTGGTCATCGCCGCCTTGGCCGAGCAATAGTCAATCATGTATAGGGTGGGCTCACCCTGGAATATTTGGTATAAACCACGCAACCAATCGTGAAGCCTATCACCGGGGTCAATAACGTATACCTCAGGGTCGTTCCATATCCACGGGCGCCGCTGATAAGTATCGTTGTGCCGCACAGTGGGACACAGGATCACAATGTGACGAAAGGCATCGCGGTAGGACTCCTCGAGCAAGTCGAGGATGAAAACCGTTTTTCCACATCCTGTCTGCCCACATATTATGGCAGAGTGGGCATCTCCAATCGTGAATTGGTATTGATTGCTAATTTTCTTAATTTTTTCAAAATTATTAATTAATAAATCGTTAGATTTAGTAGAGTGCTGAGACGTATCGACCATCTTCGATGTTGAGTTGTGCGTCTGTAATTATATATAAGTACACGTTCAATGGTCCATTTCCATCCACCTCTTTGGTTATCTGGATCGTCACACCTTCGCTAGCGTTCTCAACTTGGCGTCCGCTACCGTGTATTTGGTCATCGTCGCTGGCTCGCATGTCTAGCCATAACGCGTATTTGGTATTCAGGAACTCCGCGAGGGAGACGGCCGAGAGATGCAGGTCTTTGGCAACTGCTGCAATCTCCGGAGAGCGCTTAGAGCCGGCAGCAAACTGCTTTCTTACTTCATACCACTGCTGGTGCGCGCGAAGACCCGCGCTGTAGAGTTGATTGGGTACTCCCTCGATCGTCACCTCTACCTTCGTGATTTTGGGGTTATAGAATTTGTCGGTTTTTCTAGCACCGAACGCGAACCGAGCATCCTCGAACAACATCAGTATACCTTTCATCGAGCGGGCGGGTACGTTGACATTAATATTCCACAATGTGTCGCCTTTGTCTTTCGTCATCTTGCGATGGCGAAGAACTCGGTCGTAAAATATAGCAACGCGCCCGGCGTACTGGGTTCTGATCAATCGCGCGAGTTCGGGCATCGTGACCATGTCGTACTCCAGCGAAACATTATCGATCGTATACGTCGATAACATGTCGGTGGCTATGAGAACTCGGCCGTAGTCGTTGAACGTTAGTTCGTATTCGAGGCGGTCAGCCAAAGCACTCTGATAGTAGGGCATGTGACTCTCCAGCAACTCAAAGTCGAGCGGGATGTAGAAGCGGTTGCGTAAGCGCCCGCGACCGCGTTGTCGCTCGCGTTGTTATCTGCCTTGTTACCAGCCCCGATTCTAATTTTGGTTATGTTCTTATTTTTGCTGGTGTCAATACCCTGATAGACAGCGTCTTCGCGCTCTTGCGCCGTCTTCCACAGGTCCTGATAACAATGGTAGACGTCGCTGTCATCGATCGACATCACCTCATTACCAGAAATCTTTGTCATGGTCTTCTTGACGATGGCACAACCCAGGTTCTGAACGACGGTTCGGTCCGCGTCCGTCGATGTCAGCGAAATAGTGAAAGCGAGGCGAACAGTCCCCGGCACAATGACGTCGTTAGCTCCGAGGTTGGGGAAGCGGACTAAGAGCTGCTGGTTCTGGTCGATCGTCGATGGGTTGTTCGTAATAACAACACTCTGTCTCACGCCTTTTGCTCCGAGGGGCTCACGCAGTCTGCGGTATGGATTGAGTTTGCGACCGTATTGACTCGAAGACATAATTTAGTGAATCTATATTAAACCCGTATGGTTTTGTCTTTTATACATAATTAATTTTAAGAAAATTATAAAAATGGCTGATTACGATAATGACATGTATGAAATCGGCAGAGACGATTACCTCGATGGTGATGATGATGATGATAATGACGAAACACCCTTGATACAGCCTCCAGTTCCAATCCAATCGCAATCGGGGGAATTAGGTGGCGCTACTACTAATCAAAGTCGGGAATTACTCGAGGGAGCTGTAGACGACTACTACAATAGTTTTGCAGAAAAAAGGCTGGTCCCATCTGTCGGTCGCGACTACTCCAAGTTCAAATTTGATCTGAACGGTAGATTGGGACTAAAAGCAGCATCAAATCTCCCATTAGTCAACACGAGGACCGGTAAACCACTAGCACTGAGCACCATTGCAGGAAACCCGGGCGGTGGCCAACTCATAAGGAACGAACTCGGATTCCCAGATTGGAAGAGGGGTAAACCAATTATGACGACCCGCGCTGTAGAGGCCCTACAGTCTACCGACGAAACGATGGCGAAGACGGCCGCCGATATAGAAACTGTTCAGCTCAGCGAACTCCCTCATGTTAAGCGAAAACGAAATACTCAACCTAGACCAAGGGTCGAACGATGACCCCCCATTACCTCTTCGCGAACTCCGGGGCCTCGATAAGGTTATGCAAACGGTCCGGGGCGAACTGGTCCTTAACCTCTCCAAACTCAAGGCGCTGGATGAACATATCGCGATAGAAGAAAGAAAACTTGGGGAAGCCCGTGGCGATAGATAATCTACCGAGCGGATCACCGAACGCCTGCAGTCGTTGCGGGATGAAAGAGCAGCTCGTTTGGAGGCTGCCTCGACTAACCGTGAGGCTCTCCGCACCCAAATAAGTCGGATCCGCGAAACAATCTCGAGGGTCCTGCACGAGGAGACGACACTCGGTGAGCGTCTTCGCACTCTGTTCAGAGAACAGGGCATCACGATAGCAAGCATCCTCGCGGCTATCGGCATGACTATATCGACCATAGTTCTAGCTTTCACTGGTGGTGCGGCGCCACCACCCGCGCCAGCACCCACACCACCACCCGCGCCATCCGGTGGAGCCAAGTGTGGATAAAAAAACAACTAAAAGCCCTCGCCAGTCTCTTGGCTAAATTAGCCGAAAAGGCGGCTGCCGCACTACCTGGACTGATCGGAAGTATCGTTTCTTAATTGCTATCTATATTAGCAAAAACGGCCGGATGGCTCGCCAAAAATACTTGGGCTTTAATCGTGGCAATCGCCGGTCTCCTACTTTTACTCTCTCGTGAGTTCCTAAAACCAAAGCGCGAGTAGTCCGATCGCCACGAGGGCAACGACGAGCCCTAATTTCTCCTCCTCGTGTGTTGTGCTTCCAATCTCGATTGGTGTTTCCGCTCCTGTTCCAATTTCAACATTGTTGATGATTGGATTGGGGGAACTCGATGGTGCATCCAATTTGCGAATTGGGGGTACTGGGTTCAATGGAGTTGAGGGAGGTGTATCCCTTTTGTGTTTTAGAGGTTTTATGAAATCGGTTCCACTTACAACTCCGCGCCCGATCATGTTGGGGGTGCGCTTGATGATATCCGTGTTCACGTTACCGTTGTGGCCGATTTTTTGATTGGCGGTGGCGATTACGATCTGATTAACATGAAACGCTCGAGTTTTTCACATTAGAAGTCGAGGGTGTAAGCCTTGTGGCTTTCGGAAACTACATCATAAAGGCACCAGATACCTCAGGATTTCGTAGAACTCCAGATGCTATAGTACCTCAGGGTCTTTGGAGTTTCAGAGATCTCCAAGCTTTTGTCGCGGCGAAGATTCCTGGTGTAGTCACTCTCGCAATCTCGAAAGCCACGGGGCTCACGACATTGACCGTTGAGAGACGTTTAAGGATCTCACCGGGGTTGGGCTCACTGTTAGGATTTAAAATAGCATACCCTTACAACGATGACGGAGTGTTTGATCCGGGCGAGCACGTCGGCATGACCCCAGTAAACTTCGCCGTCACGAAAACTCTCGGGGTGCACCTGGATCGGGTGAACACATCGTACAACGCGGTAGACGGCACTCCCAGCACATTACTGAAAACCGTGCTCGCCAGCGACTGTTTCTTTGGCGAGACCCTGACCTTAGACTTCCCACACCCAGAGATGAAAGTTTTGGAATCGGGACACATCCACGAGTTGAAGATTTCTATTATTGATGATAAAGGGCGAGAGTTGAAGAACGATTACCCGATTTCGGTCGTCCTAGAAATTTCAAATTAATTTTAAGAAAATTAGAATTAAACGCATGTTCGTAATATATATATTATCAACATTATTGAAAATGAGTATATACGGACCAGGTAGTTCTTCCGATTGGGTGACAAATTCAAAGAATTTGGAACCGGCAGAAGGGGGATTCATCCCAACAGAGGGCGACTTTTTAACTACCCAAAAAACAGAGGCCTTGATCAATAGAACTATATCGGTGGCCACTATCACAACTTAGAGAATATGCCCCGGCTGTGAATACACAAAGTCGTGAAGAAACGCATACGGAACTAAACGAACTAGGTGAAAAAATAACCAAATTTCGGAAAGAGGCCCGGTTGGGGATTGAGGGAGTCCGAATGGGTGTTGATAAAGTCCGAGAAGACCACCAGGCGGACCTTACGGAGGCTTATGATGCGTTGCTCTTAAAGGATTCTCTCATCAGAGAAGCGACACTTACCGAACTAGGAAAACAAATAACCAAATTTCGAAAAGAGACCAGGTCGGGTATTGAGAAAGTCCGAGAAGACCACCAGGCGGACCTTACGGAGGGTTATGATGCGTTGCGCTTAGAGGACTCTCTCATCAGAGAAGCGGCACTTACTGAACTAGACAGAAAAATAACCGAATTTCGAAAAGAGACCCGGTCGTGTATTGATAAAGTCCGAGAAGACCACCAGGTGGACCTTAAGGAGGCTTATGATGCGTTGCGCTTAGAGGGCTCTCTCAGCAGAGAAGCGACACTTACTGAACTAGACGGGAAAATAGCCGAATTTCTGAAAGAGACCCGGTTGGGGGTTGAGGGGTTCGGAGAAGACCACAAGGAGGCCATTGCGGAGGCTTATGGGATGTTGCGCTCAGAGGACTCTCTCAACAGAGAAGCGGCACTTACTGAACTAGACGGAAAAATAACCGAATTTCGAAAGGAGGCCCGGTTGGGGGTTGAGGGGGTCCGAACGGGTATTGATAAAGTCCGAGAAGACCACAAGGCGGCCCTTGCGGAGGCTTATGTGGTGTTGCGCTTAGAGGACTCTCTCATCAGAGAAGCGGCGGATGCTGAACTAGACGGAAAAATAACTGAATTTCGGAAAGAGACCCGGTTAGGGGTTGAGGGGGTCCGAACGGGTATTGAGAAAGCCAGAGAAGACCACCAGGCGGCCCTTGCGAAGGCTTATGAGGTGTTGCGCTCAGAGGACTCTCTAATCAGAGAAGCGGCGGTTGCCGAACTAGACGAGAAAATAACCGAATTTCAAAAAGAGGCCCGGTCGGGTGTTGAAAAAGCCCTAGAAGGCCACCAGGCGACCATTACGGAGGCTTATGATGCGTTGCGCTTAGAGGATTCTCTCAGCAGAGAAGCGGCACTTACCGAACCAGACGGTAAAATAACAGAAGTTTTCGATAAACTGAAACATGTTCGTAGAGCCGCGACCAAAGCGCTTGAGGAGGCCTCTGAAAATATTCGTGCTGAGGCCCATACCTCTGTCGGCGTGCTTGCCGGATTGTTGCAAACAATGAAAACGCAAAAACGTGTCATAACAGTTTGGGCTGAGAAGCGGGGCCCATTGGTTGAGGGGCTCTCTGAATATTCGTTCGGTGCCAAAGCGAGTAATAAATGTGGGGGATACGCCATGACAGCTCCATGTACACTTCTCCGAATGGCGGTCTGCTCGGTTAATGCTAGTGGTAAACCTGCGGGCGCTGTCACGATAAATCTTGTAGTAGATGGGGAAGAACGGGGGTTGGAGTCACTAAACTCGCTGGAGATAGTTCGTCGGTGGTTTCGTTCGCCGGTTATGATCTAATTAGACTTTCCGAAGGTAGTGTTATTAACTTTGTTACGAAAATCGCTGACCCAGCTAGTTCTTCCACTATTGTCTCATTGTTAATTGAACTTAATTTGTAAATAGTAATATATTGAAAATCATGAACGAATCACCGCTTCCAATTGTCAATACCACTCCATCAACACTGTATCCAATTAACGAAAGAAGTTCAGATTTTAGGTTGAATAATATCGTCGCTATGCAGGATATTTTAGTTAGAGAACATAGAAATAGAAAAAGACACGCTAAAAAATATAAGCGCGCAGCGAACATAGCTGAAGCATCTAGTACGGTTCTGGCAAGTTTGTCTGTAATGAGTGGTGCGGGGACTGCTGCAACGCTATCTACAATTGTAACGGTTCCACTTGCAGGGGTTTTGAGTGGAATTACCGTTTTATCTGGAATACTTTGTATGGTAATTAGGGCGTCGGGTGGAAAACTCGAGAAAAAATGTAGAAAACATGATAGAATATCCGTTCTCGCCAGGTCTAAGAAAAATAGCATCGACGTTATAGTGTCCAAAGCGTTGGCCGATAAGAAAATATCAAATTTAGAGTTTGAATCCGTGGTGGAAGAAATGGGGAGATATGAAAAATTAAAAAATGATATTAGAATCAAAGCACGCGCCACCATGCCCAAGCTTGAGTGTACTGATTGGGATAAATTTAGGGAAAAAATTGGAGATAAAGTCGGAAGAAATTAATGTTTTTATTAAATAATTAATTTTATAATTTTCTTTAAATTAATTATAAAATTAATTATAAAATTAATTATATTGGTGCAGTAAACAATTTATTAATTAATTTTAGGGAAGTTATTAAAAATTTAAAAAAAGAAAAAAAAGTTTTAGGTCCCACCGAGGCTCGAACCCGCGCCAGCAAAACCCTTCTGGGTCCACCCGCTAAGCCACTCTCATTCATTCATTCATTCATTCATTCTTTTTCTGTTTGGCTTAGCGAGGTGTATGTAGCTACCCGTACTGCACATCCCCATCTCTCGGCTGATCTAGGAACCAGTGTCGAAAGTCTAGGCAACCTTGGAAGTGTCAGCACGGATGCACTGAGCGCTCATTTTTTTATCAAGAGGCGTCCCCCAAGACAAATTATTGTTGTTAATTTTACATATATTAAGCTAAAACCGTGTTGTGCAATGCCCAAATATTTAATTTTTTTTTATTTTTTTTTTATATAACAAGTTCGTTTTTTTATTTAATAACGGGGCTTATGTTGTATTGGTGGAAATACGTTTATGCGTGTCCTTTTTGCGGATTTAAATATACGTCTATTTTATGAGCAATGTTTTACTGATGTCACGCCATATTTGCCACAGACTATGCATGTGTGTGGTAGAGAACTCGTTGACTGCGTGTGCTGGTTTCGCTAGGGAAAAGACCCCTTTTAGTATTACGGATGTCCACTATCCGTGCCAGCCGAGATTGTCCGCGTGTCAGTTGTTCACCAGATAAGGGACCTTCTGTAGGTGAAGCCAGTATATAGCGCAGACCATACCATGGTCTGCCCTGTTATGTATGCTACGGGTTAGTGTTTCAGCATAGCCTGGTACTGGCCAACACGGACATATCAGATCCCATACTGGTGATGCTTTGTGTCGTGATATTTCCGTAAATGACCACGATATTTGAGTTTAGTATGTGCTACACTCTCATTTGAGTGTACAGCCCGTAGGACCGATATGGAGGGGTTTGGCGGGGCCAAAAAGCGACCTTCGCATGTCGAGACCAGTCGAGTAGATTTCGCATTATGAGATCTGGGTCTATAGTGTACAGATTTATGGTAGTGTGGGATATACCATGTTGGATGGTATTTATTCCGCGAGGGCTGTGCACTAGTTTGGTTGAATTTATGGCGTGGGAACATATATTTATGCCAAATATAACCCACAGGTGAAATGGCAAAAGCCATGGTTTTGTAATATTTATGTGAGATGTCGAACGAGGGGCAGGCATATTCATTATTCCGTGCGTGGTTTCACTGGTGCGTATATAAGCGATGTCTCGCTATGTGTTGGTGGGACACATATTTTCTGGTAACAGAAGGATAGTACTGTATTCACCAGTGACACGGAGGATTTTGGTATGTACCTGCAACATTTTATTTCAGCTGTGATTTGCCGTTGTTCGATTCCCGTTTTAGTCCGTTGTGCATCCTGTCTGTCTGTCTGTGCGTATTCGTCCAGTAATTGGAGACTCATTTCATTTTTGTAGCCTCTTGAGATCGCTCCAGCGAGCAACATTGGACGTTTTGGTCCACTCGTTGAGGGCAGACCCCAGTCAGTGCAGAGTACCGGGTCATCCGAGTGTCCGTACGTCTGTCTGGCGCAGTGTGTGTAGCAACTCCGGGTACAGGCCTGTATAGAGCAGTGTGTGATAGCTACATCGCGTTCAGCAGACAGTCACAGCCATAGATTAGTGAAGTGAAACGCCATACACACATATCATATCATTATACTACCACCGAGTTGAATGTCACCTAAGTGAAACTTTTCCCGGCGTCTTAGCCAACGTGATAATCGCCATTTTGTATTATATCGGAACTTTACATCCGGTCTACCACTTCCGGTATTACAACCCATTGATTCACCATGGATACTTTACATCCGGTCCACCACATCCGGGTTGATGCAGTCGAGTGATGCCATAGGAACTTTACCTCTGGTCCACCATTTCCGGAAATAATACTACCTGTGGAACTTTACTTCCGGTACCAGCTTCCGGAACATTATCGTTATTGACTATCATGTGATGTAACCACATCCGGCTTTGACTTTGACATTCATACTTTGGAAATATATTACATAGGCAATAAACATGTATACTTTGATAGTGTATGGTAATACTCCTATCATGGCATATCATGGCTAAAGGATTGTAGTAAGACTACATATATTGTTTATGGATTAATCCACTTGAAGTTGGATTATAGCCATATTGTTGACTAGACCTCATACTGCGGGTGAGGTAGACCTTGGGACCTTGATACTCAGTTAATACCACTATCTATTGAGATACGCCAGCACTGGAGTAGCTCAGATGATTGTCATTTGTCCTCCAATGTTCGTTCTGCCATGTTGTACTTGTATGTTATTTCACTTTGATTAGCGATCATCAAAGTACTTGTGCATTCATACTATTGTCCACTACAGGACCATTGAGATATCACATACTGAGTTTATTCGTCTATAGCTTTTAAGTTGCGTTAAAGTATAACAGTCGATTGGCTTACAACCTTGTAATTGTATGGTATCATGCACAGTACAGTGATGTTCGCATATCAATGTATCATGTATTCCTGTGTGTTCCCCATGTAATATAGTGTACATTATAAGTGATTAAGTGACTACGTGTACTTATCTACTCTAGCCTATACCTTACACTCCAACTGCATTGTTACCACTTTTCGTTCGTCAGATCAAGCTATATTGGCCATAACGTCATAACAATTGAAGATAAATCGAACATCGTTTATGTTTGCATGTCCTACGTTTTCTTATATTGTACATTTATTATTCCAAAATAAACCCATCTCGCGATTCTGAACATGTATACTGCCAAATACCGCAGTGTTTGATCTTTGTACGTGCCATAAGCCTAACTTGTGTCGGCTGCGTTGGCGCGACGCCATGTAACATTATCGCGCGTATACTCACATAGCGTTTACCACACCAATGTAGGGAATGTCATGGACGGCCCCATTTATTCCGATCAGCTCGTATTATATTATATCAGGTAATAGTTTCTATGTGCTCGCCGAGCATACATACGTATACAAATCAAATCCAAAACATCATGAAATCATTGAGAAATATTTAAGATATAATCAGTCAATGTAATACGTAGCTAACATGGATAGTAGATTCACAAACACAATCTATCATTGTTATGAACATCTACTAAGGATGAAAGATGCAACCATTTCAAATAGAACCGTATCTGTTTCTTAACATACGACGATATGTTATGCGACAATGTCCCTGTCTATTGGTTACGTGTAGGTACACTAACTTTACACCAGTCACACAGATTAACCATTACAAGTGGTAAGTGTTGCAATAATTGTCTAAAATCATACCGGCTAAAGCACATGGTAACCACATTAACATTACAATATGGACTTTCCAATGTAGCCTGTACGATCATGTTTGCCATTTTACACCACCAGAAACACAATGTTGTTTTCAATCATTTTTCCTTCAAACTAAATTCAACTGATAATGAAACATTTAATATCCAATTCAAAAACATGTACTGGAAGTATTTCAACAGACCAATCCATTCTAAAGCATACTGCATTGTACTAACTTAAAGTTAGTCACTGCCAGACATATAGTCGACGACAATTTTTACCTATTGATTACGACAATTATGACAATCATTGAAGTGTATTATATAAACCGAGCGGGGATGTTCACCTGATGTTCGAATTGGCAATGGTTTACTATCTTGACCTTTACTTCGGTTGGCTCCGACTAGTGCTGAGGGCGGATGCTGTCAAATGCAGTTATGAGTAGTATTTTACTATGTATGTCGTGTTATAACAGCTACTGATATTACTTTGAAGTACAATGTTGTCATGACGTGCTTGTAATGATAATTACATGGCATGCGTAAAAGATGTTGTTCGGCAGAGCTCGTGACAGCGTCCACAATGCTACTACAATTGAACATTTTGTCCCTTCTTTAGTAGCATCTGCTGTGTTTAAATTGTACTTATGGGTGACCTGGTACATGATTGTCGCATATTACACTATAGTGTTGTGGTTTGTCATTGTGAGCGTGTTGCCTTATTGCCCGTTTGATCTCGTCGCTGTATATTTCCTCTATGTTACTGTCTCTGTGCGACATAATACCAAGTTAAGGAGATTGTGTGGACGTTGTGACGCCATGCTAACCAGGTTTAACTGTCTCTTCGAACAATAAACTATAGTGATCACTGATGATTTGGCAGGGTACGGTTTTGTACCTCCTTGGACTGTACGTGAGTGGCGATTTGTATTAATTGTATTGTCACTGCTGTTTTCTCATTTATTTAATTAGTGAGTATGACTTAATTTATTTCTTGCCGGGTATCAAATATCGTTTACAAGAAGTAAGTAATAAGTATGAAACATACGCAGTAGATAACCGTGCTTATATATCATATGTGTGGTTTATATTAATGAATGTCGTAATAGTAACACATTCCGTGGTTGTGTGAAATTGTTATATGAAATATGTAGAAGTGGTGCCGGTCAATGACTATAATCGACTGGTGTAAATAAAATCATGACCAGTGATTAAATAATATAGTTATTGCAGTATTACAATTAGTTTCACAGGCAGCTTATAATGAACATGTAACCGTGCAATGCTTTATGATATTCGGATACACGCATATCGTTAGCATCATGTTTGTGAAATGCGCTCATTGAAAATAGAAAATGGTCTGATGGAGTAGATTAGCTTTAGACTTATTTGTATATACTTTGCTAACACTTAAGTGCGTATGAAGCTATGTCTGTCATATTTCTATGTCAGTGGGACATAACAACGTTTATTGTTTGATTTAATGAAGGCAACATACTGGATGTCATATCACCCAACTTATAGGTTAAAGCTAAACAATATTAATATTATGAAGAGATGCATAATTTGAAATATTTCACCATCCAAATAGCTTTGGGAATTCAAATATACCAAAACCAAAGTAACAAAGTGACTTTGTCTGTTTCATACAAAGGTCATACGGTATGTTATACGTATAATAATTTGTCACAACAGAAACAATGACTTTACAGTAACCGTTTTGTCCAATATTAAATAGTCCATACGAATAAATAGTTGCGGTACAATGTGAACTTATGGCGGACAATTAGAATTTAGTAATCTAGGCATTTGTCTACGTATGTGTTATATATGTTTGACTGTGCCAATGTTAAACTGTTTACTTGTTTTAAATGCTTAATGCCATCAAATGGATAACATGATGTGCATTTGATGAACAATCGTGATATTTGGCGGCCATCTTGGATTTTGGAAATGCAAAACAGTTATCCCAAGCATGTTTAGCTATTGTCATGACCATTTAATGTGTACATATGATCGTACGTAAGTATGTTCTGAAATGTTAAATGATGTAATATAAGTGACACGATGGCAAATGAACGGGGATTGTGATTGTTGGCGGCCATTTTGGATTTATATACATAATTTCTGAAGTAATAAATATTTAATGAAGTAGCATAAACTTGTATTCACTTATAAACTATAATCAAATACGAATAAACCAAGAACTGGTCATATAAAATAATGTTGGAGGCCATTTTGAATGAAAATGTATTAGTTCGATTGTATGTACATCATAAATACCACTTGCAATGTTTTGAGTACCTTTTACAGCATGTACATGTCATTCTGCGACAGGTGTATGTGAACGTTTGCAAAACAGCACTTTTACGGCCAAACATGTTGATGTTAGGGGGTCCACTTATAGGGGCATAGAGAACTGTAAACGAAGACTTATAAATTGGTATCATGTGGAAATGATATGCTGAGATGTATACCTTACATGAAAATATCGTCGCAATTACCCCCCCCCCCCCCCACCCCCCCCCCCCCCCCCCTCCACCCAAGTGGCAATGGTGACCCCTCCTGGTTCACCTACTATATGTAAGTACATGTATGTCTGTGAGTGCAATAACAAACACACAAAATTAAAGTATTTCTCGCGCAAATTTAATAGGTTTGAACAGTTTTGTACTTACACATGTGCCGCATGTGTGCATCCTGGTATGATGTCACACGTTTTGCATGGTGACAGTATGAAGCTGTCAACAGATATATTAATTTCGGAGCAACAAATGTTTTTCCAAGTACAGATAAGTGTGTTTTCCCTTATCACGGCTCTATTCGAACGCTATTTAGGCAAACTGTTGTATTCGTGAATAGTTGTATTGTTATTGTATTGTATTCATAAAGTCTTGACACATACTGACGTCCACAGGAATTTCTTATCCGGAGATAAAATAAGAGTATACATTTCTAAAGCACCAACGCGCATTACAATATGTTTTTGTTATGTTTGAGACCATATATTTTATTGAATTCATATATTATGTAAAATAAAGTTTCAATTGATTGTGGGTAACATCTGTCATAACAATTGCATCATTAGTGTAGACCAGAATGCAAATGTCCTGTCAAATGTTTGTTAAAACAAACTTTCATTTGTCTTGGCCCGTTTATGTTACAGTGGTTTAAACAATATATGGTGGACATTTTTCCAAATCCAATATTGCCGCCAAATTTAAGATGAGCGCCAACATAATATAAATATACATTCATTCTGAAATTTAACAAAGTTAGGTATAACACTTGTATAATGACATATCCTTAGAACGGCAATAAAATGTGTATCATATCATATAATTTTACCAAACTGAATTTCAAAATGGCCGCTTACAAACAAATAATATCACCGTGTTTATACAAAATACACTGATTCTTTTTAACTATCGACACCCTATGGTATCATTCCCACAATGCACGCATCGTTGTTGCTCTATATATAATGTATTGGATGATCCATGATAAATCATACATAAGTGTACATGTATAGGCAATATTTTCTGTATATTATGCAAACATATTTTGCACTTGATATTTTCTTTATTACTAAAATATCAAAGTAAATGTGATTCACAGTTGACTTGATGATGTTGATAATTGTTTACACCATTCTACATTATTTCTATATTATTTTACCCATTTATGAAGAACATAGTGATGAATATCTCGTAGATATAACTGTGCCAAGAGGTATATGAATACATTAGAAAGGCAGTAATATCCTACTGAAGCAAGCTCGATCAGTAGTAAGCTGGCACCAAAAGGATACACATGTGTCATGCAGTACAGAGATAACTTTGCCAGTTTCTAAGTATGAAAATACATACATGTATTGCCAACTATTGTTTCCAGGTTTCCGTAGTAATTGTGTATTTAGTATTTAGTATTCATAAATTATCTAAAGATCTTTGCATGTACATATCAAGATAAATTAAATTTGTCAATCATGAATGTGCTTGCAAAGTTCTCAATGACTACACATATATAATGATCAGAATGTACTCAGAAGTAGCTGGACTGGCTGCGAACTAAAATTTCGTGTATCTGCGCAGAACGTTCTACAGTAATGTACATTGGCCAAGGTTAAACGATCTGGTATTGTAGATTATAATATGTAATGTAAATAATTTGGACTTATATTCAATATGACATTTTTATACTGCGGTCAATGCCTATTAGGATGAACAATATGTATTAGTTTATACTTTGTAGTTTGATTTAGCATGTACATGTACATTGTAGTCATATTATCCAAATTCTCCGGACGAGTGTATGTGTTAGGGTAGATGTCCTTTCCGATGAACGTGTATAAAACATCAATTACTGTACTGCTTATATGTGATACGAAATTATTGCACAGATACTCCCATCAATACAAATAAACATGCTATTGTAATCTGCAAATAATACACATGTATTTGTTTGGTAAATGTATATCACCGTCTCTACACATGTATAAGCATATGGCTCATTCGCAGGAACAGATATGAGGGGAAGCCACCACCGTCCAGGGAATACCTGATAATGTATTCAATCATATAAAAGCAAACATAGACTCATTCCATGTGATGGAAAGTCATTACAAAATTAAAGCTTCTCTAAGTGAATATTATGGAAATTAGACCTATCAACTGCTGAAACGTATGTCTTGTACAAATCGAAAGTGTGCAGAACATGAACTGAACCCTGTATCGTCAATTACATATCAACACATTATTCATAATTAGTACCGCTCTTCATTTCACAAACCTAATGAGGATTGTTGTGACACGTGCATTGCCTATAATGCAATGGAAAATACAAATATGTTGACACCTGCTGATACAGAAATATAACAAAGTCATTTGCAATCGAAGGAAAGGACTTGCAATATATAATGACACATGTTACAGTTGGGATGAAACCAGAAAATGGATCATGTCTGATTGTGAAATTTGAAATGTTTGCTATCAGCCATCATATACGTCATTCTGTACAGAACAACGCAGGAATTATGTATATCGCAGCTGATTTGCTGCTTGTAGTGAAGACTTCAAAACATATTGATACAATAGAACAAAAGTTCATAAAGCCTAGTCACACACACATGGAGTGTGATTCAATTCACGGATACTGTAATATGACAATAAGGAGAGAATCACATAGACATATTTAGTTCAATGCGGTTCAGCAGTTTATGCCCTATAGCAAGTTGCCAAAGAAGGTTCTGGTAATTTTAATGTAGACATACATTGTAATACGTTGAACTAGGTGACTCATAATGCGCTGAAGTTTCAGACGACAACCGAGCATCAAATTCGTTTTAAATATAGATATCATGATGGCTTTAAAACAATAGATGCATCAAACATGTTAAAAGGGAACACTGAGACTATCAATTTCGCTTACAATTACAACTCCAAATGTCTGATTTCAAATGAGAAAAGGACATGCAATCTGTCACTATGCCAGTCTATGATAATTCCTTTAATTTATCACCTATTGAATGAAGCATTATCAACAAGTAAGCAGTAAACGATTACCAGACCCATATATGCTGGAGGAGGATATGGACTCACATTATGTACATGTAGACCAGTGCCTGTAATAGCTACTAAAATGATTGTGTTTGATCCTTCAGTCATACAGTGTCATTGAGTGTTGAAAAAGTATGTTATTGAGTAACCAATCTATTGACTATGAACAGTGTACATTTTACTCAGTTTTCACATACACTCACCATAGTCAGCAGCTCAGTACCTAGTCAGTAAATGAACTACAATCATATTTACAATTGATGAACATACAGGTGATGAAGTTATATATATATATACATGAATTTGATGTGTGTTATGTATAATAAACATATAAGAAGACATGTTACTAGTATATAAGTATGAATACATATGGCATAACATTTTTTATGCTATTGAGTAAATAAGTACATTCATGTACTGTAATAAATACATGACATATTATAGTCACGTGATGCTATTTTAAAGTATATGGTAGTGTTGTTATCTTGCGCGTTTTCAAACAAATTACATGTATAGTTTTAATGTCATTCTATTCTTTGGTATGATTATAATACATATAATACCGAGGAAACTTTTGAAACAGATTACAAACCTAGTATATGTGCACTATTGCACTTATGGCATAAATTTAATGAAATAGTTATCATATCTTCGCACATAGCTATATTCTTAGTCTCATTACTGGCATTTAATTCCAAAATATGGCATGACATGCGCTGATATCCTACAAATAAAATAAAACTCTCCAGTTAGTAAGTGTCAGATAGTGACTGCACAGCACATGCTTACTGTACATAAACGACTTTATTTATGATGCAAGGTAAAACACTTAAAATGGCATTTGATACTATTGAGCATACATACCTCTTAAACTATTAGAACGTTTTAATTTTGACAATGATATTTTAAAATGGGTTGAGCTCTTTCAAACCGATGCAAAAAGCTGTGTTACAAATAATGGATTTTTTCTCAGATATTTTCTCAATAGATAAAGGTGTAAGACAAGGCTGTCCGCTATCACCTTACCTATTCAGTATTGTCATTGAAATACTATATCAAGCAACTATAAACGAAATAGATATAACAGGAGTCAAAATCGACGACATAGAATAAAAAATACAATGTTTGCTGACGATGCAAGTTTCATGACGGATGGTACAAAAAATAATCTTATGAAAAGTTAATTTACATAATTGACGCATTTAGTAAAATATCGGGCCTCAAGATTAACACAAAAAAGTCTACTATATTAAGAGTGGGTGCATTAACAAATACAAATATTAGTTTCTGCCCTGAATAATTCCATTTGGACTTCAAATAGTGTAAAACATTAGGATTACATTCTCAAATGACATTAGTTCTACACATGAATATAACATGCTGTCAAAAATAATAGAGTCTGAGCAGTGTTTAGATCAATGGAAACGAACAAAATTAAGTTTACTTAAACAAGTCATTGCAACTCCAAAATAAACATACCCATTAACAGTGCTGTATGGTTATCCGGGAAATATGATTAAACAAATGAAAAATAAACTATTTCAATTTGTATGGGACAATAAACCGGATAAAATAAAAATAGATACGACCATTCAAGCTTATGAAAAGTGTTAGACATAGAAAGTTGTATAACTTCGACAAGTGCTTCGTTTATGAAAAGGATAAAGATGAGCGACACAAACAATAAAGGCAAAGGCAAGTGGAAAAATATATATGAAAACAGGCTTAATAGATATGGTGGAAACCTTATCTTGGATTGTTACATAGAACCAGAAGATATAAAGCACATCAGTGAAGACAACACCTTTTTAAATAACGTTTTGAAAGCTTGGTCACATATAAATTATTCTAACAAAAACGAAATTGTATCCAAAGAAATCGTTTGGCATAACTAAAATGTAAAACATCAATTTGTGGGAGAGACGGTGGTCTGGGTGGTATTATTACATTTGTATTCCGAGTATTTGCATAATTCTATATTTTTGTCAGATAATTTATTGACATCATTATTATTTGAAAAGAAATGTGATTATAAAGGGAACATCCTAATTTGAACATCCTTATATGTATATACTTTATTGTAATAGCCATGCAACAGTTGTTCTTCGCTCGTAATAGCTATTTGCAGTTAAAATTGTTATCGTTTTATATTCCGATCTTTTCTTTCCTAGGTTTTACCCCACCGTCAATCCATTCGGCTTTTGCGCGTAACATAATTACTCTATCGTTCTATTCATGTACATTTGCAGCATGTTTTTCATCATATTTAATTCTGTTAATATTTCTTTAGATAATATGTTGTGACTATCATGCAAGTGGGGTTGTTTTTTACATACATGCACACCATATATACATTTATGTCTTCAATTAAATACATACACGAGGGGGTCAGTAGAAGAAGAGGTAGCTCTCTATTTCTTCCACTGACGCCTTCAAGTAGACTGCTAAAACATACAAGCATGCCTTTCTTTCCAGATAAAGTTTTCAAAGTCCACTCGGGATTCGAACCCGAGACCCTAAATTGTTTTGTTTGTATAACATAGCTGTTTACACTGACACAATGATAACAATACGAGGTACTTACAGATGTCATTGTCGTAGAGTATGTCACCGTCGGTTGTGAGACGCGTAGTTGTACAATTGACGCCCGCTCCGCTGATGCCCTAACAATGCCGCCCGGCGGGTTTATATAGGCCCCGCGGGCAACAGGTGTGTGGCTGACGTGCACAAACATGAGTCAGCATGTCATTAGTGTCTCGGTCGCTAGAAGATAAAACGGACTAAGGAAATTTGCCAACAGTGTAGATATTGACAATCACTCATAGACACACATACTCTATTTAATAAGTTTATCACTGACTGCAGCAATTACAGTTGGAAAACTAAATGGAATGCTAAACCGTTGATACGTTGTATGCTGCCGGGCTATTGGTATAATGTATTATACATATTTAAGGCATCTTTTAGCAGCTGCTCACATGTATGCACGATACATAGGTTCGTATTCTATTCAGTTTGCCACAGTGAAGCCCAATATCGAACATCGGTGGCTGTAACTGATTGAGTCTGACACCAGCGCATTTGCTCGTTGTAGTACCATGCCAAGCACTTTTGACTATTTCGTTGAGCAAACATTACTGACACTTCAAGATAAGATTATACCCGTCTCAGCTTCATGCATCCACAAGCACATCAAGAACTACACTGGTACAACAATTGAGAAGCCAGATTTTGCTGCAGCACGTCATACACTTTCTGCGCATATGCATACCGCGAAAGAGTTAGAATACTAGGCTAGTGTCTTTTGACATCGCGCTTATCAGGCAAGGCTAGGAAACGCGTAGGAGTTAAAATTGTGTAGCATTCATATATTGTATTATCACAGCCATTGTTTTCATAGGAACTATTGTGTTCATAAACTAAAAGTATTAATTAATTTCGTCATAAATACTCCACCAAAGTGGACATAGCTAGATATGATTGTGTATACGTATAAATTACCTGTAATAGGTTAGTGGTCAGTTAGTGGTCAGTCTAGACATTTGCACATGCTAGCACATGCACAGGTGAATGGTTCTCCCAGTCACTATTGTTCAACCGGAGAAGGCTATTGTTCTCTCTACAGGTAAGGTGTACAGAGCACACGAGAAAACGGGTCTTCATGCATTATTGTCCAGTTTGTAGAGTGCGCGAAACAAAAAAGGAGATACCTAAACAATTAGCTAAGTAAGAGTGGTCATTCTTGTGCGCGACACACCTACGGGTCGTGGTCTATGCATGTGTGAAGTTTCATGAAAATATTCCAAAGGGTGGTCGAGTTATGCTCAATCAGTGCGCGAAACAAAAAAGGGAGATAGCTAAACAAATTAGCTATGCAAGAGTTGTCATTCTTGTGTGCGACACACCTTTGGGTCGTGGTCTATGCAAGTGTGATGTTTCATGAATATATTCCAAAGGGTGGTCGAGTTATGCTCCGGACACGAAATCAGTGCGCGAAACAAAAAATGGAGATAACTAAAAAATTAGCTATGCAAGAGTTGTCATTCTTGTGCGCGACACACCTTCGGGTCGTGGTCTATGCATGTGTGAAGTTTCATGAACATAGTCCAAAGGGTGTTCGAGTTATGCTCCGGACAAGAAGTGTCTGCGGCGGTCGCGGACGTGGAACGGTGTCAAATCCATAGTATCTCCCGACGAAATCCGGTGGATACAATTAACACACGTAATGCACACACTGTATGACTGAACGTCTGGAATATAGAACAGACTGTACGGCTGAACACGTATGATGATGGACACACTGTATGAACATGTGCAATAATGGTCACATTATACGGCTGAACAAATGGAATAATACACACACTGTATGATTGAACATGCGTAATAATGCACACATTGTATGACTGAACACGTGTAATAATGAACACAATGTACGGCTGAACACGTGTAATAAAGCACATAGTGTATGACTGAACCTGTGTAATAATACACTCGACTGAACATGTAATAAGGAACCCACTGTATGAATAGACACGTGTAATAATGCACCCATTGTTCAAATGAGCATGTTTAATAATTCACCCACTGTACGACCGAACAAATGTAATTTGGAACCCACTGCATGATTAATCGTGTGTAATATTGCACACACTGTATGAATAAACACATGCAACAATGGATCCACTGTACGACTGACGATGTGTAATAATAAACACAATGTACGAATGAACACGTGTAATAATGCTCACACTGTATACATGAACACGTGTAATGATGCACACACTGTATGCCTGAATATGTGTAATAATGAACCCATCTGTATGAATGAACACATGCATCAATGGATCCACTGTACGACTGACGGTGTGTACTAATGAACCATGTGTAATAATCCACTCACTGTATGCATGAAACCATGTAATACTGCACACAGTGTTCGACAAATGTTGCTGAACATAATTAGTGGATTGTTGTTAGTTTGATCATCCAACGCGTTTTTCACCGGTTTGAGAATGGCATTTACAGAATACCAGTATAGTGTCTTATTATATCCGGTTTATCAGGCAATACAAGTCTGACCCTCGTATAAATTTCGAGGCGAGCCTACTACCGTTTCCAAGGCGAGCCAGCGTGTCATTTCACTAAATTTCGTACCACAAAAATGTTCCTGCAAATTTAGGATCGTCTGGAAATTTCTATTGATACATTTACATTATTGCCTATGCTCGATAAATGTAAATCAAATAATCGTTTACAAGAAAACATTGTTGATGTGAACTTTACAGATTTGCACTTACGAACATTTTAGTCTTACGAAGTTTAGTGAAACGGCCCCCTGATATCAAAAGATGCTTCCAGGCATTATTATATATCAGGCAACTGTTTATATAACTGAATGAGCAAATATGACTTAGATTTCGGTGCACGCTGTTGTGTTTACGTTGTGCAATTTCACTGACGTAACCTCATGTGACGTCGTTACGTTCAACCAACGAAACGTCATAGTCAACTGTGGAGAAATGAGGCTATGGATTTTGCTACCAGTGTACATCCAGATCAGTCTGTACATTAATATAGTCTGCTCAGGATATGCACTGTTCGCCATTCCATGCATGACAGACACACCAGTAATGTTTGTACACAAGCAATCCGGACCGTTATCACACTACATGAGTGAGCTATTTGATCAGGGGCTATGCTGGTCACACATACCATAAGACCCATTTCTCCAGTCACAGCCACATTTCTGAATCCGTCGTCAACCGGACGTACAATCTGAACCGTTATCACACTACATGAGTGAGCTATTTTATCAGCGGCTATGCTGGTCACACATACCATAAGATCCACTTCTCCAGTCACAGCCACATTTCTCAATCCGTCGTCAACCGGACGACCAATGTATGCAGTACGTATATAATCGAAGTAGGATACAACTATTTGTTATTTATCACGTAACGAGCGTTGTATCGGCCGAATACGTAATGAATTCTTGTTTACTTATCTCCCTTTGTTGTTTCATGCACTGATTTCGTGTCCGGAGCATGACTCGAACACCCTTTGGAATATGTTTTATAAACTTCACACATGCATAGAAGACGACCCTAAAGGTGTGTCACGCAAGAATGACAACTCTTGCATCACTAATGTTTTAGTTATCTTCCTTTGTTTTTCCGCACACTGATTTTGTCTCCGGAGCATAACTCGAACACCCTTTTTTCAAACTACTTGTGTATCTGGGGAGGGGGATTTTTATGCGGTTGTCGACAAGCGTCCATTTCTAGTTACTACACATGTTCAGCAATACAGTGTGTGTATTATTATTGTTAATAGCAGTTATATGTGCTTGTTACGTGTTAAGCAGTATAATGGGTTCATTGTTACACGTGTTCAGTCATACAGTGTGTGCATTATTCCACATGTTCAGTCATACAGTGTGTGCATCATTACACGTTTTGATTCATACATTGTGTTAGTTATAACACATGATCAGTCAAACAGTTTGTGCATCACTACACGTGTTCAATCATAAAGTGTGTACATTGTTACACGTGTTCAGTCATGAAGTGTGTGCGTTATTACACATGTTCAGTCATACAGTGTGTATGTTTGTGCATTATTACACGTAGTGTGTGCATTATTACAGTGTGTGCATTATTACATGTGGTCAGTTATACAGTGTGTGCATTATTACACATGTTCAGTCATAAAGTGTGTA
The DNA here is from genome assembly GCA_029237695.1 of Conchocele bisecta. Classification (NCBI taxonomy): domain Eukaryota; kingdom Metazoa; phylum Mollusca; class Bivalvia; order Lucinida; family Thyasiridae; genus Conchocele; species Conchocele bisecta. Next base: position 87,930,197 of record CM055276.1, on the reverse strand, counting down.
CATTATTACACATGTTCAGTCATACAGTGTGTGCATTATTACACGTGTTCAGTCATACAGTGTGTGTATCATTACACGTGTTCAGTCATACAGTGTGTGTATCATTACACGTGTTCAGTCATACAGTGTGTGTATCATTACACGTGTTCAGTCATACAGTGTGTGCATTACTACATATGTTCAGTCATACAGTGTGTGCATTATTACATGTGTTCAGTCATACAGTGTGTGCATTATTACACATGTTCAGTCATACAGTGTGTACATTATTAAATGTGTTCAGTCATACAGTGTGTGCATTACTACATGTGGTCAGTCATACAGTGTGTACATTAGTACATGTGGTCAGTCATACAGTGTGGACATTATTACATGTGTTCAGTCATACAGTGTGTGCATTATTACACATGTTGAGTCATACAATGTGTGCATTATTACACGTGTTCAGTCATACAATGTGCATGTTTGTGCATTATTACTCGTAGTGTGTGCATTATTACACGTGTTCAGTCATACAGTGTGTACATTATTACATGTGTTCAGTCATACAGTTTGTGCATTACTACATGTGTTCAGTCATACAGTGTGTAAATTATTACACGTGTTCAGTCATACAGTGTGTACATTATTAAATGTGTTCAGTCATACAAAGTGTGCATTATTACACATGTTCAGTGATACAGTGTGTGCATTATTACACGTGTTCAGTCATACAGTGCGTATGTTTGTGCATTATTGCACTTCTTCAGTCATACAGTGTGTCATTATTACACATGTTCAGTCGTACATTGTGTGCATTATTACACATTTTCAGTCGTACATTGGGTGCATTATTGCACATGTTCAGTCGTATGCTGTGTGTATTATTAGACATGTTCAGTCGTACCCTGGGTGCGTTATTACACGTGTTCAGTGTTACACTGGGTGCATTATTACATGTGTTCAGTCATACAGTTTGTGCATTATTACACGTGTTAAGTCATAAAGTGTGTTCATTATAACATGTGTTTAGTCGTACATTGTGCATTATTATACATGTTCAGTCATATAGTGTGTGCATTAGTACTCGTGTTCAGTCATAAATTGTGTGCATTATTACAAATGTTCAGTCGTGCACTGGGTTTATTATTACACATGTTCAGTCGTACACTAGGTGCAGTATTACACATGTTCAGTCGTACACTGGGTGCATAATTACACATGTTCTGTCGTACACTGGGTGCATTATTACACATGATCAGTCATACAGTGTGCGCATTATTACACGTGTTCAGTCATACACGGGGTGCATTATTATACATGTTCAGTCGTACACTGGGTGCATTATTACACATTTTCAGTCGTACACTGGGTGCATTATTGCACATGTTCAGTCGTACACTGTGTGCATTATTACATATGTTCAGTCGTACACTGGGTGCATTATTACACGTGTTCAGTCTTACACTGGGTGCATTATTACATGTGTTCAGTCATACAGTTTGTGAATTATTACACGTGTTCATTTATACAGTGTGTTCATTATTACATGTGTTCAGCCATACATTGTGCATTATTATACATGTTCAGCCATATAGTGTGTACATTAGTACACGTGTTCAGTCATAAACTGGGTGCATTATATCACATGTTCAGTCGTACACTGGGTGTATTATTACACATGTTCATTTGTACACTAGGTGCAGTATTACACGTGTACAGTCGTACACTGGGTGCAATATTACACATGTTCAGTCGTACACGGGTGCATTATTACACATGATCAGTCATACAGTGTGTGCATTATTACATGTGTTCAGTCATACACTGGGTGCATTATTACACATGTTCAGTCGTACACTGGGTGCATTATTACACATGTTCAGTCATATTTTGTGTGCATTATTACACGTGTTCAGTCATACACTGGGTTCATTATTACACATGTTCAGTCGGACACTGGTTGCATTATTACACACGTTTGGTCGTACACTGGGTGCATTATTACACATGGTGCATTATTACACGTGTCCAGACGAACTCTCGGTGTATTGTTATACATTTTCAGTCATACAGTGGGCGCATGTCACTTGAAACATTTGACGCCGGCCGGAGGGCAGCACCAGGTTTGTAATCTCTCCATTTTGATTGTGTGACAGCCAGCAATAACACCCCATCAACCCATTATGGATATGATATATGTATTATTTCCGGATTCAACAGCCTATTATCTATCAAACCTTGTTGTCTGCGCTCAAAAAGCAGCTGGGTTAACAAATGGCGGTCATTTTTCAAGATGGCCGCCGAACATTAGGATATTGTTTTATTAAGGACTATTAACTTTCAGTCTGATCAATATTAACCGTATAAATTGCTATAATTAAGTCTAAATGTGAATGTGAAATGAGTTAGAATGCTTCCTACATTTAATTGCAGGAATTAATAACGTTGAAATACGTATGGACTGATTGCCCTCATAAATAAATATAAAATACAGGAGATAGTGATGCAAAATCCTTCCAAAACTGTTAAAACAATTAAAATGGCCGCCAAACTGTTCTTGTTTTGTTCTATTCTTTACTCTATGGAGATGTTATAAACAGCATTTCACTGATATATTACATGTATCCATACCAGTTCGATATACAAATCAAATAATTTTATAAAATATACATATCAAGTTATACAATGTGTAATAATATTTTCAAAATGGCCGCCAAATTGATCAGATGTTCAATAATATTGACGATGAAGCTGCAGATTTCAGTAATTAAACAACACAAACAGTGTTATGTATCGAGTGTGATATTTTGTTTATCTGCTATCATGATGACCATTGGCCAAGATAGTATGTAGTATGGTATGTTGAAAGACATGGGTATGCTTATTGCTAATATACATGGCTTTTTCTCATATTAAGGATCCCACATATGTATGCACATGGGTCAATAATTTAAATTAACCCTTGTTCATGAGTAGCAAACATTGGAAAATAAATACAATAATAGTAACGGTCATGCAGTTACGGATGCATTCAGTTCTACATTAAACACTACATGTGCTGCATTTAATCTTCTGAATAAACAGTATTAAAACTAATACTCACAAAACATAATCATGTACAGTGTCATCATGACAGTCAGTTTCAAGATGACCATCAACATAGCCGTGTTTGCAATTAGGAGATGTGATATTTACGGATCTATATATACATTTTAATACAGCTTTAATTTCTTAAGATAGTTGACAATGCTCTTAGCCCGAGAATGTCCCGCATCTTGCGATGACACCAAAAAGAGCCAGTAAAATACACAACCTGTGGTACAATGTGGCACAAAACGCCTTCCACAAACCTTATTCTGACCGCCCATGTAATGGAGCAATATACCTGCATGTACCTAATGGATAAATATACCGGCATGTATGGCCTTACACTGGTATGACGGCCATACACATTGGAACACACACGTGCTCGGTTACACGTAGTGTATTTCAGTAGTGATATGGCTTACCGTGATGCAGATATTTGCATTTCGTCTCTGGCTATGTCAGAAAATTATGCATTTTGACACAATACATGACAATATACATGATGTTACAAGTACATGTGCCAACTATGCATTTGAATCCTGTTCCTGCTGATGACTCAGAACGGGTTGAGGGAATATTATTGGAATGCACAATAGTGTGTACATTATGTGGAACCGGGATACAGATATCCCAGTTTCATCGGTTTTACTACCTATGTTTTTATTTTTTATGTCAAACAAACTCATTTACTTGAGTGGCTGTCATCTTGAAAGCGTACAAACAATGTATTTTTCCAGTTTAATTCCAGCTTAGATTGTTCGCATTATTTACAGCTATCTTAGTTTTGTGTGTTTTAGGTGTTTACTATGTCATACATGAAGTAATATGTGCTACAAATAATTAATCCAGCATAGTAGAAAAGGCATATGTTCTATATCCAATGTGAAATTAGTACCTACGACCTATACTATTGACAGTAATAATTATATTGATTTATTTATTTTACTTACAGGTGTTTAAAGGCCTCTCATCAGCTGAGAGTAATATAATTATATGTATCTGAGACGTTCATATTGCAATACACAACATAATAATCATGGTAATTTCCATGGTTTCATAAATACGAAATGGACATGTAGAGAGACGAATAGACATGCATTCTGTATCTGAATTGTGCGTGGATAACTAATATACAAGTGTTAGTAGCTGCACGTTAATATGAACCTTTCATAACTATCTGGCAGCGTATAAAGTAAGACAAAATAGTACATGTGAAATGGGCATTGCAAATTCAGTGGGTCAGGAATAGCAAAAACTACCATTGCATCATCTGCTGTAGACATTATGTAATCAGAATATGGGCACAATTACCATTGATACAATTAATAGACACCGAGATAGATTTATTTAATGAGACACATATTGTAGTTGTTACCTTCACTCTAAGTAAATGCGAAACCTGACTGATGAAAACTTGTATCTGATGTGTATGTCGCGTGTGCACGGGTAGATATTATCAGTGCCTAAGTAGGTGCATATGCATGTAAAACATTAATAAATAAATGACCGTGCATTTATGTAAAATTTCCATTGTAAAAATATGTGGGTGGGAAATGGTGAAAAATACTTTGTATTTAACAGTGTATCATCAACTGCAGACATCAGATAATCGGCATATATGAAATACTAGGTACCATTGACATAGAGAAAATAGAAAAGTACCCTGCTTTTATTATGGAGTCATTAAGGTAGATATTTTTTTCCATTGAAACCCAGTGGGTGGGGTAATAAACCTTGCAAAATTATTCGTTTGAATTATAAGATATTATTTATATGAAATTTATTCCATTATATAGTTATGAACACATCTGAAAACGTACAAAATTGTCACATTAGTTGTTTTAAATGATATAAAAACAGTCGAATGTCAATGAAATATGCGATTTTTCACAATTGCGAAAAGTCCGAGGTTGGTATCCTTCAAAATGTTGCCAAACATCCATCCAACGAGGGGGGAGAGGGGTTGGTTTTTTTTCCAATTCTCGCTGTCGGCCTATAACGTCAGCGCAGTGTAAGAATACGTACATGTAATAATAGTGACGCAGTAAGCCAATCGCATTTGCACCAGGTGTTTTGGCACCTGTCATATCCACTGGTGCTGCACTCCGCGCCGGCCTAAAATGTTTCATGTCCAATCTCCTGACGAGATTCCACTCAGCTCTACTTACAACGATCAACTAAACTCATGTTTGGTCTAGCAACCGGTGCAAACTTATTGGGCTGGTTACTGTATGTAGATTAAAATGTGTTTATACAGTATCTTCTGTATGTAGCTGAATGCGAGTTAGTCAGGAATCCGGCGCCAACACACCAATATTGTCATGTGACAGAGCTCATTGCACAACATCTGTAACATCGTTACCTGCACATCTAGTTATTGATGTACACACGTGATCTATTGCTCATTATCTGCCACCCGCTCCCAAAACGGACCTCTAATACGTGTAGACCCTTATGAAGCAACGTCAGCGATAGTGGGCATTTAGGGTATACTTTTGCATCGGTGTGAAGTAAGCGGCAGTGAGTAGTGAGGTGCGTTTCACTGCTAGCAGTAATCTCTCCATAGCGGACACCACTGTAAACTAGGCATAATTGCAGAACACCTTTAAACCGGACAGCACTTTAAGCTAGGTATGTGTGCGGAACCTCTCTAGACGGGACACTACTGCAATCTATGTATGTGTGCGGAACCTCTCTAGACAGGACACCACTGCAAGCGAGGTATATGTGCGAAACCTCTGTAAACCAGACACCACTGCAAGTTAGGTATATGTGTGGAACCTCTCTAAACCGATCACCACTGCAAGCTAGGTACATGTATGTATGCGGTACCAGTAGCAGTAAGCAGTAGTGTGCAGTGAACAATACAATATGGATGCAGAAATATGATCAATCTTATAAATATAACCGAATAAGGCCGGATATGGGTATTGACTAATTACTTGAGAAAAGTTCTCCACAATAGCGAACATTGTAGAACGGTTCAAATATAATTTAAGTTACAGATGGCCGCGCTGTTCCATGCTTCTGTTTCCAGCCTAAATATATAGCATAATACATGTACCTCGCTTGCAGTGGTGTCCGGTCAAGACAGGTTCCGCGCACACACCTAGGTTCCGCATATATACCTCATGTATAGTGGTGTCCGGTTTACAGAGGTTCTGCACATACACGTAGTTTACAGTGGTGTCCGGTTTAGAGAGGTTCCGCACACATAACTAGTTTGCAGTGATGTCCGGTCTACAGAGATTCCACACACATAACTAGTTTTCAGTGATGTCCGGTCTACAGAGGTTCCGCACACATACTTACTTTACAGTGCTGTCCAGTTTAGAGAGGTTCCGCACACATACCTAGTGTGGAGTGATGTCCGATCTACAGAGGTTCCGCACATATACCTAGTTCACAGTGTTGTCCGGTTTAGAGAGGTTCCGCACATACACGTAGTGTACAATGGTGTCCGGTCTAGAGTGGTACACCACATACCTACTTTATTGTGGCATCCGTTTTAGAGAGGTACCGCACATATACCTAGCTTATATTGGTGGCCGTCTAGAGAGGTTCCGAAAACATACCTAGTTTACAGTGCTGTCCCATTTAGAGAGATTTCGCACATATACCTACATGTAGCTTACAGTTCTGTCCGGTCTATAGAGGTTCCGCACACATGCCTAGTTTACAGTTATGTCCGGTTGAGAGAGGTTCCGCACATGTACTTAGCTTATAGTGGCATCCCGTCTACAGAGGTTCCGCAAACATACCTAGTTTACAGTGCTATCCCGTTTGGAGAGGTTCCGCACATACACGTTGTTTACAGTGGTGTCCGGTGAAGATAGGTTCCCCACACATAAATAGCTTGCATTAGTGTATGTCTAGAGAGGTTCCACACACATGCCTAGCTTGCGGTGGTGTCCGGTCTGGAGAGGTTCCGCACAGTGCTGTCCGGTTTAGAGGGGTTCCGCACATACATCTAGTTTACAGTGGGGTGTCCGGTTTAGATAGATTACGCACATATACATACCGGTCTAGAGAGGTTCCGCACACATACCTAGCTTGCAGTGGTGTCCGATTTAGAGAGCTTCCGCACATATATCTAGCTTGCATTGGTGTCCGGTCTAGAGAGATTCCGCACACATACATAGCTTACAGTGCTGTCCGGTTTAAAGGGGTTCCGCAATTATGCCTAGTTTACAGTGGTGTCCGCTGTGGAGAGGTTAAGCCCCTGTACTTACACATGTAGTTTACACACTACCAGACACATATCACTGCCCACTGCTGTTTACTGCTAGCACTGCTCACTGCTGCTTACTGCTAGCAGTGAAACACACCTCACTGCTCACTGCCGCTTACTACTACTTACTGCTCACTGCTACATGTAAGTTCACACCGGTACCGGTGATTTTTGCATATATGGATTTTTAGTTACCTAAGGTTCGTAAGTTTGTAAAAAATCGCGTTGCCGTGTTTTTTGCCGTCATCTTGATATTATGGCGGCCATTTAGAAGTTTGAACATGGTATTAATCAATAATACCAATTTGATTTAATGGATAGTGCTTATACCATGCTATAGATATATCACACTTACGAATTTTATTAAAGTCATATACTGGTGATTGTGCCATATGTACAGATGTTATCTGTTACAAGCAATTATCTGGCGCGAAATGGTATACTGAAAAAGCGTGGTCTAATTAATATATCCAAGATGGCCGTGATGCATATATATATTGACACTTGTCAATTTGCGGGTTCACGTAGCGGTAAACCCGGCGCTCCCCCCCCCCCCCACCCCTAAAATTTGGCAATTAAAGATATATTGCTCTAAAATGCGTCAGAACGGGTGTATACATTGTATATAAAAAATATTCCGGATGGCATACCGCCGGACCCACCTAGCAGTCGCAAGACCTCCGCTCGGTCGATGAACAAACGGTGCTAGTTCGAAAATGAAGTAACCTGTTTCAATTAAGAAGCCCCCCCACTAACCTGAAATTCTGGATCCGCCCCTGCTTGTCATTGATATATGACGACTTTATAGTGTTCATACCTTCGATTCGCAAAATAGTTAGTTAATAAATTTAATTAGAATACGATGTCAGCTCATTCACAAATTAAGCTAATGACAATGTTTTAGATAGAAGTCATTATACCCCCGTATCGAGTTGTGGGGGTATACTGGAATCAGGTTGTCCGTCCGTTCGTCCGTCACTAAAATAAAACTCGATAATTCTGAATATTTCATGCACGCACGCACGCACGCACGAACGCACGCACGCACGCACGCACGCACGGCACGCACGGCACGCACGCGCACATACATCGTATGTGTTAATATCACAGGCCCACAGACCATTGCCTGATCAAATTGTGAATGAGGCAATAACATGGACTCCCTGAAACTATGGACTCCCTGAAATATGTGTCGTATGCTTTTTGTTCATGTCATTACGCATGTAGGCGTTCCGCCTTGCACAGTATGCCGTGCATGGAAATGTTTGTGACCAAATACAAGATGGAATAATACGCGATACAATATGCTCCAATCTTAAGACAAATACATTATTACTAATGGGCGTTGGTGGAGAACATTACACATTTAATCATCAAACAAAATGTAATGTGTATGGTGATTTAGTTGCTTTACTACTAATATTGTACGAAACAGCGGCCATCTTGAAATTATGCAATCATATTTGACTCAAACTATTATTGAAAAACTTTCTGCAGCATGCCAATGATGAAATCGTCGAAACTGATCGGTATGCGCTTTTCTAATATGTTGTGTGAATTCCAGTAAATTGCTGTTCCAATTTTACAATCATTATGATGAACATGCAAATTAATACATGTATGCTCTTTTTTATGCTTTCAGTAAGCTGTAGATCACCGAATGTGTATAAAATACGTGGAGCCATTGGAGGTTTGAACGGGTATGTGGTGCCGACATTGATAACAATGTTATAATAATACGAAATTCGTGTAAAATGGCGGCCATGTTGGATTTCTACACGTCATATTCCTAATAAATTGATAAATATTTAGTCGTCTATGAAGTATTAAATTTCTGATGTTAATCGGTATTTGTGCTTTTAAAACTGCTTCCATAATACGATATGCCCCTACTTTTTAATTGGCGGCCATCTTGTTTATGCTTAAGCTCACGGTCACCCTCTTCCAAAAACACTCCCGGTCCACTCCGGATCATCACGAAGAGTGCCAGAGATCATAGTGCATGGCCATAGATGTTTTGAACAGATCAAACCTCTGGGGCGACTTACAGACCACCAATGATCAGCCACGGAAACAGTGTCGCGCCTACTGAGGCATTTGACCGTAACATAATCATGGGCACGAAAAAGGTCAAGGTTATTTTAATCGCAGCACGAGTGTGTTCCAAATGCTCACATATATCTAGTGTTGAGTAGTATTAAACCTATACTATGATGAATAAATTAGTACAAACTGTTTGACGTAATAAAATCGTTAAGTGGTTTTCACAACTATGTGAATGTCAAAAAGGTTAATGTCAAGCTCATGTCGGCATGAGTATGTTCCATAGGCTCACATGTATGAAGTGTCCAAATATTGAAGCGATACATCAAGTAATATTAAAATTATATGATGATGAAGAAACTTGTACTCATTTTTTGACGTAACTGGCCGCGGCCCGCATGTCGTGCCCGCCGAGGCATTTGATAGTACTAGACGAGAGTTGATAGTATACCAATGTGCCGACTATATCGCTCTGTCCGCAAGCGGAAGCGGCACAAAATGACACAAAGTGTTTCCGCAACAATGTGAAGGTCAAGAAAGGTCAATGTCATGTTAATAGCGGTATGCGTGTGTTCCAAATGCTCACATGTATCAAATTTCCATATGTTGAAGCAATCCGTCAAGTAATATTAAAGTTATATGATGTTGAAGAACCTGGTACAAACTTTTTGCCACTTCTTAACGTGGAGGACAACGACGGAAAAAGCGGCGACTATAGTTGTGCCTTCTGCCAAAGCAGACGCGACAATAAAACCAATCGGGAGTGTGATTGTTATTTAAATATAAACAGTTTTAGCAAGACGATGTGGAACAGACAGTAGCTGGACAGCTGTGTCGTAGACTGATTTTTCCCCATTTATAGGCACACCATTACAAAACGTACCATTTTATTCGATCCAATATCAAGTAGTTTGTGCATTGTTCTATTATAAATTACCAGAAACGTGATAATACAAGTGCGCTATTACTATAACAAGAAGTAACATGTTCGAACCATACTGAGTTTTAGCGATTACGGATATATACATGTATTAAATAACCATAATTTAGTCCTACATGTACATATGTTACATTTAGATGCATTATAAACTGCACCTGGCACTAATAGCTCATTATCGACACATCCAGTAGACAAAACAGGCATGACGATACTCGTGACCAGCATAGTCCCTGGTCAGACGGCATAACGATGCTCGTAACCAGCATTGTCCCAGATCAGACGGCATGACGATTCTCGTGACCAGCATAGTCTCTGATCGGACGGAATGACGATGCTTGTGACCAGCATAGTCTCTGATCAGACGGCATGACGATGCTCGTGATCAGCATAGTCCCTGAACGGACTAACATTTTCGTACGTGCAAATTTAAGATAATTTAGGATTGTGACCAGCATAGTCCCTGATCAGAAGGCATGACGATGCTCGTGATCAGCATAGTCCCTGATCAGACGGCTTGACGATGCGCGTGATCAGCATAGTCCCTGATTAGAAGGCATGACGATGCTTGTGACCAGCATAGTCCCTGATCAGACGGCATGACGATGCTCGTGATCAGCATAGTCTCTGATTAGAAGGCATGACGATGTTCGTGACCATCATAGTCCCTGATTAGAAGGCATGACCATGCTCGTGACCAGCATAGTCCCTGATCAGGCGGTATAACGATGCTCGTGATCAGCATAGTCCATGATCAGACGGCTTGACGATGCTCGTGATCAGCATAGTCCCTGATTAGAAGGCATGACGATGCTCGTGACCAGTATAGTCCCTGATTAGACGGCATGACGATGCTCGTGATCAGCATAGTCCCTGATCAGACGGCTTGACGATGCTCGTGATCAGCATAGTCCCTGATTGGAAGGCATGACGATGCTCGTGACCAGTATAGTCCCTGATCAGACGGCATGACGATGGTCGTGATCAGCATAGTCTCTGATTAGAAGGCATGACGATGTTCGTGACCATCATAGTCCCTGATTAGAAGACATGACCATGCTCGTGACCAGCATAGTCCCTGATTAGACGGCATGACCATGCTCGTGACCAGCATAGTCCCTGATTAGAAGGCATGACCATGCTCGTGACCAGCATAGTCCCTGATTAGAAGGCATGACCATGCTCGTGACCAGCATAGTCCCTGATTAGACGGCATGACGATGCTCGTGACCAGCATAGTCCCTGATTAGAAGGCATGACCATGCTCGTTACCAGCATAGTCCCTGATTAGAAGGCATGACCATGCTCGTGACCAGCATAGTCCCTGATTAGAAGGCATGACCATGCTCGTGACCAGCATAGTCCCTGATCAGGCGGAATAACGATGCTCGTGACCAGCATAGTCATTAAACAGACGGCATGACGATGCTCGTGACCAGCATAGTTCCTGATCAGACGGCATAGGCATGACGATGCTCGTGACCAGCATAGTCCCTGAATGAATTTACATGTATTGAACATATGCTCAATACATGTAAATTCAATAATTGTTTTCAAGAAAACATTGTTGATGTGAAATTTATAGAGTATTATTTTGCACATACGAACATTATAGTCGTATGGAGTTTAATGAAACTGCCCCCAGGATATACACTTTAGTCTTGTCAAAACATCGTAAGATCCGGTTTGTCATCGGGTGGCACTATTTATTTGATGGATGATGATTACGATGTAAATTAACACGATGGCAGACAGATTACAACAATGGCAAATTATGTGCCAGACATAAATAGACTTGATAACTGACATTGGATAAATGGGTTGTATGGATATTGGCAGACCAATGTATTCACTAGTCTGTATAAATATGTGCTACATGTATCACACGGTAGAAACAGTGTCTAGTTCAGTCAATTGTGACTGCACTTCAGTAGATAAATGAAGAAGAGTAAAGGCCATGATCAGTTTGCATCTAAACCATTGTTGTGAAGTACGTGTTGTGATGGGTAGCCATATTAACAACAGGTGTTGTTGTTGTCTACAAATGCGGTCCCGAGCTGAGAAAATGTACTTTACGATGTTGCGACCAGTGTAGCCCAAAGTCAGTCTGCTACACAGGCGAAAGAAAACTCGACCTGTGACACAAGATTGTTTATATTACCCCACCCGCATGTTGCTGTACTGTACGTCGTTACGGTTCTACAGTGGAACCTCTCTAAACCGAACACCCGGGACCTTCCCGGATGTCCGCTTTAGAGAGGTTCCCCTGTAATTAAGCACTCCATGAACACGTTGTGTCACTTTAAACCATGAACAGACACGAAACTGAACTAAATTACAGTGAATCTCGTCTAAAGTAATCACAATGGCGTCCCCATGTTGTCCGGTTTAGAGAAGTTCTACTGTATAATGGAACCGTAACGTACAGTACGACACCATGTGGGTGGGGCAATGGGATTTTCACGTGGGTATTTTTTTATATCACAGGTCCGAGACGTTCACCTGTAGGCATGTGCATCCGCACAATCTGATCACGGTTTACCCTGGTCAACATAACATAATCATGTATATGGCACTAAATTGCTTTTGTGATCATCACGGTGTAGATTGGCTACACATATTGCGGAATTCCTCATTTGCTCTGAACACATCAGATGTCCGCCTAAATACAAACTATACTATGACCCATTGTGCCACCTGAACATGAGACTACAGTATGATTAATTGAGCACACAGCGATCGATTCGTGAACAGTGTAAATCCTGATCGGATTACATAGATTCACGGGCTGATACACTTCCGTACTGGCGGTAAAAGTAATAAACCCGTGTTTGGGAGGACTCGTATGTAATTAATGTAAGTAATAATGTTATGCATTGCACATATCACAGTGATATATTGCATAAGAAAAAGGGGTTCATGGAACCCACGCAGACTGATCAGTATCCACAGTGTTCGCCGTTCGGCATTAATAATGACACTTCCTGAAGATTGTTTCACTAAACCACTGTGGATTAACATATTTGTTCTCAGAATGTAGTTGAGTGTTCCTATATGTATATGATGAGCTGAACGTGCAATGAAGACATGTATGTACCAAATCCCCCTTCTATCAGTTAACACATTATATTCGGAATACACCTTTACGGGTATGAACTATTTTAAATATTTCATTTTTCTTATTTCGCAATGAAAGTATATGTTGTGACCACTCATTTAAAGCGTCTCGACGAGACGATTCAGATGGTGGTCACAACATATACTTCTAAGCACATACTAATAACATATTTAGATCATGCCGTCTAATCAGGAACTATGCTGGTCACAAAATGAAATATTTCATGTATCCTCAGCATAAGCATTAATGAGCTTTGCATCGACGGAATACAAGCTGACGGATAACATATGCAACGTAAACAGGAGTCCGTTCTCTCCGACGAAAACCATGTTATACCTTGGACATCCTCTAGGATAAAACATTACCGGATGTAATGACCGTAGGTAATTCCTGAGTATGACTCAAATACAATTTACATGCCACCGATGTGACTAGCCCTCCAGAGTTTAACAATCTCAGAAGATGACAATCTCAGATTTTGGTAATCTCAGAATGTGATAATTATTCACAAATATATGCCATAATTATGTGTAAAATGTGTATTCACATAACTATGCGTGTATCTGGCTATCATTGTCTGTATCAACTTTGTATTCGCTGTTTTAGAATTTGATTCACTATTGTCAACATTTTGACAGGTCTTGAAAACCCATGACACTGGCATTTTATAATCGCTGTGATAATACTGATTGTTCAGGGAACGATTGTAAAACACCGAGTGCAGTCACGTTATGTATGATTTATGTTTGCCTTCAGTACGTACGTCCGTCTGTCTGTTTATTTATTTGAAAGTTTTTGTTAGAGTTTCTCAAATCACGTATAATTTATGTTTGCCTTCAGCGAATACTTTCATATAGCACACATGCATTACTAAGCAACTATACATCATTCCACATTCATAAATTACCCTCGCTACTGATCGTACGTCCGTCCGTCTGTCTGTTTATTTATTTGAAAGTCGGGGTAAGAGATTCTCAAATATCTTATAATTTCTGTTTGCCTTCGGCTAATATCTTCAGATCGCACACATGCATTACTAAGTAGCTATACATCATTCCACCTTCATACAATTACCGTCGCTACTGAACGTCCGTCTATCTGTTTATTTATTTGAAAGTTTTGTAAGAGTTTCTCACAGCACCTATAATGCCTTCAGCTAACATCTTCATATTGCACACATGCATTATAACGTAACTATACATCATCCCACAATAATACAATTACCCTAGCTACTGATCGTACGTCATTCCGTCTGTTTGTCAATTTATTTGAACAGTTTATCAAATCACCTTTAATTTCTGTTTGCCTTCAGCTAATATTGTAAGGCCACCTACACTCTGGTTGCAGTGCAGGTAGGTTACAGTAAATAACAAATAACAACAGTTCTAACACTCAACAAGTCATGTTTAATAACTTTACTAGTACGTCAGGTACCAGTGTTATACGGAGTGCACCCTCTAGCCTCTAGTTAGGCTTTACTGAACAAAGTATCAATACGTCAGGATTCCGATTAAATGCACTCTAAGAAATTCTTTATAGTAGAGTAGGTATCAGTGCAACAATAGAGCGATGGTTATTATATGGAGTAGCAGTGTGACGGGAAGCGATTCCTTGACAGTTCGAAACAGCAGTAAAGGTATGTTTACATTGGTGATGGCGTAGCAACGGTGTCGTAGCAGTAGACGAAAGGTACTTCGTCTCAAACTCGTAATGTACTACGTTCACGGTAGTGGTGAGTATAATTGTAGATAGTTACGATGTATATCTCTTATGTCTACAAGACGTAATTAGTTAGGAAATAGTTGGAGATGTCGAGTTTTGGTTCTGTCGAGTAATGGTTCTACATTAGGAGAGCGGTGGAATCGCTTGGCTTGACTGCCAATTGCACTTGTATTTATAACATTCTGCGCAAGATGCGGCCAGTCGCACAGATGCGATCACCAATCAGACTGTCGGTCGCATTTGCAACTAACCGATCTGATTGGCTGAAATCTCCTGTGCGGCTGAGCGTCCGCCATCTTGGAAAAGTTTATAAACACAAATGACATAAAACATGGAATGTAAACTAAACAAGGAAGTGACGCTATGCGGTCATACTATAATGTGAACCCCAGTGAACAGTGGAATAAATTAGCACCAAGAAAGGTATCGAACAGTGTGTAGATCATGGTAGTCGCATGGAAAATAGGGTCAGTCGCATCTGTAACTTCGCGGTTCCCAAACTTGAGGGTCGACATGGAATTTCACTTGGATGCAATAATGCAACGGTAAGTGGAAACTGGAATTTATCAGAATTGGATTACCCAATGAATTATCTCGGTATCGACATATCGGACAACTTATAAAAGGTAGTAACATGGCTGTAATGGACAGTTTCTCAAGTCACGTGATCTCAGAATGGGAGACAACAATTTCATTTCGAACTGCGGAAAACCCATGACACTGAGATCACCTGATCGGAGATAGAGCTCATCCCAGCCCTGTCACAGCAGTTTATCACCACTGGTTACTGGTCTTAACATTCACCCCCCCCCCCCCCCCACCCCCCCCCCCCCCCTTAAAACTTTCACTCCGTTTGAAAGTAGAATGTACAGTTAAGTACTGGGCCGCATCAGTGCGCGTCAGCCGCACTGGAATACGGTCGATTGCAGACAAATATGAGTCCACTGACGTGTCGCGAAGTTCTGCGGCCTGCTCCATCATCGCGACAAATCGAGTGTCGCCATCTCCAGAGACCGCGATTTTCCGCAGTTGTGAAAAGTTATACAGACGCATCTTCTGGCATTTCGACTGAAATACTTTCGCCGAGCCCGGCAGAATCAAAAACGCAAATTTATCACCCAGCTCTTCCGGAGCTGACTTTGGAAGTCCTGAACTGTCTACATCCAAGCTCATGGCCACAAAATTAAACACCTGTCTCCTCTTGCTAGGGGTCATGTTCTTCCACCCGCGTGGTGGCCACCGGAACTGTGACACAGGTCCCTGCAGGGTGACGACTTCCTCTTCGGCCCATGCACGGGGAGCCGGTGATACGAGCGGCATTGCTCCTCTTTTAAGGACATACCGGGCACGCGACGCGATAGATTTCTCCGGTATTACAGATGATACGGTGGAGTGCATGGGGGGATTCATCACATATTTGCTTACATGGTCCAGATAAAGCTCTGAAATCCCACATATTTCGGACATCTCCTCTACGAGGTCGATGAATTCCACCCCTCGCACTGGCACCGTATCACCTGACACTCTGAAGTTTCCGGAATTAGTTATCCGGACACGAATGCGCCTCAGATCCTCTTCTGGTAGGGATGAACTTAGAATGACCTTGAATTTGGCTTGGCCATCACGAACCATGACCATGGATCGGTCAGTCCCCACGGAAATAATTTCCCAAACAGAGGCCGGTGGCTTGTTGCAAATCTCCGGGTGGGTCGGAGTGTACATAATGTCCCGAGACGCGGGGGCACATGCGGCCAGCTTCGGAGATGCACAAGGCACACGATACACTGGTGTCTCCGCTCCAGAGTGTATGGGTGTCGCGAGGGCCTGTCGCCACCCAAACTCCCACACTTTCAGGGTGTGTGGTGATGTCGTGTGAACATTGGTCCACGACCGAACGGCATCCATTGCCGCAACGGCACAAGCGTTGTTCTGTGGGGTGGGATCCACCACGGTCACATAATCGTGTGGATAGCGGGCGAAATAGAATAAGGTTGATTCCGTGAAGAATTGTTTCTGCCGGCAGGAGGGCTTCAATACCAGTATGTTGCTTGATGACATGCCTGCGCAGATCGGTTACCCGGTAGTCCCGCTCCTTGTCGTAGCACCAGGCACAGATGACATGCAGCCTGTTGTGAACGGGGCTCAGCAGGTGCTTCTTTAGACGTCCCTTGGTCTCAAACCTCTCTGGACACAGTTCACAAGTGATGGTCATTCTGTAACATATATTTATTTTCTGGAGTCTTCGCGTCACACTGCGTTGTATTATTGCACATGATAATTATTGACTTGGGTATCGGACAAGTCATTCATCATCCATATAACATTACTTGTAACATTTAATATTTCATTGTTAAAAGTTTCTGTTGCAATTTGTTCCCAGTTGCAAATATTGTAAGTACACTTTTTATTGCAATTGGTGCATGGTCACACATTTTCAATTCACATTCGGAGAGAAGTTCTTGTTCAATTATTTACACTGTGAGAAACAATTGACCCATCTACTGCTCCTTGCATTAGGATTTTTTTTAATTTGCATTCCTACAAGCTATAGCTTAATTACTTCTGATTGTACCAACATTAAGCGTCATAATTATGGTATTATCCGTTATATTTGGAGTTTTTATACCTAAGACCTGTGTTTACAGACACTGGAAATAGATTTGTTGTTTTGCCAATACCAGTATTCTATCCCTTGGATATGGCGAATAATTACTCTGTAATTACACACAGATTCTCATCTATCGTAAAACCCTGGGTGATCAGTCCAACTTTTACCTCCCTACATCTCATTCCATATTTAAATTTGTGCTGCGCAGCAACTTGGGCTTAAGACTATTCCAGGACTATAACTGGTAGGTACAATTCATACGTTTCTCTCAGTTCAGTTCCGTTAGTCAATTTCAACTACAGGTGAATATTGTGTGAAAATACAGTACATGCACTCAAATGTTTTTCTTATGGGACATCTATTTAAACGCGGCTAGGAATCTATAATTTCATTATAGGTATATAACCTATCCGAGACTCACAAAGTTCCTTGTTTAAGCTATGAATTATTGCATTACCTGTATGTATTGGTACTGACTAGTAAAGTTGAACACTAACAATAACTTGAACCCAATAACTAACAAATGTTTTCTGTTTCAGGTTGTCTTTCAGAGATAATGCGCGACTCTTCGACACTACAACTTAACCTTAGAAAACCATCGCGGTAGATCCAGTCCATGGTATGGACGAAGTCGGTCGATATGATGAGCCTTCGCTGGTTGCATGGCCTTTCGTTTCACGAGATACATCATGTCGTCGATCTTGCGGACCACGAGGCAGGGCCCTTTCCATTTACTGGTGAACTTGGACGATACTCCCACCTTTCGACTTGGGTCGAATAACCAGACAGTCTGGCCAACAGCAAGGGACCGCTGTTTGGCGTTAGTGTCATAATGCCGTTTCCTGTATAGAGCATGTTGTTTCAGAGCCTTACGCGCCAAGTCATGGGCACTAGTGAGGGAATTTTGTAAGTCCACAACATAGTCGTCGACACTCGTCGCGGTTAAGTCGGTTGCAGGCAGGCCGATCACTGCTGTCATGGGGAGGGAGACTTCTCTGCCGAATACCATTTTATTTGGTGAACAACCTGTGGATGCATGTCTTGAAGATCGATATGCCAATAACACTTGTTGGAGAAATCGGTCCCAATTCCGTTGATCATTTTCGCAGTACATTGTCAACATGCTTGTCAGTGTTCGATTAAAACGTTCTACAACCCCATTGGCATGTGGCCGCATCACAGATGTTGAAACCTTATGTATCTGCAGGCACTCGCACATTTCCCGAAACAGCTTGGCCTCAAAACATTTTCCGAGATCTGATAGGATAATTAACGGCGTGCCCATTCTTGAAATAAAATGGTCGATCAACGCGGTGGCCACGGTGGTGGCGGGTTAGGGTTAGGGTTAGGGTTAGGGTTAGGGTTAGGGTTAGGGTTAGGGTTAGGGTTATACGTATTTCATATATATATATTATCACAATAGTACACTGTACATGCATGTATTAGATTGTGCGCATAAGCAGCTTGATTTATTTCTACACTGGTTGAAATATGTATGGATTCATTTTCTCACGACGCACACTCTTATAGATTTGCTAGATGCTATAACGTTTACGCTTATTTAATTTTATATACTCGTAGATGTAATGTGATATGGTGTATCACTCATTTATATTGTGTATACTACCATGTTGTATTGTGGCCCGTTGCCCTATATTATGGAAATAAAACAATCAATCATTCAAACATTCATTAATTTATTCATCACACCTAGGTTATTCTCTTCATTTACTTCAGACTGCTATTTTAATCTTACATTCCTTCTGACATATCGTAGTTTACATTTTCTGATTTATTTCCTATATGCATTACCTTGTATGGTGATACGCTGAAAAAACGTTTTGAACAGATTTCTGACATTTCACTTAGTTTGTTCAATTCCTGTTGCAAACTCCGTCTACTTCCTTTAATGTTTGCTTTCGTATATATTTTTCTGTCGTCAACAAAATGTATCACTACGTGATTCGCGATGTCGTGGTTCAACGTCATTGGCTAACGTGTTCGTGAAACGCGTTGTTTCCCTTAGTCGACTAACGGCCAGGACCCGGTTGTACGAATCACTAATGACGCATTAACTTTTTATTACCGATTCATTAACTAATGTGTCATTAAATTCAGTTGTACGAACACTAAGTTATCATTAAGTCGTCATTAAATTATCATTAGTTACTGGACCATCATTAGGGCGCGTGCTCCTGTCATTAAGCCTTCATGAATTATCCAAGATGGCGGCCATTGATGTCGATTCGATAAAAAACAACGGGAAAGACGGATGAAATTGTGGAGATGAAGTTTCAAATTACTCTAGATTTCCTTCATAAAATGCTACTTACAGATTTATTGCGTCAACAATCCAACAATCCCTGTAATTTGTCCGTCCCATTCTGCAACTCGGAAGGGCCTTATTCAGACTTTGAGAATTAAAAGGTCGTTTAACACATGCAAACAGCTGTAAATTCTGGTATTGCCAGTGACAGTGTTGGCCTTCAAGCTTAAACAACACAGCTGCTTCTAACTTACGCAGTGACGTAACTTCGTCAGCATACCGATCTAATAATAGCGGCACTACCTACACCGTGCATAGTCGCTACACAACAAGTGGGGTGATTGGTAATTTCGATGTGGACTAAATTAGAAATTACTGCCCGATTCGCTTAATGCATTATGTCTTACACATAAACACATAAATACATATGATATATTACAGTAAAACAATACAATCTATTTTTTGCATTGTTAACCCTCCCTTATTGTTACCCCGGTTGAACGTGCTGCTGTTATGTGTGCCGGTGTAACGTGAGCCCCGCTATTCCGTAAGAATTGTAAGACAATATATAGCGGCTTGCGGGGCTCACGCTGCGGTATGAGCTCCACAAGTAGTAAGAATTGCAAGTCAGATATTAAATTCGACTAACTAGTGTAACCGCGCGTGTTTCTGCCACCTTCCTATTGGTAAATACACCATGCATACTTTATTAAAATTATTACGCAATACGCACACCTCTTACCGTAGTTATCGTATTTAAACATGCAATATATGTGGTTGGATTTCAATTTCACGGCGTGGAAATTATACATCCGCCTGTAAGAAGTGCAAGTCAGTGAGTATATCCGATTGATACAGTAATACTAAGTGGTTATATGCATGCCGTTTTATTGATAGAACCACAGTAGACATTTTTCTTGTATTTACGCAATGTCCGAACGTAGTACCGTAGTTACTCTAAAAATAGTCTCATATAAATGTTGCCAAATGTTGAACTATTCATATTTCTGGTAATTAATTGTGTTCAGTAGTGTGATATCGGGTCCGGGACGTTTCCCACTGAATGTGACATGATTACAAAACATTATATTACACTAGAAAGCAATGACGACTATTATATAGGGCGGAATTTCAATCCTCACGACGGGGACAATAAATACTCACCCGTGAGAATTGCAAGTCAAACATTAATGTGGCCTGTATAGTGTAACCCCGCGTGTTTCTGTCACTCTCTTGTTGGTAAAAACACGACGCATGCTTTATTCAAAGTATTACACAATACGAACACATCTCACCGTGTTTATTGTACTTAAATATGCATTATGTGTGGTTCGATTTCAATTCTCACGGCGGGGACAGTATACATCCGCCCCTTAGAATTGATAGTCAGTGAGTATATCTGATTCATAAAGTAAAACTGCGTTGTTGTGCAGACCGTTTTATTGGTAGAAACACAGAACATTTTTTCTTGTATTTTGCGCAATCTGCGAACGTTGTACCGTAGTTACTCTAATAAACAGTGTCCTATAAATGTTGCCAAATGTTGAATTATCCATATTTCTGGTAAATAATTGTGTTCAGTAGTGTGATCTAGGGTCCGGGAAGTTTCCCCAATGCACGTGACATGATTAGAAAACAATACTTTACAATAGAAAGCAATGGCGACTATTAAATAGGGCGGGATTCCAATCCTCACGGCGGGGATAATACATATCCACCCGTAAGAATTGCGAGACAAGTATTAAATGTGACTTATATAGTGTCACCCTGCGTGTTTCAATCACGCTCTCGTTGGTAAATACACCATGCATGCTTTATAGAATGTATTACGCAACACGCACACATCTTACAGTATTTATTTTACCGAAACATGCATGTTATGTGCTTGGATTCCAATCCTCACTGCGGGGACAATGCATAGCCACCCGTAATAATTGCGAGACAAATATTAAATGTGACTTATATAGTGTCTTCGTGCGTGTTTCAATCACTCTCTCGTTGGTAAATGCACCATGCATGCTTTATAGAAAGCATTACGCAACACGCACACATCTTACAGTATGTATTGTACTGAAACATGCATTTTGTGTTGTTGGATTCCAATCCTCACGGCGGGGACAATACATAGCCACCCGTAAGAATTGCGAGACAAATATTAAATGTGACTTATATAGTGTCACCATGCGTGTTTCAATCACTCTCTCGTTGGTAAATATACCATGCATGCTTTATTGAAAGTATTACGCAACATGCACACATGTTACAGTATTTATTGTACCGAAACATGCATTTTATGTGGTTGGATTCCAATCCTCACGGCGGGGAAAATACATAGCCACCCGTAAGAAATGTGAGACAAAAATTAAATGTGACTTATATAGTGTCACCGTGCGTGTTTCAATCACTCTCTCGTTGGTAAATACACCATGCATGCTTTATAGAATGTATTACACAACACGCAAACATCTTACAGTATTTATTGTACTGAAACATGCATTTTATGTGGTTCGATTCCAATCATCACGGCGGGGACAATGCATAGCCACCCGTAAGAATTGAAAGACAAATATTAAATGTGACTTATATAGTGTCACCGTGCGTGTTTCAATCACTCTCTCGTTGGTAAATACACCATGCATGCTTTATAGAATGTATTACACAACACGCAAACATCTTACAGTATGTATTGTACTGAAACATGCATTTTATGTGGTTGTATTCCAATCCTCACGGCGGGGACAATACATAGCCACCCGTAAGAATTGAAAGACAAATATTAAATGTGACTTATATAGTGTCACCGTGCGTGTTTCAATCACTCTCTCGTTGGTAAATACACCATGCATGCTTTATAGAAATCATTACGCAACACGCAAACATCTTACAGTATTTATTGTACTGAAACATGCATTTTATGTGGTTGGATTCCAATCCTCACGGCGGAGACAATACATAGCCAGACAAATATTAAATCTGACTTACATAGTGTCACCGTGCGTGTTTCAATCACTCTCTCGTTGGTAAATACACCATGCATGCTTTATTGAAAGTATTACGCAACATGCACACATGTTACAGTATTTATTTTACCGAAACATGCATTGTATGTGCTTGGATTCCAATCCTCACTGCGGGGACAATACATAGCCACCCGTAAGAATTGCGAGACAAATATTAAATGTGACTTATATAGTGTCACCCTGCGTGTTTCAATCACTCTCTCGTTGGTAAATACACCATGCATGCTTTATTGAAAGTATTACGCAACATGCACACATGTTACAGTATTTATTTTACCGAAACATGCATTGTATGTGCTTGGATTCCAATCCTCACTGCGGGGACAATACATAGCCACCCGTAAGAATTGCGAGACAAATATTAAATGTGACTTATATAGTGTCACCCTGCGTGTTTCAATCACTCTCTCGTTGGTAAATACACCATGCATGCTTTATTGAAAGTATTACGCAATATGTGCTTTATTGAAAGTATTACGCAACATGCACACATCTTACAGTATTTATTGTACAGAAACATGTATTTTATGTGGTTGGATTCCAATCCTCACGGCGGGGACAAAATTATGTTATGCCCATTCAAGTCCAATTCCTGTTGATGAAAGCACTGTATCACTATCACCATCAAAATATTCAATCAATCCCCACCCACAATATTAATGTAGTAGCCTAGGACACACTCCCCCAATCCAGAATGAAGATAAATGATATTAATTCAGTACTTGATTTGCACAATAAACATCTAACACATTTTAATAAAAACTTAACTTAACAGTATTTTCAGTTGCACGGTAAATGTCAAACAAAAAATATTAGCCAACTTCTACGTCCGAAAGGGGGAGATAATCCATGATGGAGGGTCGGATCAAAATCTAAATACACATTGCGCATCTACACATCATACCGAAGCTATATACCAAATATCAGGCGTATAGGTATCGAGGTGAAAGTTTTTCGACTTGCAGGATACGTGACAGAGGTACGTACAGACACTCGTGGAGAAAACAATATAATACCCATTTTGGTTTTCAAAAAGTGTGCATAATAAGTAGGAAGTGCCATTTAGTTATACCCACTGGTATCTTGCCAATTATTTGCGAGCCGTAGTTGCTACATGTTCGCAACTACTTGCCAATACATTTTTATTTGAATATCATGTTTAGATCTAGACTAGACATAGTATCAATGACTTACATCCCCATTTATCAACAGAGATTAATAGACATTGGCATTCTAGTCTATTTTTTTTTTTTTTCAATCGTACATTTTTCTGTCATTTACAAAAAGATTAAATGTATGGCAGGATAGAACAAAAACACTTTCTGAAACGAAACAGAAGGTCGAATCGAAAATCACTTTGCGCACATCTAGACGGGAATGCACAAGTTACTATCAGGTCGAGGAAACTCTTCGATTCCCGATCTAAAGAAATTCTCTCGATCTAAAGATTCAACTATATATCTCTTAATCAAGAGAAACAAAACATTTTTCTCATGTAGGAAAATATCCGCATGCACGATTACAGAAACAATAACACGTTGTAAAATAATTGTCAACAAACGTCTCCATTAGATTCATGCGCATAATGCGCAAATTTAACATTTTCAAACTTTATTTGTTTTAACAAAATAGGCTGTATTTACCATTGACGTGTTCTTCCGAGTCGACGTCATGATGCGGTCATGTACACTGGTGGAGGGTAATTCTGCGCACATAAGGACTTGAAAACAATCCATGGCAATTGCCGTGCAAAATATTATGTTACAATCGCTCTAACCTCACTAACAGTTCAAGCAACCGTTATGTAGGTCATATTTCAGAGAGTGTAGGACATAATCCCCCCCCCCCAGACATAATCCCCCTCATGATGTTTGACAGACGGACAAAATCCCCCCCGGACAAAATCCCCCAGTCAAAAATCCAGCTAGGAAAAAATCCCCCCCCCCCATTCAGATTCAAGGTAGGACATAATCCCCCCCAATGGTTTGGAGGTTTCGGTAAATTGATATAATAAAGTAATTATGAGTAAGTATGGCACTTGTGCTTAATAGTCAATGTTCAATAGATCAAAAGAGTTAATAAACTGTATCAATTGATGGACCCGCCACCCTGTTGGCTGAATGAGCCAATCTGATTGGTTCATTCCGTCATTTTGCGGGGCTCCGACATGGGGGTCCATCAATTGACACCATCACCAAATTTATTTAGATCAAGAGAATATCTCTTGATCGACGAGTTTCCCAGACCTGACTGTTTGCAACTAGTTTGGAAGTTATTGAACATTATTTCAAAATTTGGCTTTTATCTTTTATCCTTTTTTTTTAGTGGTGTAGAAGGTCTTCGAGCCAATTATCACCCATAACAAAGGCCCCATAAACTTAAGCGAAATCTCAATTTGACAGGTCGCACGAAAACAGTCACACACGGATAACGGTATACCTGGACGATGATTTTTGGGTTCATAAGGAAGGAGATGCAACTCATTTTCATCCAGATTATACGGCAAATACTTGACAGTACATAATACAGCAATATACACATGTTATGATTACATAAACATGGATATATTGATGGAATATGAAGCAAAATTACAAAATCAGAGACAAGAAGTCCGAAAGTTATCAGCGCGGAAGTGACCCCTGACCCAACAATGGCGACTGAATTAAAACGTGAGACGGAGCTCAAAAATACGCATGTATACCAGGCCCGGACGGGAAAGTAACTAAATTTAACATTTGGGACATTTTTATGCTCAGACGCATGTTAATTTCATTAAATCTTGAATTTTAGTCGATGACTAGCAATTCCTACACACCTGTCCCCGATTGCGATTGTACTTTCTGCGCATGCGCAGACGTATTTTTCTCTCAATCTTTACGTGAATAGCAAAAATTACATTATACCTGTACTATTTAGATCCCCGTATTGTTCGCCCTCCCTTATTGTTATTTCAGTTGAACGAGCTGCTGTTATGTGTGCCGGTACTATTTATATCCCTGTATTGTTCACCCTCTACTATTGTTGCCCCAGTTGAACGTGCTGCTGTTATGTGTGCCGGTACTATTTAGATCTCCGTATTGTTAACCCTTCCATAGTGTTACCCCAGTTGAACGTGATGCTGTTATGTATGCCGGTACTATTTATATCCCTGTATTGTTCACCCTCTACTATTGTTGCCCCAGTTGAACGTGCTGCTGTTATGTATGCCGGTACTATTTAGATCCCTGTATTGTTCACCCTCTCCTATTGTGACCCCAGTTGAATGTGCTGCTGTTATGTGTGCCGGTACTATTTATATCCCTGTATTGTTCACCCTCTCCTATTGTTGCCCCAGTTGAACGTGCTGCTGTTATGTGGCCCGATACTGTTTAGATCCCCTTATTTTTCACCGTCCCCTATTGCTACCCCAGTTGAACGTGCTGCTGTTATGTGTGCCGATACTATTTAGATCCCCGTATTGTTCACCCTCCCTTATTGTTATTTCAGTTGAACGTGCTGCTTTTATGTGTGCCGGTACTATTTAGATCCCCGTATGGTTCACCCTCCATTATTGTTATTTCAGTTGAACGTGCAGCTGCTATGTGTGCCGGTACTGATTATATGTCCGCACTGTTCACCCTCCCTTATTGTAATTTCAGTTGAACGTGCTGATGTTATGTGGAACTGTACTATTTATATCCCTGTGTTGTTCACCATCCCTATTGTTACCCCAGTTGAACGTACTGCTGCTTGCGTGCCGGTACCAATTATATCCCTGTGTTGTTAACCCTCACATATTGTTCCCCAGTTGAACGTGCTGCTGTTATGTGTCCCGGTACTATTTATATCCCTGTATTGTTCACCCTCCCCTATTGTTACCCCAGTTGAACGTGCTGCTGTTATGTGTGCCGGTACTATTTATATCCCAGTATTGTTCACCCTCCCTATTTTTCCCCAGTTGAACGTGCTGCTGTTATGTGTGCCGGTACTATTTATATCCCTGTATTGTTCACCCTCCCCTATTGTTACCCCAGTTGAACGTGCTGCTGTTATGTGTGCCGGTACTATTTAGATCACAGTATTGTTCACCCTCCCTATTGTTACCCCAGTTGGACGTGCTGCTGTTATGTGTGTCGGTACTATTTAGATCCCAGTATTGGTCACCCTCCCTATTGTTACCCCAGTTGAACGTGCTGATGTTATGTGTGCCGGTACTATTTATATTCCAGTATTGTTCACCCTCCCTATTGTTACCCCTGTTGAACGTACTGCTGTTATGTGTAACGCTACACCTTAGATCCCCATATTGTTATCCTAGTTGAACGTGCTAGTGTTATGTGTGCCGGTACTATTCTCATCCACGTATTGTTCACCCTTCCATAGTGTTACCCCGGTGTCAAAATGGGGTGGGGGTACAGTGCGACATATTGACTGGAGCTTGTTTGAAATAAAATTGACACGTGTCGCTTGTTTCCAGTTGACTGTACTGGTGTGCTGTGTCCTGGTGCTACAAGCTAGTGCCTACCGACTGGAGCGATCTATTAATGATACGTGTGGTATTGACGGGTCGGAGCCCGAAAATGTGAGTACCGACTGGAGCGATCTATTGGTGATGAATGTGGTTTAGACGGGGTTGATAGTGAAATTGTGAGTATCACATACACATTCGCTTAGAAAATAATGACTATGTAGTAAAACATTCATGCAGATTCAATGTTACAAAAGAATGCTGGTGTTCATAATATTATAATCTGAAGATCATTCATCGTAGTACTAAAATTCCATTTTAATATCATATCATTTATTAACTGGCTAGCAAACATAACAAACCTAGCTCAGCCTACATATAACCATCTCTACATATTTAAACAATATGAAAATACTTATTGAAATATACACACTTAACAACATTTTATATTTTGTTAAGACACCAAACTCGTGTACACATTTGCTAGCCTGTTCTAATAACATAGTATTACATTTATATTACGTCTTTAACATTATATTTCACTTGGCAAAATTGGAGGTAGCACATGCGTATTCAATGCAATAAATTTACTTTTAACTAAAGAAAATAGCGGACTCTAAAGTGGGTTAGGGTTAGGGGGTTGGGTTAGGTTTAAGATATTTAATAATTTAACACGATGGCATATGCACTGCGACAGAGTCTTCTCGGCAAAGAAACATAATGTTGGAACAACTTTAATTTATTATACGGACTACTTTATACCATCTACAAAGCGTCATATTAAACATACTAATTCTCACATATTGGAATACAAAGACTGTATATTTCCTAGCTGGTGACTATACGCACTACTTTATACCATCTGCAAAGCGTCATTGGAATACAAGGACGGTATAATTCCTAGGTGGAGCAGCGTTTCGTGTGGCTTATTTCTGGACATATAAAATCCACCCACTTCACTCTGTAAACCGAGCGGAGAAGACAGAACACAGTCATACAGTATGTTCATATTTCTGCAACGAATATGGCATACATATATGTGTTCATCGAGTGGTGTGAAATGTCCATATATGTCACTTCTATTGCGAAATAAGATATATTCCATTTATTTATTAATGTATATTCCCAAATAAATCACATTGGTCAGTTGTTAGATTATATAGCCAGGCACGGATCCAGACGGGGCGTGTCCGGCGTACGCCCTCTCTAAAACATTTGGAGCTAAGATGTTAACCCACTTATGTATTTGGAAAGAGATGATTATTTTAATTCTTATTTCTCACCCGAATTGTATGTTGTTACCACTCAATTGAACCGTCTCGTCGAGACGGTTCAATTGAAAGGTTACCACATATACTTTTAATGAGAAATGACAAAAATTGCAATAAAAATTGTTTGCATTTTAGGAAAGTTGTAGTTGTGAACACTAACTTTTGCAATCTACTCCAGACGATACTGGATCAGATTTCAAGACGGAAAGTTGACGGCAGTGTATATTTCAATTCCAATTGATAATCCACGCCCCCCCCTCCCCCCCCCCCCCCCCCCCCCCCCCCCCCCCCCCCCCCTCCTAGATCTAAATCCTGGATCCGCACTTGATAGCAATGTGTATTGACATATCAGCCTACTTCAGTTTAAACGACTGCTCGTGTGAATGTGGATATATCGGAACTACTGATAGTTCATCACTGTTGTTCAGTTGATCCATGACAGCATATTAATTTTCTTAACATAGTACAGCTGTGTAACTCCTGGGTATTTATCTAATAAATTGATATGTTTAACCGTCTTTTATTCAAATTTCTAACCAGTGTTGCATTTATGTAAGTACATGTACATACAATGTAGTGGTGTTATTTTTCATTTCTCATTTAATACCTTTTTATATACCATAGTTTGTAGTGTAGTACCCATTGTTAGGTTGTATATCATATCTGTTGGCATGTACGTATGTAAACGTGCACATGTATATATATTTCCATGTGTCACCATTGTAGTGCGGCATATACGAGGTGTGCGAAGAGCCCGACCCGTGCCATCCTCCACCTCATTGTATGTGGACATGTCAAGCTCGTAAGTAATTTAAGCTTATTTTGATCTCACCATTTTCTCTATGCTCGCGATGTGACAGAAACGAACTTATCGTCTTTGCATTATGTGTAGATCCAACCCACCATGCCAATACATGTATGCAATATTTACCAATGACTGTATTGTTCGCCATTTTATTTATTAAGTGTATAATACATGTGTTTGTGAAAGACGGCACATGAGAAGCAATCACATAAGGCAATGGGAATATTTGTTATATTGCCCATAATACACGCCATTTATACGTTTTTATAGATTTCCATAGACTTT
Organism: Conchocele bisecta; assembly: GCA_029237695.1. Lineage (NCBI taxonomy): Eukaryota > Metazoa > Mollusca > Bivalvia > Lucinida > Thyasiridae > Conchocele > Conchocele bisecta. The sequence goes on along the minus strand of CM055276.1, from coordinate 87,900,375 downwards.
ACACGGGGCCACAAGAAGGGTACAATTACCTTAAATTAATAGTAAGATGACTGGTTCCTATCGAATGCATATCTTGTAGTCTATGGCGTGGCATATTGATGCAGCACACACATTTATATTCCAGTTCCACCATGTTATCTATGCGACTCGCCACGGGAGAGACTGCACAACCATATGGAATGTGACGTGGACGTGTGTGTCTGTAGCACGGGGTATTACCACCCATCTGCTGATCCCTGTGACCCCTGTGAAGGTAAACCATAGCGCTGTTAGAACCACCACAAATCATAAAATAAGATGTTCCACAGTATGAGAATGCTTTGACTTTGTTACAAATTATAGGATAACAGTCGATAATGACCACGTGACAAGAAACAGACAATCAATTTATCATATTAAGGGTATTTATTATATACGCACTTTCGTTTCCCATTGAAACACAATGGAATGCAAGCCGTCAATATTTCTCCAAACTAACGTCTCTTGAGTTCATGTTGGTCAGTTCGGGAACTAGATTTCACCTCGCAAAATAGTGCCTTCGATATCACCACTAATTTGCTTATTTTTATTTAATTATGTCTCATATGTATTTGAGGCGCATATAAGATGCGAGTGATATACCTATATAATACATGTTATGTTTGCTTTTGTGTGCTAAATTTATGTTATTGCAAACGTGTCCTTATGCCAGTTAACACTGTATTTCCCAGAAGCGCGTTTAGTGGACTTAGCCGTCTTCTTCCGCAAATCCCGTCAATTACATTATGCACGTGAACGGCTTCCTAGCGACACATATTATATGTTACGCCAAGATATGATATGTGCCTGCAATTAACTATTTAGAGCTATCATTAAATAGTTAGATCTAGCATTCATTATTTGAGTTTATGTAGATTTGGCGTTCCATACATGTAGTGAGCTCTGTCAGAGATGTGCGTTCATGCCCGTCACAATATTTGTAGACATCAAGGAATGTGAACGTCACCTTGACCACTGTGACCCCCACGCCTCGTGCTTGGACGACTGCCGTGGCTCCTACACATGCACGTGCAATCGTGGGTACTTCGGCAATGGCTACTGGGGACACTGTTATCGTAAGTATCGACACGATTAAACATGCGATTGTTTAAGTAACTGAAATTAATCAGATGAATGTCATCGTTTGGTAACGGTATAGCTTGCAAACTACGATAACCCCAATACCGACACCGTACAGCCCCAGTCACACTGTCAGGTATCAATGCCTAAGTATTATTCTGTTTCCCACCCGCACAGATTGCCAAACATTGGCTCCGTTTTTAGGAGGGATTAGGTTTTACCAGGTTTCTAGTAGGTTTCCATTATGCGTTGCAGGGCTTTACTTCGTATCTCCCCGTCTGACATGTGACAGGCCGGGTATCCTAGCGACCCATTGTCAGGATTTCACTAGGGATCAGTAGGTTTTCACTACGTTTCACTACGTTTCACTACGATTCACTACGATTTACTAGGGATTGCTACATGTATGTAATGTCAGCAATTACTACGAGATCGGCAAACCTGAATTACGTTGCCGCATTGAGAAGCCCAATTAAAAACGTAGTAATATACGTAGTAAAAGGTAGTAAAACGTACTGGATACGGCTATATACATAATAGTGATTGCACTCGCCATGCTGTTTTCGATACACGTAGCTTATACGTACTAAAACGTATTGAAACGTATTAGATACGTACAAATCGTACTTAGCCATACCTGCTGAAACATAATAAAACATAAAAATAAAACGCAACAAGATGTAGTAACAAGAATTCCGCGGAATCAAATGTCTCGCCTTGTTCCGCCTTAACCTTGACCCTGATGCCCGATAAAAAAAATTAATAGACGTATATCCATCTACATATCATATTAAAGGTATGTATACAGTTTGATGACTGTAGCTGATAAGGTGTAATGACCGTAACACGAAAACTCAGCATTGAATGATGACGCCGCAGCCGCCGACGACGCCGCCGCCGCCGACGACTCCGGAAAAGCAAACCCTATGTCTCGCTTTCCGCTTTCGCGGGCGAGACAAAAAGTAGTAAAGCGTAGGAAATACGTAGTAGTACCTAGTGGGCCGCCAGTTAAGCTAAGTACGTATTTGTACGTATCTAATACATTTTAATACGTTTTAACTACGTTTTAATACGTTTTAATAGGTATAAGCTACGTATTTCGAAACCCCACGTTAATGTTGAATATGTCCAAAAGGGGAACAATCATCATTACGTACATAGCCATATCTAATACGTTTCGCTTTAATACGTATATTGCCGTTTTACTACGCATTAAAAGCGTAGTAATACATTACCTGACAGTGTGACTGGGGTTTTAACAACGACAACCGTATGCTACGGCAATGCACCTGAATAGTAAGACATGTTTCTCTAATACCAGACACATTCTACAAGAGTGTGGCGTTGTTTGTGATGCCCGTGATTATAAAACGCATAACACATTCTGATCACGTCCTCACAATATAAACTCGAAATCAGAGCTCAGCCTCAGCTGGTTCCAAAAATACATTCTTAGCAGTAATGAAGTCTTACTACCGCTGCCTCGGCCAATCATACATGTATTGATTTTTATGAAGTGAAACCTCTCTAAACGGGGCACACCGGGAAAATCAGGCATATGCCTATTCTGGGACATACTTATGTATTTTACAATCATGAACATGCAGGATTATCTGAGATGCACTATCAAGAATCCTCTCAAAATGGGATCACATATTATATTGGTGTCCGGTGTAGAGAGGTTCCACTGTACGAGTACAGCCTAGTTGCTGCGGCCAAGGTCGACGTCACGGTCGTGGGTAAGGTCATGAACGATCTACAAATGTGCATAACGTGAGGCACAGCGGTACATGTATTTATCTTTGTTCCAGATCACCACCACAGCTCGAGCAGCCATGGTCACCATCGTCGCCGTGGTCACCGTCATGGTCATCGCCATGGCGGCCACAGACACAGCGGAAGTGGCAGCGGTAGCAGCGGTGGCAGCGGTGGCAGCGGTGGGATGGACCTCAGTATCGAGAACAACGTGAATGTCGGCGGCGGTGGCCACTCCGGCAGCAGCGGCTACTCCGGCAGCAGCGGCCACTCCGGCAGCAGCGGCCCCTGGTAGAGAGGTTTTCCTCATGGGCGACACAACGACAACGAACCGAATGCACGATCAACGACGCTTACCTAACTTTTACCTTACCCGACTCCAGTGAACATAAAGTTTTCTGTGCGCGACTGTATACTAGCGTGGTCGCTATTGGGAAGTTACGGCAAATCAACAACAACGTGCTCAGGCAATATTATAATCACTGGTTCTGATATTCCCTTCCCTAACCCTTGCATCAGAAAAAAATAAATAAAATTATATTAAATTAATGGCCTTATTGCACATTCAAATTTTGTCAGCAATTTCAATAAGAAAAGAGCGAATAACGGTTGCATATATCGGAAATCTCACTACAACTACTCTAACGCATTTTTTGCACGAATCACATATTCCGTCGTCCATTTTGAAAAGGGGAAAATAATGCATAAAATGTGCGTCGACTTCCGCGTAAACAACGAGTGAACACATAGAACAAATAATTTACACGGACGCCGATGGACACCAGTGTAGTATTTCCGTTATTCAAACATGTATTATATAATATCCTATTGATTACACTTCTACGTTGGATGTATGTGTATATCAGTCTAGTATGTCGTCGGACTACATGACGGACCTCTGCTGTGAACATTAATACAATGATTTCTTTCCCGGGTTTCCCTGGTTTCGACGTCACGTTGTTCGACGTCAACCATGACGCTATGTAAACTTTATGAAATCCAAATTACCCAGCTGTTTCTATGAACTACATGTAGATGTATTTGAGTGCATGTGTGAAAGTTGCTCAAGCTTATTAACACTGTCGAGACACTCTCCAATATTACAAATAACTTTATTACGTTCACCCTTAAATAACTGTACTGGATTTGATATGGTAATTTTGAAACTAATCCAACCATCATAAAATCGTTTTCAGATTAGTCCAATTATGAAAAGGGGTATTTTTTAGTGTCTAAAGAATTTAGAATCCGGAATATCTAACTTTGATCTAAAATAAAACCGCATGAACCACAGGTGGAAGACTCGGACATAGGACCTGATAAATGACTCATTTGTAAACCGTTACCCCACCCACCAACCTTCCGTACAATAGACACTATAGCGTGTTCAAGGTAGGAAAGAGCTTGGAAAAATGTCGTAGTTTCGGAACCTCAAACACCACACATCTCGATTTTTCTGCTGACTTATGTCTCTGGGAATCGATAAATGTCTTATGTCTTCAAATGTATTCACTTCAATGATCTGCTTTAAGCATTTCGTTAGTTACGGGCAAATTAGCTACCACAGCCAATGCGATAATTGTGTGTACGAAAGAATGTCACACATTTTTGTGGGCTGTGGAAGCATAAATTACGTGTAAAATCTTGCTGAAATCCCATTACAGTCTCAACATATTGACGTGAATGACTGGAATAAACATCAGTAATCTGACTAATAAGTGTCATTCACTAACATAGAATGATGTAAAACGTGCGTTTGTTTTGAGATGCGTTCCAACATTTCGACATAACCTTCCGTGAACTTTACTTTCCGATTTCCTTTGTTATATTCTCAGAATGATCAATAATGACGTCACGGGAAACTCTAAACTGGAGCGTTACAAATACTACAACCAATCAGGTGGCGATGTGTGTGTGGTATTCTTTCGGAAAGAGATATTTCTCTGTAACGTTGGTAGCTAAAACGTGTGTAACTAACAATATACTAAACATAGATGTTTAAAGTGAATATATTTGGGGACCTAAGTGATTTATTATTTGCCAGAGGCGTACGTCAGGAGCCCGAAACTAAGCCTGTCTATGTCATTTTCCAAGCTCTTGCCCACCTTGAAAGGCTATACTGTATACTGTAAGGAAATGGTTGGGTGGCGTAACGTTTTTATCAAATGAGCCATTTATTTGGTCCTAGGTCCGAGTCTTCCACCTGTGGCATGAACATGTAAATTAGTTATTGACACGCATTTTAGACACTATTAATCTTATGTCAATGCGTGAATAAAAATAGCAAGAATAAAGTTACTGTCTGTTTCACGCAAGCTGCCCAGATTTTACGGCCATATAAACAAATCAAAAACAATATTTTATTCGATAATATTATTTTTTATAAAAATTTACCTACTTTTTTTTTCGTGAAATTTGGTCCAATATTGATTTTATTGCGAAACTATTTTCCCCATGTTAAATCCCATGTGGATTTTCTTTTCTAATTTCAGAAACAGTGGACCGATTTTCAAAATTTATCTTTTATTGTCTTCGTTAGGTCATTTCGAAGCTATCTAGCCAGATTTCGGAATCCAAATATTTTCGTTTTTTTTGGCTATCTCCCAGCTCCTCCACTTCCTTTTCCCCCATGTTTAATTTCTATAGACAAATCAAAAATTTTCGTAATAATATTTGACCAAATTTCACGAAATAAAAAGAAGGCTCATTTTTAAATTTTGATAAAATTTAATATTATCGAAAAAAATATTGTTTTTTGCATTGTTTATATGGCCGTAGAATTTGGGCAGGTTTCGTGAAACAGACATTTTTTAGTAGTGTTATCTGGCTCCGGTATGACCACAATTTCACATTGCCGATTTCCTAAGATATTTATTTCTGAAATAAAACTGTAGTGACGTCGACATGTTCTGTCAGTTTACGACATAATTTACGGAACATATGTCTGAGTCTCGAGATGTAATGTACATTCCCGTGAACATCCAGCCACGGCTTAGGTTAAAGTTCGTTGACAAAATTCACGTTAGTCAGTAATTGTACTTAAGCGTGTAATATACGTCAATATACGCCAATATACATGCTAAAAGTGATAATAAACATGAAACTCATTAGATTGCATTGTTGTTCATTCTGTAATAGCTGGACGAGAGTGGAGAGTGACGTTGGTTCTGAATATCTTCCACATATCCAGGTCTTTGACTGGGGAACATAGACGTAATATATTACTAAGTTGCCGTCAGTAACTCTGCATAACTCCCGTACCGTCCGTTAGCATATGCTTACTGTACGAGAGTAACCTTCCGCTACTAAGTATTACTCTGAACAGTTATTGTTGGCGTTGGTGAACAACACTAGGAAAGAAATTATACCTTTATATAATCTGGCATGTGTTCAGTCTCCTATGGACATTTAACATATGCTGGTCTCCCTTTATTAAGTGAGTTGTCTTTGACAAATAAAACACTGAATCCGAGATGGCCACAACCTCGAATACCTTATATAAGACATCTGCGTAATTGCACGAGATACGTTTACAAAATTTACAATATTTTCCGTAAATGGCGTCAACAGTTGACTTTATTTATGAAAACTATTATAAATTTTGTAAACGTATTTAACACAATTTCGCAAGCGTCCGAAGGTACAAAATCACATGGCGTGTCTCAATTATTTGCACCCAAGTAAGCTGGCTATGAATAACGTGGCCGTGACTACTCATCTGGAGGATTGTCCCCAAAATGAATACAAAACGTCCCCTACCGATATAATTTTGCTCTCACAGTATGTATGTCATGATTTCAAATACACCATATGCATACGAGAGTGTAGCTCACTATGACGAGGTGTCTATTTGAAGACTGATATGTAAGTGTAAACGTCATCTCTACTAGTTCACGGTACATGTACTCTCAAATAATACGGCTATATAAACATTGCAAACACAATGTTGTTTGGATGATGTTAAATTTTATAAAAAAATTAGAATCTCAGCTTTATTTGTCAAATATAATAAACCAGTGTATGTAAATTACCTGTAGGTGATTGGGCTTGGAATGTGACAGTAATATACAGCAAAACAGTCATTATAGTGTGTTTTTCATTTTTTTTCATTGATATTGGCTTCCTAATGGACAATTAATAAGTTCGGCAAAGTGGCGCGACATCGCGACGCTGTTCCAAATTTGCCAAAATTAGGCGTAAGTATATTGTTTTCGCATATCGGTATAGTACCAATACACTAGTACTCAGAAAACATTGTTTTTTCTTTCCTCCTGTGTCATAAAGAAAATGGTTAGCTATAACACTATTTAGGGTAATGTTATGTGATTGTATGGAGATTTGTGCTTTTAATTCATCATCTATTAAAATTCTCCATAGTTCTGTAGTAGCTCAATTTAAGGCAGAATGTGGACAGTCACATGGTGGAGTTACACAGCTGCTGTGTGACAACCATTTGAGATATTTGCTCCAAACTTGGTACTGTATCCAGGAATAGAAGCTAGCTTTGAATAGTGAATATTGTAGAATGATTTGTTGTGGGACTGGTACACTTATAAGGTATGCCTAGGCCCTATGTGAGATATGTTTTTGTTGTAGAATTTGAAGTTGGAAGTTTATGTTTCTTGTAGCTATGTCTCTGGGAACATAATTTAAAGTTACTGCGACAAGAGCAATCGAGCCGACTCCACGATGCAACACATTTGTTCTTTTTGTATCGCAGACGGACAGTTATTGGCTTCAAAATCTTCTAAAACTTGATTTCTCAGCTTTATTTGTCAAATATAATAAACCAGTGTATGTAAATGGCCTGTAGTTGATTGGGCTTGGAATGTGACAGTAATATACACCAAAACAGTCATTAGAGTGTGTTTTTTGTTTTTTTCATTGATATTGGCTTCCTGATGGACAATTAAGAAGTTCAGCAAAGGGGCGCGACATCGCGACGCTGTTCCAAATTTGCCAAAATTAGGCGTAAGTATATTGTTTTCGCATATCGGTATAGTACCAATACACTAGTACTCAGAAAACATTGTTTTTCCTTTCCTCCTGTGTCATAAATAGAGAATAGTAGGTTAGTGCCGTGAATGGGAAAAAATATCTGGCAAGGCTCAGGAAACGGGATGGGCGAGGCTTTGCCGAGCACATCCCGTTTCCATGCCGCGCCAGATATTTTTTCCCATTCATGGCACTAACCTACTATTCTATTTATCCCGTCAACACCTACAAATGGCTGTAAAATGCAAAAATAGTATTGACTGGATATCAAAAATGTTTCACGGCACCGTGTTTCACGGCACATACGCACTGTGTTGACGGGATAAAGCAAATTTCTTGACTGACCGTTCCAAGCCAATACCCTTTTGTCTGTCGACCATTCCAGAGTGGCATACATGTTGGTATAGTTTGAGTGACGAGTCTTTATATGTAGAATGGTTAGCTATAACACTATTTAGGGTAATGTTATGTGATTTTATGGAGATTTGTGCTTTTAATTCATCATCTATTAACATTCTCCATAGTTCTGTAGTAGCTCAATTTAAGGCAGAATGTGGACAGTCACATGGTGGAGTTACACAGCTGCTGTGTCACAACCATTTGAGAAATTTGCTCCAAACTTGGTACTGTATCCAGGAATAGAAGCTAGTTTTGAATAGTGAATATTGTAGAATGATTTGTTGTGGGACTGGTACACTTATAAGGTGTGCCTCCTATGTGAGATATGTTTTGTTGTAGAATTTGAAGTTGGAAGTTTATGTTTCTTGTAGCTATGTCTCTGGGAACATAATTTAAAGCTACTGCGACAAGAGTAATCGAGCTGACTCCACGATGCAAGACATTTGTTCTTTTTGTATCGCAGACGAACAGTTATCGGCTTCAAAATCTTCTAAAACTTGATTTCTCAGCTTTATTTGTCAAATATAATAAACCAGTGTATTTAAATTACCTGTAGGTGATTGGGCTTGGAATGTGACAGTAATATACACAAAAACAGTCATTATAGTGTGTTGTTCTTTTTTTTCATTGATATTGGCTTCCTGATGGACAATTAAGAAGTTCAGCAAAGGGGCGCGACATTGCGACGCTGTTCCAAATTTGCCAAAATTAGGCGTAAGTATATTGTTTTCGCATATCGGTATAGTACCAATACACTAGTACTCAGAAAACATTGTTTTTCCTTTCCTCCTGTGTCATAAAGCAAATTTCTTGACTGACCGTTCCAAGCCAGTACCCTTTTGTCTGTCGACCATTCCAGAGTGGCATACATGTTGGTATAGTTTGAGTGACGAGTCTTTATATGTAGAATGGTTAGCTATAACACTATTTAGGATAATATTATGTGAGTTTATGGAGATTTGTGCTTTTAATTCATCATCTATTAAAATACTCCATAGTTCTGTAGTAGCTCAATTTAAGGCAGAATGTGGACAGTCACATGGTGGAGTTACACAGCTGCTGTGTGACAACCATTTGAGATATTTGCTACAAACTTGGTACTGTATCCAGGAATAGAAGCTAGTTTTGAATAGTGAATATTGTAGAATGATTTGTAGTGGGACTGGTACACTTATAGGTTAGAAGACACGAAATGGTGGGAAATCGCCCAGGGTGTATGCAAAATTTGACGATATAAAAAAATAGTGCGGGTGTTTTGATGTCACAGACACCGTCTGCCTGCAAATCTTGATCCATTACTACCCAGTTTCACTCTTACTTTGAACATCTTAACAAATGTGTGTTTTTTTGGCAGCACACGAGAGTCGCCGCCATTGGAGACGATTTTCATGTCCCGTCAAAAAGTATATTTCATTAAAAAAAGTGATAAACATAAATATAAGCAGACGACATTTGTTTTCGTTTCTCGAACTGTGAGAGCTGGAAGGTCTATATAAATAGCCACCGTCTGAGAGATGGGACCTTACAACATCTGTTTTTCATTATATACGGTATTCATTTGGGTCATTCTTGTTGTAGGAATACAGGTACTGTAGATGTTTTTATTGTCTCAAACATGTGATGCAATGTCAAATACTTGACAGGAGAATGGTGTAGGCCCTGATCAGACTGCGCGGATGTGCATGCTGATACGAGCCTGCACTGATTATATATTCTTTGGAGTACCTTTCAGAGACGGTGAGCAAACTACGAACAGTTGAACAAAAATAACTTGTATAACGCCATGCTTATTATTCCACAGTTTTAAATTATTGTTAGCTTGAAACATTGCCGCTGTGCATTACTGGGGTGTGTTTTTAGAAAAGTATGGAAACTGTAGCAGACATGTCGGATAAACTCTCAAAAACCCGCATAGCACTTATACATGTATGTTAGATCTATACTGGTCGCAGAATTTCATAATACCATTATCTAGGAAACGACGTATCAACATGTTTACCTATTTGCAAGCGGATACAATGTTGTGTATGAACATCCATATCTGTATTACATGTTTGCTTTAATTTCGCAAATATTTCGCTGAAAGCAAACATAACTGCATTTAAATAAAATAAAAAGGAAGTTGATATTATGTACAACACACACACATATTCTGCTCACAAACGAAAACAATCAGCAGATATGGATGAAAAAAAAGACGTTAAGTTTTTACATATAATGTTGGCCTTACTTGTGTACATGCGTGCGTGAGCTGAGTGTGTGAGCGTGTGTGTGTGCGCGCGTGTGTGCGTGTGTGTGTGAGAGTGCGTGCGCGTGTGTGTGTGCGGGAGGGTGTCTGTGTGCGTATGTGCGTGTGCTGTCTGATTTGTTGTTATATTTGTTTAAACATTGACATCCCTCATCACTGATGAAACATATATATTATTGAATTTTGACCTTTGAATAGTAAATGCATTTTCCTCAATCCGAATGCAACCTATTTCAATTATTACTACACATTACCCATACCGACCTCTTCCTTATATACTATATCCTAGCCTATATGAATATAAAACTAACCATCCTATATGTGATACTTCATGGAAACGGCCACTATTCGTTATATGCCAATACAATATTGTGTATAGTAATCATGTAGTTTGTGAATGCAAAAATATAAACAATACAACCAATGGACACACACTTATGTAGCTTCAATGAAAACGGGCTTGGGGATAAAATCAAACGTACACAACTATTTTCGTGGTTGTGTCGCGTGACACGTGCATTCTTGTACATTCCGGATTTCCGTATAATTGTATATTTGTGATGTATGGTACTGTTTTGTATTGTTGTGCGTACTATTGATTTCACATACCTGTGATTCCGCATACCTGTGATTTCACACACCTGTGATTTTTACATACCTGTGATTTAGCATGTACATTTGCCATGTACAATGTGCGTGTAATAACGGGGCTTATGTTGTATTGGTGGAAATACGTTTATGCGTGTCCTTTTTGCGGATTTAAACACACGTCCATTTTATGAGCAATTTTTTACTGATGTCACGCCATATTTGCCACAGACTATGCATGTGGGTGGTAGAGAACTCGTTGACTGCGTGTGCTGGTTTCGCTAGAGAAAAGACCACTTTTAGTATTACGGACGTCCACTGTCCGTGCCGGCCGAGTTTGTCCGCGTGTCAGTTGTTCACCATATAAGGGACCTTCTGTAGGTGAAGCCAGTATATATCGCAGACCATACCATGGTCTGCCCTGTTATGTATGCTACGGGTTAGTGTTTCAGCATAGCCTGGTACTGGCCAACACGGATATATCAGATCCCATACTGGTGATGCTTTGTGTCGTGATATTTCCGTAAATGACCACGATATTTTAGTTTAGTATGTGCTACTCTCTCATTTGAGTGTAGAGCCCGTAGTACCGATATGGACGGGTTTGGCGGGGCCAAATAGCTACACTCGTATGTCGAGACCAGTCGAGTCCATTTCGCATTGTGAGATCTGGGTCTATAGTGTGCAGATTTATGGTAGTGTGGGATAAACCATGTTGGATGGTATTTATTCTGCGAGGGCTGTACACTAGTTTGGTTGAATTTATGGCGTGGGAACATATATTTATGCCAAATATAACCCACAGGTGAAATGCCAAAAGCCATGGTTTTGTAATATTTATGTGAGATGTCGAACGAGGGGTAGGCATATTCATTATTCCGTGCGTGGTTTCACTGGTGCGTATATAAGCGATGTCTCGCTATGTGTTGGTGGGACACATATTTTATTTTCTGGTAACAGAAGAATAGTACTGTATTCACCAATGACACGGAGGATTTTGGTATGTACCTACAACATTTTATTTCAGCTGTGATTTGCCGTTGTTCGATTCCCGTTTTAGTCCGTTGTGCATCCTGTCTGTCTGTCTGTGCGTATTCGTCCAGTAATTGGAGACACATTTCATTTTTGTAGCCTCTTGAGATCGCTGCAGCGAGCCACATTGGACGTTTTGGTCCACTCGTTGAGGGCAGACCCCAGTCAGTGCAGAGTACCAGGTCGTCCGAGTGTCCGTACGTCTGTCTGGCGCAGTGTGTGTAGCAGCTCCGGGTATGTTTCATTATGTAGTGTTTCTACAATATATACTTGATGGGCGTATGTCTATGCACGTACTGTGCAGTTGTACATGTTGTACATATGATTATATAACTGGTATTAATAATCAACACGTATACATATATTGTTACTAACTAATTGTATTCATTCATACGCAGTGTATGCTACTGAAGCAGGTAAGTGAGTGTATCAGCGCCTGGCTGCGGAGGTGTATATATCTCTGGTATGGGACCAATAGTAGACTTGCTACAAGTGTTATAAGTAAACTTGCTACATCTCCTTTCTTCTGAATAAGTTCATGTTTTTATTGTTTCACGTTGTTCATGAATCATACACCCTGGTGTTGTGTTGATCGTCAAGTGTTAATTAATCCACGGAATTTACTGTTAGCTGGAATTTTTTTATTTCTTGATAACGTGGATGTTTATGTGTTTATGATATCAGTACTTGTGGCACATGGCATTTCTCGCGGCTAAGATTACATGTACATGGCTGAAGTATTATTTTCACTTTCACATGAGAATATACGAACTACCAACTAGACATTGTACTAGTGATACGAATAAAACATATACTGAGCAAAACTAGAAACGTCCCTCCATGTTTAAGGAAAGATTCATCAAAAACCAAAAGGGTTACTTTTAAAAATCAAAATGGAAAAACAAGTTCATTCATTTCTGTATCAAAGCCAATAAATTGCATTTGGATATCTTGTTAAATATTCGAGAGATAACCGGCCAAGGGCGGTAGGGGTCAAAATCAAAAATCACAAAAACTCAGAAATGTGTTACTTAATGTTTAGAGATGGAATTTCAATAAGTAATGTGGCAAATTCAGTAAATCTCGTTAGTACCGAGTGTGGCCACCATTTGCATGAATGCATGCAATGATCCTACGCCGCATCGACGTGACGTAACGCAATACCAGTGCGTTGGGCAAATTCCTCCATTCCCGTTGTAACGCCCGTGTAAGATCGCGAACATTGTCAATCTGATGGTTAGCTCGTGCTTTGCGGCCCAGCTCATCCCATATGTGCTCAATGGGATTGAGATCGGGGAGACCGCGGGCCATGGCACGACGTCGACGTTGTTTTGCTGTAAGTATTGAGTGGTGACCCTGGCTACGTGAGGGCGGGGCATTGTCGTGCATCAATGTCACACCAGGACCATGCTGACGGATAAATGGTAAGGCATGTGCATTTAGCACATCTGCAACATAACGTTGTGCATTGATGTTGCCCTGTACAACAACCAAATCTGTCTTCCGGTTTCCCATGATCCCACCCCAGACCATTACGCTCCCTCCCCCAAACCTGTTCTTCTCAACAATGCAACAATCGGTGAATCTTTCATTTTTACGCCTGTATACCCGTAATCTTCCGTCAGCATGACTAACTGTGAACCGAGATTCATCGGTGAACAAAACTCGGTTCCAGTCAGCCCTTCTCCAGTTCAGATGACGTCGCGCCCATAACAGTCTGGCAGCACGGTGACGTTGGGTCATTATCTGACCAGTGTACGGGCGGTGTGCCCGGATTAGGTTGGGCGTTACGACGTAACCGGTTGCGAATGGTCTGCCCTGAGACACCGTATCGCCTAGCAGTGACTGTGGCTGCCAATCGACGTTGACGTAAGTGCGTCAACGTAATGTAACGATCGGCTCTAGCCGTCGTTACACGAGGCCTACCAGGTCGCTGCCGGTCGTGAACAGCCCCAGTCTGCTGGTACCGGGCTGCAAGACGATCAATCGTCTTCCGACAGCAACCAAACCGAGGCGCGACCGCCCTGGCGGCCATCCCACCCGCAAGCATCCCAATTGCCTGATTTCGCTCGTTTTCGGAAAGCCGTGGCATATCGAAAACAGTGAAAAATTAAAAAAGTTTTTTAATTTTCCGAATAGCCCCTATCGCATGAATGGTACGACATGAACTGAATCACCTTATTGATGACAAGTATAGCGTGCACGTGCAAAAAGTGGAAATCAACGTTCCGGTCACTGGCCGGTATGTAAACCGTGTGTATCGGCTAAACTCTACACGATCGTATTCTGAACATCGCCACAGTTTAAAATACATGTACTTTGAACATGTGGTACATACATAGACAGAGCTACACCGGCTATAAAACAGGGACGTTTCTAGTTTTGTTGAGTATACATGTTAAAAAACACAATATTATAATATCTTGGTAAGAGATTATATAGTTATGTTTTTTAGAAAAAATATATATTCAGTTTTGCAATGTGATCTAATACGACCACTGATAACCATTTATCCTACTACAACTTCACTTTTGCCATACAGGGTCACTGAGGTATTTGTTAGGATGTATAGTTCTACCGGACCTGGTTGTGTATGCTGGTGGATGGGTTGCATTAGAACAAGGTACATTTTGTACTGGAGGTTGACGTGGCTCAACATTGTGTGTGTTATGTCGCGTACTTTGAAATCGAAATCAAAAGCTTTCGTTAGACTGGTCTTTCGTTCTGTGAATAAATCTACGATTGCGACGGTAGATGCGACCTTCATTAGTCTGTACAATGTAAGACCTATCTCTATGCCTGTCAACGATTTCTGGCTAGTTTCCATTGTTTATCAAACTGGACACGTACTTTATCACCGATCACCGACAAATCCGGTAATGATCGGGCTGTTTTATCATATCGTGTTTTCTGTTGGGCGCGGCTATGCGACATGCTATCGCGGATTCTCGCGCGATTAACGACTTGTGGCAGTAACTGACTTCGCGTTGTTGGCAAAACAGACCTTAATCTTCTGGACATTAGAAGCTGACTTGGTGATTTGCCACATGATTGCAGTGGACTCGTCCTGTATTCGAGAATTCCTAATAACGGATCAGATTTGCTTAACTTTGATTTACGCAATATTTGCTTCGCGATACCAACGTAGCGCTCACTGAATCCATTGGATTGACTGTACAGCGGGGAGCTAGTCACCTGTTCAAAACCCCATTATTTTGAAAAGTTTTGAAAAGTTTCTGAAGTGAAATAACTCGCATTATCGGAATTCAATCTGGCCGGAATTCCGTGTCTGGCCATATTCGCTTTCAGTTTGCTAATAATCGTACTGCTTTTTGTGTCTGATAATTTATCAAGCTCAAAATAGCGGCTATAGTAACACGTTGTAACTAAATACTCGTCGTTTTCCCATGTGAAAACATCAGTACCGACAGTCTGATATGGGCCATCTGGGATATCATGTGATTGTAACGGTTCTTTCTGGTTCGCTGACCTATGGGTCAGGCATGTATCGCAGCGTGTAACGAAATCGGTTATCTGCGCTGTCATTCCATGCCAAAACATAACGTCGCGTGCTCTGTTTACAGACTTTTCGATACCTTTGTGTCCCGTGTGGACATTTTCTATGAGCTCGGCTCGTTGTGATATCGGAATCACAATTTTCTGGCCTCTAAATATGATATTGTCAGAAACTGACAATTCATCGCGGTGATTCCAATATTCGGCGATGATTGGCGGACATTCTTTTCGTAAATCCGGCCAACCGTTTAGTATTGTCGTCTGCAATATCTGAAATTGCGCATCGTTTTAGGTTGCATGTCGAACTGACTCTAATCTTCGATCAGTCATAGAAATGACGAGAGAACAGTGTGGACATGTTCATCCAACCCTTCAGACAATTCTGGAAATGTGTCTGGTAAAAATGGTCTGCTCGAACAGTCTGCTAGTTTGTTTTCCTTGCCGGGCAGGTAAACAACATTGAGATCATATTTCTGCAGCGCGATTAGCATGCGCTGTACTCGCGGCGGCGTCTGTGATAACGGCTTTCGCACAATTGATGAAAGGGGCTTATTATCTGATTCTACGGTCACGCGTTTACCGTATACATACTGTTCAAAGCGCCGTGCTGAAAACAATATCGCTAGCAATTCTTTTTCTAACATGCTGTAATTGATTTCAGCTTTGGTCAGTGTTTTTGATGCGCATGCGACTGGCTTGTTGTCTTGCAACAGTGAGCAACCAATTCCATATTTGGAAGCGTCGACTTGCAGCGTGGGGGGGTTTGTCCGAATCGTAGTCGCTAGTACTGGACTTTCAGTCAATGCGGTTTTGACTTTTCGAAATGCCGTCTCTTGGGAAACTGTCCCAAACAAATTCGATATCTTTTTTCAACAGGTCTCTCAACGGCGATGTTAGAGCTGACATATTTGGAGCAAATTTTGTCAAATACGTTACCATGCCCAAAAATGTTTCTAACTCGGCTCTACATGTCGGAGGTGGCATGTCATTAACGGCGGCGACTTTCTTTGGGTCCGGTTTCATACCATCTTTTGACAAGATGTGCCCGAAATATGAAACTTCTTCAACTCCAAAAGTGCATTTGTCTTTGTTGAATTTGATGCCCTGTTCGCGTGCGCGTTTGAGTACAAGTTTCAAACTTGCGTCATGTTCTGCTTTCGTGCGTCCGTACACGAGCAGGTCGTCTACGATACCGGTCACGCCTGGTAATCTTTCGAAACATTCGTCAATTCTGCGCTGGAACTCATCCTGTGCAGAAATAATTCCGAACGGCATTCTCAGGAAGCGGTATCTTCCAAACGGACTGTTAAATGTTGTGTAAAACGATGATTTGTCATTCACTTTTACACACCAATAACCGCTGGCGGCGTCAAGTACGGAGAAATGCGTCGCTCCGGCGAGTTGTGACGCAACTTCTTCAAACGTACGTAGCGGATAGTGAGGTCGTCTAATGGCCTCGTTTAGAGCATTGGGGTCTAAACATACTCTGAGTTTCTTTGTCTTGGGCTTTTCGACTATCCCTAGTGAATTAACCCAGTCAGTAGGTTGTGTGACTTTAGCAATAATATTTTGCTTTTCCATCCGAAGTAATTCATCTTTCAGTAGGTCACGTAACGCTACTGGAACATATCGCGGTGGGTTTACTACAGGAATTACATCTGGTTTCAGATGTAAATCCACCGATCCCGGTAGAAGGCCTATACCTTTGAAAATATCGGCATACTCGTGCACAACGTGTGCATTTGGCATAATTTCATCATCAACTGAGTAGATCAATTTGATGATATCGAAATCGAGAGATGTTTTCAGACTTAACAGAGGTGTTGCGTCCGTTTCGACAACATAGAATTGTACACTCTTTGATTGTGTTTTGTATTGCACAGGTAAGCAAATATTACCAATGACTTTTAGTGCGTTGCCTGTGTACGACGATAAACGATTTCTAGGCTGTGCGAGTGGGTATTTGAGTTTGAGGTCATTGGACGTACTAACAGGTGAACCAATATCAATTTTGAAATTGACAGGGGATAAGTCTGGGCCAACATGTAACATAGAAAAAGCTTGGTTGCAATTGGAAAATGGTATATTTACCGTGTTCACGTTGAAATCGTCATCACTGTAGTCAGTGCCTGGTTCATTTTCGTTTATTCCGTGTACCACAGATCTACACACTGAACTAAAATGATTTAATTTTCCACACTTGTTGCACGTTTTTCCTTTTGCGGGACAGGATTGTGTCCGTTTATGGATTGCATATCCACAATATCCGCATTTATCTGGAATTCCATGTTTGTGTGGGTGTGTCCGTCTGGTCGGCGGTTTCGGAGGTGCGGCTGCCTGTGGTGTCTGATGCTGTCTCTGCTGCTGTCTGCTGTTATTCTGTTTTTTTACGTACGGCATGTACGTCAGTTTTGGTCATCTCGCGCATCTGGTGGCGTATTCGTGATTCTGCCCGATTTCTATCGCTTTGTCCAGTGTCAACCCGTCTCCCTGGCTGATTAGCTTTACCCGGATTCTGGGTAATGTGACACCGAATACGAATCTGTCACGTATCATGTCATCTGCTGCGGCGGCGAATTTGCAGTTTCGTGCGGCGATACGTAGCTTTGCTGTGAACTCCTCTATGGAAAGTTCATTATGTACAATGTTGTTGAATTGGTAACGTTTAAAAACGGCATTCAACTTTGGCCTTACATGGTCTTGAAAATTCTTGAATATGACATCGAGTTTTTTATTTTCATTTGCACTTAAATCCCACGACTTGTGAATGTTTCGTCCGTGTTGTCCAACCCAAAGTAAAATGTATGTACATTTTTCTTCTTCCGATTTAGCAGATAACGGTCCTCTGAATATCAGTTCCGTGTGATCTTGAAATTGACTCCATTGATCCGGCAAATTGGTCGATTGCCAATCAACTTGCGGTACGGGAACGCCATTCAGTTCCATGATTGAGAAAATGTGATATAATCCAGTTAAGTTTTAACTTCTGACACCATGTTTCATTATGTACTGTTTCTACAATATATACTTGATGGGCGTATGTCTATGCACGTACTGTGCAGTTGTACATGTTGTATGATTATATAACTGGTATTAATAATCAACACGTAGACACATATTGTGACTAACTAATTTGTTTCATTCATACGCAGTGTATGCTACTGAAGCAGGTAAGTGAGTGTAACAGCGCCTGGCTGCGGAGGTGTATATATCTCTGGTATGGGACCAATAGTAGACTTGCTACAAGTGTTATAAGTAAACTTGCTACAGGGCACAGGCCTGTATAGAGCAGTGTGTGATAGCTACATCAGCGTTCAGCAGACAGTCACAGCCATAGATTAGTGAAGTGAAACACCATACACATATATCATATTATTATACTACCACCGAGCTGAATGTCACCTATGTGAAACTTTTCCCGGCGTCTTAGCCAACGTGATAATCGCCATTTTGTATTATATCGGAACTTTACATCCGGACTACCACTTCCGGATTATTCAACCAATTGATTCACCATGGATACTTTACATCCGGTCCACCACATCCGGGTTGCTACAGACTAGTGATACCATAAGTACTTTACTTCCGGTACCAGCTTCCGGAACATTATCGTTATTGACTACCATGTGATGTAACCACATCCGGCTTTGACTTTGACATTCATACTTTGGAAATATATTGCATAGGCAATACATATGTATACTTTGATAGTGTATGGTAATACTCATATCATGGCATATCATGGCTAAGGGATTGTAGTAAGACTACATATATGTTTATGGATTAATCCACTTGAAGTTGGATAATAGCCATATTGGTGACTAGACCTCATACTGCGGGTGAGGCACACCTTGGGACCTTGATACTCAGAGGTTACCACTATCTATTGAGATACGCCAGCACTGGGGTAGCTCAGATGATTGTCATTTGTCCTCCAATGTTCGTTCTGCCATATTGTACTTGTATGTTATTTCACTTTGATTAGCGATCATCAAAGTACTTGTTTATTCATACTATTGTCAACTACGGGACCATTGAGATACCACATACTGAGTTTATTCGTCTATAGCTTTTAAGTTGCGTTAAAGTATAACAGTTGATTGGCTTACAACCTTGTAATTGAATGGTATCATGCACAGTACAGTGATGTTCGCATATCAATGTATCATGTATTCCCGTGTGTTCCCCATGTAATATAGTGTACATTATTAGTGATTAAGTGACTACGTGTACTTATCTACTCTGGCCTATCCCTTACACTTAAACTGCATTGTTACCACTTTTCGTTCGTCAGATCAAGCTATATTGGTCATAACGTCATAACAATTGAAGTATACTTGGTTCATATGATAATAGGGGAGACAATTTGTCTCGATCATTCCTGACCTTGGTAATGACCTTGACAGGTTGAAACAAAACAAATTTGCATTATGCTTTCTACAAGAGCTTCATTGTACACATGGATGTATAGACCAATGGAAAAACGAATGGAAAAATGAAATATTTATTTCTGGTAACAGCTCCAATAGTACAGGAATCGGAATCCTACTTAATTTAAACACTTCATATGATATTATAGAATACAAAGATGTAATTCCAGGACGACTGCAGTTGCTAAAAATATGTAAATCCAATACAACATTAGTATTAATAAACATTTATGGGCCCAATACTGAAGATAATGCATTTTTCACAACACTGGAACATTTAGTTATTGAGAATAATAGTGAAACCCTAGTTTTGGGAGGCGATTTTAATAACGTTCTTGATTTTAATTTAGATAAAATAAATTGAAGAAAAGATACAAACAAAGGATGTTCAACAAAAGTAAATGACATAATAAAAGATAATGATTTATATGACATATTTAGACTGCGACATCCAGACAGTAAGCGTTTCACTTGGCATTCTAATCATAGACCACCAATATTCTGTAGACTGGATTACTTCCTAATATCATCTAATTTACTAAATGCAGTAACACACAGTAAAATAGCAGTAGCGCTAAAGTTAAATTTGAACGAAATAGTAAGAGGGCCAGGATATTTCAAACTAAATAATAGTATATTGCTACAAGAAGAATACAAACAAAAAATTAAACTATCACTTCAGGAAACAATAAATGAAAATACGGGATGTAATCCAAATACTATGTGGGAACTAATAAAAGGAACAATAAGAAATGAATCAATACAATATTCAAGTATGATGAAAGAAAAAGAGAGAGCAAATGAAAAAGAAATAGTACTCAATATAAAAAGGTTAGAAGAAAATTTATCACATGATCCAAACAATCTATAAAATTAGATGAATTAAATGTCGAAAAAAACAAACTTACTGAAATGACTAATGAGAAAATAAAGGGAATACTATTACGATCGAAGGCTGAATGGGTCGAAGGGTCTGAAAAGAATACGAAATATTTTGCAAACTTGGAAAAAAAGAGATGTGAACAAAAATAATTAAACAACTGATGATAAATGGAACAATGGAAAATAACCAAACAGATATTCTTAATCATGTTTAACATTACTATATGCATATGTATGGACAAGATACTAATATAAATCACAACAATGATACATGTTTCAACTTCATTGATCACAAACTAAGCGAAAATGAAAAACAGTCTTGTGAAGGCTACATAAACGAATATGAATGTGTAGCAGCAATACAAGAAATGAAACATTCAAAAAGTCCAGGATCAGATGGTATAACTGCTGAATTTTATAAGCTATATTGGAATGATATTAAAAGAGCACTATATAAAATCGATAAATTATTCATAAGAAAATGGATCTCTAACTGAATTACAAAAACAAGGGATCATTACGTTACTGCCAAAGAAAGATAAAAACACCCTCTCAATTGATAATTGGAGGCCAATTTCGCTATTGAATGTAGACTATAAAATCGCTACAAAAGTTATAGGTAACAGAATAAAAAAGGTATTAAACACAATAATTAACATGAATCAAACGGGGTTTATAAAAGGTAGATATATAGGAGAAAACGTACGGACACTTATAGAAATAATAAATGAAGCTAATGAAAACAATACATCAGGTTTAATCTTCTTTGCATATTTCCAGAAAGCTTTTGATAGCCTAGACCATGGATTTATAATTAAATGCCTCAACAATCTTAACTTTGGTAATTCATTAATACAATGCATATCGCTATTCTATAACGATGAAAAAAGTTGTGTTTCCGATAATGGCAATTTGTCAAACTTTTTCAGTGTTAAAAAAGATGTTAGACAGGGTTGTCCGCTATCAGCATACATTTTTATTATTTGTATAGAGATTTTATCGAGACAAATAGATGCAAATGTAGAAATAAAAGGTTTATCTTTAGGTGAAAATGAAATAAAACAAACACTATTCGCAGATGATGCAAGCTTCACGCTTGATGGATCTGAAAATTCATTTAAAGAACCAATACACACACTAGACACTTTTTCAATAATATCAGGTCTAAAACTTAATAAATCAAAATGTACAGCATTAAAGATTGGGAAACTTAGGCATAACCCAAGTCAATGGTGTAATAGCAATCGATATACGTGGTCAAACGACCATGCATCAACACTTGGAATAATATTCACAAACAATAAAACACAGCTACATGAACTAAATTTATTACCAAAAAATTAAGTCATTTCAAAACTGTTTAAACAAACTGGCAAAAATGGAACTTGACATTAATTGGCAAGATAACTGTATTAAAGACCTTCGCGTCACCAAAACTAATATACCCACTGACAGTCCTAGACAATCCGGCTGAAGAAACAATCAAACAGATTAATGACATAATGTACAAATTTCTCTGGGATGGTAAACCCGATAAAATAGCACGAAAAACTATAATATAAAACTATGAAAACTGTGGTTTGAAAATGATTAACATACATGAATTCATCAATTCACTAAAATGTTCATGGATAAAACGCCTAAAAGGTAATCAGAATCAATTAAAAAAAGCATATAATAAGGAACTAAGTAAATATGGTGGTAATGTACTATTTAAAAGCAATCTAAATTCAAATGACAAAACACCTTGTAAAACAATATTCGTTTCTAACAATATGTTAACATCTTGGTGCAAAATCCATTATAAGCATCCATATACCAACATATCATATGAAATTTATTGAGCATAATCAAACATAAAAATTTGAAAGAAATATAACCTTCTTCTATAAAGACTGGTATGATAGAGGTATAATGTATTTAAAACACATATACGATTTTAGAATAAAACACTTTTACAGCTTCAACGATATGAAAACTATATATGACATAAATAATGGAGATTTCTTGAGATATTACAAATTATTAGGTAATATTAAAAACGAATGGAAAATAGAAATGAAAACCGTGCCATTGGATAATAAAACACAGAAATACAAAATAAATCAATGTTTATCATCCAAACATATTAATAAAATGTTATATAATATACAGATTGAAAACATGAAATTAACACAGCGAAAAAATATAATTAAATGGGATAGTGAGTTAAATAAACAAGATATCGAATGGAAAGGTATTTTTTCACTGTCATATAAAAGCACAATAAGCACAAAACTTCGTGCGTTTCAGTACAAATGTTTAATGAGAATAATTCAAAACAATGGTTTTTTATTCAAATGCAAATTAAAACCTTCAAACTTATGTGAATTCTGTCATATGAATGTGGATTATAATAAGCATATGTTTTGTGAATGCACTGTCATACAATCGTTTTGGTCGGATATCAACATACTATTACAAACAAGTAGACTAGACTACAATAGTAATTTAACATATGAAAACATATCATTTTGTAACGTGAAGGTCGACTGCAAAAATAAAACAATGATTATAAGCTTCCTAATTCTTCTAGCAAAGTATTTAATTTATAGGTGAAAGTACGATGAAACGCAGCCATCGATAGGCCGCTTTAACACATATATGAAGCAAACAATAAAAATAGAAGAAACTATTGCCACTATTAAGAATAAACTAGATGCTTTTCATTCAAAATGGAGTGACTTTATAGAACAAAATACGTAGAGACAATCATTTGATATAAGAACCAACGTAAATATATGAGCCCGGACCATTTCTTTGACACCCGTCCCCCACTTTTGGACATTTTCTTCTCCGACCTACACCAATCTCATAGCCCATATGCCCTATATAGACTCCTATATTTAGCTTAAAAACTCAATGTTACATGTAGACATGTATTCTTAGGTTAATTATACAGACTATGATGTATTCATGTTTTTGTTGAACTGACAGAACAGCTGTACTATGTTTAATGAACTGTATGTATAATCATATCATTGTATTTGTACATGTACATGTAGCAAAGAGAATAAAATATTAAATGACAAAAAAAAAGTTTCACTTGAGGAACATTTTGGGGTGCCTTTAACACCAATTTTCAGCATATGTGTAGCATTTAAAAGAAAACACTGAACCTGTTGGTCACTTGATGTAAACGGAGTTTCCGTGGCCAAAAAATGTACACAATATTGGAGGATATGACAAGGTTGGATTTTTGTTTCTTAGGAGTAAGTGAACATATTGTTTAGTTCATGCAGAACCAGTACAGACGGGCTGCAGGTCATGTACAAGTGGATCCCACAGCATCCATGCGAATAGTGAAAGTAGGAGAGACTGGCCTTATTATATGGCATTCGGTTACATTATATAGTAATACTATTTGGTGGTTTCTAACCTATTATACATACACTGTATTTCGAGGAATAGACTAGCCCATCTCTTTCACGAAATGAGAAACATCCGGAATTCCTATAATTATTTTTATAGACGTCATTTCCCGAGTCGTTTCACAAACCTTAATTTGATTGGACCCTGTGTAGGAAATCCATTGACGCACACGCTCCATGAATTTCACAATTCACAAAATGCGATTTAAACAGGACTAATACATTGCCAAACAACACAACACACCTAAATGTTGTGTTTTCCACTAATCCCACTAACCCCCTCCATTAAATTCCGGAATTCGATAGGAAAATTTACGCATAAATGAGTTCGCTTGAACCCATATGTTGTTTACATGTTTATCAATGGAGGTCACGTAATATTTGTAGGTAGAAAGGCACTAATAATGTAGGAATATGGATTTTCATTCAGTCACCACATTAACCTATTTTTTTTTAAATTGTCACTTTTAAGTTCGTCCACATCAGACCAATACCTCCATTTATCAGCAGATATATCCAATCTGGTCTCTGTTTTTGTTATTCCCATGGTGGACGAGTACCACATGCAGAAGGGATTGAAATGTCTTACTCCAAAAATAGACATTACCACTTTAAAAAAGTATTAAAACCAACAAGCTGAAACTTCATATTGTTTAATTTGTTTAATCTAGCAAATTATATTTTCCAAGTTGGCAATCGTTTGTCTAATCATTTAAGTTCGAAACAATATGTATCGTGACCCCTGAACGCAATGGTACATTATGCAGACACAATTTGTGGTGTTTTCCAACCGGGCACCTGCACCGGAAGAGCATATGACGTCATAGGGTCAGAGGTCGCGACATTTCACGGTACGCTGGAGGCGGCCATTTGTAGACGAGCGTGTTTTGAAAGTAAACAATTGCATTTCTCCGTGCTTTTGAAGCCAGTAAACGCAATATATATACAGATAATTGGATTATATTTGCATGTAACTAATAACAAGAACAATTATAACATGAAATATCATGTTATAAAAGAACGCTTTGAGTATATGTTATTATTATTGAGGCCAACTACATGTTTGCAAGTAGCATGTAAAGTTATAGATATCAGGGTATGGGATCAGTGGTTTCCGAACCTGCTTTTCCGACGTGACGTATTCTGTGACGTCATTTTTACATTAAATTTTCTTGAAACATTTCCAAGCAAACTGACGGATTTCGATGATATGTATCACACCATAGAAGTGACATACCGGTTCGATGATATGTATCACACCATACATTCACGTTCTTTAGATTTTTATTCACATCCATGGTAACCGATTCTTCGTCAAGACCAGAAAATTGTTAGATTAAAGCAAACTATACCATAATGCAAGAACTGGCATCATTAAACGAAGCTAATCCTCTCGCACTGGCATCATTAAACGAAGCTAATCCCCTCGCTGGCAGTCTTGATAATAAAAAAGTACTCCGGGACCTTGGGCGGTCGAACGTGGGTCATATGAGTCTACTCATATGCTAAACCATGCTCCATCCATAGACACACATTATTTTCAAATAATATCAAAATCGTGGAAGAAGTTCACAAGTTATTGAAAAATGAAAGGTGTTACTAGCGTACGTACATACGTACGCAGTACATGGACTAACGATATACCAGCTCTTGCCTATCGGCGAGGGGATACTAATTGGCAACCTGTTAAGTATTTAATGCGTTATGTTTCATTAAACTCTGTCTTTCCATTATAAATATATTACATTCAACATCCTGCACCACCTTTAATTGACATGGCGCAATTTTAAATATTGCGCGGGCCCAATTTTCCCAATTTTAGTTCTTTCCCCTAACAAAAAAATGTTACCCAGGGAGATTACATTGAAAACATAGTGTAACGCGTCCACTGGCGGTTTGTTTCGGTGAGTCCGCACAGTACAACAGTCCGACTTTGCAACGCCACCTAGCGACTTATCATCGGCACTGCAGTGCATGATATAAAAATACTAAAACCATCAACTTCTTAAACTGGCGTTTTGAAGAAAGTCATGAAATATGCAATCTTAAATTCGATAAAATTGACGCAGTACAATTTGAACGACGTTATAAGCCAAAGATATGAGTGCCAGAAATAATCCACATTCAGACACATGAAAATGTTTGCCATTTCATTGTCGAAACTCCAGACGGTTTCACAGAATGTGAAAGCCATGGAAAATGTATACTGGATATCAAATACTCCTACAAGCACCAATATGAACTTGTGAGTGAAATTCACGACAGGTCATACATTACATCGAAACAGAAATCATTGCCTTGAAAAAGTCTGAGAAATATTACACACACACAAGTACACACTCAAACGGCTGTATGTCAAAAATTGTTCTGCGAATTTTCACTGCGGTGGAGTAGCCAGATTCATGCAGAGGGGGTGTGAATTGTGAATGGAGTTTGGAAGGGGGTGCGAGGACATACATTCAATTTCTTCCATTGTAGTGATTTTCACATATATTATACAGGTAGTTATTTCCCCCAGAAAACGTAGGTTAAAGTAAAAAAAATACACACCTGACCAAATGTTACGGGATGCAATTACACACCCACTGGTGAATTCATGTGACAAGTGTTTTGTATGATGTGGTGTTTGTGAATGAGCTGATAAGACAAGTGTTGTGCCTTTGCACTTAATGACTGGGTGCCGAACATCCTTCAGCAAAGTTGCAAATCATGATTTGAATTGGGGTCCCATCTGTTTGGCTCAAAGTGTTCTTTATAGGAATTAAATATTAAATAAGTATAATTGTGTAACTATTCCAACAGTTTTAAAAATATACGAGTGCCCGCTACACAGAAATATTCACTTAGTAATCTTAGGTTTACTGATAGGTTGTATCATCGTGCTATTTTGATTGTAAATGAGGTAGGTCATTTTTAAAATTATTTATATCAATAAATAAAGTGTCACCTGAATAAATATTTGTATTGACTTGTTACAAAATATGATCATTGCACATCAAAAGATAAATAGAGAGAATAAATAGTTGTTTCCATTAACATTTTTAAGGAGTCAATGTTATCGCCCTTGATATCAAAGTGGCAATTCAAGCTTGATGTAAAAATAATAATAATGTAAAATTAACATGGTTGATATGATTTTTTTAAGAATTTTACCAAATTTTTCTACGACGGCCATCTTGGATTATTCGACAACCTCCATTTGAACAAATATGAAAATACTTCACCCACGCACCACAACTGTGAAGTCTGACCAGCGTCGGCCAAACGGTACATGAGAAGAAGACGAAATCTATAATTAAAGGATGACCAGTCGGCGGCCATCTTGTAGGAGTATCATCCGATTTTGACAATACCCACGATACCTTCGATTTGATATATATCAGGACCATATTAGGTCAAATTTGAAATATCGCCATGTGCCAGATACAAAATCAATGCGTGAAAAAACAAAGGGAGAACACTGGAATATTAGTGAGGCAAGAATTGTGATAAATATACAAAAAGGAATTCCAGTTATGCTTGGGACATCAGTACATGTATCCGAAAAAAAACAAAAGAAATCAGTATGGTAAGATATGTTATTCTTGCTTTTAAGGACTAGAGCAAGTGAGCGGGGTCTCACACATACCTTCGGCCGCAGCAAAGTCATTTTGCCTTGACCTTTGGCATGAAAGCGCTTTAGGTGAGATATAGAATGAAAATATGGCGTTGATAAAGAAGTATGTGACATTTCCAGTCGATCTAACATACGCTTGCAGATAAATTGTGTACTTAAAACTTTAATGCAAATATTTCAAAACATTTAACACAATTTGACCTTGACCTTGGGCATGAAAGTCACATGCGTCGGCTATAAATTTCAATTCAATCTGACTTACGGTTGCAGAGAAATTGTTTACTTAAAACTTTAACGCATATATTTCAAAAACATTTAACGCAAGTTTCAAAGTAATTTCACCTTCACCGTGTGCATGAAAGCCGTATGAGTGGGCTATAGAATGTTTGTTTAATGGTGTTTAACGGCCTATCAACAGCTATGGTCTAATACTCACATAAAGGATATAACTGTCGGATACCAAATGCCAAAGTTGTTTGTTTGTTTATTGGTGTTTAACGGCCTATCAACAGCTCAGGTCATATAAGGCTGGGCAAACGGGTTCGATCCTGTATTAACCTGCTGCATTGGGGGGAAAATCACAAAATCAGAACGGAATAATTTCATCGAGATAAATATGATGCCAGGTCCATACCACACCAAAGTCACTTGGCCCCTTTCCCTAAAAAAAGGATTACGAATAATCGTAATACTCGCACAAGAGATATAACCAGATTCAACTGTCACATACAAAATGCCAAAGACGTATGTGAAGGCCAAACCAGGTCTCCAGTCGGATTTCCGGTAAGGATGAATCGCGATTGTTAAATTACCCATCACTTGCACCCACCAGGGCTATAGAAAGAAAATATTGATATGTGTCTGTGACTGGAGAAATGGGGCTTATGGGATTTGCGACCAGTGTAGATACACATATCCGCACATGATCTGCACTGTTCACCATTGCATCAATGAAACCTCCATCATGCTTCTAACAAGCCACATCATTATCAGGCTACAGGAGTGTACTATTGGATCAGGAGCTACACTGGTCACAAATCCCATAAACCGCATTCTCCAGTCACAGGCACCGGTTAAAGTAACGGACCAATACCTATAAATACATTAAATATACCTAAAAGCATCAATAAGTGAAATAAAATAGGCTAAGCAAATTATTTACTTCCATATATCACACATGGAGTAAATACATTTTGTTTAGCTTATTTTTCTCTCACTTATTGATGCTCTTATGTATATTTAATGTATTTATAGGCCATGGTCCGTTACTTCAACCTGAGGTCACAGCCACATATGTGTAAAAGCATAGTATATATATTTCTGACTATTTCAATATCTAGTCCTTCAAGTGTCACATAATCAGAAATGTACAAATGTCATTCTGTCCACCACAAGAATGAGTCACCGATTCAAACAAGAAATGCGTCTGTCGAACGCGGATGCCACCTGCAGCATATTTGAGAAACTGTGACAAATTGGTTAACCGAAAAGTGTGACGGACGGACGGTCAGAATAATACCCAATTCAACTCCCAGGTAACAGAAAGAGCGAAAGATGAAAACGTACCTGAGGACCAAACCAGGCAAATCGTGATCCATACGTATTACTTTTATAAAAAAAAATTTCAGATGGAAAATATACAAATTGTGTCACAATTAACAACTAAAGTGTAAATCAGATCTGATTAGCTATTATGTAGAGGAAGCCTACATGTATGAATGGAATAGTAACTCTGCTACAGACGGCCCGGTACAGGAGTAGATTGCAAGAGTTATTGTTCACATCTACAATAACATGGTTCAATAATAATGAGACATGTATACATATCTGTACATGTATCAAACCAATGAAAACTGACATTCTGATCTGCATATAAAAAATGTCATTTCGGCTAATTCTGCGCACCGGCTAATGCACAATTCCCGTAATGTTTTGCCCAGCTTATGTCAGAATAAATTATGTTGATTTTGGAATAAATCAGCTGATTAACGGTATACTAAGTCACAATTTTATCCCATTCCGATAGTTTGGTAAAAAGTTATTCAGAACATGGTCAAAATGATTAGTGGTCCTGCTTACTAAATTAATAGATCAACAACAAATCTGTTAAAAAAAGCTTCATAAACCAATAATGCACATGCAAATATACCGAAAAATGGTTATCATTTTATTCCCGTATTATTCGCAAAACTCAAGGACAAAATGGACTGATATTTTGATCCAATTTGGCTGGGTCTCCGCTAGGCGGATACAGATAATAGACGACCGATGAAATAGTAAAAGCCATCTGTTTAGCCATGATTATCTCGGCTAAGAACAGCCTTGAATGTTCAGGGAATTTAGACTGAATATGAACATTTTCACGAAAATTATTATTAGGTGCGCAGAATTAACAGACACGATTGTAATTCCAACAAACATACAGTCTCCATCCCCGCCCATATTTCGTGAAATCACCCCAATGAAGCAAAGAAGTCCCTCATCACCACCCCAGACCAAACATGGGTACCCTGTGCACAAATAAATTTTAGGAAGCCCACCCACTGCAATACAAATACTTAATACAAATACTGCACTTCAATGTTTTTACTTGTTTGGTCACTGCTGTTATAGTTTTCTAACTCGTGTAAACACGTGACTTTCTGAAAACACTTGTCTTAACTCATTCGACCCTAGCGCCACGATAACGCGTCGTCCTTATCTGCTGTTGTATCCCGCGTGCCGCGTATACGCGTCGTAGTAAACCTTTCACCTGTCCCGCGTGCCCCGAATTGGTGGCTGCATAAAGCTAGCTTTCTATGCCGCGTGCCACGTTATGTCGTCGTGTTTCATTGGTTGTTTCAAACACATATCTATTGAATGAGAAGCAACCAACCAATCAGATTTCTCGTTATATATGATAAAGAAAGTCTAATTTTTAGCGTGGTAAAATTTTCAAAACAATTTCACAAGAAGAAAGTTGCTAAATTTGTGTCTGAAAACCCGCAATTATAATGTCAATTCGCCGACTTGGGCTTGATCAAGTGGTAGCGTTAGTCACGGAAGATGGGGCAGACGACTCGACGAGCGATGTCAGCATCGATAATGGGAGTGACAATGAGACAGAAAGTGAACATTCTGAAAGTGGCAATGATGATGACCACCCCAATGATGATCACCACAATGATGATGACCGCCCCAATGTTCCTGAGGGTAATCACTGGCGCATAAATGATAGAACAAATATGCCAAAGGCAGCATTTACTGGGCCAGACCCTGGAGCTACTGTGGACTTGGATCCAGATGCGACAGAATTTGATTTCTTCGAGCTTTTCTTTCCTCTACTCCTGACTGTATCGCTGGTTACGCAAACAAATTTGTATGCCGAACAAAGACGGATTGAGAAGCCCGATCCACAGTGGCGAGAGGTGACCGAGGACGAGATGAAGGCGTGGCTCGGCATTAGGGTTTACATGAGCATTTTGGAGGTAATTATATACCATTGAGGTAATAGTACATTTCAACAGACCTCACTTTGAGCAAATTTGATTCCTGTCGATACGCGTTCACTGTGAGGTCTGTTGAAATGTACTATAACCAGCCACTTAATTTAGAAAACTATTTCAGTATTTGGTACATTTTGAGCATTTGATACATAATGAATAATAAGAATTGTGTCAATAAGTATATTGTTTTCGTATTTTCATGCGTCCGTCCGTAAGATTTACGTTAAAGTTTTTGTTGTGTGTTCAGGCGGTGGTGTATCCTTGCTCTAGTTACTGCTAAATTATTTATAAAATAGCTTCGACCGATAAGACAGCACAGATTCAATCAGAGCAATATATTTGTGTAATTATGTATTGTTTATTTGTTTCAGCTTCCATCGACAGCTATGTATTGGTCGAAAGATTCACTGTTTGGAAATTTGAATGTCCGGAAAATCATGAAGCGCGACCGATTTGACAAGATCAGGCAGTATCTCCATGCAAATGATCGTACGCGGAACCCTGCCAAAGGCCAGCCGAGACATGACAAACTTCATCACATTAGGCCTGTACTTAATGAAGTTCTACAGAACTGTCTGCGCCGCTACAACCCACACGAGGAGACCAGCGTCGATGAAGCTATGGTTAAGTTTCGTGGTCGTCTCTCATTCAGGCAGTATCTTCCCGCTAAGCCATCCAAATACGGGATAAAAGTTGGATGAGAGCGGACCCGACCAACGGGTACACCAATGAGTTTCAGGTCTACACTGGCAGAGAACAAGGTAGAGTGGAAGTTGGGCTGGCAGCACGTGTAGTTCGGGACATGACACACAAGATATGGCACAAACACCACACGGTCAACATGGACAACTATTTCACCAGCCCGGCTCTCTTTGAAACTCTACTAGAAAATGGCACATATGCCCGTGGAACTGTGCGCTCCAACAGAAAAGGCCTGCCGACACAGCTGCGACCCAAGGATTTAAAGGAAAAGGGTCAATTCAAAACGGCCCAAAAGGGAGAGATGACCGCTGCCTGTGGAAAGAGAAAAAACATGTGTACGTCCTCTCCACGGCAGAAAATCCAGCCAGAATTGACAGTGTTGTGAATCGAAAACTGAAAAATGGTGAATTGCAACAAATCCCCGCACCATCCATCATTCCGGCATACAACACCAACATGAATGGGGTGGATTATGCAGATCAGCTGCGTACTCAATATAGTACATACCGCTCATCACGAAAATGGTGGCAGTACCTCTTCTGGTTTGCGTTCGACGTAGCCATCACAAATGGGTTCATTATAATGAAGGAATCGGTCAACCACCAACGCCAAACAAAGACGCCTGGGCGAAACAAGAAACTCGTCATGGTTGAATACAAGATGGCCCGCCTGGCCAAACAACTAATTGGGGACTATGTCGAAAATGAAAGGGCCGTTCTTGCGACGATAAACATTGGTCATTTCCCGAAGAAATCTGAGAAGCGCGGTCGCTGCAGACAATGCAGCAAAGAAAAACATCGACGGGAAATTTTGAACATGTGTTCACAGTGCAACGTTCATCTGTGTATTGGTTGTTTTGAGCTGTGGCACCGGGATCTTGTGAAAAACAAATGATTGTTCCAGCCATGTATACAGTATGTACATACAATGGCGATCAGTGCAGATCCTGATCAGACTGTGTGGATGCACAGGCTGATCTGGATCTACACTGGTCGCAAAACTGTACTGTTATGATCCACCAAGAGAAAACAGGTTTATTGGATATGCGACCAGTGTGGCCCTTGATCAGTCATCGCAGTAAAATCCAGACTGGTTGATCAGGAGCTGCACGTGTCAAAATTCAATAACCCATTTTTCTTGTGGTAGGTCGTACGGTAGGTATGTACTTTATTCCATCAACGGACGTGTACATAAAGCATACTACAATGTAGTATTTTATCAAAAAATCTGTGTGAATAAGTGTGTGAAAAATTTCCAAACTGGATTATAGTGTGCAGTGAAATGGATTAGTACCGGTAAACATGGTAAACACTAGTTTGGACGCGGTGAGTGATGATGTTGTCTTGCCCCACTTCCTGCATGCCTAACAATTACATTCCTGTACCCTACACCATACTGGTCACAAATACTAAGTCACTTTTTGCTTGTACAGCTTGTGTATCATGATCTTACAAAACCTGGCTTATGACCTTTCCGACCATTGAAGACCCAGATCAGCCTGCGCATCCGCATAGTCTGATCAGGGACTTCATTGTTCACCATTTGGTCAAGGAATCATCTAGGTTAGATATTCTCAGCTCTACGGATGTGTTTTACTATTTCATCTGTCTTTTATATATCGGATACACAGGGGTGTATAATTCCACTCAACCGCTCGCCATGGCGACTTTGTCATCGTCTCGGTCGAGTAGCTTTGTGTAGACGGTCGTCCGACGGGTCGAGTGAATTTTGGATCATCCATGATTGATCGTGAATAAAAAAATATATAGTTATGCACCGTTCTCCGTTTATTTATCAAATACCATTGATAATTTCATAAACGCTCTGAATTGAATAAAAGCGTTTGCGCCAACCGGAACAATTATAATTAAGGACAAGTTTAAATCGCGGCTCAAGTGGCGTGAATTGAAATTTTATCAATACTTACCTATTTACGATATAAATGGGAAATACACATGTACGCAAAATCTCCGAAAGTATCATTTTCTCTAAACTACACAGCATTCCGATGAGACGGATCGCTTGATTTTCGTTAGAAAATGATTTTCAGACCAGTCCAATTATAAAAATGGGATGTTTTTCTTTGACAAATATGAACAATACTTGCAAACAGTGCAGATCCTGATGAGACGGCTCGCGGATTTACACTGTTTGTAAATATTGCTATAAATAACATGCATGTACAGTAGAATATATAGGCTACGAAAGGCGGAACATAGTGAATAATCTGTATAAAATATAGGGCGAGTGGCAAACCAGTAAGGGCGAGTAAGATTTTGCATCTAGTAGACCTTAAGGGCAAGTGATATTTCAAATAATTTTACACCCCTGATACAGAAATATAAAAGACAGATGAAGTAGTAAAAGCCATCCGTTGAGATTCAGATACAGAAATATACAAGAGGTGAAATAGTAAAAGACATCCGTAGAGCTGAGATTATCTAAGCACATATCTGTACATCATTGACAGCCACATCATTGAACATGCTGATCACTACCCGCATTGTTTAGGAATGAATAAGCCCGGTTTTGTCAGATCGTGCCCAATAGTTCTTCCTATTTATCTAAAAAATATACAAGCTACCAGTTCTTTATAATCATTTCACTCAGATGATTCTACAGAACTAAAACTTGCATAGTTTATTGAGAAATAGAAAAAACTATACGGTATATCTCACATTTCTACAAATATTAACAATTTATATATGGCAAAACTATACCATTTTGTAGCAAAATTTATGCTGAATAGTTGTATGAAATTTCATCTTTATTGTTCATTATTCATAGAAGTTATCAGCTATTGATTTAATACACACCTAGCTGTCTTTCTGACTTGGATCATTTTATGAAATTTGTCCCAGGGAGACAGGGCTGATAAGCCCACTGCTGCTGCTAGGAGTTAGCCTAGCAGATACCTGTAGGGTGGAACTGGCTAGCAGGGGCTAGGGTGGAATGAGTTAAGAAAACAACATGAATAATCAAACATGTAAAATATTGGTGTGTGCAAAGCCACATACACGGTGCGAAGCCGGGTACACTTACTTTAATACTTAATACAAATACTGCACCAATGATTGTTAAAAGCACAGGCAATGTTGAATATCTCCCACCCACTTGAATTCATGTTAGATTGAATACAATGGAATTATTTTAGTAGCCCTGTGGTTAAAAGTGCTGTCGAAGTCAGCACGATTCAAATATTGGTCAACAGTAATAAAGAAATAATTTCTACCTGAAACGAATGTTTCGTGTCTGGCAGCTAGTAGACGTATATAAAATGTAGGTCAATTATTGATGCGTCTTGGCTGTCGCCGTATTGTCCTCTCAACTTTAGCAAATTTGCAGAAATTTACGTCTGTAGCATTCACAAATCGTCGAGTACACAATGAGTATCTGTATTTCCGTATTTAGAGCTTATCAACAATGAAGACAGCAATAATTTCACGATGGCAGTACGTGTAATGGCAATATGACCAATCATTGTATTATTACGCGTTTGGTAGGACACGAAATATAGTATGACGTCACAATGAAAATACAATCGCATTTAACAACAAAAAGCTGACTTTTTAAACATAAATTTGTTATTGGTTGGTATATTGCATTAAAAAAAAGTGTCCTGTGTCCAATAAATTGGACACATGACACTATGGCGTTTAGTAAAAAGGTTCAAATATTGACTATATGTGTACCAGACGTTCTAAATGAATCTCCATACGGGATAATCTATTTAAACTAAATTTCATTGGGAAGCTATTTTTTTGCAAATATCATGCGTATTATTATTTTAATGTAACCTATCAATGATTACAGGTGTTAACATGTTTCAATATTGAACTAACATATAGCTTGTTGGTATTGGCACACTTTCATTTTACGAAGTTTCCCGCAGCGAACCCCATTCGGCCCATCGACCGATTGTAATTATAGAACGCCTGTAACTATTCACGAGACTATAAGCGTTATATGAAAAAAGGTTTATACTCTTATTATTTATTACGCATGTTGTTTAATATCGTCAGAGTGTCGAATTATGAGCAGTCCAGGATATTATCGATGGACATGATGAACATAATGATGAACGCTATAATTAGTATAAATGGTTTCTGGACATAACGGACCATGGACATATCGGACCAGGACATATCGGACCATGCTCATGGACATAACGGACCAAATTCTATCTATCTATATATCTATCTATCTATCTATCTTCCATTAATCTCAAACCCCTGTTGGATGTACATAAAATTTCAAATACAATCGAGGTTCCCGGTAATTAGCCGGTACCCATTTTCAGCTGGGTGGACTGAAGCAGTGTGGATAAAGTGTCTTGCTCAAGGACACAACGCACTCCTCCGGTGGTGCTCAAACCCACGACCATTGGATCGGCAGTCCGACGCGCCCACCACTTGGCTATTGCATCCATAGATTTCGGACGAAACTGACCAGATTTCTGGACATAACGGACCACGAATTTATTTCTAGATTATAAGTTATGATATATAGAAAACATAACCATATGATAACATTATTTATTTAAGTGATTATAGATCAAAGTGTTGCATGCCATTTTAATCACTTGAAGTATCTCTAAGGGGAAAA
The DNA here is from genome assembly GCA_029237695.1 of Conchocele bisecta. Classification (NCBI taxonomy): domain Eukaryota; kingdom Metazoa; phylum Mollusca; class Bivalvia; order Lucinida; family Thyasiridae; genus Conchocele; species Conchocele bisecta. The sequence continues at coordinate 87,863,614 of CM055276.1, read as the reverse complement.
AGTGTTTCCTGATGTGGGGTTTGAACCCACGACCCCCGTAACACTAGCACGGCGCTCTTACCAACTGAGCTAACCGGGCGATCATGTCTCACCACCACACCCGGACACTACACCCTTCTTATCCTTTGGGAGCCAGGCATCAACCTCACAGCTTCATTAGGAGTATATCATGCAACCCAAAGTACACCCAGGCACAATGCTGTTTACTTCTGACACCATTGAAGTATTTCTAAGGGGAAAAAGTGTCGCCGGATGTGGGGTTCGAACCCACGACCCCCGTAACACTAGCACGGCGCTCTTACCAACTGAGCTAACCGGGCGATCGTGTCTCAACACCAAACAGGACACTACAGGGGTCATACCAGTTATCCGGACAATCAGTTTATCGGACAGATGAAAATACCTGTTAATTAAGCGCATTCGTTTGATACGATATTGCAACGAATACATATAAATCATGCAGCTGCTTTCCGTTTCCATACCAGTGTGAATTATATATCGCCAAGGTAAACATTTTAGTAAAATTTGCTGGAAACATTCCCCAACTCTTGTCAACAAGTTGTTTACAACATCAAAAGTCGCGCAGGGGGCACAATCGAGTGCGCCCATTACGTCATTGTCGAGTTGTTCTATAAATACAATATATTCTATAAATTTTCCAAGAAGCGAAGGGTGGCTGACTTTACTGTAGAACTACACAATGCTGTTTCCACTGGTTTACAGGCGATAAACTTATGATTTTAATGTGAGAATAGAAGTTATAAGACTATTATACTTTTGTCCGGATAACTGATTGTAGATATTAATTTTGGGGCAATGTTACGACTGATGATCTGGACCAAATTTTAAGTGAGAAAGATGGCATATTTTGCTAAATAGTTTACATGCTTTGAGAAAGCAAGAACCGAGGATTGTTCTGTGAAACTTTTATGCCCATAACTGCTATTTAAAGAAAAATATTGTAAAAACACTGTCATTTTTGTCCGATAATCTGGAGGATCCCTGTACACACTGATGACTTTTAGTTAAATATCCCTTGATAGATTACGTCAATATTTCAATAAATCATACTTGTGGACAAATGCCACACATCCATGTTGCCCTTATTATGACCATGACCTTTTGACCTTCACAACATTGAACTTTTAATTCACATTAAGAACTTCGCCGGAGTTTCACTGTCAATTCTGTCATAACTTTTATATTCCTTGGGAGATTTCTTTAATACTTCAATACATCATACTTGAGGACAAATGCCTCACATTCATGCTGCCCTTAATATGACCTTGACCTTCACATCTATGAACTTTTCACACATTAAGAAGTTCGCCAGAGTTTCTCAATTCTGTCATAACTTCAATATCCCTTGATAGATTACTTCAATACATTATAATTGTGGACAAATACCACACATCCCTACTGCCCTTATCATGACTTTGACATTTTGACCTTTTAATTCATATTAAGAACTTCGCCGGAGTTTCTCAATTCTGTCATAACTTCTATATCCCTTGCCCTGGGTGGATTACTGCAATATTTCAATACATCATACTGGTATCAATGGCAATGACAGGGCAGATAGTGCTGCCAAGGCTGCCCTGGAGCTTCTAATTTTCCCGTTTGCAATCATGATTTTAAATTGTGCATCAACTCATTCATCTCATACAATGCAGACCCGTATATGCTCAAACTCAAAGCAGACAATTCTAATGAAATGCCAAGACTTTTATTTCAAAGCAAACTATTCAATAATTGCGGTCTGTTGATGTGTAAACAGTAGTGTGATTTTATTTTACCCAATTCAAATTTTGAAATACCCAATTGCTTCAGAAATGATGGAGTGACAATATTCAATTACTAATTTCTTATCTGGAACCCAACAGATTCGGTTCGATCCTGCATTTAACCTTCTGCATTGGTGGGGATGTGGGGTGGAAATCCTAAAATCAAGACTTAATATTTTCACATTGGAAAATTTACATTCAGCCCTGAAATTAGAATAACCCGACCTAGTGCCAGGTCCATACCACACCAAAGTTACTTCCAGGCCCCTTCCCCTATAATTAATAGAATTAAAAATAATCATACTCTTATAAGGGGTAAAACCAGATTACAGTGGGTCTGAGATGAAAATTAAAGAGCGTGTCAATTATGTTAAAGGTACATGCCCACTTGCGATCAGTAGGCACAAGCTGTTCTTTATATCTGAGACATCATCTGAGACATTTTCTGTCAAAATAAACATTCATTCACTATTACCCCACATATTGATTGGAATTATTGTACATTTAATATCAGATGTATAATTTCCGCTCTGATATCAGGGGCGATAACAGTGTTTCCTTAAAATGTTAACGGACATTACTATTTATTTTCTGTATTTATTTTTTGATGTGCGAAAATATTATTTGTTTCACGTGTCGCATGTAATTAGTATAAATAATTAAAAAAGCTCATGCATCATTTGCATATGAAAATAGCCTGATAACCACTACGAGTCACTATCATTAAAATAACTATTACTAAATTATTATATCTGTACAGCGGGCACCCGTAGTTTTTAGAACTGGTGGAATAGTGACACAATAATACACTTATTTAATTCCTATAAAGAACATGTTTTGCCTACTGAGCGGGCATGTACCTTATACCTTTCACTTTGACAACAAGTTACCTATTTGTCAAATTCTAGGTTCGCCACAAATGTCATAAGCTCCATTTCTCCAGTCCTACGTCGAAAGTTCAGAGCAAATACGGAATTCCATTCCGTATTTGCTCTGAAAATTTCGTCAACTTTCGACGTCAGAGACTAAGGAAATGGAAGAAGTGAGCGTGACATTTCATTGTGATTGTCTTTTTCTTACAGAGCAGTTGTAATGTGGGTTAGTGGAACAGAGATGCCGACAGAAGCTATTTCCCTGCCTTGCTGCAGCTACAGGTGGAAAATGTTCACAAGATGACGTCCCAATCCCCATCACTACCCGAAGCAGTTGTGTCCAGCAATTCTCAAACCGAAGATAACTCGCGATCATTACCTGTTTCAAGCGAGGAAAGTAGTTTAGATACTGAGATTATAGATGATGGACCGCATTCCTGTGATATTCGAGCACCGTCGCCACAGTGTTTGACCATCTGTGGTCAGATGTTGCGCATCATGGGCGATGAACAGATCAGTATTGCGTGTGGTCGACACCTGAGGCTTCTCTGATGACCAGATCTTCCTGGACAATGCAATAAGACACATCTCCCCAATTTATCAGGTAATTGGCCCAATACATAATGACTGATAACAGAGCTACAGATAAGTTTTGTATCTAATAGAGAATAGTAGGTTAGTGCCGTGAATGGGAAAAAATATCTGGCAAGGCTCAGGAAACGGGATGGGCGAGGCTCTGTCGAGCACATCCCGTTTCCGTGCCGCGCCAGATATGTTTTCCCATTCACGGCACTAACCAACTATTCTATTTATCCCGTCAACACCTACAAATTGCTGTAAAATGCAAAAATAGTATTGACTGGATATCAAAAATGTTTCACGGCACCGTGTTTCACGGCACATACGCACTTTGTTGACGGGATAAAAGAGTATTATACGCCCAGATTGCAAATTCAATGGTATTTTACTTTTACAAATATATTATTGATTTTATTTCTTTAATATTAAATAGGGAACAAATGAGATTTCTTTTTTTAAAATTTACTTATTTGAGCTGCAAAAAGCAAGTTGCTTTTTGCAGCTCAACTAAGTAAATGTTCAACTTTATTACCATATTTCCACTACTCAATTTGAAAATCAATGCATATTTTCACATTGTTGTACGTATTTTGTACTCCCACTTTTGAAAATCAATGCATATTCTGCTAAGATAAGTGCGTAAATACACCAATGCACACCTTATATGGAGCTCTGTGATAACATAATGTCGTATCAGGCATTGAACCGATACGATTATTCTGGTTATATCAAATTGAAAACTGATGTTTCATTGGTTGAACGGCGCCATATGACGTTACCGAATGAACTGTGTTCTTTTCAACAAAATATATTTTATATATCGGCTAGCATTAAACATTAAGGTTACCTGATAAATATAATACCAGTCTAATGTCTGTTGATATCAAGTTTATCATGCTCAGCTTAGAACGGTAGGCAAGCCTCAGAATTCCTATGCGTTTCAGACCCTTGCCCGATGAACTTGACATCAAACGACACTAGCCTGTAGCCTATTTCACCAACATTGCAAAGTATTCTTTGAGGGAGAAATTTTAAATTTAAGGATAAATTTATTATTTTTTATTACACTGCATTTATTACATTATTTATTACATTTATGTAATAAATTCAGTATAATAATTATGCATACTGTATACATCAAATTTGTGCAGTCATTAGTTCTATATGACATAATGCATTTGGGGAAAAATGTATTATTACTCCCTCAAAGTATACTTTGCTAGATAAGTACCGGTAAGTATACTTTGCAATGTTGATGAAATTGACTACTGGTGTTCTCTATTTTCCAGGGTCTACCGAGTGAGCACGACTTTGGGGACAGATTGGATGTGATGTATCACGTCCATCCCGGCCACACTCGAGCTGACAGGGCATGTGTTTCCATGGTGATGCAAACTATCACAAAATAAAATCTGTAGATTATGACCTTGTAGAAATATATTTCCTATGCACAGACTTCCTAATTCACCTTATACAATGTATTGTTAGAAACACAAATGTCGATGTGACTGAAGAAATGGGGCCTATGGGTTTTGTGATCAGTGTAGTTCCTGATCAAATAGCAAAATAGCACACTCGTGTAGCCTGGGAACGATGTATATTGCGTGTTAGAAACATGCCTGGTGTTTCATTGATGGAATGGCGAACGGTGAAGATCTCGATCAGACTGTGCTGATTGATGCACAGGCTGATCTGGATATACACAGGTCACACAATCCATTAGCCAAAATTCGAGTCACCCAGAGATCCAGATAAGCTGCATATTTGCTTAAATATCGAATTAAAATTGCCAAAAACTCAATTGAAATCAGAAGTAGCAAGTATCAAAAAGCAATTAAAATGTTATGGTACCTTTATCATGCTGCAGAAAACAATAAACAGACCACAAATATAGCATATTTTTCTTATTTTTCAAGAAAACACATCTCGGCATTTCATTAGGATTGTCTCCAAGGAGACAATTCTAATGAAATGCAAAGACATGTTTTCATTTCGATGCAAACTATTCAATAATTGCTGTCTGTTGATGTGTAAACAGTAGTGTGATTTCATTTTACCCAATTAAAATTTTGAAATACCCAATTGCTTCAGAAATGATGGGAGTGACAATACTCAATTACTAATTCCTTATATGGAGCCCTGGTCACCAATATTCATGTTTATACATACAATGTGGTATTGGGCTATTTAAATGTAAGTACTTTTTCATCAATAATTAAAATGTCAACCTTCTAAAAAATTTTATTGATTTTATTGGAAAATAAAAATGATTTTCCTATAGGAATTTAACAAGGGGAGGGGGGGGGGAAGGAGAACGCGCTGGAGGAGGAGTCAAGAAAAAATAAAAAAAAAGTCTTACACCCATGTTAAATTCCAATACGAAAATCGTTTTTTTTTTGGCAATAAAATAAATATTTGATGGAAATTCATCAAATATTTTTTTGGGGGGAGGGGGACTTTTGTGTTATTAATGAAAATGTACTTAAATTTAACTTTTTCAGATTTACTGTGTGTAATAGCCAAAAGTTTGTTGGCAGCGAAACATGGAACAGACAGTAATCATCTTTCTAATATATGGCTGTGATTGGAGAAATGGGGCTTATGGGTTTTATGACCATTGTAGATCCTGATCAGCCTGTGCATCCGCACATTCTGATGAGGTTCTCCACTGTTCGCCATTCCATCAATGAATCACCAGTTATGCTTCTAACAAGCAATATAGATTGTTATCAGGTTACATGAGTGTGCTATAAATGTGTGCTACACTGGTCACAAAATCCCATAAGCCCCGTTTCTCCAGTCACAGCCACATATAAGGATGCATGGAGAGTAATTAAAGAAAGTATAATAATGATTGACAACACACTATGTGATGTACTATATTGTCATGCTTACTTAGTAGATTGTACAACTACTGTATACTCACCCAAAATATTGGGACATTCTTTGTTGTGGGAAACCATATACAGTGGAGCACCAGTATGTCGAAGTCGAAGGGAGACCATGATCCATATAGTCGAGATAGGACTAGGTTCGAGATAGCGATGAAGTGATATGGTCGAATATTTGCGAAAAATATGAAATCATGTTACCCATTACACCACGAGTAAACAGTCACGTATTAACCAATGACCAAAGGTAGTAAGCTAATCAACATTACAAGGTGGCGTTACGACTCTCAGTGAATTGCTTAATTAAATGACAAGCGTGATATGCTTGATGAATCGTGTCAAACACTCAAATATATCCAGGTGGACCAATTAAGCAAACAACCTGAGGTAGGTGTGAATTTATTTTGTTTAATAATATGATTGAAAATGAGTGTCAACCAAATCGATCTTGGCAGTCAGGTGCTTAGGCGATTTATCGAAGCGTTTATTTGATCGAGATAGCAAGAGATCTTTAACGTACTTTTATGCGGAGGGGACAGAATGAACAGTCGAGATAAAGAACATATACGAGATAGGGCATGGTCGAGATAGCCGATGAAATTTATATTAACAAATAAGGATATATTCCGGGACCTTTATTATATTGAATCATCGAGATAGGGGATATCATCGAGATACTGGTGCACGACTGTATACATGTACCGGTATATGTATTTATCCAGTGTCTTCTACATGTGGCTGAAAGGGGAAATCGTCTGGGGGCCGTTTTACTAAACTTCGTACAACTAAAATACATTTAGGATCATCTGGAAATATCAATTGTTGGGTTTACATTTGCAGTCTATGCTCAGTAAATGTAAATCCCATAATTGTTTACAAGAAAACATTGTTAATGTGCAATTTACAGACTATCATAATTTTAGTCGTACAAAGTTTAGTGAAACGGCCACATGAATCCAGCCAGCCATATTGTGGCATGAAACATTTTACACCGGCAGCATATTAAAGTGAAATGATTTGTTTACACTGTATCACACCGACATTGCATGATTAAAGGTACATGCCCACTCAGTAAGCACAAATGTTCTTTACATCAGAGATATCATCAAAGACATTTCCTGGCAAAATAAACATTCATTCACGATTTCCCCACGTAGTGATTGGCATTATTATACATTTTATATCGGACGTAAATTTCCACACTGATATCAGGGGCGATAACCGTGTCTCCTTAAAATGTTAACGGACATTATTATTTATTCTTTGTATTTATTTTCTGATGTGCAATGATCATACTTTAAAATTTGTCAAAAATACTATTTTTTAGGTGACCCATTTAATTTATATAAATAATTAAAAACATATCATGCCTCATTTGCATATGAAAATAGCCTGATACCACCACCGCACATGACTATCAGTCAAACAAATATTACTCAATGATTATATCTGTATAGCGGGCACTCGTAATTTTTAGAACTGGTGGAACAGTGACACAATTATACACTTATTTAATTCTCATAATGAACATTTTGTGCCTACTGAGTGGGCATGTACCTTTAATCCATAAAATGTCAAAATATTGTTGCGTGTTATCTTACCAAACTGCGATGTGGCATGGGTAGATGATGTTATCCAAACATACTCTCGGAACATTATTTATTTCACAATACATTTGTTGTGACCAATTATCTGAACTGTCCACATGACATCTCACCTACGATAGTGGAAAGTGAGACATTGCGGTCACAATTCTGGCGGCGGCGTCGTCAACAATGTTTGTACATGTCCAAATTGTGCATATCTCTTGACCCGTTTATCTGATCATTACCAAACTTCATAAATAGCTTCCTCACATTGATGGCTATCCTCCCAGTGTCATTTTGTTGACATTGACATCAGCAATTTTGGATGTACATCCAAATGTTGAATATCTCCTGATCCGTTAGTCGGATCATTACAAAACTTCATAAATAGCTTTGTCACATTGATGTTTATCCAACCAGTGTCATTCATGTGACCATGACCTTGGTGTCAATACTTTTGGAGGTACATTCAGTTGCTGAATAGCTCTTGGCCTGTCGTTCAGATCATTGACAAACTTCATCGATAGTTCTCGCATTACCTTGGTGACCTTGACCTTCATGTCAGTAATTTTGGACGTCCGTCAAACTTTGGGCCTATGTCCACAGGGCTCCAGATAAGGAATTAGTGATTGGGTATTGTCACTCCATCATTTCTGAAGCAATTGGGTATTTCAAAATTCTAATTGGGTAGAATAAAATCAAACTACTGTTTACACATCAGCAGACCGCATTATTGATTTGCTTCTAAATGAAAACATGTCTTTGATATTTCATTAGAATTGTCTCCTTGGAGATATTGTTTTCTGCAGCATGATAGATACCACAAATTTTTCATTGCTTTTTCATACTCACTACTTCTGATTTATATTGGGTTTAGGCAATTTTAATTGGTTATTTAAGCAAATAGGCACCTTATCTGGAGCACTGTGTCCAAATTTCTAATATCTTCTGATACGTTTGGATGTTCGCCGTACTTTGTCAATTGCTTCTATACATTGATACCTAACCACCTTGGGTTATTCAAGTGACAGTGACATACTTTCCTTGAAATATAGGTAATGTCTGTGAAAACTGATGTTCGTCCAAATTTCAGGTATCTCCTGATCTGTTAGTCGGATGTTCACTAAAGTTCATATTAGTCACTTCCTCACATTTTCCGTTCTGATTTTGGGATTCTCCCCAATGCAGCAGGTTACATGGGGGATCAAAATTAAGGCTTTAAATGACCTTAGCTGTTGATAAGCCATTAAACACCAATACATCGATAGCTATCCACCAGTCATTCGAGTGACCTTGACCCATTGGCAGTGGGCGAGACACAACCAGGAAGATCAGCGGCGTACATGCATGTTTGTTAATTTTTAATTGTTTATTACATAAAAATTTAGCCATTCTTTAGTTGTTTCATATTATATCCATGTTTGGTTCTACAATGTCTTCGAACCTACATGTATGTCCAGCATATAATACAAATGTATATGGAAATGAAAATCTTCGTACTAGTAACCGCAATCTTTACACACGATACGGGACGTATTATGGTATACCGCTGTCCGTCCGTCCAATTGGACGTTGCTTTCGGGTACCTAATATATGCAACCAGAAGTCCGATGGACTTGAAACTTCATATACTCGTTTATCTTGATCTATAATTTCATTGCATAGCCCACCCATCAACCCACATGCCACCAGTCCAGGTCAAATTGCTTAGACAGTTGTGTTGAAGATTTACAAAATGTGTGTTTTTGGTTTAAATATCTGTTATATCTCTACGAACCCCAAGTCAGATGGCAAGACACTACATATACTATTTGTCAACATCAATATTTTCACCAATCCGGCCTCTATAGATGTTCAAGGTCAAGGTCAAATTGTAACCTTGTGATCACCATCTGAGTTGTATGGAACCTCTGAACAACAGAGTAGTTCTGCAATTATACTTTTATTGGCATACAATCGATCATATACATGTAGTGTAATTAGCCTAAATCTCAGAACCGTAGGTTAACACCCGTGCCTAGACTACCAAACAGCGCCACAAGGCGAACCTGCGTGGGTCTTGCCTTCTCACCAACCAAATTGAGTGCATAGCACTAGTGAGCAGGTTGTACATTGATTAGATTTGACAAGCCAATGGCTCATAAAGTTAAGACGTTACAAGGAATGGAGAAACACATCTACTGATTCAGAATGTGAAACTTCAAAGTTATTTTACCTTGTTCTTGGGCACGGGGGTGCATGGATGGGGGGAATGAATATATGGATAATAATAAACATGTACAGTAACATGATTAAGTTTGAAGCCAATCGGTAATACACTAAAGAAGTTATATGAGAAGTTGTAGGAGAATGGAAAAACAGCCCGCATCTACTGAATGAAAATCGAGAGAATATGAAATATTATAGTTATTTGACCTTGACCTTGGGCACGGGGAGCATATGTGGGGTGGGGAATGGACACGTAATAAGCATGTGCATGAAGTTTGAAGCCAATCAGTCATGCGTTAAAAAAGTTATAGCTGAATGGAACACGTGACAGACAGACGGACGGACGGACGGACAATATTTGCATCCTTATATATACATTTGTATACCATTTTTGCTACGCGATGGGATAAGAAGCGCTGGTTGTGGTAACGTAATAAAGCATATGAAATCTGCATATACATGTATGTACTTTTATTAATTAAATATAAACAGGCATTTGTTCTATATGAATAATGCATTTCAGTAAAAATAAATAATTACTCGAGTGAAATCGACTTGGTGAAATCGGCTCGTTACGAGCCATCCCATAATGATCTTCAGTGTTATGTCGGTATTTTGTAACATTTTTAATAATACCCACTGGTTCATTATTTAAGGTACATGCCCACTCGGTAGGCACAAAATGTTCTTTATATCACCATCTCAGACATTTTCTGGCAAAATAAACATTCACCTTTACCCCACGTATTGATTGGCATTATTATACATTTTATATCTGACGTAAATTTCAACATGGATATCAGGGGCGATAACAAGTGTTTCCTTAAAATGTTAACAGACATTGCTATTTATTCTCTGTATATACTTTTTGGTGTGCAATGATCATACTTTGTAATCTGTCGAAAAACAATTTTGTTCATGCAACACATTTAATTAGTATATACAATTAAAAAAATCATGCCTCATTTGCATAAGAGACACAAATAAGAAAACAAGAGAGAAACTATTGTCAATAATTAATAAATATGAACTACATGATATCTGGAAAATTCTTAATCCTAATACAAGGAAATTCACATGGCATTCGAATACTAAACCACCAATATTCTGTCGTTTAGACTATTTTCTAATATCTGAAAATGTAATTAACAGAGTAACAGAAAGTAAAATTACTACAGGGTTTAAGTCTGACCATTTGTTAGTATATTTTAGTTTACAGACTCAATCTAATGAAAGGGGTCCGGGATATTTTAAGTTAAATAATAGTCTACTTTTAAAAACAGAATACCAACAACTAATTAGACGAAGTATTTCTACATTGCCGAAATCAACCAACATGCTAATCCAAATGCACTTTGGGAGATAATTAAAGGAACAATAAGAAAATTTGCGTCTACTGCAAAGAAAAAAAGATTTAAAAATGGAAAATAAATTAAACACCCAAAAAGATATGTTACAGCATTTATATGAACAGAAAGTTAGAGGAATTATGTTAAGATCAAAAGCCGAATGGATTGAGGGTGGGGAAAAAAATACAAAATACTTTGCAAATTTAGAACGGAAACAGTCTAAAAATAAAACGATAACTAGAATAACGGTAAATGGTCAAAATATTACGAGCAATGGTGAAATATTAAATGAAGAAAAATAACATTATAAAAAATTATATACGAAAAAAGAAGCTGAAAATACAAATCACAATTTTTTTTTCAAATGATAATGGTGTAAACATATTATCCGAAGAAAATAAAGAATTATGCGAAGGCAACCTTTCAGAATACGAATGCAGTAACTCTTTAAAGGAAATGAAAAACAATAAGAGCCCAAGCTCAGATGGTCTGACTGGAATTATATAAAATATTTTGGAATAACATAAAAAGATATTATATGGATTCTTTTAAATTTTCATTAGCAAATGGATCACTAAGTGAATTGCAAAAACAGGGTGTAATAACATTAATACCAAACAAGAGGGCCATCATCAAGATGGCCCTAATTTGCTGACCTGACTCCATGAACACGAGAGGAGAATGTGACATTGAGTTCATATTATGTGTTTTAAAAAAATTGTGATATTTTTAGATGGCGGTCGTCTTGGATTAAGCGATGACTCTCATTTTACCAAATCTGAAAATGCTTCACCCAAGGATCTGAACTTACTATGAAGTTTGGCTAGCATCGGCCATGTGGTTCCTGAGAAAAAGACGTTCAAAATCTCGAATAAATGGATCATGGTCATGGATCATCCGATTCTGACAAATACTGCACCAGAGCAATCGCCTCATCGATACCTTCCAATTTGAATGATATATGACAGCATATTCGTTCAAAAATAAAATTTGACCCCACGGGTCACGCCCATTTTTGACCCCGGGGTCACCATTTTCACAACTTTGAAAGAGCATTGTACATCGATCATTCCTACAAAGTTTCGTCGAAATCCGGCTAGCGGTTCATGAGAAGATTTTTTAAGAATTTATGCTATTTTAGACGGCGGCCATCTTGGAGTAGCGATCACCTCCATTTTAACCAATCTGAAAAGGCTTCACCCATGGACCATAACTTTTAAGTTTGGCTACCATGGGCCAAGCGGTTCATGTGAAGAAGAATTTTGAAAGCTCTAATAAAAGAACAACCTTTTCACCTTTCGGCGGCCATCTTGGATGACATAACCATTCGATTTCGACAAAAAATGCACCAGAGTGATCGCCTCATTGATACTTTCAATTTGATATATGACATGACCATATTCGGTCAAAAATAAAATTTGACACCACGGGCCACGCCCATTTTTGACCCTGTGGTCACCATTTTAACAACTTTGAAAGAGCATTGTACATCGAACTTTCCTACCAAGTTTTGTCGAAATCCGGTTGGCGGTTCTTGAGAAGATTTTTGAAGAATTTGTGCTATTTTTAGACAGCGGCCATCTTGGATTACATAATGACGTCATTTTAACACTTTTGTAATCCCCCTACCTAAGGACCATGACCATGAAGTATGGTGACTATAGGCCCAATGGTTACCGAGGAGAAGACGTTTGAAAATGTTCACGGACGACGGACGACGATGGACACATTGCGGTAACAATAGCTCACATGAGCTTCGCTCAGGTGAGCTAAAAAGGATAGCGATGTATCTATAATTACGAATTGGAGACCTATATCATTACTTAATGTGGATTACAAAATTGCATCAAAGGCCATAGCAAACAGAATTAAAAGGTATATAATAGATGATTCATAAACCGGATTTCTTAAGGGAAGGTACATCGAAGAAAATATTAGAACTCTATACGAATTAATGGACCATTTGAATGAAAATGAATTACCGGGTTTATTTTTCTTCGCAGATTTTGCAAAGGCATTCGATACTGTTGAACATTCTTGCCTCTTAAAAGTTATGAAACATTTAAATTTTGGCAACGACATTCTAAATTGGATAAAGCTTTTTTACTCTGATGCAAAAAGCTGTGTTACAATGGTTATTTATCGGATTTCTTTTAACAAAATAGAGGCGTACATTAAGCCAATGCTGTCCTTTTACCACCTTACCTTTTTATTATCGCCATTGAAATACTATCCAAAGCAATTATAAATGAAAAAGATATATTAGGGGTAAACATTTATGATATAGAAATTAAAAACACAATATTTGCCGATGATGCAACTTTTATGACAGATGGTTCAAGAAAATCATTTGAAAAGTTAATATACATAATAGATGAATTTAGTAAAATAACTGGTCTCAACCGTAACTCAAAACAAGAGCTGTAGGAGAACAGCATAGCTCGACTACGAGGGTTGTCGATGTACACATAGCTTGACAAACAAGGTGGCTGCGGCCTGCAGAAAAACCTTAACCAAGGTTGACTAAAAACCTTAACGAAGGGAAATTAATTAAGTAATTCACGGTTAAATGTAGGTCAATGACATATATAGGTCAAGGGTTATTGATGTATATCACTAGGAGATGAAGTTTTCCAAGTATGGTTGCTGTAGGCCCAGGAGTATTCCATATACAAGCTTGACTAAAAACCTTAATCAAGGGGAATTAACTAAGTAATCCAATGATAAAAGTATGTCAAGGTCAAATATAGGTCAGGGGTTATTGATGTACATCCCTATGAGAAAATGTTATCCAAGTATGGTGTCTGTATGCACAATAGCATTCCATATACAAGCTTGACTATAAACATTAACCAAGTAATTCACGGTTAAATGTAGGTGAAGGTAAAATATAGGTCATGGGTTATTGATGTACACCCCTATGAGAAAAAGTTATCCAAGTATGGTGTCTGTATGCACAACAGTATTCCATCTACAAGCTTGACTAAAAACCTTAACCAAGGTCGATTAAAAAAACTTAACCAAGGGGAATTAACTAAGTAATTGAAGGTTAAATGTAGGTCAAGGTCAAATATAGGTCAGGGGTTGTTGATGTACATCACTAGGAGATGAAGTTGTCCAAGTATGGTTGGTGTAGGGCCAGGAGTATTCCATCTACAAGCTTGACTAAAAACCTTAACCAAGGGGAATTAAGTAAGTAATTCAAGAGGAAATGTAGGTCAAGGTCAACTATGGATCAGGGGTTATTGATGTACATCCCTATGAGAAAAGATTCTCCAAGTATGGTGTCTGTATGCACAATATTATTCCATGTACAAATTTGAGTAAAAACCTTAACCAAGGTGGACTAAAAACCTTAACCAAGGGGAATTAACTAAGTAATTCAAGAGGAAATGTAGGTCAAAGTCAAATATAGATCAGGGGTTATTGATGTACATTACTAGGAGATGAAGTTGTCCAAGTATGGTGGGTGTAGGGCCAGTAGTATTCCATATACAAGCTTGTCTAAAAACCGTTACCAAGGAGAATTAACTAAGTAATTGAAGAGGAAATGTAGGTCAAGGTCAAAAATAGATCAGGGGTTATTGATGTACATCCCTATGAGAAAAGGTTGTCCAAGTATGGTGTCTGTATGCACAATAGTATTCCATGTAAAAGCTTGACTAAAAACCTTAACCAAGGTTGACTAAAAACCTTAATCAAGGGGAATTAACTAGGTAATTCAAGGTTAAATGTAGGTCAATGTCAAATATAGGTCAGGGGTTGTTGATGTACATCACTAGGAGATAAAGTTGTCCAAGTATGGTTGGTGTAGGGCCAGGAGTATTCCATCTACAAGGTTGACTAAAAACCTTAACCAAAGAGAATTAACTAAGTAATTAAAGAGGAAACGTAGGTCAAGGTCAAATATAGATCAGGGTTTACTGATGTACATCCCTAGGAGATGAAGTTGTCCAAGTATGGTGGGTGTAGGGCCAGGAGTATTCCATATACAAGCTTGACTAAAAACCTTAACCATGGGGAATTAAGTAAGTAATTGAAGAGGAAATGTAGGTCAATGTCAACTATAGACCAGGGGTTATTGATGTACATCCCTATGAGAAAAGGTTGTCCAAATCTGGTGTATGTATGTACAATAGTATTCCATGTACAAGCTTGACTAAAAACCTTAACCAAGGTTGACTAAAAACCTTAACCAAGGGGAATTAACTTAGTAATTCAAGAGGAAATGTAGGTGAAGGTCAAATATAGATCAGGGGTTATTGATGTACATCACTAGGAGATGAAGTTGTCCAAGTATGGTGGGTGTAGGGCCAGTAGTATTCCATATAAAAGCTTGACTAAAAACCTTAACGAAGGCGTGACGGTGACACCGACGACGACTCCGACGCCGGGGTGACAACATAAGCTCTACTTATTCTTCGAATAGTCGAGCTAAAAGCAAATTATTCAATATTTAATGGGACAGCAAGCCTGATAAAATTAAAAGAAATACAATCATCCAATCCTACGAAAAAAGAGGATTAAAAATGTTAGATATAGATAGTTTCATAACACCAATAAGAGCATCATGGGTAAAACGAATATGTGACACATCAAACAGAGGTAAATGGAAACAACTTTATGAAAAAAAACTTGAAAGATATGGTGGATTTTTGCTCTTTTGAATGTAACATATAAAAGCAGAAGATAACAAGTTTTTAAATAATGTTTTAAAATCCTGGTTACATATTAACTAAAATATATAGCGCAAGATAATAAGTTTTTAAATAATGTTTTAAAATCCTGATCAATTATTAACTATTCCTCCAAAAATGACACAATACTTTGGAATAATTCCAATTTAAAGCATCAAAACAAAACAATATTTTTCAAGGATTGGTACAATAAAGGCGTTAAATATGTTGAACATCTATATGACTAAAGAGTAAGGAATTTTCTACTTTTTACTGATTTTACAATATTTAATATACGTCAGGACGATTTTTGTCGAGCCCGCTTGCGGAAAGCGGGACATAGTGATCACAATGACGTCCGGGTGTCCGTGCGTCCGTGCGTCATCCGAAATATGCGTTAAAGTTTTTAAAAATACCATCAAATGCCTCGGTGAGCTCGACATGAGGGCCGCGGCCATCTGGTATAAAATATCAAAGTATTGTGAACAGCATAAGTCCATTAAGGGCTGAGAAAATAAAAAAGAAAGCATCAACACAACTCCACAATCTACGTCGCTTATATCGAGAGCACAGGATAGCAACACACAAACAAAATATAGAAGAAATAAAATCTGAACAAAAATGGACAAATTAATTTTCTGATGATAATTTATGCTGGCAACAAATTTACACATTAGCTTTCGATTGTACAATAGACTCAACATTACGCAATTTCCAATATAGATATTTAATGCATATCATTGGGACAAATAAACTACTTTATCGTTGTAATATAGTAAATAGTAGTCTTATGTGATTTTTGCTCTATGTATGTTGAAAGCATAAAACACATGTTCTGGGAATGTATGCATGTGCAACATTCTTGTCACAGGCTTCGAAATTATCTGAATGAAAAAGACTTAAAGCCCCTATACGGCTCAAGTTGCCGAATTTGGCCTCCTATTGGGTTTTCCCACACATAAATCCAACAGGTTTCTATTTACACACACTTTGAAACTGTTTGCATTCATTTTGTTACAAAAATGAGTTTGTAGTCGATGAAAATATAAATATTTGTTGATAAACAAACAGCAGGTGCGTGTTTCAAAGCCCTATCGATTTTCCGATAGACGATTCAACTCGCCGATTCGTGGCCGATGAATTCCGATAGCCGGAGTTTATCGACTCGCTTCCGAGCCGAAGCCGTTGGGTTACGGAAATGAAATTGTCAATATTGATATTTTGCACTGAGTGGTACACAAAACAAGTTTTTCTTGTCTTCACATTGCGATTAAGATGTAAATCTCAAGACTTGAGATGTATAGTTAGTATATGTTAGTTTTGTGTACTTAATCTGTTGCCAAACATGTTTTAGTGTTTGAAAAAATCGGAAAATTGTAATACTGAGCCGTTCAGGGCCTTTAACATATGAATTAAATTTTCGTAGTGTTTCTCTAGGAATAACAAATAATAGCCCAGGAGTATTAGGTGTAAAAAACACCAAACCCCAAAATAATTGTTAACAAGCTGAATTTTTCAGGAAAGTTGTATAAATGTATGTAGAATAACATACTAAAAGTCCCCGCAAATCCAGCTGGTGCTAACTTGGGAATTCAAGATGGCGTTCAAGATGGCCGCCATTTTTTCATTATCTTTTAATGTTCAGCTATATGGGCAAATAGGCATAAAACAGTGTTGATTTTTTATACTCTTACCTGGATTATCTCAGATATACATTTTTAAAGCAGTTTTGTTATTTCTGAAATTATAAAATTCAAGGTGGCCGCCAATATGGCCGCCAAAACTTCCAAATTGATGGATCTTAGGATATTTTGTAAGAAAAAATGCGAGGTAGATAGCAATATTTTCAATTTTGTATATATTATACAATATATGGCAAGCAGTACTTAATACATTGGACATTGGAAATGCATTCATTATCACTATTCATGGTATATACAGATTGATATGCACTCATGTCTCGTATAATTATGAATAGTGACAGTCCTGTAAGTAAACATGCATGTAAATCCATTCCACTTTACCACTACAGCATCATCAATATAGCAATAACATTGTATGATCATACATAAAATGTGACTTGTGGATTAAGAATTATGGCATTTGATACCATGGTAGACACTTCTATGTACTTTTTCATGAATGTTATGTCATTCACTCAGACTAGATAAGTGTATTAGACTCGCCACAACTTAAATAAGTCATGTTTATCTTTCAAATCACTTTCTTGTATTTATATGCATCATTGGTGATACACATTTTAATGTTTTGACAGTGGTCACACAGTTATGTCATTTGTATTTAAGGAATAAAACACCCCCCCCCCCGGGCTATTGTTTGGACTCCTTACTAACTTTAAACAGACTAAATGTAATTCATACCACAGTAAACGCAACAAAGGACTCCACACACTTTAAACAGACCAAATGTAATTCATACCGCAGTAAACGCAACATCCCAGGGTTTTATTACTTATATTTACACTTCATTTGTCGATAGTTTCAAAATGTTCCAATTTTGAAATTATTGGAAGTGTAAATATATTGATGTAAACGGTTGGATCATTCTGTAAAGAAAGCCATGGTTTGGTAACAAATGTCTTCACATGAGTTACTCATCAGACAATTTATATAAATGTAGAAATTTAATATAGATGTGCCTTGCAAACAACAATACTGCTTCAACAATACCCAAGCGATACCACTGTCTAATCTTAAGTGCCACCTAAGTGTAAATTATAAGGTTATTCAGAATCATGGTCAACTGGTACGGGCGTAGTATTATTTCATGTTTGTCCCATACATTGGCTGCACATCTCAGTGCAAAATAACCCAAGCTTCCTGCACCCACATGACTTTCCACATCCAGTCTTACAGCCACATGAAACCATTTGCATTAGCTTATCTGGTGCAACTGGCAGGTCAGACTCCATGGGTAACAGAACATCATCTCTCTTTTCCGGCTCGCACAAACACAATAAACATCGATTAAATGTATGACTTCTGTCTCTGGCAATCGATAAAGGTATTAGGTGTGTGAATATATTCACTTCAAATCGCTGTTTCCAGCATTTATTCAGTTATTCGCATTTTGTATACCCCATCCAAAGCGAAATTTGAGTGTACGAAAGAATCTCACACAGAATCGGAGGCCGTCCGGTGTGGATTATCGGTCATATTTGACCAATAACTGATCGCCAGCTCAAACTAAAGTCGTGCACCATGACCATATACATTATATACATTAGCAACTCCAACCATACAAAGTTCGTCCAATTGTGATCGTTCACCGATCTAAAAAACAATCGGGCAGACTTGGCATAGTGGAGATGCCCAGCAGCATGAAAGTATGGAATCGTTTTCTCAACAAAGTGGAGATGAAGATCCCAATTGCCCATTCTCTCAGCACGTATAAACAGACGAAGGTGGGCGACCTGGTCAAGGAACAATACCCACAACTTGTCAGTTCTGCTTTTGTTTGCCACAGCTATAAGGAGTTGTGATATTATGCCATTTAATCTGTACATCATCGGCAACATCAGCATGATGAACACCTTGCAAGCTCATATGATGGAGAGTTTTCAAATGATCTTTGTCAATGTCATCCAGACAGTTTGGATTATCATGTAATAGCACACAGATAAGGGACGCTGACGTCAGCATGTGGGCTCGGTGTGCACGTGAGTATGCATGATTTGCCAGCATATGCACAACATATCCTTTGGCATACACCGTTTCCCACAGATCTGCCAGTCCGCTATCAGTCATGATGTACCCAATGCTGCCTATGTAAGACATGAGTAGATGGAAGCCACCAAGTCGAACAATGACTGTGTTTAGATCATTTGTTGCAGTCACTATTTCTACCGCCTTTATGTACAACGGTTGGTCAAACGCAACTGGACATATGCCAAGACCATGTTTCTGACACTGGTCTTGGGCAAACGATAATGCTGTATAGATTGTGCTCAGATTTCCCCGGTCCAAGTTGATGAAGGGAAGTACTTCAATTCTAGATTTTGTTAACATTTTCATTTTGATGTGATACTTTCATGAAGCCACTCCATGATGGACAGGGGGGAAAGTTCAAGCACATAGCCTGCAACCCAGAGTGTGTCTAAAGCCTTGGCATAAATGACATATGTAGGTTCCATTTCAGGTGCTTTCATTGGTCCGATGATAACAGACTTTAGACCAGGAACAGCAGGTTTGCTATATGCCTTTATGGGAACGTTTCCAAAGGCACCAACCATTTCCACCGGTGGTACACTGACTGGGCGCTTTACAGGCACTTCATCAACAGTACCCTGTGGTGTAACACAAGCTATACCTCCCATACCGTGGAAAGTATTGTCACAAGTCACTGTAGCTACATTAAAGCTATCTGCATTATCATACGCAAATTGGGTGAAACCACTGAATATATCGAGTGGTCTATTGTGTGATACAAGTGCAGCCTCCAACCTGTGCACTTCTCTGTAATCTGATAAATGGAATCTGCTCAGAAGATCTACCAGTTCACGGGAACCATATTTTCTATTATATACACAGCAATTGCAAGCAACAGTGGTGACATGAATGACCTTGGACGACATGAAGAAATTATAGCATGAGCTATAGCGGTAGTTCTCCTATTTATTGTAGGAGAACTTTTACCTATCTAAAAGACAGTGTGGTATGTTAAACATGTCAGGGCACCCAATTCAAACATTTCTTGACATCATGCAAACTGTTACCCTTGCTATATTTCGCTTTCGGGCAAGGAAACAAATAATTGCATGTACATGCCCGACACGAGATAACAACTGTTACCAGTCGGTAAGTGACCTCTTCATGCGCTATATGAGAAGTCTACTATGAACATATTTCACAATATCCTCGCCTTTTGTATGATATGAGGGAATTAATTTATGTTCATCCTCAAACAAATCAGTCCGGGGATATAGTGATCGCCCCACATCAGTTGTTCCTTTGGTCGTCTGAATAACATTTTGTCAACCTCGTAAGCCTTACAAATCTGCACAGTATATTGTTGATTTTCGGTTTTGTTCTGGACGAGAGCATGCCCTGGCAGCACATGGGACTTGTATCCATTGGAGGCGGTTCTCATGTGCTTGTCAGTAACATGTTTGTAGTAAAATGATATAGATCAGAACTGAAAATCAACAAACGACAACACTCTGTTCCCGCCTATCAACAATTAACCCTTACAATGCTGGATTATATTTTTTGTCTGCTGTTTGTTTTGTATTTTCCATTTGTCAGAGCAGTTGTCTCCCATTGACCAACACAAATGATAATTGTTTACTTTATGTCAGTACCGGTACATGTAGAAAGAAAATATATTCCTGACTAGCAGTAAAAAGAGAATGGGGCACACAGGTGGTTATTCTGTCTGTTATATATGTTAACCCTCTCAACTCCAAGTAACTGGAATAGACTGTGAGATGAAACTTACTTTCAGAAGGTACGGATCCTGAGGAGACGGCTTGTCACGAGCCGGCTCATCTGGATCTACACTGTTTGCCACTATACGTGTATTGAAAGTGTTATGGTTGTCCCCCCTTAGTCCATGATGAATTTATGTTTGCGTTTCAGCAGATTAGTTTCATTATTAACATAATTTATTTTAAATTTTCTTTCTGGTCTTCAACTGGTCAGTAGACCTACCAAAAATACAAGTTTATTCTCCATATTATAAAGAAATATCAGCTTCTAGAACATAAAGCACCCCTCCCTCATGTAGATTAGATATGCACAGCTTTTTTTTGTTCACACCTTTTTGCATTCCCCCTATTAGGTTTACGCACCCGCAGGCTCTGTTGGAGTTGAATATGGTAAGAAAAAAACCACCTAAATAGGCAATGAGTGAAATAAAAATAGTGTCATTAAATTGTCAAGGAATAGGTCAACTTCCCAAACGCACTAATCTTTTTCAATATTTAAAAGATAAAAAATATCACATATACTGTTTGCAAGATACCCCACTTCACTCCAGGGGAAGACGAAAAATTTGTACGGACTAGGTGGGGTAATGATTGTTATTTCAGTTCATTTCGATCTAATGCAAGGGGAGTAGCAATATTATTCAATGGTAATTTAGACTATAAAGTACACCAGTCAAAATGCGATCCCAATGGTAACTTCATTCTACTAGACATCAGTATTGAAAATAATAAATTTACTTTACTTGTATGCCTGTATGGACCAAACTCAGATGATCCCCTTTTTTTTCAGAACATATCAAAAGAAATTGATGAAATGAATAACGATAAATATATTTTATGCGGAGATTTTAACCTTGTTTTGGACCCAGAGTTAGACTATCATAACTATAAAAATATAAATAATAAAAAATCTAGAGAAAAATTATTAGAAATTATTCAAGAAAAATATTTAATCGACCCTTTTAGAGAAAATCACCCCTAATGAGAAGGTTCACATGGAGACGACGACAGCCTTTTCAGCAAGCAAGACTAGATTTCTTCCTCATCTCTGAAAATACTTTACCTTCAATTAAAAGCTGCATCATTGAAAATAGCTACAGATCTGATCATTCACTTGTATTGTTAAGTTTATGTTTCAACAATTTTATAAAGGGAAAACCACTATGGAAACATAATAATTCAATGCTGAAAGACATAAATTACATAAACATGATTAATGAAAAAATAGAAGAAATTAAAAATCAATATGCTATTCCAATATATAACCGAGAAAACTTGCATGAAATACCAAACAACGAATTGCAATTCACAATTAACGATCAACTTTTTCTAGAAACACTTATGATGGAACTACGTGGAAAATCTATTTCTTATTCTTCCTTTACAAAAAAAGAAACCAATCAAAAAGAAAAATCATTAACAGAACAAATATTAGACATGGAAAAACAATTAAAGAAAGAAGACATGAATAAAATTGAAATTTTAAAATTAGAACTCCAGGAAATTTGTAAAATTAAAGTAAATGGTTCACTTATTCGATCAAGGGCTCTAAATATAAATGAAGGAGAAAAAACAACAAAATATTTCTGTGCACTGGAATCTCATAACTTTATAAGTAAAACAATACCAAAACTTGAAACAGAAAATGGAAAAATAATTACAAACCAGTCAGAGATATTAAAAGAAACAGAACTATTTTTACACCAAACTGTATAGCAATAAAGACACAGATACTTATAAAGAATTAGATTTGGATATTTTTTTGGAAAATGCGCATGTACCAAAATTAAATGAAGCAGAATCAGAAAAACTAGAAGGATTAATCACAAAACTGAACTAGCCTTTGCACTAAAAAAACATGACGAACAACCGTAGCCCAGGTACAAGCGGATTTGCATGCAAATTTTATAAAATGTTTTGGCATAAACTGGGTGATTCATTTGTAGGGCAATAAATTATAGCTATCAGAAGGGTGAACTATTTATAACTCAACGGCAGGGTATAATAACACTAATCCCAAAAGAAAATAAATCTCGAAATTTTATAAAAAATTATAGACCTATTTCATTATTAAACACAATTTACAAAATGGCATCAGCATCTATCGCAAATAGAATAAAAACAGTATTAGACAAATTAATAAATGGGGACCAAACAGGATTTATTTCAGGAAGATACATGGTGGAAAACACTAGGCAGGTATACGACATTATGCAATATATAGAAAAAAATGATATCCCAGGACTTCTTCTTCTTATAGACTTTGAGAAAGCATTTGACTCTATATCGTGGAACTTTATTCATAAAGTACTTCGCTACTTTAAATTCGGACCAAATATTAGGCAATGGATTACATTATTCTACAAAAATGCTCAACTATCAGTTAATCAACATTGTAACCTCTTCACCTTTTTTTTCAATACATCGAGGCTGTCGTCAGGGGGACCCACTCTCACCGTACATATTTATCTTATGCGCAGAAATACTTGCAATCAGAATACGCAAAATCATAAAATTAAAGGAATTAAAATAAATGGAACAGAATATAAACTAACACAGTTTGCAGATGACACTAGTGCCTTCTTGGATGGATCAAGTGAATCACTAAATGAAATACTTAATGAACTGGAAATGTATGCCCATATGTCAGGACTTAAAGTTAATTTTGATAAAACACAAGTTATTTGGATTGGGGCCAAAAAATTTAGCCAAGACTCAATTAAAACAAAATGGAAACTAAAGTGGGGAATGTAACAGATTTAAATTAGCTTGGAATTACTTTTGATACAGATTTAGAAAAAATTGTGGACATAAATTTCTCGGAAAAAATGAAGATCATAAAAGAAAAAAAAATCAACAGCTGGAACAAAAGGTACTTAACACCATTAGGCCGAATCACAGTCATACAGTCTCTTCTTCTCTCATCTTTAAATCACCTGTTTATATCCCTTCCTAACCCCAGTCAAAGATGTATTAAAGATATTAGCAGCATTATGTATAATTTTTTATGGCAAGGTAAATCACGAGTAAAAAGGCACTATCACATGCAAAAAATATGAGGATGGCGGATTAAAAATGCCAAATATTGAGGACTATATATCATCTTTAAAAACAACATGGGTAAGAAGAATAGTGTGCAACAAATATAAATTTATAAACATTTTAAATACAGAAATTGATACAGATAATATTTTTAAATTGGGAGATATGTACATCGAACAATAAATAGGAAAAATTTCAAACCTTTTTTGGCGGGATGTTCTAAAAGCTCATCTAAAATTACAAAATAAGCTTAAGCCAATAAACATGGATGCATTTCTTTCTAGCCCATTATTTTTTAAAAAGGACATAAAATGTGGGACAACCTTCTTCAATAAGGCATGGTTTGATAAGGGAATATGTTTTATAAATGACATTATCAAAATTGATGGAACATTTGCCTCTCAAAATCAACTTAAAAACAATTTCAACATAAATATAAACTTTCTTAAATATTATGGCCTTGTTAAAGCAATAAAAGATTGGGGTAAAAGCTTGAAACTTAACAATATCGAAAAAAAGTTAGAAATGCCATTTACTCCATACAAACTAAAAATATACCTAAAAAACAAAACCGGGACAAAAGACATGTATCTCGCATTAAACTCCAATTCTGAAACTCCAGCTGGTAAAATTAAATGGAACTCCACCTATAATTTTAACAATGAAACATGGAAGAAAATATCTTTATGGCCGCATATCATAACAAAAGACACAACTCGAAAAAATGGTTCCAGTACCGAATAAACCACAATATTCTGGCCACAAATGATTTCCTAAATAAGATTAAAATTGCAAGTAGTCCATTATGTACATTCTGTAAAAAGTTTCGAAACAATAAAACATTTGTTTTGGGATTGTGAGGCTACAAAAAGCATATTTAGGGAACTTTAAGAATGGTTAGCGACAAAAGATATAACTATTACAATTAACGAAAAATCATTCATCTTTGGGATTTACGAAAAAACAATAAGTATCTTCAAACAATTAATACTATTAGAAACTAAATACTATCTCTATTATTGCCGATGTTCAAAAGTAGTTCCAAGTCTCAGCGTACTGAAGCATCGAATTCAACTAATGTATGAAACATCCAGGAAGGCAGCAATAATGAACAACAAATTTGAAAACTTTACAACAATTTGGGAAGAATTTATCATTTCACAAGCTTAATTTATATAACAAAAATACCAAAATAAGATTTCATTTTCAGTTGAGCTAGTTGCGGGTGCTATAATAAACCTCTGCTTTTGTGCTTATTTTTCTTTCTTCGTTTTAACGCCTTCCCCACCCCCACCCACAACCCCTCCCCCCCATTCCATCTCGTATTATAGGTTTGGGAAATAAAGCAATTATAATATGAATCTAGTAGAAGAATATAATGTACACAGAGATATACAGGTTCAAGCAAAGACCATGACCGACGGAATCAGTCGTGTTTTGTTTTTATAACCAGTGTGGTGATCGAAACAGATCGTTTATTGGCTTGTCATATATAATGTTAACAACAACTTTAACAGTGAACCCTTTCAGCCGTAAATAACATTTTCGGTCAAGTCCATTCATCACAAAATACTTTTCAAATAATCGATTATAAAATGTTTTTTGTTTTTTTTAACAAATATGAAAATTACTTGCAAACAGTGCAGATCCTGATGATACAGTTCATCGTGAGCCGGCTTGTCTTAGTCTACACTGTTTAAAAACACCTAAATGGCTGTAGTGTTGAAAGGGTTAACACATGGTTTAAGCATGTAGATGCGCAGTAGGATTGAACTTCACTTTTTGAATAATGGGGCTGGTTCAGTCGGATCATGGGTAATATGAATGATAACATAAACAAAAATTTATAATCAATTACATGCATTACATATGCTAAATAAACATTACTGCTCTGCAGTGCTGGAGAGTGACATTGTCATCTGCGGGTATATTATAAGTATTACTGTTTTATTTTAATAACATGGGCAAGTTTTTATAGAAAATTCAGGTCTCATTAGTGACGATTCTAATGTACCACTCAACCATGAAGTCTTTAAAAAATACTATAACAGTGATTTCTACCCAGTACTGCAAGAGTAAAAGAGGGTGAATATCTGTAATTGTATATTTTGTAGTTGTACCTGATTATTGCATGTATATTATGTACGGTTTGTGGGGGATGGCCCCGACCCACCACAAACCTATTACGGGGAAAATAAATATTTAAAAAAAAAAAAAAAAATAAAAAAAATAAAAGAATAAAAGACAGTGTAGAAAACGGTTTAGCGAATCTGGAACTAGTGTTGTAACATTCAATAACTCTCCGGATTTCTGATGCGCACTTTTTATCACTAGACTTAAAAATTAAATTCTTAATTAAATGTTTAATTATTATCTAATATGGCTAACTAACCTGAATTTGAGAGAAATTGCTGAAATAAAATCAAATTCTCCAACGGGCCATCTTATCAATATTCATGATACCTCATTAATATTAATGAGTCAGTTGACTGAATTTAATCAATGACATGGTCAAAAACTATGTTAGGCGGGACGTTTTACGCGACGTTGTTAAGTGCAACAACCAAAACATCAATGTTAGACGTTATCCGTGACGTCATATGTTCAAAAGATCACGTCCCTACGCAAATTCACGAACTTTTCACATGATTTTTAGGGTTGAAAACACCATTCTGGTTTTAGACATTTAATTTCTATATTCTCTTGTATCAATCCAAATGCATGTAGTTCATTCTGAATAACTTTCGACATGGCACACGACTTTCCTCTGAACATTTTGTACAGATTTCAATACAAAGAGGGCGTGGCTAGTTAATATTGCGTTGTCACGGAAGGGTTTTGAAGCCATATTAGATTTAGATTTATCATATTTAGCATGTCACAACTAATCCGTTTCTAGTATACATTGAAAAATCATACTCAACATCTGGAAAGCCATTTAGGCGTGTCAAAAATAATTTTGACCGTCAACATTTTAATGCTAGACACTTTGGTGCCATTTGGGGATATATTTTGGCGGCCATTTTGAATGGTAATTATGAATATTATCTATATATACTGCGTTTTGGTATATTTATATACTTATGTATATTCTGATGGTTTTTATGTATATGTATCCTAGCTGAATACGACGATATAAGCAAAAATGGCGGCCATCTTGGACGCCATCTTGAATTGCCAAGTTGGCCCAAGGTTGATTTACGGGGACTTTTTTTCTGATAATGTAGACATGATTCTGAACATATCCTGAAATTTTCAGCTTGTTATCAATTTTTTTGACCTTAAATCGTATTGCTCCTGGACTATAAGGCACTGATGGTAAAACAATTTAATTTTGTTAGCAAAATACTATATTTTCAAATGTAAATATGAAAAGCATGATATTACTTTCGAATCTTTTGTAAGTTACTTGAAAGATAGAATACATATAGAAGAAGAAATAGCGATAATGAAAGACAAAAGAGAACAGCATATTATTAAGTGGGGCAGGTTTAATATTATATAAAGTTCTTACAGGCACCGCAAGAAAAATCAAGCACAGCATATCTCCATATTAAATATAAACTACACAACTACACAGGTGCAGCAGGTCCAACACAAAGAAAGAAATCCTTACCTTCTTCTTTCTTTTCATGCTCTGTATATCTCGACTACTTTACTCTCCCATACATTTCACTTTTTAATATAGTATGTAATCATTGTTTTCATTTAGCTATATTCTCTTGTAAACTTTATAAAATGTTGTATTTAAAAGTGGAAATAAACCATTTAATAACAAAACAAAGAAGAAAATGTTGTGCCTACCGAGTGGGCATGTATCTTTAATGGGCCAAATTTACACATACAATGTACTATGCAATATATGTAGGGGTGGAAGGGTTAACTGGTCGGTTGGTACATATTTTTTAACTGGATAAATGTGACTTATTGAATTTATGGTCAGTCTAGCACAACTGTGTAGCAAGTCTAGCACCTGACTATGGCTGGATAAATGGGGCTTATGGACTTTGTAGCCAGTCTAGTACCTGATATGTGACTATGGCTGGATAAATGGGGCTTATGGACTTTGTAGCCAGTATAGCACCTGATATGTGACTATGGCTGGATAAATGGGTCTTATGGACTTTGTGGCCAGTCCTGGCACCTGCTCCAGTCACAAAATATGTTCCTACAAACCAACCACTTGTATCAATTCATGTTTTAATACTATCTGATACTGATAGTGGCTGTGACTGGAGAAATAGCGTTTATGGGATTGACTTCCAGTGTATATCCAGATCAACCTGTGCATCAACAATCTGATCAGCATCTGCACTGGTCATCATTCCAGCAATGAAACACCCACGACACTCCTAACCAGAAATATAAATTGTTACCAGGCTACGGGAGTGTGCTATTTGATCAGGAGTTACACTGGTCACACATCCCATACACCCCATTTCTCCAGAAAGAGCCACATATAGGTGCTGATGAGGCCATGCAGATCAACAGGCTGATAACGAGCTACATCGATGGCATACGTTGTATGAGACATACCATGTGATTGTGTACTCAAGAACATGTGCAAAACTTTCCACATTTGATATGAATATTTTGGCATCTTTCGACGTCATTTACAGTTTCTGTAAATATATTTCACGGAACAAGAGTGCTGTAAGTCACAAAATACGCCCATCAAAGATGGGCCAGACAGCAAGATGCAGAAATGTGCTGTCACCAAGACAAGAAACATGAATAAGAATTTGAAAATCTATAGCATTATTTCTTCCTCTTGTTGTGATACACAGGTATACAAATTTAGGTAGAGATGTGTAAAGCACAAATTATATACAATTGGATACAAAAATGTAGAAAAAATGGCTAAGTTAAAAAGGTGATATTTTACAAAATATTTTTTCGGCATAAAAACACCAAGGTGCAGAAGACGTGTATATAGTTTCAAGTCGAATGACGGAACGGTTTCAGAGGAGTTGTGTACACAAACTATGTACCCTATGTAGAATTGCATACAAAAATGTAGAAAAACGGGCTAAGTTAAAAAGGTGATAATTTTGTTAAAAAAAGTTTCTGCATAAAAACACCAAGGTGCACATCTTCAATATGTGTAGAAGACGTGTGCATAGTTTCAGATCGATTGACTGAACGGTTTCAGAGGAGTTGTGCACACAAACTCTGTACCCTATATGGAACTGTATACAAAGCTGTAGACTGAAAAATGGCTATGTTCAAAAGGTGATATTTTTGTTAAAAAATATTTTTTGTCATAAAAACAGCGAGGTGCACCATCTTCAATTTGTATAGAAGATGTGTGAATAGTTTCAGATTGATTGACTGAACGGTTTCAGAGGATTTGTGTACACAAACTCTGTACCCTATATAATTGTATACAAAACAGTAGAACAAATGGCTATTTAAAGTTAAAAGGTTATATTATTGCCTATATGTGGCTGTGACTGGAGAAATGGGGCTTATGTGATTTGCGACCAGTGTAGACCCAGATCAGCCTGTGCATCCGCACAGTCTGATCAGAATCTGCACTGTTCGCCATTCCATCAATGAAGCAGCCATCATGCTTCTAACAAGCAATATAGATGGTTATCAGGTTACAGGACGGTGCTATTTGACCAGGAACTACACTGGTCATAAATAACAGCTACATATATGTAACCTTACGACAACAGCCACTTTTGTGTGTTTCCGTGGGTAGCTATTATAGAGGTAGAGAGAGAGAGAGGTTTCCCTGTACTGTACAGGGCTCCAGATAAGGAATTAGTAATTGAGTATTGTCACTCCATCATTTCTGAAGCAATTAGATATTTCAAAATTGTAAATGGGTAAAATAAAATCACACTACTGTTTCTACATAAACAGACAGCAATTATTGAATAGATTGCTTCAAAATGAAAACATGTCTTGGCATTTATACCAAGATGTGTTTTCATGGAAAATAAGAAAAATATAATATATTGTTTTCTGCAGCATGGTGAAGGTACCATAATTCTTTATTGGTTTTTAATTGGGTATTTAAGAAAATACACAGCTTATCCGGAGACCTGGTTGTAACAGACCTTCCGGACGAAGTTTCTCCACACAGCGAACATGTGTTTCTGGAGGATTTCTGATTGGCTCGTCTTCAAGAAGGAGAGGTAGAGCTCAAACACTGTGCACATCAGGGTGTTGTCGCCATCACGGTGCTCCATGTCCTTCTGCAATAGAGAACAAGAGTGCCGAAGGTCACAATATACGGCTGTCAAGGCATGGCCAGTCAACAAATGGGAGACAACTCACTGAAAACCAATAGAACATTCCTCTTGCCGTGATAAAGGTGTGTATCAACTTTGGTTATGATCCGTCAAGCAGAACTCTAGTTATTGCATGGACAAGGATACAGAATGTGAACATTAGCTAGAAAATGTGCTCATAGATCACGGATGCCCAACATACTGCTTTGATAGTAAACGAGGCAAAATTCTGAGTCGAAAAAGGAACCGAATAGAAAATCGAAATAAACTTTGCACATCTACGCATCATCAGGAAGCTCAACTCAACTCAACATATCTTTATTTACATCCCATTACAGTGAATAACATGCAACATGGGGAAATAAAACAGAGTATATATGCATGGCGGTATCTGCTACAGTACAATATAGTGGTTTTTCAAATATGTAAATACCGTATAGTATTCAAATGCACGAAATATATTACTATTGCATGTCCGTATTAAACATGAATATGCGCAGTGTATATATGTTTCTGGGGAAAGCCAAATCCATCATATTCCTAGTAAGTATAGGTAATTGCAGAGAATTACTTGCGATGCGGATTATCGACAAAAATAGTGGTGTCGGTACGCCGAGTGGATTATATTACAAATGTATCACGTACTGAATGTGACGTACTGAATGTGACGTACATGGTTACAAACATGTCTGCGCACAGAGATACGTACTGTAAATGCTCAACAGTGTTATCAACAGAAGCCTACATACCACTGTTTCAGGTGTGTAGATATTAGGGTTTATAAGTTTTACGAGTTACAAGGCAAAATTGTGAAATTCAAAATGGAGGAGATAATCCATGACCCTGGGGTCGAATCGAAAATCGAAATAAACATTGCTCATCTACTAATCATAAGGAAGCTACATACTAAGAGACATGTCTGTAGCTAGTACGATTTATAAGTTTTACGACTTCACACACTTTAAACAGGCCAAATGTTGTACATACTACAGAACACGCAACAGCCCATGGTTTTATTACTTAAGTGCAACCTCCCTACACAGGCCAGCTGATGTAGAGAGGTGGCTGTTGTTGCGAGGTGAGGCATGTCCAATTGGGCATGAACATTTTGGCTGTTACAGAGATTGATGTTGTGGAGAGGTGGCATTCATAGAAGTTTGACTACATTTCCATCCCTCTCGTCATTCGGATTACTGTCTGTTTCACGAAACCTGCCCAAATATTACGGCAATATAAATATTGCACAAACAATTTTTTTTTTTATATTAAATTTTATGAAAATTTAAGAATGAGCCTTCTTATTATTTCGTGAAATTTAGTCAAATAGTGGTTGTATTACCAACAAGAGCTGTAGGAGAACAGCATAGCTCGACTACGAGGGTTGTCGATGTACACATAGCTTGACAAACAAGGTGGCCGTGGCCTGCATAAAAACCTTAACCAAGGTTGACTAAAAACCTTAACCAAGGAAAATTAAGTAAGTAATTCAAGGTTAAATGTAGGTCAATGTCATATATAGGTCAGGGGTTATTGATGTACATCACTAGGAGATGAAGTTTTCCAAGTATGGTTGCTGTAGGCCCAGGAGTATTCCATATACAATGCTTGACTAAAAACCTTAACCTTAACCAAGGGGAAATAACTAAGTAATCCAAGGATAAAAGTAGGTCAAGGTCAAATATAGGTCAGGGATTATTGATGTACATTACTAGGAGATGAAGTTGTCCAAGTATGGTCGCTGTAGGCCCAGAAGTATTCCATATACAAGCTTGACTATAAACATTAACCAAGTTTGAGTACAAACATTAACCAAGGGGAAATAAGTAAGTAATTCAAGGTTAAATGTAGATGAAGGCTAGATATAGGTCATGGGTTATTGATGTACATCCCTATGAGAAAAAGTTATCCAAGTATGATGTCTGTATGCACAATAGTATTCCATCTACAAGCTTGACTAAAAACCTTAACCAAGGTTGACTAAAAACCTTAACCAAGGGGAATTAACTAAGTAATTCAAGGTTAAATGTAGGTCAAGGTCAAATATATGTCAGGGGTTGTATGTACATCACTAGGAGATGAAGTTGTCCAAGTATGGTTGATGTAGGGCCAGGAGTATTCCATCAACAAGCTTGACTAAAAACCTTAACCAAGGGGAATTAACTAAATAATTCAAGAGGAAATGTAGGTCAAGGTCAAATATAGATCAGGGGATATTGATGTACAGCCCTATGAGAAAAGGTTGTCCAAGTATGGTGTCTGTATGCACAATAGTATTACATGTACAAGCTTGACTAAAAACCTTAGGTCTCACGGGACAGTGGGCAGCTAGCTTTAAAAAGGGGGTGGACGATTTTCTATATACTTCACTACCGACCCTGCAAGTTACACCAGTGTGTCTAGAAAAATAGGTTTATGAATATTTCTTGACTTTGGGAGGCTTGACTAGGTGTATTTTTTAGAGTATTTCATAATTCTACGAAACTGAATGTTAGCTCCAGTTGATTTTGACATCTTGGAAAATGTTTCGCGTCAGATTTTAAGGTATTTTTCGGGCATTTTTATAAGTCACCCGCCGCCCTCAGAAAAGCAGTCAATTTTGGCTATTTTCAACCGTTCCGTGATGCCTTAACCAAGGTTGACTAAAAGCCTTAACCAAGGGGAATTAACTAAGTAATTCAGGAGGAAATGTAGGTCAAGGTAAAATATAGATCAGGGGTTATTGATGTACATCACTAGGAGATGAAGTTGTCCAAGTATGGTGGGTGTAGGGCCAGTAGTATTCCATATACAAGCATGACTAAAAACCTTAATCAAGGGGAATTAACTAAGTAATTCAAGAGGAAATGTAGGTCAAGGTCAAATATAGATCAGGAGTTATTGATGTACATCTCTATGAGAAAAGGTTATCCAAGTATGGTGTCTGTATGCACAATAGTATTCCATGTACAAGCTTGACTAAAAACCTTAACCAAGGTTGACTAAAAACCTTAACCAAGGGGAACTAACTAAGTAATTCAAGAGGAAATGTAGGTCAAGGTCAAATATAGATCAGGGGTTATTGATGTACATCACTAGGAGATGAAGTTGTCCAAGTATGGTGGGTAGTATAGGGCCAGTAGTATTCCATATCCAAGCTTGACTAAAACCTTAACCAATGCGTGACGGTGACGCCGATGCCGGGGTGACTACATAAGCTCTAACTATTCTTCAAATAGTCGAGCTAAAAATTGATTTGTCTATGGGAATTTAACATGGGGGAAAGGAGGTGGAGGAACTGTGGGAGGAGTTAGAAAAACAAAAAAACTTGGAAATTGACTGCAAAACCTCACTAGATAGCTTGGAAATGATCTAACGAAGAAAACAAAAGTTAAATTTTGAAAATCGGTCCAGAATTTCTGAAATTATAAACATGTCCCAATGTTAAATCCCCATAGATATCTTCACTGTTTATGGGGATTCTGTGAAGATGTCTATGAGGATTTAACATGGGGAAATTGTTTTTTCGCAATAAAATCAATATTTGACCCTATTTCACGGAAGAAAAAGAAGGCTCCTTCTTAAATGTTCCTTTAATTTAATATTATCGAAAATAATTGTGTTTAGGAATTATTTGTACAGCCTTAAAATTTGGACAGCCTTCGTAAAACAGAGAGTAGACATGATACCTTATATTGCTGACTTTTACCTTTCCTGTCTTTAACCCTTAGACTGCTACTCACAACAATTGTCGTCTGCTGATGCTTTTAACTCTTACCTTATTTCTCAATAAAAACATGGTTTAACAGCACTTCAGAATCATTTCCAATGGAAATGATTCTGAAGTGCTGTCAAAGCATGTTGTAAATTATTCTAAAGTGCTGTCAAAGCATGTATTTGATGATAAAAATGGAAAATAGAAAATAAACAGCAGACGATGACAAAATTAAGATAGCGGTCAAAGTGTTAACCCGCACAAATTGTCAGCTGCTGAAGTTTCATATTTATCCCGTCAACACAGTGAGTATGTGCCGTGAAACATTTTTGATATTCTGTTAATACGACCTATTCACTGCGTATGAATATTTGTGGTGTTTGCATTTTAAAGCCATTTGTAGGTGTTGACGGTATAAATAGAATAGTAGGTTAGTGCCGTGCGCTATTTTTCAGTTCTTATTAACTTGAAATCAGTAACACTAATGGATGTACCCCTGAATAACATTTGACCTTGACCTTGACCTTGCACCAGGGGCCACATGTGTGGGCTATACAATGAAAATATGAATGATGACAAATATAGTAAATACATGGTTAGTGCTGTAGAATATAAAATACATTCGATTGAGCCTTAGACAGCTTGATTGGGGTGAGCTTTAGCGAGCACCTATGAAGTTGTCGGTGCGGAACCGAATAAATTTTATATTTGACGGCACTAATCATGTATTTAATTTATACCGCATACTGAACGTAATTGTTTGAACATGTGTGACGTCAAGTTTTGTCGTCATTCCCTCGCCATACGTCACAAATCAAGCGACATCATTCAGAGCAAAATGGCGACGTCCACACAAGGTATATTCAGTATTTTATCTGATTAAACCTCCGATTTATTTACAATGAACATAAATATTGGCTGGCTTTAGACTCCACAGTTGTCAGAATAACAATTAAACTCATAATAAAGCATATTTTTGAGGAGTAAAATGGAGAATAAAACACAAACAGCAGACAACAAAATCTAAGTCAGCATTTAACCCTTTCAACACCACATACCTGAATAGTGGTATTGGCAAACAGTGTAGAGCCGTCTCATCAGATCTGCACTTTGCATATTTTTGAGAACAAAAACACACCCTTTTCACAAATGGACTAGTCTGAAAATCATTGTGTGACGATTGGATTGGTTGCAAAATTAACATTTCGAAATCCATTCAAGTTACTTAGGGGTGAAAGGGTTAATGGGTCAATACAGCGATACCTACCTTAAACTTGTCAGTGTATACACTGAGTATGTCAAGGACAATAAGGCCTGTCTCTGTCGCCAGGTTAGCCTTCGATAGTCGCATCGTCGATCGTCGCATCTGCTTCCGATGACGTCATCGCTACAATCATACAGTATACAAACTTAGCCCCCGATAGTGCCCTGATCATTTCATCTGCTTGGTTGTCAATAGGATTGATTAACCCTTAGACCGCTACTCACAACAATTGTCGTCTGCTATTGCTTTTATATCCTGCCTTATTTATCAATGAAAACATGGTTTGACAGCACTTCAGAATCATTTCCAATGGAAATTATTCTGAAGTGTTGCCAAAGCATGTTTTTGATGATAAAAATGGAAAATAAAAAATAAACATAAGACAAAAAAAATAAGATAGCGGTCTAAGGGTTAAGGAACGATTGACCCATTTCATGCCGAATACTCATTCATATGTGTCAACATTTAGGTTTTTTGTACAGACGAACCTGTGCTAACGACCACCTGGGAATATCGGTCACCTGTTCACAACGGCTAGTTAAACTCCATCCCCATCCAATTTTGTTTTGTATAAGACCTTAGAATAACGGTATTGAAGACCAATGCCATATTGCCTAGGCCACAGCCTCTTTCTCCATACCGTGAACGATTCCCTTGGATGGGTAGTCCCCGTACTGGCCGACACTGCGGAGGGTGGGCAGTAAAATCACATGGCTCGTCTCATATAGATGTCTCCACCAGCCATAGTTTCGAAAGGTAACTCTTGCAATGTACTCCCGTACTGTCCATAGCTAGAGTTACGATTCCACTCATAGTATTCCTCGGCAGAATAGCGAATCAGATTTTATTCACACCTTAACAGTTAATTGTGAATGATATTCTATGTTTTTGAACTGAAATGAGTAGATTGCAAGAGTTACCATTCGCACCAGCCAGTATGCTATAAAATGCTACCTACCGTGAAAAATGCCCTCGGGTGGGTAGTCCCCGTACTGGCTGACACTGCGGAGGGCGGGCGGGAGACTGGCGTCACTGGTGGACAGCTGGGCGGACCGGCGGTGGGACGATAACGTGGCGGCCTTCCGCCCCATACTGCTGACCCCGATAACGCTGCAACACATCATGGTGAAACATGGCGTTACAATGTGCTTAGTCGCTAAGAAAGTGAATTGGTTTAATGTCCCAGCAACAGCTAAGCTCATTTCGGGATGGGACATCGGTTTCATGTCTCATCTGAAAGACCAGTGACATGGAAATACTATGAATGTCTATTTGATGTCTATGGCAAGGTTTAAATCCACAATCTCTGGGTTGGAAATCAGGTGTTCTCACCCCTATCACAATCCAGAGCTCCAGATAAGCTGCGTATTTGCGTAAATACCCCCCAGAAAAACCATTGAAATCAGAAGTAGCGAGTACTAAAAAGCAATAACAATTTTGTGGTACCTTTATCATCCCGCAGAAAACAATAAATAGACCACAAATATAGCATATTTTCCATGAAAACACATCTTGGTACAGTAAAGTTCCATGTTACGAGTACCCCGCTAATGAGACCGCCACGCTATTGCGACCACTTTTTCAAACAACCGTTCTTTTTAATATATAATTACATGGTCGCAGGTTCCAATTCTACGACCACCCAGCTATTCCGCAATACGACCACCTTTGGCAGTCCCGATGTGTCAAAATGTGTTGTTTTTTGGCCCGTCATAACGACCACTTTTGGTGGTCCCTTCAAAAAATTTTTGTCGTCTTTACGCTCGCCAATTCACTACACCGTGGATAAAATGAGCATGAATGTTTTACGACAATACACAGACCGATTTATGACACCCAATAAACAAACGCCAAACGTGACAATTTCGACAGATTAGTGCATTTAATTGTTATTTTAAAGAAGCGTGTGCTGATATTGCACTGGCTAATTAAGATTAAGAAGTGCTTGATGTTGGTGATTGAAATTAGTCCAATCTTTTAGCGTGCAATTAAAGTCGACCGGTGTCCATTATTCTTCGCCAATTATCGGGTTATTCGTGTAGGTAAGTACTCAGACAATAAGAAAATTGTCAATTAATTTGCGACGGTCATGGGGAAAACAGGTTACTGACATTTGTGAGCGGTCTGCAGGGGATCTTCTAATGCAAACCGATCTGCATACCGCATACCATTGAGGATCTACTTTTTTTTTGTGAGAAACATAACAACCACATAACTGATCAGCGACCAGCACAGCCCCTGATTTAATGGATTATATGGCACATAAGTATGTCCAAACTGATATTGGTCTACAATGGTTGCACATTTTTCATCTGGCGGCCCATATAGTGTACAGTATAACATGATAAATATATGAATACACATATATCAATTATGAATTTTCTTAATACATATATTAAATAATACACTGTATTGTGTCCATATTTTATTCCATGACCATATTAAGGACCAGTAGCCCATGGTCATATTAAGATGTGGTTTTTTACTGAGGTCCGTTATTAAGACCGACTCGCTAATAAGACCACTTTTCTTCAGTCCCACAAGTGGTCTTAATAGCGGAACTTTACTGTATTTCATTAGAATTGTTTCCAAGGAGACAATTCTTATGAAATGCCAAGATATGTTTTCATTTCGAAGTAAATTAATTCAATAATTGCTGTCTGTTGGTGTGTGTAAACAATAGTGTGATTTTATTTTACCCAATTAAAATTTTGAAATACCTAATTGCTTCAGAAATGATGGAGTGAAAATACTCAATTACTACGTCCTGATCTGGAGCCCTGACAACCCATGTACATTGCCGATTCGGTAGAATTTGTGTGGCATTTATTAACCCTTACACCGCTATCTTATTTTGTTTGTCGTCTGCTGTTTATTTTCTATTGTCCATTTTTATCATCAAAAACATGCTTTGATAGCACTTTAGAATATTTTGCAACATGCTTTGACAGTACTTCAGGAAATGATTCTGAAGTGCTGTCAAACCATGTTTTTATTAAGAAATAAGGCAAGATATAAAAGCAATAGCAGACGAAAATTGTTGTGAGTAGCGGTCTAAGGGTTAATCCACTATTACACTGCAAAACGTCGTGATGAAACATGATGTCACTGTGTGTTAAGTCGCTACGACATTAACTGAAGAGGTCAGTGGAAGAAGGGAGTTCCTTTTTCCATTTACCCCTTCAATTGTGTTTTAATTTCGATAAATATATTGGCCCCATGTGCATTGCTGATTCGGTATAATTTTTGTGACATTTATTAACCCTTAGACCGCTATCTTATTTTGTTTGTCGTCTGCTGTTTATTTTCTATTGTCCATTTTTATCATCAAAAACATGCTTTGTCAGCACTTTAGAATATTTTACAACATGCTTTGACAGTACTTCAGGAAATGATTCTGAAGTGCTGTGAAACCATGTTTTTATTAAGAAATAAGGCAAGATATAAAAGCAATAGCAGACGAAAATTGTTGTGAGTAGCGGTCTAAGGGTTAATACACTATTACACTGCACAACGTCGTGATGAAACATGATGTCACTGTGTGTTAAGTCGCTACAACATTAATTGAAGAGGTCAGTGGAAGGAGGGAGTTCCATTTTATCCCGTGAACACAGTGCGTATGTGCCGTGAAACATTTTTGATATCCTGTCAATATGACCTAATCACTGCATATGAATATGTGCGGTGACTGAGGTTATTCTTTTGAATTTTAAAGCCATTTGTAGGTGTTGACGGGATAAATAGAACAGTAGGTTAGTGCCGTGAATGGGGAATATATCTGGCGCGGCACGGAAACGGGATGTGCTCGGCAGAGCCTCGCCCATCCCGTATCCTAAGCCTTGCCAGATAGTTTTTCCCATTC
Source organism: Conchocele bisecta (assembly GCA_029237695.1). Taxonomy (NCBI): domain Eukaryota; kingdom Metazoa; phylum Mollusca; class Bivalvia; order Lucinida; family Thyasiridae; genus Conchocele; species Conchocele bisecta. Next base: position 87,824,122 of record CM055276.1, on the reverse strand, counting down.
AAGGCACTAACCTACTATTCTCTATTTCCATTGACCCCTTAAATTGTGTTTTAGTTTCGAAACATACATTGGCCCCATGTGAGCCTCCTTTTTCCATTGACCCTTCAATTAAATAATAATTGGCAGTTGAGTTTACTGTATTATGAACAACAGTTGGTCTGTTTAAAGTTTGCGAGGACTTCTCTCTGGACTCCACGCCCCTTAAACAGACCAACTGTTGTTCATAATACAGTAAACGCAACTGCCCATGGTTGTATTACTTGTATTTACACTGCATTTTTGGATAGTTTCAAAGATGCTAATGTAATGTACTGAGATATGAACGCAATATGCATTTCCATTATGAATTCAAGGAAAGTGTAAATATTTCTCTTTCAGTTTCGATAAATACTTTGGCCCCATGTGACGTAGCGTGGCGTTGTTGATTCGGTAAAGTTGGTTTGACATCTGTAATTCCCTATATCCCTGCAACACGATGTTACTGTGCATTGTTCACTTTGCCATTGGTCTTTGCGCAAGAATGGAATGAAATGGTGCTTAACAGCCCATCGAAAGAGAAGAGTATAATTTAGGGCCAACTTTTTGCACACTAATTACGTCTAAGTATGAAAAATTAGCCCCACGTGACATAATGCGGCATTGTTGATCCGGTAAAGATTGTTTGACATCATTAATTGTCTACATGTATAACACTGCAACACAATGTCACAGGGAAATATTGACATTACCACTTCTTTCCCTACCCCAACAAATTGCGCTTAAATTTCAATAAATATATTGAATCATGTGATGTTGCGTGACATTGTAAATTCGGTATGCTTGTCATCTATTTTCACAGTGTTGTCAATGACAACACACTCTTGAGACTACAAGACTCGCTCTCTGTAGCCAATTTCACCAACTATGCAAAGTATACTTTTCTAGCAAAGTATACTTTGAGGGAGTAATCATTTATTTTTCTCGAAATGCATTATTTCATATAGAACTGCATATATTTGATGATTAAAAATATGCAGAATTATTATACTGAATTTATTACATTATCACAGCCAAAATGGCTGTGATAATGTAATAAATTCAGTATAATAATTCTGCATACTTTTAATCAGTATAATACAAATTAATAAATGTATCCTTAAATTGAAAATTTCTCCCGCAAAGTATACTTTGTTAGAAAAGCATACTTTGTAATGTTGGTGAAAGAGGCTACAGAAACAATAGGGATCGGCATAATTCCCACACGTCTCCTAGCCTTGTTTACTAAACCTGGGGGCCTTTTCACTAAACTTCGTTCGACTAAATGTTCGTAAGTGTAAATTTCACATTAGCAGTGTTTTCTTGTGTGTTTCTTTATTGGTGTTTAACGGCCTATCAACAGCTAAGGTCAATCCCGCACTTAACCTACTGCATTGGGGGGGGGGGATTCCAAAATCAGAACGTAATATTTACATCAAGAACAAATATATTCAGCCCTGAAATTAGAATAACCGGACTTGGTGCAAGGTCCATACCGCACCAACGTCACTTGGCCCCTTCCCCTATTAAAACGTAATACCGGTAGGATTACTCTTATAAGGGATATAACCAGATTCAACTGTCACATACAAAATGCCAAAGACGTATGTGAGGGCCAAACTAGGTCTCCAGTCGGGATTCCGGTAAGGGTGAACACCGATCATTAAATTACCCATCGCATGGTCCCACCTGCCACCCACCAGTGTTTTCTTGTAAACAATTATTGCATTTACATTTATTGAGCAGAGCTCAATAAATGTCAATCCATCAATTGAAATTTCCAGACGATTCTAAGTTTGCACTTATGAACATCTTAGTCGTATGACGTTTAGTGAAACGGGTCACAAGTATTTTCTTTCTAGGATCATGTGTTTCAGTCGTTGGCAGCTACAGGATATTTACTAGCTACGAGAGTTGCCTACGAGAGATAGCGTAGCGAGGTAGCAGGGTAGCGGGGTAGCGGAGTAGCAAATTTGTTTCTAGATATTTACCTGAGTGTCATGATCTTCTTCCTGCCCTGGTACTTGAAATGTTCTAAACACAGTCTGAAACATATATTCATATACAAGGTCCTTTTTCTAGCCAGTGGTCCAAATATGGTAGTAGCACCATGCCGCTGGCAAACTGGCTTAACTTATAAATATAGCCTTCTCAAAAAGACATTTTTTTTTCAAAATATTGTAGAACACTATATGAGACACGCCATGTGATTTTATACCTTCGAACATCATTGTAATTTCATTAAATACATTTACAATATTTTTCATAAATAAAGTCAAAAGATCACCAAATTTTCAGCATGTAATCTGAATATTTTGTCAATTTTTGATGCCATTTATGGTAAATTTTGTACACATTTCATTAAATTAAATGACTTCCGAAGGTACAAAATCACATGGCGTGTCTCAAAAAAAACAAACTGTCATTCATGTCAACAAAAGTTTGGTCGGTGGCCTTGGGAGTAACATAAGTAGCGGGTCATGGGGTTGTCACAGTATAATGGAGAATACATGTGTGCAATACAATGATATTCCATGGAAATAAACAAATAAATATTAACCCTTAGACCGCTACACTCAACAATTGACGTCTGCTGTTGCTTTTATATCTTACCTTATCTCTCAATAAAAACATGGTTTGACAACCATGTTGTAAATTATTCTGAAGTGCTGCCAAAGCATGTTTTTGATGATACAAATGGAAAATAGAAAATAAACAGCAGACGACAAAAAATGAAGATAGTGGTGTAAGGGTTAAATATTAAAGCTGTCAAAGCATGTTTTTTATGATAAAAATGGAAAACAGAAAATAAACAGCAGACAACAAAAAATTAAGATTGTGTAAGGATTAAATATTAAAGCTGTCAAAGCATTTTTTTGCAAGGGTTAAATATTAAAGCTGTCAAAGCATATTTTTTTATGATAAAAATGGAAAATAGAAAATAAACAGCAGACAACAAAAAATCAAGATAGCGATGTAAGGGTTAAATATTAAAGCTGTCAAAGCATGTTTTTTAAGATAAAAATGGAAAATAGAAAATAAACAGCAGACGACAAAAAATTAAGATAGCGGTGTAAGGGTTAAATATTAAAAAATGAAGATAGCGGTGTAAGGGTTAAATATTAAAAAATGAAGATAGCGGTGTAAGGGTTAAATATTAAAGCTGTTAACGCATGTTTTTTATGATAAAAATGGAAAATAGAAAATAAACTGCAGACGACAAAAAATTAAGATAGCGGTGTAAGGGTTAAATATTAAAAAATGAAGATAGCGGTGTAAGGGTTAAATATTAAAGCTGTCAACGCATGTTTTTTATGATAAAAATGGAAAATAGAAAATAAACTGCAGACGACAAAAAATGAAGATAGCGGTGTAAGGGTTAAATATTAAAGATTGTCAAAATCAGACTTTGCTGTATTGTTTTTTACACTTAGACGTCACAGCCAGAGCTCCAGATAAGCTGCGTATTTGCTTAAATACCCAATTAAAATTGCAAACAAACCCAATTGAAATCAGAAGTATCAAGTATCAAAAAGCAATAAAACATTTGTGGTACCTTTATCATGCTGCAGAAAACAATAAACAGGTTACAAATATAGCATATTTTTCAATTTTCCATGAAAACAAATCAAAATTAAAATTTGAAATACTCAATTGCTTCAGAAATGATGGAGTGAAAATACTCAATTACAAATTCATTATCTGGAGCCCTGTCATAGCAGTACAAAATTTAGTGGACCGGGCCCCTGGTACTTACTCGAGTAGAGAGAAGAAGTCAATGATGTCGTACTCGGAGGAATTGTTGAACCAGCCCAGCAGGATGTCTGCAACAAGATCATGTTTGCCAATTCTGTCTCTTGCACTGAACCATGCCCAACTTTCATGGCTTTATTGATGTCCTAGTTTCTGGACCAAACAGGCTCCAGTTTTGTTTGAGCAAATCCAGTTGCTCAAAATAGCGACCCCATATGCATAAGGAGGGTTATGAAACATTTAGACTGCACTTGACTATGAAAATTACTCAGCAATCACCAGTGCAACTCACATATTGAAGTCACTATGAAAATTTTCATAACATTGTTCTGAGAAAAACAATAGTCATTATGAAAATTTTCATAAACCGTACTATCACTATGAAAATTATCATAAGTCGTACAATCGATCTCACTATGAAAATTTTCATAAACCGTCATATTCCCTCTCACTATGAAAATTTTCATAGACCGTAATATTCCCTCTCACTATGCAAATTTTCATAGACCGTCATATTTCCTGTCACTATGAAAATGTTCATAACATTGTTCTGAGAAAAACAGTAGTCATTATGAAAATTTTCATAAACCGTACTGTCACTATGAAAATTATCATAAGCCGTACAATCGATCTCACTATGAAAATTTTCATAAACCGTCATATTCCCTCTCACTATGAAAATTTTCATAGACCGTAATATTCCCTCTCACTATGAAAATTTTCATAGACCGTCATATTCCCTCTCACTATGAAAATTTTCATAAGCCGTAATATTCCCTCTCACTATGAAAATTTTCTTAAGCAGTACTATTCCTCTCACTATGAAGATTTTCATAAGCCGTAATATTCCCTCTCACTATGAAAATTTTCTTAAGCAGTACTATTCCTCTCACTATGAAGATTTTCATAAACCGTCATATTCCCTCTCGCTATGAAAATTTTCATAAGCCGTAATATTCCCTCTCACTATGAACATTTTCATAGACCGTCATATTTCCTCTCACTATGAAAATTTTCATAAGGACAGTAATGTGCCCTCTTACTATGAAAATTTTCATAGACCGTCATATTCCCTCTCACTATGAAAATTTTCATAAGGACAGTAATAGTTTCCATGGCAATGTTTATTTTTTACAGTTTTCGGCAACACCATTGGGAACTTTCTAACCATGTTACCATTACTGCCATGTTTTATCACTGTTGGAGTATATGTGTGTATGTACAGAAGACAAAAACATGAAGACCATCGTATGACATTTAATATACGTACGTCATTGCATCAACTAAACAACTTATTTAAAATGTACCAAAGTAGTATGTGTATCTTTAGAACTTCTAAGATCCGAAGAGAATGCAATTCATTGATTCCATATGTGTAAATATAATACGAATATTTCTACAATTACTTGGCATGTTAGTTTCTAACAGTGTCTCTTTTTACTGGCACAAGTATAACCGGACATCCATTACATTTCAGTTTGTAATAGTATTCAACAAAGCACTACTCTTTGTTATGATAAAATACAAAGCTCTACATATCCTGTTTATAGGCCAGTTGCATTCCACAAAACACATGACCACGAATTGAAAATGTGAATTCATTTATTTACTGACATGTAACGGCCTGTCAACAGCTAACGCCATATGATATACGTCATGTGAATTGTGTACGTAAGAACATTTTTCATGACATTTATTTACAGAAACTTTGATATTTTCTGTAAATGACGTCGAAAGATAACGAAATTTCCATAGACAATGTGGAAGGCTGTGCAAATTTCGTCAACTTTCGACAGGGAAAATACCGTAAATTTTGTAAATATTTTTCATAAGATATTGCACATGTTCTTAGATAGAAGATCAAATGGTTCGTTATATACTGTACCTGTATTAGGCCGGGTTTACTGGTTCGAATCCAATATTTCACCTGACAATTCAAAAATCATTATTGGATATTTGCAGATGAAACAATATATATATTCAGCCCTGAAAGTATAATAACCTGATTTGGTTACAGCTACACACCAAAACTATTCATTTATTCATTTCGAATTGGTGATATCAAGCATTCGGATCTGAATAGGTGATAACAGATATTTGAATGGGTGATATCACAAAGTGCTATTAAAGTCCAAAACGGCACCCCATAGCCAGGCAGATTGATTGCCAGGGATTCTATGCAGTTTACCATTACGATTTGTAACTTTATACATGTACGAGGGTTATCGCATATATATTGAAAACGTGTCACATCACTACTGTATCGATACTTGCTAACATACATCTTGCTATAGACCTATCTGATTCGCACAATGTCAGCTGTAACTCATCAGCAGAAAAAAGTATTTGTGCCAGAACAATATCTGAAATATTTCCCATATGCCTGACTATTGTTTGTCAAATACTATACTATTGTCTGTGTCATGAAACCTGCCCAACTATTAAGACTAGATATGCAAAATCAACATTTTGGTTGATAATATTAAATTGTACCCAAAACCTTAAGAATGAACCGTTTTTCTATTTCGTAAAATTCAGTAAAATGTTAATTGACTCCGAAACCTGGCTATATAGATTGGAAAATGATCGTAGAAAACAAGAGATATGTTTTTGAACATTACTAGATTAGTTAAAAAATTAGAAAATAAGTTCCTTACAACACCGTGAATGTGATATAAATCTACAATAATACAGTGCACATGCTGACTTCAAAATCACGTGATTTGTTAATGTACCTGTCACATATAGGTTTCGCCATATTGACTTTACTGTAAAGTACAACAAACAATAAATACATTGTGCCACACTAGTAGAGGAAATATTCTTCTTTCATCTGGTGTAATTGTTGGTGTCATATATCATTAAACGCACGCATGATTGAAATGGTTCAATTTGTTCCCTGTTAGTGACTGGTTGTATCACGAGAATATATTTGACCGTCGGCTGTTAGTGTCGTTATTTTAAAGTTTCAACGTCACTTTGCTATTTCAACGCTCATATCCCAATCATAGATCTCGTCATTGGCCACTCTTTGGCGAATGCCATCCTCGTCGAATGTCGCCAAGTATCCTGCAAATAGTAACGACCGTCTAGGGGTTTCGCCTGCACGTGGTTATCTATTATAAATAAATATCCGTGTGTCTGGCATATTATAGTTAGTCAGAATAGATAGCTATATTGCCAGTCGACATGTGTTATTATTTAACAATATGATGGTTTGTAGCCACGAATACATTGGACGATTATGGAGCACAAATTCTTATTATAATATCATGCTTGCTCACAACTGATATATGCAATTAAGGTTAATAGAAAGATGACTATACATACAATACAATAAAACAGAATTAAATCAACGAGCCTACATATGCATATGCAATATTACGCCGTTGACCAGTACATAGTAACATGGGAACAATGTGACATTTCATCATTCTCTGCAAGTAATTGATGCAAAACGCAACAACACACTTACGTGTTTGTATTTCCTTCTGTTATTGGCAATATGTGATCGTTGCCGGAGTGATAGGGTTTACGGACATGTGCCGATTCTGATTAGACTGTGTATTCCAAACAGATTGACCAGTCTATGGATCAGTTAGCCATACTATAAGTCAATGAAACCCCATGCTTTTAACAAAGTATATAAAATAATATTAGCCAGTTGACTTATATCGGATACAGACTACACGAACGACCATTCGCATAAGTCATAGTCATCCAGTCACAGTCACATATCGATATGTTTCCACGCTGCTTTACTAACCGTTTCCTTGTACTTGATTGATGATAGCTGGATATGCCTTTCCGTCTTTCTTGTATGGTGCAAACACTCTATTGCCAATTCTGAATCTTTTCTGGAATCGAAACAACCATGTAATAACAAATTGAATAGCATGTATTGTTACATAATGGTACCAGACTTGGGGGCCGTTTAACATAGCTTCTTACGACTAAAATGTTCGTAAGTGCAAAATTAGTATAGTCTGTAAATGTCACATTAACATTTTTTTCTTGTAAACAATTATTGAATTTACATTTATGGAGAATAGGCTGCATATGCTCAGTAAATGTAAATCCATGAACTTAAATTTCCAGACGATCCTAAAGTTTCACTTACGAACATTTTAATAATACGAAGTTTAGTGAACGTGCCCCAGGACTGGATTTATTTACACCGTTTTTACACATAAATAATGTGATTGTTTCAAACAAGGAATTACACGCTTGTGTTAGCACCCATGCGTGGCATTTTCCGTCTCGTAGACAAATCTAGGAACCGCACATCTGGAACCTGGATAGCGTCGTCGTGTTTTTGTTTCATGAGACTTACTTGTTAACAGAGGAGAAAACGTGTGACAACCAGATTGGAAGAAATAACTAGTTGTATTATGATTTTGTTTTCAAATTATGGCAGCCAGCTTATTATTTACAAATACACATTATCTTGTAACTGTTTAGTGTGCAAATCATGTAAAATATTGATAGACACATGTATGTATTTTCCAAGAACCATGGTAAAGTAATTTTGAATTTGACTGATTGTATTCCCATGCCACGGATATAAAACAATACACTCAAATGAGAGCGAAGAGTCCATATAAAGTTACCCAGTAAATATGAGCAGATAACATGGTGCACGTGATAAACGAGAGGCTTGGGTTCAGAACTAAATATATCATCATTTATTTTCCATCCGAGATAACCATCAGGCCCTTAGTTCCAACATTTCTACACAATCACACTGACCCTGAATGATAGAGGAGTGCAACAGCACATGCCGTATATACTTACCACCTCGTTGGTCACTTTCCGTAGTTTACTTGTTCCTTGTTGTTCACATTCTTCACCATTCTTCACCTACAACATGATATGTATTATCAGACTATATATTATTTTTCTTACATATTTTGACATTAAGCGGTTTATAATCTCTAAATTGACAACAGCCGCCTACTGGTATGTAATGAAAGACACACATTTGGTTGTGATAATTAATGATACTGGAAAAATAAACAATTGATTAATAAAATTGCGGCTGTTGCCCGACAGTGTTATCTTGTTGTTGTTTTTTGTAAATATGTATGGTGGCTTTTTATTTGTGCATTCTGACCAGGAGCTGCACTGTTCACCATTTAGTCTAAAGTGTACTAGGAGGGAACATTTCCTACAAATAATAACCTCGAAATCCTCCCCCGGGAAGGTGGGGAATATATCCGAGAAAATTCCCCCATCCAAGGTTATTCCATTGAAAATTCTACGGAATTGTAACAAACTACAAACACGACTAAAACATTTATATTATTTGTGTTACGATAATGATATTCATGTTTCACAGCCTCGTTTAATATTCATTGTTTTCACATATACCTCATGAATCCATGTAAAGTGGATTGAGTGTAATAAATTGAATTGAACTGAATTGAATACATAAAGTAAAAGTAAGACAAATAAGTAACCCCAACGTCACCACGGGTATCAATTATTAATTCACCCGATGCCGCGGTAACCTGCTTGCGGCAAACGTTTCGTCATATTTTGGAAAATACTGGCGCGATAATGGTTTCAGTGGGACAATTAGTCTCACGCTGTAGGCCATTTATCATTACAAAATAAACAGCGCCATAGGTGCACCCATAACCGCCTGTGTAGCTGTAGACAGATGGGAAACTGGCAGTGTTTGCATCTCCCACCGCGGGAATTTTTCGTGATCGCGCTAAGCAATTAGAAACAACCCTATCTGTCGTACTTCACGTATTCCCGGTGACGTTTGAAAAGTAGAGCTTATTAACCAAGAACTATAAACACTGGATGGCCGGGCCCCGCATGTTGCTCCCGCCGATGCATGTTTAATGCAAAAAAGCTTTAACCCGTACACATATTATCGATTATATAAAAATACACTGAACATAACAACTTTTAGCCAAATTGTCTTGAAAACGTTAAAGTCAATTTCAAAGTAATTTGACCTTCACATTGGGCACAGGCGCACGGGTTGGGCATAGAATGAAAATATGGATAAACACACATGTGACGTTTCGAGTGAATTGGCGAAGCGGTTTCAGAGATATTATGTTCTTGAAAACGTTAAACCTAAATCCAAATGTAAATTTCAATGTAATTTTGCCTTGACATTGGCACAGGGGCAGCACGCGTTGGGCATATAATGGTATATGGATGATGATAAACACACATGTAATGTTTTGGGTGAATTGGTTAAGCGGAGAAATAGTGTTCTTAAAAACTTTAACATAAATCCAAACTAGAAATGTGGCCTGTAGGCACATGGCAGCCAAAGAAAACGAGGCACATTTAAAAACATAGTGGACCAGAGAAATGTGTATTTATCACAGCATGTAGTAGCCCATCATGGGAATGGGTGTGTGTGACATATCAAACAGATACATGCAAGGAAACTGACATTATAAGACACGTACCCGAGTTTCGAACGCACCAAGTATTTTACCTTTACCCTGGACTTAGCGGCGTCAAGACAATCGTGGATTTTTCACAGGGCGGTAGAGGACCATTAGAACAATGCGTGTGTGAAATATCAAGCAGATGAATGCAAGAAAACATAAATTATAAGACATCTACCCGAGCGTTAAGGTTTTCGAACGCATCAAGTATGTGACCTTGACCCTGTGCTTAGCAGGGGTGGGCAGATCGTGGATTCACAAGGTGGTAGAGGACTATTAGAGTAATGCGTGAGTGAAATATTAAGCAGATCCGTGCAAAGAAACGGAACTTATAAGACATTTACACGAGAGTTAAGGTTTCGAATCAGGCAAACGTGTAAACAATGGAAATGAAATACTAAAGAAACCAAGTATGTGAGCACATGGTGGTAGAGGACCATGTATACCATTAGAGCATTGTGTGTGTGAAATATCAAGCAGATGCGTGCAAGCATACATGTACATTATTTTTAAGACATTTACCCGAGCGTTCAGGTTTCGGGACGGAAGCACGGACGGACGCACGCCGGTAACACTATATTCCCCCTCACCATTCGGCGGAGGCATTAACAACTTTAAGGTAAATTTCGAAGTATTTTGACCTTGACATTGGGCACATGGGCCGCACGGGTGTGGTGTAGAATGACAATATAAATCATGATAAACACTCATGTGAAGTTAATATGTGAAGCGGTTTCAACGATATAGTGTAGTTAAAAGTACTAACACAAACTCGGACGGACGGACGGACTGAAGGACGGACTGAAGGACTTATGCCAATGTTCCGACTATATCACGTTGTCGACAAGCGGGCGCGACACTGAGTGGCCAACCAAGCAATGCTGAAAAACACCGTGGCATATGTACAGGTATATTGAACTCATATATGCATACTATTATCCAGTCAATTATTTACACACAAATTATATTTGTTCCAATCACTAAATTGATTTCATTCGATTGACGATGCGCGATATTGACCTTGCAATGTTTGTTTGAAGCGGCTCGTTTGAAGTTAGCCAGGTTGAATCGGCAATACGTGAGTATTTGCTTTCCATTATTTACACGCCTCCCACTAGAATGAACATTTGATAAAAACACACACACAAATATCGGATCGTACATGTATCGTGGTAGACACCATGCTATGGTCACGGTGATAAAGCTCGACTAAGTTTGACATTTTAATCGTTCCCCAGGGTTACGAAGGCTGGATGCGGGATAGGACAACTCTCGTATTTTACAGACTCCCTACACCTGTATAGTCTCGCTTTCCATGTTCAATAGTGATACATGTACATATACAAGTTGTAGTAGTAGTATCTTAAGTGGCTCTACTGGCAAAATGGATCTTACTGTACAATAAACAGATATTTTCAATAAATAAGTCGTGTAAATCATGTGCATTCTACATATTTCTACGCTAGATCACTGATCAATAACATGCAGTATGTTCCACCTCGTTATAAATCGATAGTATCTGTATTTGTGCGTGTTTGTTACTTCAAAGTTCATAACACGAGATTGACGGTATCTAATGTTTAACTCGCAGATTATGCTTTAACTATTCGGAAATTGAATACACAGTCGTGTATTTCGTTTCGCATAATCATAGAGACCCTGTTTATGAACCTAAGTTTACCACGTTTTTACACGCACAATTTCATTTTTAGTGATAATTCAACTCAGTGTTTCCGAGTTGGTTACGCGCAATACAATAGGATTACATTTGAGATACATACCACATGAATTCACTAGGGTCATGTGGCATGTATCTCAAATGCAAATTGTAAATGAATGGCGTAGATCCCAATGAGCCGGCTCATCTACAGTTTGGACAAAGGTACGGCTGCCATCCGCAATCCAAAATAAAACAATCTCCAAGAGAGCTAACCTAGTAAAAATACATGTGTATTGCTCAATACAATGTGTCCTGTATGTGCCGCTTAATGGCACGACAAAGCAATGATGTTGTGACGTTGAACATGTATATGTATATCAATTTTAATTTATTGGCGATTTTGCTTGCATTTATAAAGATGCACCGATTGCTACGACGTCCATGCATCCGTTTAATAAACACACATACATGCATAAACCGTTAATACCGCATGGATTGCAAGCTTGATATGCAGATTGCCATCAGCTGTATTGCGCTATAAAATATGGCGAGAACATCATTGCATTATTGCCATACAAATTATTCCAGTTTAGTAGAATTGATGTGATATTTATGGTGTTCAGTATATTTTATGATGTGCACATGTACGTCCATTACCATTACTAATGCTAAAACAAGCAACGAAAAACAGGAAATTCTTACGGAGAAAGTAGTTCATGAAAACTTGCCATCTGCTTTGAAACTGTGAATAATGTTTTTGCGGCTTAATTCGAATTTTTCCACCGTCGAATGATGTTTGCTGGACCTACCATCGTTCAGAAAGCCATAAAATAATTAATTGGCCATTTGTAAATCATGTGGAACAGACAGTAATCCGCTTCATCACGTTTTGCGCATATCTGAGACCCAATGACTTGAAGGACCCCACATACAGGTAATGCAATATTCTACACATCGATATCCATGATATATAATCATGGTGTGTTAGCACCACTCATTTGAAATATTCCACTGAGATGGTTCAAATGAATGTACCACCATACATTATACTTCTATTTTGAAAATAAACAGGATATAACAACTATTTTTTCATAAAAATGTATCCTAAATAAAATGCAATTGAATATACAGTAGAACCTCTCAAACCGGACACCCAAACAGATTTGTAATTCTTAATTATGGTGGCTTCAGTTTAGAGTTATCTATTATCTTAATGTGTGTTCTTGTTCTCAAATCACACTCATTTCTTGGAGTGCTTATTTGTTTTACACCAGTTGCTCGCAATACATAAAACTGTGAAACCACATGGGTTGTTGCTAGATGTCAGATAGCTATAGCTGCTCAATTGACCAATGGTCAGATCATATGATCTAGAAGCCACTTTGTAATCAGATTATATACATCATGATTTGATCATTGGGATAATTAAACAGTTATACAACTGCAATCTTTCAGATCTCCAGAGAGAATCACGTTAGCCCTGTATTAACGTGCATAAAGGCACTGGGTCTCAGATGTGCATAGACAGGGATACAACAGAATAGGAAAATAGTTGCAATGTCTGTCTGTTTATGTTTTGAAAGTTTTGTAAGAGTTTCTCAAATCACCTATGATTTCTGTTTGTCTACAACTAATATCTTCAGTAGTAGTAAGGGAGTCAAAATGATACCACCTACCGTGGTATCGTTTATAACCCTCTATAATACCCCCACCACCCGAAAATCAAAAAATTGGTTAACGAGGAAAATTGGGTCTCCCGACAGCAAATTTATGAATTTTTGGAGAAAATAATTTTGAGAAGAGGAGTCCCAATATATTGGTAATTGACTTTTGAAAAAAGTCGAAATCATTCATGCAAGTACAATAGTTTATATTCCTCATTTTTCTTCTCCGATATAGCTAATTTATTTCGCAGATCAGCAACTAATTCTACCAGCTCTAGTCTACCACGTTCACCTTTAGCCACCTGACAGCGTAGTTGCTTATGTCTACAAAGAGTTTGGGCACTAACGAATTTACAAGGGCATCTAGGGCATTGAAATTGTGGGGGGACACAAGGAAACTTTCTACGTCTCGCTAGATGCCTTCGTAGATAGTCTTTACACGTAAACGTCTTACAACAAGTCTCACACTCCATTATATATGTATATCAAATTTATCTGTTCAATTGGATGTGAAAAAAAAAAAAAAAAACATTATGTAAATTTTTGACGTCCAATTGAACAGATAAATTTTATAGGTTATACAAAAGTATATATACAAAAGTATAATACACAAAATATGATAACGCCAGAAACTAGAGCAGAAATAGAAAGTTTGAGAAGAGAAGCCGAATCTCTATGGATTACTTATAGTACACGGTTGAGAGTTAGGGGTTGACAAAGCTGATAAATGCACAAAGAATGAGGCGTTTATGAAGCGGTTTACCCGCGCCTATAAAAGAGGGCATTTACAAACCTCTCACTAGCGGATGAAGTTGTAACAGAATTCAAAAAGAAAGTATTGCGGAGTTAAGGGCTAGTGTAATCAAAACCTTCAAGCACCAATAATTTGTCCCAAATTAGACACACAGGTGGCCCAATACAAAATAAAAGATCTCTCGTTCGCGCGATAGTGGAAAAAGGTGAAGAAATATTGGGGGGGGGGCTCACGATGAAACATTGGAAAAGTAGAAAATGGAAGACGGGTAGTTACATTATCCTTTCGTAAAAAACATTAACATTAACGAGTCTGAACGCATGTCCGATAAACTCGCTCCGTATCTAACAACCAATTTTTATTTGAGATATTCATATTCTTACAAGCTAGAACATATGGAGGAAATTAAAAATGGAAAACCTGTAACTATAATAATGCACAAAAATCTCGGTGGTAGCGAACCACTATCATCAATGAAAACCGTTAAAAAATGGCTGTCAGATAAGGAGCAAACACGAATAATGTCCGATAAAATAGACAGACCGAATACAAAGTGGAAGTTTTGTAAGATGGGTAGAGGTTTTCGTAAAGCTAATACAGGGTAGTAGGGGAATAGATTTGGGACTACAATCCAAAGAAGCGGCAGGAGGAGAACTTCCAGAATGGCTGAAGAATAAAAAAGGTATGTATTCTTTAGATAAGTATAATGACGACCTTTGTCTGTTCAGGTGTCTAGCTATGCATATGACAGATAAAAGACCCGACAGATGTACAGAAAAGGCGAAAGAACTTAGTAAGCAATATTTTGGTAGTAATGTGGTTTCACCAATTCCTTTTTCAGATCTGAAAAAGGTTGAAGAGTTTTTTAAAATCGGTATAGAAGTATATCAACCCACCAAAATGTAATATATGGTGGTTGAAAAAGGTACCAGCGCACTATAAGGCAATAGGTAATAAACCAATGACAATAGGACTGTTTAATAATCACGCATTTCTAATAAAAAACCTTAAAAACCTATCTAAAATTTACGCCTGCGATAATTGCAAGCAGAAATTCACGAAAACGAGTAATATGAAGAGACACGGACCAAAATGTATGAAAGGTGAGACAAAAGTAGTATGTGATGGTAATTATTTAGAGCGCCCGCGTTCGTCGTTCGAGAAAGCGTTCTACCCAAAAAGTTCTAACAGTTATATGGGGCGATCGATTGGATGTACTCTGTGGAAAAGCGCGAGGAATTCACATTCACACGAACAGTGTGGACACGGGGGTGAAAGATGGATTTTAGGAGCTCCAGTAGATGGATACTGTCCAGAAACCAATACCGTATATCAATATCACGGCTGTTACTGGCACGGGTGTGAGATTCATGCAAAACATAGAAAAGAAGAACGCGCATCCACTATGAGAAGAGATACACTTATTAGAAGAAGCAAAGAATTCAACCTAGTAGTTATGTGGGAATGCGAATTTCAAAGAACTGGTAAAGACATAAAGATCGGTTGCGACACTACTCTTTATCCATATCAGATAGTATACGATTTTGAGGCATATCTCAACCAGAATTTGAAACTCTCGGTAATAATCTAGAGTACGAAGCCGAGCACGTTCCGGTAAGCGTTAGTATAGGAGATAATTTCTCAGGAACAGTAACTCATATTTGTGATAAAGATCCCGCAAAACTTATAGAAAAATTCGTAGAAGATTTGAAAGTCAGGGGAAAAGCTATAGAGAAGAAGTGTGGTCAAGATATGGGTTTAATACAGAACATTTACGTAAAAACCAAATCGCCAAGATCGAACAGTGGATAGAGCAAGTACCGGTTATAGGTTTTAACAGCAGTAAGTACGATATAAACTTAATAAAGAAATACCTAGTAGGCGAACTGGCATCAACAACAAAGAAAGTAATGGTCGGAAAACGTGCAAACGCAACAATATTTCTATTTACTCCAAAGTTTAGATTTCTTGATGTAATACTTTATCTAGGACCCGGTGTAAGTTACGATAGTTGGATAAAAGCCTACGAATGCAAAGGACAGAAATCATTCTTTCCTTATGAGTGGTTCGATTCTCCAGACAAAACTGGATTACCCAGGACTACCGGATATAGAGAATTGGTATTCCAAACTATCTGGGAAAATGTTAATAGATGAAAACAGAATTAAGTAAATGTCGTAGAATTTTCGAAGAAAATAATATGAAAACTTTCAGAGATTGTTGAAATATTATAACAATTTAGATGTAGCACCGTTCCTAGAAGCGGTGGAAAAAATGTGTGAATTTTATAAACACAGAGGTGTGGATATTTTCAAAAATGCGGTAACACTACCTGGAGTAGCTATACAATATTTATTGAGAGGAACCATTAAAGAACAAAAATAAAAATCTTCAAAGACGATTATACCGGAGGATGCTTTATATGCACCAAAAGAAGAAACATACGAAATGATGAAGGACGCTCTAGTTGGCGGTCCATCAATAGTATTTACACGATATGCAGAAGCTGGTGTTTCAAATATTAGAGTGGGTTCCAAACCGTGCAAGGCTGTTTTGGGGTACGACGCAAACGCGTTATATTTATCTACGTTAATAAAGAGATGCCGTGTGGGAGAGAAACTATACACCATATAGATACCCACATAACCCTAAATTTATTAAAAAGTTTTGTAAAAGAGTTTTATCCGGAGACTGGTTTGGGTTTGCGGATGTGGATATAGAAGTTCCATACAACTTAAAAGATAAGTTTTCTGAAATGTCCCCAATATTTATAAACAGAGAAGTAGAGGTTGATGAAGTTCCCACACACATGTTAAAATATTTAAAGATACTGGCCGAACAAGAGGAGATGGAAAAAAATTGGTGGGATCTATGACAGCCACTAAAGTATTGCTGTACGCGCCACTGTTGAAATGGTATTTAAAACACGGCCTAGAAATAACTGGAGTTCATCGTGTTATAGATTATATTAGCGGAAAACCATTCGAATGGTTCGCAAAAGAAGTTACAGCCGCAAGTACGAACGGGTGATGTAGAACCAAATAAGAAACCAGTAGCCGACATAATGAAATTATTTAGAAACTCGTGTTGTGGAAAAATGATAGAGGCAACGGAGAGACATTTAAATACGACATATACACAAAACGAAACCTGTGTTGACAAAGCATTAAGATCCGCGTATTTTGATGATTTGGAAGAGATAGGAGATGCGTACGAAATATCTTCAAGAAAACCCAGGTGTGCGGTAAAGAGACCATTCCATTGTGGAATAGCGGTTTATCAACTAGCTAAATTGAGAATGTTGGATTTTACTACGAATTTCTTGACAAATACGTAAAAAGAGAAGACTTTGAATTAATACAGATGGATACGGATAGTATGTATATAGGAGTTAGTGGAAATACGATAGAGGAATTGGTTAGACCTAACTTACTAGACGGGTTTGAAAAAGAAAAAAAGAAATGGTTGGCTTGGGATAAATGGAGCGAAAGAGAGCCCGGACTTTTCAAAACGGAATTTAGCGGAGATAGGGCGATAGCGTTATCTAGTAAGTGTTATTTTGTAGAAAAATTTAATTCTATTAATAAAAACTTTGCGAAAGGAATGTCCAAGAGAACTAACAATTTAAATTGGGATAGATATAAACGAGTACTAACCGAAACTACAGAAGATGGAAAACACATTATAGATGTAGCACAAAATAGGGGATTTAAAATGAAAGACGGTGTTATGAAAACGTACTGTCAACAAAAATTAGGACTCTCGGCATACTACGATAAAAGACGTGTGTTACCAGACGGAATACATACAGAACCTCTCTAATGATTTATTTAATAATTTTGAAAAAAATTAAGAAAATTAGCAATCTAAAGACTCTGATGATCCGGGGGCAGTGGGTGTCAGAAGGCACCGCGAGAAGTTCTTCGCGAACAAACCCTCGAGATGGCCCATCATCCAAATAGTAGAGCACGGGCTCATCGGGCTTGGTAATAGATCGATCTAGATGATATACATTGAGAGACCACACGGGATCAGTCGCGCGGCGGCTGCCACCTTCGAGCTCTCCCGGTTGATAGAGGTACCGGACATCAATATCTGATGGAAGCCGTTGCTCCTCTAAACCAACGGGTCGCCCGCGCGAGGCGGCAGAGGGCTCGCTCGTCACCCTTTTAAACTTGATGGCATCTACGGGCTTCTTACCTATCAATCTGGTCACCTCTCCGTTCAGTGCGGAGACCACGGCGGGCAGTCTGGCCACCCACTCGGTCGATCGCGAATGAGGGTCTACAAGTTCTTTAGCGTATTGGTGTCCGAACAGTCTCTCAGCCAGGGTTCGATTGAAGCGTTCCACGATCCCCTGGTCCGGTGGATGTTGACGCGGCCGCGTCTGATAGAAACTTCGTGCTTAGACAATAGATGAGAGACCGCGCCCATGAACTCGCGGCCGGGATCGACCTGGAGAAGATTCGGCCATTTGAGAGGACTCCTCTTATATATTCGGGAGAGAGCCTCGGCCACCTCCTTAGACTCTTTAGTGGCCAACGGCTCAGCCCCCTTATAACGACTCGCTACGTCAACGACTGTCAGCGCGTACTTGTACGTCTTACGACCGACGCGATCGTGAGGGAGAAACAGGAGATCCGCTTGGTGAACTTGGTTCGGTACCGGCACGTCGAATTTCGGGCGCGGAATATTGTGAGGCGCGGTAAATAGATCTGCCAGATGGCCTGCTTCTTGAGCCATTCCTTGACAGCGTTTTCTGAAACCTTGGTCGCCGCCGCGAGGTTCTTGATGGCAGCGAGTCCCTTCCAGTAGCCGCGGGGGCTATAGTACACGTTCGCTAGCTTGCGCGTTAGGCGAACCGATAGTTTGGTATTAAGTTTGCGCGTGTTCATCGTATGCGATGTATTCTAATATATCTGACAATCTCCAACATGCCCTCGCCAGATCGTCCGGTAACTGCGTCGATAATAATAAACCTTTGTTGGAAGTACAATCGCGATTGGGGGTTAAGTTCTGAAGGAAATTGGGAAAATCTAATCCCCCAGGATTGGTGGAGGAATATAACATCCGCTTTGCGAAAAGGGTGGCCGCTTTTTCGTCCTCCCGCCACGTCTCGAGAGAATCTCGGGCCAGACGAATCATACCCTTTGCACCAGCTATGCGGTGTGTTTAAGGGCAGTGTAGCCTACATCAATCATAGCAAAATAAAGTTCGTCAACTGACATCGTTCATATATATAATATATATAAAAAAAAGTTATTTAAAATAATTAATTTAAAATCTCGATTGAATATAGTAGCCGACGAGACCCACCACAACCCATTCCCACGACGATGAACGCGATCTCGCGGTCTTTTTGGGCCTCTGACGGTACATAGAAATCTGAAAGTTGGGGCTCGCGATCCAACGGCGCGAGACTTTTCTGCGGATATGCCAGCGCGTACTCGCGGTTGGCTTCTTCAACGTTCTGAAAAGTTTGTGCGGCGTGATTTTCGCGGCGAAGCTCTTCATTGACCCAGTCAAGATGGGCGGTTCGTTTTTCCGACCACGCTTCCTTTGCGCTATTGAATTGTTCTACAGCTAAATCGTGACGCGTACTCTCCTCATCCGCGTTCGAGTTTTGTAGTTTAGAGAATAGAAAGTTGCTGCCGGTGAACGCAAATGCGTTTAAGAGCGCACCACCTATCATCATTGCGATTGAAGCCATTTATTTCCATATATTAACTGGTAGAATTCCAGCTTTAACTAGATAATCTCGGGTCCAAACTGCGGCCGCTACATCTAAGGTCGCGAGCCCTACGTCTCTCACAGTAAAGTCCAATTTGGGAGCGGATCCTCCTAGGGCCATCTTTGATAGTCGAGCATACCCGATACTGAAACCCGATATCACCACGGCGTGATAAAGCGCATTCACTAACATTTTACCGTCTTGTTCAGCCAATATTGCATATAAAAGGGGTCGCGATCAATGTTTAAATGGGGCGCGTCCAATCGCGATTGGTGTTTCGTAACTTTCTTCTGAACACTGGCTGGTTGTTTTTTCGATAATATGGGGTATTTCCACACGCACAGGGCACCAACAACTGCCAGACCACCACCAACAACCCAACTCCAATTCACGAATTTGGGTTCAATCGGATTCGCCCAACTCCAACGGCGGTTGGTATTGGGTGTTGAGTGTGCTTCCAATTCGTGAATTGGGGTTGTACTCAACTCTGTCTTCAGATGTTTTGCTGTCTCCGTCCCCGATTGCACCCCAATCTCGATTGGAGTTTAGCCTCTCGAAGCTCGGCGAGTATTTTATCTTGTTTAACTTTTCGGGTGGCAGCCGCCGCCCGCCCAGCTGCCTGTCTTTTGGGATTTTTTATATGCGGTATGTCATCCAGTGGCGGAGTAACACTCGGGTTCGATTGGGTTGGAGCAATCGGGTTCAACTCCGTCACTCTCGCGGGTGTGTCTTGTGTCATCATTTTCAGGGCTTATAGTTCGTGGGCATATATGTCCAAATTGACAGTGTTTACCCGTGGTCAACGCGGTTGTCAGCGGAGCTAAGTACATTCCAAACTTGTGATAAATTGAGCAGCAGGCTGTTCTAAGAGTGTGACCTATAAAAGGGTCAGTCTCTAGATCGTCAATCAATCCCGCGGTGTTTGGTATAGGGAGAAGTATACTAACGGCGGTTGCGTACAAATGAATAGCCGCCGATCCGAGAGTTTTTGTCATCTCCGCTCCTAATTTGGATTCGTATCGCGCATACATTTTATCGATCTCCGCATCTGACATCTTATCCACCTGAAAAACTGAGAGACGCCTACCGAGATAATGCTCCGATTGTCCCCCAGCAACCAGCGCAGCTAGCCGCTCTCGTCGCGCCGCATTTTCATTTTCATTCGGAGTCGTTGCACTCAACCCAATACCAACCGCCGTTGGAGTTGATTCCGATTGCTCTGTCGGATCATTATCTATGTTGGCAGTCGGAGTTGAGGTTTCTTCTATTAGCTGATCGAGAAGTTCGTCGCAGTTCATTTTTCTTAAAATTAATTTAACTATTCTAACAAGTCTCATCATTTTAACATATTGGCAAGCGCACCACCCGATACTTATGATCACCATTATGCTCGCAACAAAGCTCGCAGCGGAGCACCAAATTGTTAACATTGTTAACCATTGTTCAGCATTTGTTCAACATTTGTTAAGCATTTGTTCAGCATTGTTCAGCATTGTTCAGCAATTGCTAAGCATTGTTCAGCATTGTTCAGCATTTGTTCAGTAATTGCTAATTAATTATAAAATTAATTGATAACTTCGTAAGCAGTTGGTTGATCAGTCTTTAGCAAAAGCTTGGCGTGCTTAGTTTCCGAAAGCATCTGTCGAACCTCCAGGCGCTCCTCGCGCGTTGGGATAACGTCATTCTCTCGAAGACAGTCATCGAATGAGTCTCGGTCCTTGCAGTGAAAGAGGGCGACCCATTTCGTTTTGCTCGCGCAGATCCTTGAGGACGGCGTTGTACTTTTGAGTGGATATCCATACACTTTGCCTAGCATGGCGGCCAGAAAATGCGAGCTCGGAGAGCATGTCCTTCTTTTTGGTCATCGCCGCCTTGGCCGAGCAATCGTCAATCACGTATAGGGTGGGCTCACCCTGGAATCTTTGGTATAACCACGCAACCAATCGTGAAGCCTATCACCGGGGTCAATAACGTATACCTCAGGGTCGGTCCATATCCACGTTCGCCGCTGATAAGTATCGTTGTGCCGCACAGTGGGACACAGGAATCACAATGTGACGAAAGGCATCGCGGTATGGACTCCTCGAGCAAGTCGAGGATGAAAACGTTTTTCCACATCCTGTCTGCCCACATATTATGGCAGAGTGGGCATCTCAATCGAATTGGTATTGATGCATCTTTAATCTAATTGGTTTTGATTGTAATTTTCTTAATTAATTCTTTAGAATTATCAAATTTATTAATTAATAAATCGTTAGAATGATTGCTAATTTTCTTAATTTTTTCAAAAATTATTAATTAATAAATCGTTAGATGATTTTTTTTTATTAAATCAATAGAGTGCTGAGACGTATCGTATCGGCCATCTTCGATGTTGAGTTGTGCTGTGTAATTATATATAAGTACACGTTCAATGGCCCGGCTCCGTCCGCCTCTTTGGTTATCTGGATCGTCACACCCTCGCTAGCGTTCTCAACTTGGCGTCCGCTGCCGTGTATTTGGTCGTCGTCGCTGGCTCGCATGTCTAGCCATAACGCGTATTTGGTATTCAGGAACTCCGCGAGGGAGACGGCCGAGAGATGCAGGTCTTTGGCAACCGCTGCAACCTCCGGATAGCGCTTAGAGCCGGCAGCAAACTGCTTTCTTACTTCGTCCCACTGCTGGTGCGCGCGAAGACCCGCGCTGTAGAGTTGATTGGGAACTCCCTCGATCGTCACCTCTACCTTCGTGATTTTGGGGTTATAGAATTTGTCGGTTTTTCTAGCACCGAACGCGAACCGAGCATCCTCGAACAACATCATTATACCTTTCATCGAGCGAGCGGGTACGTTGACGTTAATATCCACAATGTGTCGCCTTTGTCTTTCGTCATCTTGCGATGGCGAAGAACTCGGTCGTAAAGTATGGCAACGCGCCGGCGTACTGGGTTCTGATCAATCGCGCGAGTTCGGGCATCGTGACCATGTCGTACTCCAGCGAAACATTATCGATCGTATACGTCGATAACAGGTCGCTGGTTATGAGAACTCGGCCGTAGTCGTTGAACGTTAGTTCGTATTCGAGGCGGTCAGCCAAAGCGCTCTGATAGTAGGGCATGTGACTCTCCAGCAACTCGAAGTCGAGCGGGATGTAGAAGCGGTTGCCGTAAGCGCCCGCGACCGCATTGTCACTCGCGTTGTTATCTACCTTGTTAGCAGCCCCGATTCTAAGTCTGGTTACGTTCTTATTTTTGCTGGTGTCAATACCCTGATAGACGGCGTTTTCGCGCTCTTGTGCCGTCTTCCACAGGTCCTGATAGCAATGGTAGACGTCGCTGTCGTCGATCGACATCACCTCATTACCAGAAATCTTTATCATAGTCTTCTTGACTATGGCGTGACCAAGGTTCTGAACGACGGTTCGGTCCGCGTCCGTCGACGTCAGCGAAATAGTGAAAGCGAGGCGAACAGTCCCCGGCACAATGACGTCGTTAGCTCCGAGGTTGGGGAAGCGGACTAAGAGCTGCTGGTTCTGGTCGATCGTCGATGGGTTGTTCGTAATAACGACACTCTGTCTCACACCTTTTGCCCGAGGGGCTCACGCAGTCTGCGGTATGGATTGAGTTTGCGACCGTATTGACTCGAAGACATAATTTAGTGAAACTATATTAAACCCTTATGGTTTTGTCTTTAATACATAATTAATTTTAAGAAATTAATATGGCTGATTACGATATTGACATGGATGAAATCGGCAGAGACTATTACGTCGATGCGGATGAGGATGATTATGACATAGATTATAATGACGAAACGCCCTTGATACAACCTCCAGTTCCAATCCAATCGGGGGAATTAGGTGGCGCTACCGGCAGCGTTGGTCAAAGTCGGGAATTACTCGAGGGAGCTGTAGACGACTACTACAACGGTTTGGCAAAAAAAGATGTGGTCCCATCAGTCGGTCGCGACTACTCCAAGTTCGAATTGGATCTGAACGGTAGATTGCGACTAAAAGCATCAAATGTCCCGATCGTCAACACGATGACCGGTAAACCCCTAGCGATGAGCACCATTGCCGGATACCGGGGCGGTGGTGAAATCATAAGGAGCGAACTAGGATTTCCAGATTGGACGCGTAGTAAAACAATTATGCCTACCCGCGCTGTAGAGGCCCTACAGTCTACCGACGAAACGATGGCGAAAACGGCCTCCGCGATAGAAACGGTCGCGCTCAGCGATGTCCCTCGAGTAGCCACCGACGCTATTAACACGATGGAGACCACGTTCAGCGTCCAATCGCAATTGGGGGAAATACTCAACGATGACCCACCGTTACCTCTTCGCGAACTCCGGGGCCTCGATAAGGCTCTACAAACGGTCCGGGGCGAACTGGTCCTTAACCTCGCCAAACTCTCGTCGCTGGATGAACATATCGCGCTAGAAGAAAGAAAACTGGAGGAAGCTGGTGGTGATAGAGAATCTACCGAGCGGATCAACAAACGCTTGCGTCGTTGCGGGATGAAAGAGCAGCTCGTTTGGAGGCTGCCTCGACTAACCGTGAGACACTCCGCATCCAAATAAGTCGGATCCGCGAAACAATCTCGAGGGTCCTGCGCGAGGAGACGATACTCGGTGAGCGTACGGCACTCTATTCAGAGAACAGGGCATCACGATAGCAAGCATCCTCGTTGCTATCAGCATGACTATATCGACCATAGTTCTAGCTTTCACTGGTGGAGCGGCGCCACCACCCGCGCCAGCACCAGCACCCGCACCAGCACCCGCGCCATCAGGCGGAGCCAAGGAGTGGGTAAAAAAACAACTAAAAGACCTCGCCAGTCTCCTGGCTAAATTAGCCGAAAAGGCGGCTGCCGCACTACCTGGACTGATCGGAAGTATCGTTTCTTACTTGCTATCTATATTATCAAAACGGCCGGATGGAGGCTAGCCAAAAATACTTGGGCTTTAATCGTGGCAATCGCCGGTCTCCTACTATTCTTCGCCAGAGAGTTCCTAAAACCAAACCAAAGCGCAAATAATCCGATCGCCACTAGGGCGACGACGAGCCCTAATTTCTCTTCCTCGTGTGTTGTGCTTCCAATTTCACCCAATCTGTGATTGATTGGTGTTTCTCCAATCGCGATTGGTCTGTTGATAGAACTCGATGGTGCATCCAATTTACTAATTGGGGTACTGGGTTCGATTGTGTTGAGGGATGTGTATCCATTTTGTGTTTTGGGCGTTTTATGAAATCGGTTCCCTCAACACTGTTGAACCAGATCGTGTTGGGGGTGCGCTTGATGATATCCGTGTTCACGTTACCGTTGTGACCCGATTTTTTGATTGGCGGTGGCGTTTGATTACGATCTGATTATTGTAAACCATCAACCGGTCGTCTCGTAGTATCATATTGCTCGGCGCCCATATAAAAGACCTATTCCAAATACATAGTCCACTGGGGTGCTGGCAGTCTGCAAAACGTCTTGATAATTCTGGATCGCCATTCTCCAGGTCCACCTTAGCTGAGATGGGCGTCCCTCGACAAGTGCAAGAACTGTTTTTGTGCATCAAACGCCGTTCCCGTGCCCAGTATAGAAACTGCGAGTTTGCTTCGTGTGCGCCGAGGATGGCCCAGACGTACGTGCGAATAGATTCGTTGACGCGAGTAAGTCCCCGGCCTGCGTGAACCCTAGACCCTTATCTAACATAAATGTGTCCACGAGTTCTGAACCTCAGCAGCCGCTGTATGTAATCGACGTGAGCCAGTTTCGGAGGTAACATTTTACACAAGAAAACACGCCACGTGCCGACCTCCAGACACTTCTGGCCCGAAAGTCCATAGTCCGCGGGGTCAAAATTCCCGGCGTTCCGACTGACGATGTGGTCACCGGAGTAATCGTGTCTAAAATCAGTCTGCGTCCAATTCCCGGACTGGCCCCGAATGAGAACGTCCCCGAGGGCCGGTGGTGGTAGGAAATGCTTTCTGTCTCCAGTCCGCGTCTTTTGAAACGTTTAAATTCGTTACACAATCTTTCAAACGCCATACGGTCGTATGCGTTGGAAATGGGATCCCAGCGTCGTCTTGAGGTAGAGAAATACCTAGTTCTTTGAGAATCCTCCTAATAGTATAATACGTGTGAAAGTTGTAGACACATCGAGCATTGATATTCTTGGATGTTAGATGTCTTTATGTGAAAACTCCACACCCGGCTGTTGCGCACCATACAGCAAAATTTAGCTGGTTCTGCCAAACTGCATCGGTGGTGGCTTTCCACCCGTTTACCGCCTCCATCGTAGTAATCTTGGGCATCCTATATTTCTCAAACGTGTTTAGGGAAATTGGTGGCAAAATCCACTGTCCGGTCTAACCGTTACGGTTGGGTGTACAGGTTAACAACGTCTTTTTGCGTGTATTTACCTCCGACCGCGTACTTTGCATTAGAGGTTAAAGCTAAAATGCTTTGTATCCATTGAAAGATATTATTATGTTTGCTACTATCACTAATGTCAAAAATGGGAGTTGTGAACTTCAAAAATTAATAGACAACTGCTGCGGACAACGCCGGGTAGGCGTTAGATCAATCACGTTCACGGTCGGGTGGAAAAACGTTTGAAACGCTCGAGTTTTTTACACAACAGAAGTCGAGGACGTCGAGTTTTTCGCATCAGAACACCCCTACGAACTGCCACATAGATAGACGTAAATAGAGTCATAAGTCCACCAAAGGTTATAGTACCTCAGGGTCTTTGGAGTTTCGGAGATCTCCAAGCTTTTGTCGCGGAGAAGATTCCTGGTGTAGTCACTCTCGCAATCTCGAAAGCCACGGGGCTCACGACATTGACCGTTCATAGGCGTTTAAGGATCTCACCGGGGTTGGGCTCACTGTTAGGATTTAAAATAACATACCCTTACAACGATGACGGAGTGTTTGATCCTGGCGAGCACGTCGGCACGACCCCGTGAACTTCGCCGTCACGATAATCTCGGGGTGCACCTGGAATCGGTGAAACACATCGTACAACACGGTAGAACGGCACTCCCAGCATATTACTGAAAACCGTGCCCGCCAGCGACTGTTTCTATGGTGAGACCCTGACCTTAGACTTCCCACACCCAGAGATGAAAGTTTTGGAATCGGGGACACATCCACGAGTTGAATTTCTAATTCTCGATTGATAAAGGGCGAGAGTTGAAGAACGATTTACCCGATTTCGGTCGTCCTAGAAATTCAAATTAATTAAATTTTAAGAATTTATTTAGATTAGAACGCAATGTTCGTAATATATATATTATCAACATTATTGAAAATGAGTATATACGGACCAGGTAGTTCTTATTCCGATTGGGTGACAAATTCAAAGAATTTGGAACCGACAGAAGAGGGATTCATCCCGACAGAGGGTGACTTTTTAACTCAATACCCAAAAAACAAATGGCCTTGATCAATAGAACTATATCGGTGGCCACGGACGAGATTCACAAGAGTCTACTATCACAACTTAGAGAATATGCCCTGGCTGTGAATACACAAAGTCGTGAAGAAAACGCATACGGAACTAAACGAACTAGGTGAAAAAATAACCAAATTTAGAAAAGAGGCCCGGTTGGGGATTGATAAAGCCCGAGAAGACCGCAGGTTGACATTACGCGGTTTATGATGCGTTGCGCTTAGAAGAACTCTCTCAGCAAAGAAGTACACTTGCTGAATTAGACGGGAAAATAATCTGATTTTTTCGAAAAGAGGCCACGTCGGGTATTGAGAAAGCACGAGAAGACCACCAGGCGGACCTTACGAAGGCTTATGAGGTGTTGCGCTCAGAAGACTCTCTCATCAGAGAAGCGGCACTTACTGAACTAGATAAAAAAAAATAACCAAATTTCGAAAAGAGACCCGGTCGGGTATTGATAAAGTCCGAGAAGACCACCAGTCGAACCTTGAGGAGGCCATTGCGGAGGCTTATGATGCGTTGCGCTTAGAGAACTCTCATTAGTAAAGAAGCGACACTTACCGAACAAGACGGTAAAATAGCCGAATTTCTGAAAGAACCAGGTCGGGGGTTGAGGGGGTCCGAGAAGACCACAAAGAGGCCATTGCGGAGGCATATGGGCGTAACGCTCAGAGGACTCTCTCAACAGAGAAGCGGCACTTACTGACATATACGAAAAAATAACCGAATTTAAAAAAAAGAGACCCGGTTTGATCTTGATGGAGTCCGAACGGGTATTGAGAAAGCCCGAGAAGACCACCAGGCGGAATATTACGGAAGCTTATAGGGTGTTGCTCTTAGAGGACTCTATCAACAGAGAAGCGACACTTACCGAACTAGATGGAAAATAACCGAATTTCAAAAAGAGGCCCGGTCGGGGGTTGAGAAAGCCCGAGAAGACCACAAGGTAGCCATTGCGAAGGCTTATGAGGTGTTTGCGCTCAGAGGACTCTCTCATCAGAGAGGCGGCGGTTGCTGAACTAGATGGAAAAATAACCGAATTTCAAAAAGAGGCCCGGTCGGGTATTGATAAAGCCTTAGAAGGCCACCAGGCGACCATTACGGAGGCTTATGATGCGTTGCGCTTAGAGGACTCTCTCAGCAGAGAAAGCGGCACTTACCGAACTAGATGGAAAAATAACCGAAGTTTTCTGATAAACTGAAACATGATCGTATAGCCGCGACCAAAGCTCTTGAGGATGGCCTCTTATGAGATTCGTTACTGAGGCATAACGCAAACAGAGCGCTTGCCGGAATATGAAAACAATGAAAACACCAAAACGTGTCATAACAGTTTGGGCTGAGAAGCGGGGCCCATTGGTTGAGGGGCACATGAATATTCGTTCGTGCCAAAGCGAGTAATAAATATGGGGGGATCACTATGACAGCTGCAGTGAAGTTATCCAAATGGCGGTCTGCTCGGTTAATGCTAATGGTAAACCTGTGGGCGCGGTCGCGATAAATATTGTAGTAGATGGGGAAGAACGGGGGGGTTGGAGTCACTAAAATCTCTGGAGATAGTTCGACGATTAGTTTCGTTCTCCGGTAATGATCGAATTAGACTTTCCCAAGGTAGTGTTTATTAACTGTTACGAAAATCGGTGACTCAGAGAGTTCTTCCACTATTGTCTCATTGTTAATTGAACTTATTGTGTACTATACTAAATATGAAATAAATTTGTAAAATTTAAATATGAACGAATCACGCTCCAATTGTCAATACCACTCCATCAACACTGTGTACAATTAAACGAAAGAAGTTCAGATTTTAGGTTGAATAATATCGTCGCTATGCAGGATATTTAGTTAGAGAACATACAAATAGAAAAAGAAAAACGCTAAAAAATATAGGCGCGCGGTGAACATGGCTGAAGTATCTAGCACGGCTCTGGCGAGTGTTTCTGTGATGTGGGGCGGGGACAGCTGCAACTATATCCACCATTATAACGGTTCCCGTTAGCGGGGATTTTATGTGCGGTGTCGGCCGTCTGGGTTGTTGTGATGGTAATTAGGGCGTCGGGTGAAAACTCGAGAAAAAATGTAGAAAACATGATAGAATATCCGTTCTCGCCAGGTCTAAGAAAAATAGCATCGACGTATGGTGTCCAAAGCGTTGGCCGATAAGAAAATATCAAATTAATTTAGAGTTTGAATCCGTGGTGGAAGAAATGCGGAGATATGAAAAATTAAAAATGATATAAGAAATCAAGGCACGCGCCACCATGCCCAAGATTGAGTGTACTGATTGGGATAAATTTAGGGAAAAACTTGGAGATAAAGTCGAAAGAAATGTTACAGCACCATTGTGATTTTTTAAAAAAATAATTAATTTTAATTATAAAATTAATTTAAAATTAATTATATTGTCGCAGTAAAACAATTTATTAATTAATTTAGGAAAATTATTAACAATTTAAAAAGAAAAAAAAGATTTTTTTTTTTTATTTTTTTTTTAGCTCGAACCCACGCCAGCAAAACCCTTCTGGGCCCACCCGGCTAGCCACCTTTTCTGATCTTGTCTGATCTTGTCTTTGTCTTACTCGTCTCATGTTGTGGCTAGCCGGGTGTAATAGGCTGCCTGTACAGCACACCCCCATCTATCGAGGGGGGGGCTGATCTAGGAACCAGTGTTGAAAAGTCTAGGCAACCTTGGAAGTGTGTGCACGGAAGCACTGAGCGCTCATTTTTTCGTCAAGGGGCGTCCCCCAAGACAAAGTATTGTTGTTAATTTTACATATATGAAGTTAAAACTGTGTTGTGCAATACCAAATATTTACCGTTTATTTTTATTTGATTTTATATATAACAAGTTCATTTTTTATTTAATAATATAGGTATACGTTCTAAATTATTAAAAGTTAAAATTAAAAAAAAAAAAAAATTAAAAAAATAAAAAACTCCAACCAATCACAATGTAAGAAATAACTTCCGGAATATCGATAGCGGGTTGTGTAATACACACCCACGTGTGTGTAGTATATATTATAGTGTGTTTATGTTTCATTCCGGAATATCGATAGCGGGTTGTGTAATACACACCCACGTGTGTGTAGTATATATTATATGTGTTTATGTTTCATCCCGGAAGACGTAAATCGTGTAATCTCTCATAAAATGGACACTTAATATACGTGTAAGGTAGGACACATAATTTGTGTGTTTATAACACGTGTAAGTGAAACATTGTCGTCTGCTTGGTGTGTGATTACAATATAAATTTATAACGATATCGTAGAAATGTACGTTCGTAAACGAATCGTTTGTGTTTTAAAATTAAAATTTTGTATAATACGCCCTTAGTTTTCATATCCGATACGCATTATCTTGTCTTAATGTTCGTATTTGCCTCTTGTATAGTTGACATAATTGCCGGTATAATATTGGAAATGTAACGTTTTTATCGGAGCGTAATAAATTACGCTGGTATTTCATATATTCGATATCGCCTAGTGTTCTCATTTTATAGAATTTTTATACAGGATTATAACCCCCGTATTCTTCGTAAACTTCTTCAACACAGTCATTAAAAATTTTCAATTCAAATTGTATTGTATTATCCATTTTCTCTAATAATATTGGTACTCGTTTTTTGTTCTGTTCAATTGGACGTGAAAAAAAACATGATGTATTTATGACACCAATATATACTTTCAAAAGTCAATTACCAATATAATTGGGACCCCTCCCCCTCTTCTCAAAATTATTTTCTCCAAAAATTCATAAATTTTGCTGTCGGGAGAGAACCCCCAATTTTCCCTCGTTAACCAATTTTTTGATTTTCGTTTTGGGGGTGGTGGGGGGTATTATAGAGGGTTATAAACGATACCACGGTAGGTGGTATCATTTTTGACTCCCTTACTACTACTTATTTCTTCATATTGTACACATGCATTACTTAGTAACGAAACACCATTTTCGCATGGCCAAATCACATTATTGTCATTCAGACTCTTGATATATATGCTAACAGGTGCCATAATACATAAGACCAACTAATACATGCATGTAGATGTACATGCATCTTGATATGATCATATGAGTAAAACAAAAAAACACATTCATTGCTAAAATACAAGGTATATATTTCTTTCACTGTTTTATACAAATGAACATCCATATTGCCACATACAACATTCCTAAATTAGATTTTACAATCGTGTCATACTTAGAGGTCCGACAACAAATACATACATGTATTTTGACAATAATGTTCATTCATTTTTAGATAGTCGTATGACCACAAGAGTATGATGTAATTATAGGCACTCACTGATTTACCTGTTATTTAACCGTTATTACCAGCTGGGACAGTTTATACATATACATATCAACCTGACTGTTTACTTTTCTTCTGCAGTTGTTTATTATGTTATCACATTAATATTGCATGCTATGCAGATTTAATTAATGCTTATTTCTATATTATTTCATCTATAACATTATCTAGCGGCCGCTTTCAAATCGCTGTTCAGTTTATTACAACACGCGCCATAGCATCTAAAATAATAGAAACGTTTGATATGACTGATCACTAGCAGCAGACGCCGTTCAGCGGTAGTTGCTGGTTATATTTATAATTTCTACTACACTATTTCACAAAATTTAAACAGTTTAACATTTGAATTGCGCCGCTGCCTGTTTACTATGGATACGGACATGAATACACGTATATAAATGTGCACCGAGTTCAATGTCACTGGAAATCGTGTTCTAATATCAAACTGAATATTATTAGTTTTTTCGTAGATATTCAGTTTCTCATTTGGGGGTTTTCTCCATACCTTACAGGTTAAATACGGTTTTCGAATCCGTTGCTTGGCTTATTACCACGACTATACACTACTGTGCTCTTGTACACCGTATGCGGCTAAATATTTCTGATAATAAACATTTCTTTTTTTATATAAACGATAAACGATCATTTTTTTGTTTAAACTGTACAAGTGTAGCATTAGAATGGGTAAACTTTGGAACATTCAGCCTTCCGCCTTCAATACAGCGGTAAACCCTAGCAATTGCCGTAGCTAATGTCTCTTCCGGAATAGATTATCGGTGTATAAAGTATCCGATTGTGAAATTAGCACCGTGCTACTTGCCCGCTGCTTGCAAACTGACCATACGTTTCAGCTGTGCTCAGTGATTATTTGTTTCAAATGGACAAATGGCTAATGTTTCACTTTCATCTGCACTACGTGCCCGAAATACGTGTAATGCGACAATACCTGCTGTACAGGGGAACCTCCATAAAACGGATACATATGCAGTGATTTGTTTACCAGCGCATCGCGCGGCAAGTACACACAATATTTGTCACACCAAAATTCGGAAATATATTATTATTTCCATAGGACGACATACCATTTTATCAGAAGGTACCTCAAACTTTTAAAATAAAAAGTGTCAGATAATGACAATCTATGTATTGAATTACCAGTATGTTCGGCTTAGATAGACTTAATTATAAGATTACGCAGCCTGATCAAGGTCTACACTGGTCACAAACGTACATTGTAAATATAAAATCGATAACAGAAACATGATGGCAGTTTCATTAAAAACGAGAGTAGAAATTAAGTTACAAAAACATATGTCGCTTCTGCGAACAAAACAACAAACATATAATAACAAAAAAGACGTACGCAAATATAGTTAGGCACTGCATGGGTCCTCAGATTTCACAGAAAGCAACTCTAGTTATTTTTAAATATTATAAACACTTTTTTATTTTAATCGATGGTTACTAATTTACTTTAGTTTAATGTAATTACACTAGCGTCTATAATGGAAACTTTTTTTCTAAATGGTGTATAATTAATATGATCATTTCACAACAAAATATAGACATTTTGCAATTTTTTCCTTACTGGTAAGGCCTACCCGTACACCACCGCCTGCGCTAATCTGGCCAATATTTGTAAATTCAATTTCTTTCATTTCAAAATACAGAACTAACGGTGCCAAGTTGATCACAAACACGGAAGAAGAAATCAACAACTACAAAACAACACAAATGCAACGACGCGATAATACATTTAACACAAATGCGAGCATGGCCCACACACATTCTCGAGGAGACGAACAGGAACACGAAAATAGTAAAACAAATACACAAGTCTTACCGCTTAAAGTATTATGTTAGTCAATGGACTAAGCTGTTTCTGATGTCATGAGTTTAAGCTCTACATGTACGTGGCTGTGACTAAAATAATGGGGCGTATGGGATTTGTGTACAGTGTAGTTCGTGATAAAACACACTCATCTAGCTTGATAACTATCTGCATGTACATGCATTTTGTTTATTAGAAACATGACGGGTGCTTCATTGCTGACTGGCGAACAGTGCAGTCCGAATCAGACTGTGTGGATGCACAGGTTGATCCGAATCTAAACATGTCACAAACCCATAATCCCCATTGCTCCAGTCACAGCCACATATATACTGCATGAAAAACGTTAATAGTAAAGCTTTACCGACGCCAGAAAGAATGAACAGAACATGTCACTTTGTTGATATGTTTATATATATATATATAGATATCATATAAATAAGGGCGTAACCGCATCCAAGACGTTTTTACCCTGCCAGTGCGGTGGATGGCTCTTTATATATGTCATACATCACGAGTGAATAACAACAATATGCGATATACAGCCCATATAATACACTAGTACCCCCTGCGCTAAGTTGCCAATATTTGCAAAGTTCCTTATTTCAAAATCATATGTACGTGAACATTATGCTTGAAATCAAGCAGCTTGATCGGCTGAGCCTGAGCTGTGCTACAGCTCAGGGTCAGACAATCAAGTTGCTTGATTGCGAGTTTGCATTGCCAATAGTGCTGAGAAACGTTGATATCTGGGCAAGTTTAACGCTGGCCGCTGTATCATCCACGTGTCATTGTTTGCAAGAAAAGTCAATTTCTACAAACTATACAGTAGTTGCGTCTCTACGGAGCCCCGCAGGGACATGGATTTTTTTTTTTAATTCGTTCCCAGCGAAAAAATAACAATTCGTTCCCTCAATTTAACAATTCGTTCCCTCGTAATTTACAATTCGTTTCCCGTGGGTCATCATGCGTCGTGTAATTGCATGTAACAATGGAATGGAATTAAATGGTGCTTAGCGGCCCATCAACACAAAGAGTCATTTATAAGTAGGGCCAAGCAATGTAGGTGAAGAACAGAAATAACAGAACAATAGTATGCTAGGTCCTAGGGTGGTACAGTACCAAAGAAATGGACTTAAACACGGAAAAACTTAACATTGTAAACGCGAAAAGTTAACATTGAAAATGGCTAAGTCGACTGCGCGGAAAAAATGAGTCAAGTTCAAAAAAAGGAAAAAACAATGTTGGGATAGTGGATATGTGTGGGCATCAGACGACACTTTTCGTTTCCTGCATTTGAAGGGTTAAAGCAATGCAAATACATGGCTTTTGACTTTTGTTCCTGCATATATTATGATAATACTGAAATACTTGAAACAACATGTCATTTTCTAAAATTTGAAAATGAAAAGTAAAAAAGGGAGATAATCCATGACCCGAGGTCGAATAAAAAATCTAAATAAACGTTGCGCATCTACTCGTCATAAGGAAGCTACATACAGAGCTTTACGTATGTAGCTACTACAGTTTAAAGTTTTGCGAGTTACAACGGGTCCGGACAGGCGGATGGGAGGGACGGACAAGGGTAAAACTAAATACCCCCTCCACTATCATGGTGGGGCATAACAAGTACTAGCACATGCAATAAATAATAATGTACATTTACCTTCATTTCCGTCTACGTGAACTCCATCGAATGTTTACCTTCGTCGGTGATTCAAACTCGTAAATGTCCATCCTAGGCACAAGCAAAGCAAGACAAAAATAATAAATAGTATGTAAAGTTACACGTTACGATGATCATGTATTGAATTAATTGAGTTAAAATTAGTCTCTTCCTTTCCCGAAATGCCATTGGAGCATTTGGAGTCATGTGACGTATACAACAACCAATGGATTCTGATAACACAACCGCGCGCGAAGAAAATTTATGCGAGCGGTATTTTCGAGTCTAACACA
This sequence comes from Conchocele bisecta, assembly GCA_029237695.1. Taxonomy (NCBI): domain Eukaryota; kingdom Metazoa; phylum Mollusca; class Bivalvia; order Lucinida; family Thyasiridae; genus Conchocele; species Conchocele bisecta. Next base: position 87,788,594 of record CM055276.1, on the reverse strand, counting down.
CAGGTGTCCGTAATGGCATCCCAGGATATGTTATACAGACTTTTTGTCAATTCCGATACTCCAACCACTACTTTTGTCCATGGTATGTATACGTATATGTGTGATAGTATATATGTATGCATATAAATTGTTTGGTCATATTTACATATTCTGGCTTGTGCTTATAAATACTAACTAACAGACGGAAGATGAAACTTATTGCATTTGATGTGTCGGAAAAAAATATAAATTCGAAATATGTCATGATGTCAATTTAAGGAATATATTGAATAATCTCGACAACACGTATGTCTGAATGCTGTACAAATATGTACATATATATACAAACTTGTCACCATTTTCAATTTGTTTTATTTGATGAAATTATATCAAACATTGATTTTATTGCAAACAAAAAAAAAAAAACACAACAATGTGTCTATGTAACACGTAATACTGCATATCAAGTGTATCACTTTGAGTATAGCGAAATGTTGCCCATAGTATGTCAATGAGACAGTGACAACTGTTTCTGAACCAATGTAATACAACTACTGGTCTTACCTGTATATCCTAAATTTGATATCCGTGATATGTACTATTGCTACTATTAATGATAAACAGATATCACTATGTAATCACATTAATTGTTGGTAATTACATTTAATTTTAATTGATGTTGTTAAATTGATGTTCATTCAACTGATTAATAATAATAAACGTAGAATAAACATAGTATGTTTATTTTAGTACTGAATGTCCCGCTCTATGCTGACGTCACGAAACTGTAACGCTAACAAATAGCTATCCAGCAACGCCTTCTGTCATAGGTAGCCTATCAAGTCAGGGCATATAGAATGTTGGAAACATATTCTCAATTTCTGAAATAATAAATGGGGTGATTGTGGCGAGCCTAATTTGACACATAATCGTATATCAATTATTGGCCTTCTTATCTGACATTATTATCGATACTAATTAGATGATAAGACCGTGAAAGTCGTGGTATGGCCTGGAAAACACCAACATAATTCCATTCTCTACATTTGTATTTATAACTGAGTGTTTGCGTAAACAAAACATTAAACAACAACACGGCAACTTGCTTGAATTATACAAGGTTTCGTTTCGGCTTATATTTAAGGGCTGAAAGGACACGTTCCATACCCTGTTATTAACAAGGTTATTCGGCATGATTATTTTATATGTGCCCACCGACAGGTGATGATGGTAAACACAAACATATTTATAGAATATCACGAGAGTGGTTTATAATAAATGCCCATACATATTCAGAGGTTATAGAAGATGGCAGAACTGCTCCGCCGAAATAAAATGTAAATGATTTGATTTAACGACGGCACTAGCTCGATGACCTTGTATGTCAGGACCGACTATTTAAATCCCCATCATAGATAGGACTACGCTAGCACGAAGTTCTCTTGCCACAGGACACGCCGAATCGGCCATTCGCAGAGGTCCGAGGTGATAATCGACCCAGGGGTTTCCCGATGCGCAGTCCGGACGCTCACTTACTGTGCTAATCCGCGGCCGTAACAATTCTGCAAGCAGTTTTGATTTCTTATTGTATCTTTCAGTACGGCAATGTGGGCGGTGTAACATGTCCGAAATTAACAGTATTTGGCCGAAATACTGTGATGTATTTTATTGACTTCAGTTGCTTTGATTGTAAACGCTTGACTGTAATTATTCGGTCTTTAAACCAGACTAAGTTCATTGAGTTGCGACCTATCGTTAATTCTAGGTGAAAGTAGTTTATCACCTAATTTAACCGTGATAAATTTCGCGCCGTGTATTTAAGCGATTTGTAATGTCCGTGGTGTTTCCCACTCCATTGCGAATTAATCATTGCCATTTAGCATCTCCGTCGACTATATCAACAATACCAAACTTGACCAGTTACCGTTGTTCAATCATTAGTTGCAACATCATTGGAGAGAGTGATCATGTAGCATTACAGCGAATATCTGTTGAAGGTTCCTAAACGAAAACCAAGTGAACACGATCATTTTGTACAACTATATGCCTAAGAACGAATATTGATTTTTTTATCAAATAAATTTGTAAGCGAAAACGATATTTTCGCTGAAATACCCGTCTCTCAACTTTTTTAAAAGCTTATCAGCTCGTGTCGTGTCGCATACACCTCATATTTAAATCTTATTCATTTGCTTGTAATGTGATATTTTTGTTCACTTAATGCACAGTAAATGACATACTCAAATGAATCGCAATTAATTTTTCACATTTTCCAAAATATGTGTTATAGTCAAGTGTATGCTATCAGAAATTGTCATAAACAGGCCAGGAGAAATAATTATGGCTTGGCATAATTTGGAATTTTCGGTATACATGTACCAGTATAGAACAATTGTGAAATTGCGTTATTTTGTGAAATGATAATACTATACCGCATTTAGAAATAAGTTCCCATTGTTGAAGTTAGTGTAGATACTTTAAATAACATAATTTATATTAGTAACCATTGATTAACAAACATGTTTATAATACGGAAAAATAACTAGCGTTGCTAGTTATCGTTCACTTTTATAAACATTTTTATTTACCAATATCCAATTTTTCGCAGTTACTTATATGTATAATTAGGGGCCCCGCCAAAAATATATAGGCTTCGTTGAACACTGGTTTACATCATCTCCCTCCGCAGTTCGTAAGCGCCTCCGGTCCATTTCAAAAATGTTTATTCCACTTAAATACTATGAGGTCTTATAAATCACCGAAGATGGCAATGCTTAGCGAAAGTGTGGAGTTTCAACTGGCAATTGCTATGAATGTTTTGCTCACATCCAACGTACCAATTATCGTACATTTGAAATGTGCTAACAAATATTATTATTTCTTCATAACATACTGTTACATATTGTTGGAGATAAATATGTACTATGTTTAATATGTTATATAATTATTTCTGATATTTGTTTATTTAAATTGTCGGTGGACAACTCGTTACAACTCGTTTATTCCTTTGTTTTGTATCAATAAATGACAAACATGCAAAGTCAGCGACATATAGTGTGGAAGCCGACCAGACCGTGGTTATGACAGATCTGGTAGCATTCATATTATTGGTCCTCACAATACATACAGTTACAGTAACTGTCAAAGTCAAATGGCTATTGATATATTTGCAAAATATTCTGATGCAGTTAATATTATAATTACAAGCTGTGTTGAATCATATCTTGATTGCACGGATGATCGTTCTGGTCAGGGCTTACGCTAATTGTTTCACTATTAGTTGAATAAATATCATCAGTTATTGTTGTTGCAGAGATTTAACCGATTGAACTGTGGACAGACTGTAGATGTGAGCTATCTGTTAGAAGTAAAATCTGGTATTGTATACTCGTGTACTTTTGTAAAATTTACACGTACAGTGGAACCTCTCCAAACGGACACCCTGGGGCCCGTTTGGTGATGTTCCGCTGTAAATCAGACATATTAGCGCTTCACGGCACATTCTAGTGTTTTACAACCATGAAACGTCATTGTAATCAGAGATACATAACAGCTAAACACAAGTAAGTTAAATATTCCGTATTTACCGAGTGACCGGTTTAGAGGGGTTCCACTGTATATTTCGTATTTAATAGTATTGGTATATGTTTACATATTATATAAGGTTATAAATGTAATATAAATATGATGAACAGTGCGGATCCAGATCAGACTGTTTATGTGTATATTATCTCAAGAGTCACTTCTATCTGATAAATTACCAGGTTTTGTCTTATATAATTGACAGACAGAAAATAGTTAATATTATTTACAAGTATCGGGTATTACCGATATTTCTGACATGCTACACGCTTTTATATATTAGCTGTGAGCCAATAAATTTCCGTGTTTAACGTCAATTACATAGTATGTTATATGATTTCTCCTTAAAGTAACACAATACCGCAATTGACTTGCTTTGCCTAATCATGTGCTTGCCGTTGTGAGGCTGAATGATTAATAGCATGGCAGGCAAGTGCCATCACGTCATAAAGGAACCCGAGATCAGCATGTGATGAAATTAATTAGTAAGCCTGCTGATACTTCACAGTATGATATTTGTCTTTATATCGCGAAGGTAATTTTATTGTGTTTCGGTGTTTCTGAGCCCGCGCACGAAAATTACTGTACAATGTATGGTGGCTCGTTATGAACATTTCGTCTCTTCGTTTATTCGAGGCGCTAATTTGCGATGCGTAAATTTATGCGGCGTAAATTATCGACTTTATATACTTAGCGAAACGAAAAGACGAAATGTCCATAACGAGCGGACCATAGTAATGTGCGTTTAATGGGACCTGTCCGCTTAGCCAGTACTTTGATCGATTAGTTTTTATAATTTGTTATCCTGGTGTATGTTGAATTGATGTACAGCTACACGTATACACACTATTGTTTAATATCAATCAATAGAGTCAGCGTTATTGCTCATCTGTAAATAAATTGTGTACAAACACGAATGTCACAGGGAGAAGATGACTACATGTATTGTAAATAATCAAACATCGGCATGTGCTACATAAAACAGATGATTGACCATACAGCTGTTACAGTGAAATCATGCCTGATAAACAAAAGCAGCTTTTATACAACTGTTGGCTCTTGGTCGATCTGAGGTTTAAGCTGCGAAGAGATCAATATGATACATTGTATGCGCGATGTTCTGACAAAAACTGAACATGTACATGTAGCCCATTCGACTAGTTGAACCGGTACCGACACATACGCTCGTACGTCCACCTATTTCGGTCAGAGTCTACACAGTTCGCAGCAATTATGTCCTCAGTATCCATAAATAAAACCATGAAGTAGAATTACAATGTGTGGGTGTCATCAGGTGAAGTTCCCATCCAACATCTAGTGAACACGCAATGATGTATTTTGATCCGTGTGTCTGCTTTCTAGACGCTTCTTCATCAAGTCGGTGCTGGGAATCTCCGCTGCCTCCTTCACTCGAGGGAGAGCGAGTGTATTGTAAGGGAAATTCACGGCCTGCTGCCCAGGTGGACGAAGTGGGGCTATACAGGGGGCGAGGGGTATGTTGTCCGTATTTGTGAAACGTTAACAAATAAATCAATCAATCAAATAGCAAACAGAAAATATTACATGAGTGATGGTTTAACATGGTATTTATTAAACGAGTTTTTTTATTTCTACTCCTTGACTAATTGCAAAAGAAACTCGACATAACCTCGTTTCTTATTCAATTAGTAAACGAGTTCAATAAATACCATATTAAATCATCACACATGTTAAGATTTATTTATTGCATAAGCACATCATCATACATTGAAGCTACACTGGTCACCAAAATTGTTTTCAGTAACGAGCTAATGTGCACATTTATTACACTTAGTCTAGTGTTTTATGATTTTTATTAAACTGTGTTAATGCACTGCGACTGCCCATTTTATGCAATAAATACAATTATTAACTCATCGTAAACGTTGCTATACTTGGACTGCATCAATTATCGCATACTGACTAGTGGTCGGTGTTAAGTTGTTAATTTATATTGCAGTTAACATCCGTCCACTTGTCGGTGGAATACAAATACAAAATACAAATAATTGTGTTCAGCATTAAACATAAACAATAGTTCTAGCCTGCATAGTCCCAAAACGTAATGGTAGTGAGAACACAATTTCCTGGTGTGGAGAGTGAAATGTGTGGTCTTACATCTTGTATGCAAATGAGCATAAAAGTCGGTCGCAACACATATTTGGCAGGTGTTGTGCTTTTTAAAAATAACACGGGTCTTACGCCATAAAAGATATTTATAACAACTTAGCTTTATCGCTATGTCAGTGAGATAAATGTTTTGTTTGCCTTTTTTTTGTGTTAATTTTATGTTATTGCAAATGTTTTCGTAGTATAAGGGTGAACTCAGTCGGCTTTTCACCGAATGTTTGTTTATTTTGAGTACTGTTAGGCAGACACGACATCAGCTTCTTTGTATATAGAGGGCACCTTGTTATAGATCGACATGTCACATCAGATATGCGGAATTGTAATGATCTGTGCCAGTTATCGTGAGGTTTCTGAAAATTTATTGTTGTTAATATAATAATACAAATTAATACGTCTGGTAAATGAATGTTTATTTGCACGAAACATGTGATATCAAAAGAATGGGCATCTACCTATGTTACAAACTGGAATGTGTGTGCCCAAACTGATGTTTCGTCATCTTTTATCATATAATGTTGTGGGCACTTTGTTCTGATGCAAATTGGTGGCACGTCATATCCTTTATATGTTAACTACTTGTTATAATCTGCCTGTATACGTAATGTAAAACCTTTATCAATATGTCATCTATTTATACAAATTATACTTTATACTGTGCATTTCACCTATGCTGCATGTAACGAGTATGCATGCAACTTCGTAAGAATGGATGTTTACCAACATCAGTATGATACCACCCACTCACATAGAGTGACGTTCATTCCATAACATAGCAATTCGCCGGACGTCTAACGACACGCTAGGCATGCATATCCTAGCTTTCTAGTATTTTAGAGATATTTGTAAAACGTGGCATACATATAATGATATATACCACAATTACACAATGCACACATCGATACCGGTATAAACAGTATTTGTCAATTTGAGTCCGTGGACTGTGCCAATGTTATACTGATAATGATAGAAATGTCTACCAGTACCGGTTTCAGTGGTACTCGTTTGAATGTGACATAGATTGTACCAATAGAACTGTCGAAATGAATTGTAAATATCCAATACTGATTGTTGGAATTGTCCCTCTTTCACAACAGGTGAAATTTGGGATTCGAACCAGTAAACCCGGCCTAATGTGATATTTTGTCTAGGAACATGTGCAATATCTCATGAAAAATAAAATGTTCACAGCAAGTGTGTGACCATTCCACATTTCCTATGAAAATGAGTTTATCTTTCGACGTAATTTACAGAAAATATCACAGTTTCTGTAATTTCATGTTCTTAGGTACAAAATTACATGGCGTCATCATATGGCGTTAGCTGTTGACAGGCCGTTTAACGTCATTAAATAAATAAATTCACGTTTTAAAATCGTGGTCATGTGTTTTGTGGCATGCAACTGGCCTATCAACAGGATATGCAGCTTTGTATTTTATCTATAACAAAGTAGTGCTTTGTTGAATAATATTACAAACTGAAATGATGCTTTGGTAATGGATGGCCAGTATACTTGTGCCAGTAATAAGAGTCAATGTTAGAAACTAACATTCCAAGTAATTGTAAAATATTCGTATTATATTTACACATTAGGAATCAATGAATTGCATTCTCTTCGGATCTTAGAAGTTCTAAAGATAAGCGTACTGCTTTGACGCATTTTAAATAGGTTGTTTAGTTGATGCAATGACGTACGTATATTAAATGTCATACGATGATCTTCATGTTTTGTCTTCCGTACATACACACATAGACTCCAACAGTGATAGCTAGTGGCAGTAGTGGGAACATGGTTAGAAAGTTCCCAATGGTGTAGCCGGAAAACTGTAAAAAATAAACATTGCAATGGAAACAAAAAGATCACCTCTAAGACCTATTATTAATGGAATATCAGTAAGATGACTGTGACAATCGTACTGCTTATCAGACCATCCAAAATATAAACACGGCCTTTTATATGATCCCGGCATATGCCTTATTTAAAAATAAAAACATTTTTTTTGCGATTTTATGGATAGTCACACAACACGACTACCACGCTAGTCTTACTGACCTTCATCTAATAATAAGCTTTTAGAGGCTAATTTTTGACAATTGTTATTTTCTGGCATTTTTCTTGTTTCTACACACAATTAGGGTAGTTTTTTTTAATAGTTTTACCATCACAATCACCATTTTAATATTAACCTGTGGATATAAATGAACATTGAATATGCTTTGCCGCAATGACCGAGACCTATTTGCTATTTAGTTGCTCACACATTCCTGGTGTATCAAACTTGCAATGCATATCCGGAGCCATACGAGGCTGTATGCTGATTAGGGGCTGCACTTCAAGATGCAACAAGTATTAACATATTGCCGCAGGGTCAAATACATGTTTTCCCACGCAATGACAAGATACGGCATATTGAGAATTCTGATCGGAGTTTTGCATAGTGACTTCAATATATATACGGTTAAGAGGGATGTTACGATTTATGAAAATGTTCATAGTGAGAGGGATTGTACATCTTATGAAAATGTTTATAGGGAGAGGGATAGTACATTTTATGAACTTTTCACAGTGAGAGCGATTGTACAGCTTATGGAATTTTTCATAGTGAGAGGAATTGTATGGTTTCATAGCGAGAGCGATCGGACATTTTATGATAGTACGGCTTATGAAACCTTTCATATTGAGATGGAATATTACGGTTTATGAAACTTTTCATAGTGACAGGGAATATTACGGTTTATGAAAATTTTCATAGTGAGAGGGATGTTACGGTTTATGAAAATGTTCATAGTGAGAGGAATTGTACGGTTTATGAAAATGTTCATAGCGAGAGCAATGTTACGGTTTTTATGAAAATGTTCATAGTGAGAGGAATTGTTACGGTTTATGAAAATTTTCATAGCGAGAGCGATCGTACATTTTATGAACTTTTCATAGTGAGAGCAATTGTACGGCTTAAGACATTTTTCATAGTGAGAGCGATTGTACGGTTTAAGAAAATTTTCATAGTTAAAGGGATAGTACGGCTTATGAAAATTTTCATAGTGAGAGGGAATATGACGGTTTATGAAAATCTTCAAAGTGAGAGGGATAGTACGGCTTAAGAAAATTTTCATAGTGAGAGGGAATATTACGGTTTATGAAAATTTTCATAGTGAGAGCGATTGTACGGTTTAAAAAGATTTTCATAGTGAGAGGGTGGGGGTATTACGGCTTATGAAAATTTTCATAGTGAGAGGGAATATTACGGCTTATGAAAATTTTCATAGTGAGAGGGCATATTACTGTCCTTATGAAAATTTTCATAGTGAGAGGGAATATGACGGTCTATGAAAATGTTCATAGTGAGAGGGCATATTACTGTCCTTATGAAAATTTTCTTAGTGAGAGGAAATATGACGGTCTATGAAAATGTTCATAGTGAGAGGGAATATTACGGTTTATGAAAATCTTCATAGTGAGAGGGATAGTACTGCTTAAGCAAATTTTCATAGTGAGAGTGAATATTACGGTTTATGAAAATTTTCATAGTGAGAGGGAATATTACGGCTTATGAAAATTTTCATAGTGAGAGGGAATATGACGGTCTATGAAAATTTTCATTGTGAGAGGGCATATTACTGTCCTTATGAAAATTTTCATAGTGAGAGGGAATATGACGGTCTATGAAAATTTTCATAGTGAGAGGGCATATTACTGTCCTTATGAAAATTTTCTTAGTGAGAGGAAATATGACGGTCTATGAAAATGTTCATAGTGAGAGGGAATATTACGGCTTATGAAAATTTTCATAGTGAGAGGGAATATGACGGTTTATGAAAATCTTCATAGTGAGAGGGATAGTACTGCTTAAGCAAATTTTCATAGTGAGAGGGAAATATACGGTTAATGAAAATTTTCATAGTGAGAGGGAATATTACGGCTTATGAAAATTTTCATAGTGAGAGGGAATATGACGGTTTATGAAAATTTTCATAGTGAGATCGATTGTACGGCTTATGATAATTTTCATAGTGACAGTACGGTTTATGAAAATTTTCATAATGACTACTGTTTTTCTCAGAACAATGTTATGAAAAGTTTCATAGTGAGAGGGAATATGACGGTTTATGAAAATGTTCATAGTGAGATTGATTGTACGGCTTATGATAATTTTCATAGTGATAGTACGGTTTATGAAAATTTTCATAATGACTATTGTTTTTCTCAGAACAATGTTATGCACATTTTCATAGTGACTTCAATATATGAGTTGTAAATCACTGGTTGTAAATCATGTATCGCTCACTCTTCCAATACTCGTCATGTAGTCACGTTATTCTTCAATAAACCTGGCCGATGTTCCGTTTTAAGAGGTAACAAACAGCGTACACCCTGATAAGAATATACATTCGTGTATATGCTGATCTGGGTCTACACTGGTTGTAAATCATGTATCGTTCATTTATTCAATACTCGTCATGTCATGTCACGTCATTCTTCAATAAACCTGGCTGATGTTCCGTTTTAAGAGGTAACAAACAGCGTACACCCTGATAAGAATATGCATGCGTGTATATGCTGATCTGGGTCTACACTGGTTGTAAATCATGTATCGTTCATTTATCCAATACTCGTCATGTCATTTCACGTCATTATTCAATAAACCTGGCTGATGTTCCGTTTTAACAGGTAACAAACAGCGTACACCCTGATAAGAATATACATTCGTGTATATGATGATCTGGGTCTACACTGGTTGTAAATCATGTATTGTTCATTTATCCACTACTCGTCATGTCACGTCATTCTTCAAAAAACCTGGCTGATGTTCCGTTCTAGGAAGTAACAAACAGCGTACACCCTGATCGGATTATACATTCGTGTACATGCTGGTCTGGGTCTACACTGGTTATACACCATGTATGGTTCATTTATCCACTACTCGTTCTGTCGTTCTGTCGTGTCACGTTTTTGTCCAATAAACCTGTATGTTGTTCCGTTTAAAGAAGTAACAAACGGCGTATATCCTGATTAGAATATACATTCGTGTATATCCTGATCTTGGTATACACGGGTTGTAAATCTTGTGTTCATTGCACACTACTTGTACTGTCACGTCACGTCATACTTTGATAAAACAAGACTGATATTTTGTTTTAAGAAGTAACAAACAGCGTATACCCTGATCAGATCATGCATTCTACTTTGGTATAAATTATTTGTAAACGACGAATGGTTCATACATTCACTAGATGCTGTCATGCCACGTCATACTTTAATAAACTAGACTGGTGTTCTGTATTGAGAACTAACACACAGAGTGTGCCCAGATCTTATTACCCATCTGTGGCTAAGCTTGTCTGGGCCCATACTGGTGTGTGAAGCATGTAGGGCCGTTTTCCCCCCACTACTTGTCATGCATGTAGGGTCATTTTCCCCACTATTTGCATTGTCGCATCTGATCTGCACGGGATGTCCACTACGTAATGGTCACTCATGTAATTTGTTGTTTACCTGTCACTTGATAGTTTCGAGATGAACGTGATTGAATTTTGTTCCCAATACTGTGATACAATTGTGCTAAATCAAATGAAATGTATCGTTTTTACTCAGTGACACATGTGAGCGTTTTTTACGCCTGTATTATTATAGCAATACAGAAAGCATTATACTTCTGAATTAATGCATGAGCGACCAGGGTGGCCTCTGGTCTGCTCGACACATGATCTGATCGGGGTCTAGTCTAATCTGGTCGTTAACTGACTTATATTCAACACGGATTACTTAGCAGTTTATATTGGAGATGAGAGTGGCTCATTGAACTATCCATCCCGCCACATAAACATAATCACACGTTAGCAAAATGTATGTTACATGTGCGCTTTCATATCAGCTTGTTGCTGTTCTACTAGTCTCTGTGTTTCTTACTCGCTTTGTCTTCTGTCTATCAGTCAAACTTCTTTGTCGTCTGAATGTCACTATTATATGTGCATGCACTATATTGGGGGGACTTGAGAATATACATATTATCCGGTGCGGTTGGATGAGGTTGTCAATGTGGACACCTATGGCGGCCCTTCACATAGCTGATGTAACTAAAAAGCCGAATGGGTAATGATATAACTTCCTGGCGGGCTGCCATAGGTAATTTTAATTGTAGGAAACGTCCGATATGCTTTGCGTCTATAATATATTTAAATATTTTCAATATATTATTGAATGTTTTAACGGATATAGGTAATTGTTTGACTAAACTAGCTAATTGTAGAGGCCCCAGATTATTACTCAATCTAAATATGTGTCTAACAATAGTATCTTTTATTTTGCTACTGATATCTGGTGATGTAGAAAGAAATCCAGGGCCTGAACATGAGACTGGATGTTTTTCAATTTTACATTTAAATATAAGAAGTATCCGTAATAAGGTGAGTTAAATCGAGGACACTTTCACAGATTTTGATATTCTATGTTTTACAGAAACTCACTTAACGGGCGCTATAGAAACCAGCAGTTTACAACTTAATGGGTATAGCCTACCATTCCGAAAGGACAAGTCGCCACATTCTGGGGGAATATTAGTATATGTTGCAGACCATTTGTTAGCAAATAGAATGCAGAATTTAGAAATATTTTGGGATGAAACTGTCTGGATTCAGGTTAAAACAAGCCGCAAGACATTTTTGATTGGCACGATTTACCGCCCCCCGTCATCCAATATAGAATGTTGGGAACTGTTCAATCGCAATATAGAATTGGTATGTGATATAACAAATAATATTATTATTGTTGGCGATCTAAATGAAGATCAATTAAATGTACATAACCACAAATTAAAAGATGTTATGATTATGAATTCATTGAAAAACATAATTACATCCGCAACGCGTGAAACAGCTACTACTTCAACCTTGTTAGATCCAATTATTGTTAACCAAGAACAGAACATTCTCAAAAGCGATGTATTGGCTGTTTTGCCAGACATAAGCGATCATAAGGCTACATGTGTCATTATACCTGCTGATAGTTCACACAATATTTAATACAAACGAACTGTATGGAACTATAAAAGAGCAGACTTTGCTAAACTTAACGAACTCATGCTTAACACTGATTGGATAATTTTAAATAATGGCAGTGTAGATGATGCATCTAATATATTTACATCTAAATTCATTGAGCCAGCTAAGCAATGCATTCCATGCAGTCAAGTCACAGTACGGCCTAACGATAAACCATGGTATGATTCCGATATTCGCAAAATAAGCAAATTAAGAGACAAATTACGTAAGAAAGCAATACAATTTGGAAGGGTGGACGACTGGAATAAATACAAAACAACTCGGAACAAAGTTAATAATATGAAAAAAACATGCAAGAGAAGCATTTTACAATGACATAGAGTTTAATTTAACAGAATCATTTTCAAATAACAAAAAGATACTTCTGGAAGCTAGTTCGACATTTTGTGAAAGATAGCAAATCAAGTGGAACTATTCCACCATTAAAAACGACTGACGGTAATAGTGAAATTGTCTGTTTTTCTGATGTTGAAAAAGCTAATTGTCTAAACAACTTCTTCGTTTCAATATCAACGGTTGACGATAGCAACTCTACTTTACCGCCGCTTGAATTAAAAACTAACCAAGTTCTTGATATGATTAATATAAACGAATCTGAGGTCAGAGATACTATAAAGATTTTACAACTAATAAAGCTTGTGGACACGATTTAGTTAGTCATAGAATGCTAAAAGGAACTATTACATCTGTCTCAAAACCTCTAGCGATCCTCTTCAATAGATCTGTCAATGAATGTCAGTTTCCGATGGCGTGGAAATTGGCAAATGTAATTCCTTTATTTAAAAAAGGGTGTCCGCAGACGCCTTCAATTATCGACCTATATCGTTATTAAGCTGTCTAGGTAAGGTAATGGAGAGAATAATGTTTAAACATATATATAATCACTTGCACTCACAGAATTTGATTTACAATAGACAATCTGGTTTTATACCAGGCCATTCTACGGTATACCAACTTATAGACATTCACCATCAAATATGTCAGGCATTTGATGAAAGGCAATCTATGTATAGTATTTTGGGATATTTCTAGGCTTTCGATAGAGTATGGCATAGGGGATTACTATTTAAGTTACGGCAAAATGGATTAAATGGTTGTATCTTACACTGGATCGAAAACTACTTGTCGGATAGGAAACAGTCTGTATCAATACGGTCCACAACCTCAGATACCAAGTTAATAACTGCTGGCGTACCGCAAGGCTCGGTGCTCGGTCCTTTACTATTTCTAATATATATCAATGATATAACTGACCATCTACTAAGTATTGTTCGATTATTTGCTGACGACAGTTCTCTATCATTTTCCACAACAAATACTGATGACCTAGAAGGCATAATACATTATGACCTGCTAACTATTGCTGACTGGGCTAAACAATGGTTGGTCAGTTTCAATCCTAACAAGACTGAAGCGATGCTTTTAACCCTAAGACTACTCGATCGACCTGTAAACCTAACTTTCAAAACAAAACGTATAACCTTTGTCGACGACCATAAACATCTCGGTTTAACGCTGAGTAATAACGGGAAATGGCATACACATATACAAAATATAATTAATTCGACTGCGAGAGTGTTGGGAATAATGCGAAACCTAAAATTTAAGATAAGCAGACAGTCTTTAAACCAAATATATATATCTCATATGAGACCTATACTCGAATATGCTTCGCCGGTCTGGGATGGATGTACAGTATATGAAAAAGATTCATTGGAAAAAATTCAGAATGAAGCTGCGAGAATAGTAACCGGTTTAACACGGTCAGTGTCACTTGATAATTTAAGGAAAGAATGGATGGCAACTTTTATCTGTTCGACGTAGTATTCAAAAGCTTTCGATCATGTACAAAGCAACCAACAATCAAGTACCTAGTTATATCTCCAACCTGATTCCTCCCACTGTTAATAACGTATCTCGTTACAACCTTAGAAACCAATTTGATATAAATGTCACGACTACTCGACTGGAAGTATACAAACAATCATTTATACCATCTGTGGTACAACTTTGGAATGAAACTGATCCTTCAATGAGAAATGTAGATAGTCTTAGACACTTTAAAACAGCATGCGCCAAACAATTATACACTCAATATGAAATACCACCATATTACTTAGTGGGAGACAGGTTTTCGTCAGTTATGCATGCAAGACTTCGTAATAAATGTAGCAGTCTCAATTCCGATCTTTGAAATAACCGTATCAGAGAAACTCCCTACTGCGAGTGTAGCGAAATTGTAGAAGACGCTGAACATTACTTCTTTGAATGCAACAAATATCATGCACAGTGTCTCATTCTACGCCAGTCACTGCAACGATTTCATAACCTGAACGCGCACATGCTTTTGAACGGCATACCTGAACAAAACAATGAAAACAATATTATTATCTTCAATTCTGTACAAAATTATATTAAAACTACAAAACGATTTGAGTAACTTCGTTGATAGATGTATGTAACGTAATCCATATACGATGTATTCCATTCGATTTGCCAGCATCATCCACAACCACCGGTTATTAATGATCACTGAAATTTATTGAAACTAGCACTAATACATTGATGGATTTGCTCATGTAGTATATGTACTTGGCGACAAAAAAAATATTTTTTATTCTTTCTCCAAATCTCATATCTCACTATCCACTTCTTCTCTACTTTTTTGTCCGTTTTCTTTCCATACATTATGTAAACATATATTTATCGCTTGATTATTGGTTTGTATCCGTGTTTATATGCCTGTATTTATGTATTCATGTATCGCCATTGCTGTTGAATTATTGTACTTTGTAACACTTAGGTGAGGGCTATGTTTAAACTAATATATGAGTTGCACTGGTGATTGCTGAGTAATTTTCATAGTCAAGTGCAGTCTAAATTTTTCATAACCCTCCTTATGCATATGGGGTCGCTATTTTGAGCAACTGGATTTGCTGAAACAAAACTGGAGCCTGTTACCAATGAAAGCACAGCATTACGTCTCAATTAATTGCACATTGCGACGATTTCGCCAATATGTATTAAATTAATATTTAAATGTTGCAATATGTATAGCGCTATATTTAGAACTGATGTTGTCACTTCACGAGACACCACTGGGACCTGTTTCACTAAACTTTGTATGACTAAAATGTGCAAATTTAGGATCGTCTGCAAATTTCAATTGATGGATTTACATTTATTGAGCATAGGCAGCCTTCAGGACGAGATTCACTCGGACTTCGGCAGCGGCGTGTCCGCGAAAGTTGACCGAGCAGACCGCCATTCGAAGAATCGTCCCGGACACTGCCATGGTGTATCCCCCGTATCTGTTGCCCGCGTTGGCACCGAATGAATATTCGCAGGACCCCTCGCCCAGTGAACACCGCTTCTCGGCCCAAACTGTTATGATGGGTTTTCGAGCTTGCAATCGCCGAACGTGCGCAATAGCCGTAGCCGCCTTTGTGCGGGCCTGCGCTATCCTATCATCCAGCCTTCTCATTGTGGCTTCATCGTTGATGGCTGTGACGTGCCGGTGCCGAACGAAGTCCACCAAGCGGATCTCCTGTTTCTCCCTCACGATCGCGTCGGTAGCAAGACGTACAAGTATGCACTGACAATCGTTGACGTAGCGAGTCGCTATAAGGAGGCTGAGCCGTTGGCCACTAAAGAGCATAAGGAGGTGGCCGAGGCTCTTTCCCGAATATAAAAGAGGAGTCCTCTCAAATGGCCGAATCTTCTCCATGTCGATTCCGGCCGCGAGTTCATGGGCGCTGTCTCTCAGCTGTTGGCTAAACACGACGCTGAGAGGCTGTTCGGGCACCAATATGCCAAAGAGCTTGTAGACCCTCATACGCGATCGACCGAGTGGGTGACCAGGCTGCCCGCCGTTGTCTCCGCACTGAACGGGGAGGTGACCAGATTGATCGGTAAAAAGCCCGTAGATGCCACCAAGTCTAAAAAGGTGGCGCACAAGCCCTCCGCCGTCTCGCGCGGACGACCCGTTGGTTTAGCGGAGAAACGACTTCCATCTGATGTTGGCGTCCGGTACCTCTATCAACCGGGAGAGCTCGAGGGTGGCCGCCGCCGCGCGACTGATCCCGTCTGGTCTCTCAATGTATATAATCTAGATCGATCTATTACCAAACCCGATGAGCCCGTGCTCTACTACCTTGACAGTGGTCCATCGCGCGGGTTTGTTCGCGAAGAACTTCTAGCGGTGCCTTCTGACACCCAGCTACCCCCAGACCCCCCGTCGCCATAGTCGGTGAGGCTCTCGTCAGAGTCTTTAGTATTCTCCACCTCATATCATATAGGCTCAGCGTGTACCCCGTCTTCCATCACTCTCCTCTTGTCATAGTACGCCGACAACCCCAACTTTTCCTGATTGTACGTCTTCATCACACGGTTAACCATTCGGAATCCCCTGTTCTCCGCCATGTCCCTTCTTCCTTCGAGAGTGCTCTTGTACCTCCACCAAATCAGACCGTTAGATCTCCTCGACATCCCCTTGGCAGAATGCTTAGTTTTTTCGGCACCGCTCAAGTAGTAGCACTTGCTGCACAGAGCGATGGCTATATCCCACTCGAATTCCAACTAGAACAGTCCCGGAGTTCTGTTGCTCCATTTATCCCACGCCAACCACTCGGCCTTCTCCTTGTTGAACTTTCTCTTCATCTTCTTTCTCACTACCGCCGCCAGCGTCTTCTCCGACAGCGCGAAGTACATGCTGTCAGTGTCCATCTGTATAAGTTCGAAATCTCCGCGATCCACGTACTTGTCCAAGAAGTCGTAGTAGCACTCCAGCATCCGGAGCTTGGCCAACTGGTAGACCGCTGAAACGGTCTGTTGATCGTAACTGCATGCTATTGACGGCATCTTCGCTGTTCCTGGAATTGCGACAAAATGACGTAAAACAAGACAACCTCGTGGAACTTAATGATGTCAAACATACTTTAACCAATCAACAACATCACGTCTAATTTATTGTATTGGGATGTAAACGGTGTTTGCATTATGAATTTATAGAATGTGTAACTATTAAACGTTACAAAGTGAAATATGGTAGTTTAAGTAAGCTCAATGAAAGTGCAAAGTAAATTCATAACAATCTTCGTACAAACATTTTGATCGTATGTTTAGTGAACGGGTCCCTGATGCGATTCACACGTGGTTGGCATGTTGATAGGAAAGTGTAATATACTGTTTCAGACATGTAGAACACAAAAACATTTGTAGTCCTTGTATAGTCAATGTAGTTATTTTAAAGGTTAATAGCTTTGTGTGCCTCAGATTCGCCTTCACCCGATTATCTTTTCTATTTCCGATAGCATCCCATTAATCCTAGTGTCTACATAGAGCTAAGGCCCACCTGTGATGTGACTGTGACATGAGAAATGGGGCTTATGGGTTTTACAACCAGTGTACAATAATATAATTACACGACATACCATACTTCAGAGAAAGTATACATTAACCCTTAGACAGCTATCTTAATTATTTTGTCGTCGGCTGTTTGTTTTCTATTTTCCATTTTTATCATCAAAAACATGCTTTGACACCACTTCAGAATAATTTTCAACATGCTTTGACAACACTTCAGAACCATTTCCATTGGAAATGATTCTAAAGTGCTGTCAACCCATGTTTTTATTAAGAAATAAGGCAAGATATAAAAGCAACAGCAGACGACAATTGTTGTGAGTAGCGATCTAAGGGTTAATTTTTAACAGCCTTTGTAAGTGAATTACAGTAAACATGGTATTACTACATGTACATGTACATGTAACGTGCATACAGAGAGACGATATAAAGACTATTGCCAAATCCACCATTGCCCATCAGCAGGAGAATACAAAAAAATGCCGTTTTATTCGCAGCAGGCATGCACCCCAATACAAAGCCAGCACCTGTTTGAGGTCAGTATAAGACCCAATAATTTCAACTCAAAATTATTAGTCTACACTCATTACCTCAAACTCTATTAACCCTTAGGCCGCTGCACACAACAATTGTTGTTTGCTGTTGCTTTTATATCTTGCCTTATTTCTAAAAAAAATATGGTTTGACAGCATTTCAGAATCATAAAGTGCTGTCAAATAATGTTGTAAATTATTCTAAGTTGCTGTTAAAGCATGTTTTTCATGCTACACATGTAAAATAGAAAATAAACAGCCGACTACATAAAATTAAGATAGTGGTGTAAGGGTTAAGAATATACGATACCCCTATTCATCATATGATTCAAATATAATTGCTTCGTAAATGTGATGGAATATATTTATAACATATATGTGATCACAGCCAAGTTACTGTATCCTATGCGGCGCATGAAGCGCACAGGTTGTCCTGGCTTTCTATTTATGATATCATCATTAGCTGCATTGTATCATAAGTTCTACTTTGAATTTGCCGTCCTATGTCAAACGCCAGTAGCCGATTTCACCAACATTGCAAAGTATACTTTTCTAGCAAAGTATACTTTGAGGGAGTAATCATTTATTTTTCCTGAAATGCATTATTTCATATAGAACTAACGACTGCATATATTTGATGATTAAAAGTATGCAGATTTATTATACTGAATGTATTACATTTTCACAGCCAAAATGGCTGTGATAATGTAATAAATTCAGTATAATAAAAAATAATAAATTTATCCTGAAATTGAAAATTTCTCACTGAAAGTATACTTTGATAGAAAAGTATAAAGTATACTTTGATAGAAAAGTATACTTTGCAATGTTGGTGAAATCGGCTCCTGAATAGGTGGCTGATGGCTGGAACACACACAGATGGCCGAGTTGGCCTCTCTATGTGCCGTGTAGGGTACATAAATGAGGCAGTGATCACATATATGTTATACATATGTCTCATCACATTGAGGAAGTAATTATATTCATGTATAGAATGGGTCCTTCTGTCGAACTATTCATAACTCAAAGTCAAATTCTCAATCCCAAGTACATGTTTTCCTAAAATATAACTCTTGTTAACTCAATTTTTTGTTAATTCAAAGTATTTACCTCAGTCCCCTGTACTTTGAGTAAACGAGTGGAGACTGTACACAATTATGAGCATATTCATTGGCTACAAGTAGCAAGATCTGTGCACAAGGCAAGACAAAATACTTGAATGAATTCCAATACAGATGAATGGTCATATTGAAAAAAAAAACAACAAGAGTTGTTAGAAGACAACGAAGCTCGCCTGTTGGCAGCCTTCATTCAAACCTGGCACAATTGTATAAAAAACATGAATATTATATAACTTGACCTTGGGATAAGGGGTGTGCGGTGGACCTTGACATTGAGGTCAGTGGTGAAAGGTGGGTCGTGGATTTGCTATAGCATATTAAGATGAATGCATGTATGAACTATCAATGCGCTCCCTGAAAAGAGAAGGAAAACAAAATTTAACCCAGCGTTAAGTTTATGAACACACTAAGTGGTGATTTTTCTACAGCATGATAGCTTTTATTTCACATGAGGAATGCATGTATAAATGTGCTAAGTTTGTGACCTTGACCGTGGGGAAAGGGGTAGGGGGTGGGTCACGGATTTACTGAAGTACAATAGAGTATAATCAGATAAATGCATGTATGAAATATGAAGGTGTTCCCTGTAAAGAAACAGAAATTATAAAAATACATTTACTCCAACGTTAACTTTATGATGTTTGATCTTGGGTAAAGGGGTGGTGGGGTCATGACGTCATGATCTGTCGCACATAGAGGATCACAGGTAGGTGAATGCATGTATGAAATATCAAAGCGTTCAAAGTGTAAAGAAACAGAAGTTATACAACATTTACCCCAATGTAAAGTTTATGAACATGCTAAGTTTGTGACCTTGACCTTGGGGTAAGGGTTTGGTCGTGGGTTATGGATTTGTTACAGCATGATAGAGGGTCATCTGAGGAATGTGTTTATGAAATATCAAGGCGTTCCATCAAAGGAAACAGATGATAGCAGACATTTACCCCAATGTTAAGTTGTGAATGTGCCACGTTTGTGCCCTTGACCTTGGGGTAAGGGATGGGCGGTGGGTCATGGATTTGCTATAGCACGATAGAGTATCATCAGATGAATGCATGTATGAAATATCAAGGCGTTACATGAAAGGAAACAGATGCTATAAGACATTTACCCCAACGTTAAGTTTATGAATGTGCTATGTTTGTGACCGTGACCTTGGGGAAAGGGGTGGGGGTGGGTCATGGATTTGCTATAGCACGATAAAGAATCATCAGATAAATGCATGTATGAAATATCAAGGCGTTCCCTGTAAAGAAACAGAAGTTACACAATATTTACCCCAACGTTAAGTTTATGAACATGCTAAGTTTGTGACCTTGACCTTGGGGTAAGGGTTGGGTGGTGGGTCATGCATTTGCTACAGCTTGATAGAGGGTCATCTGAGGAATGCATGTATCAAATATTAAGGCGTTCCATGAAAGAAAACAGATGTTATAAGACATCTACCCCAACGTTAAGTTTACGAATGTGCTAAGTTTGTGACCTTGGCCTTGGGGTAAGGGCTAGGTGGTGGGTCATGGATTTGCTACAGCATATTAGAGGGTCATCTAAGGAATGCATGTATGAAATAACAAGGTGTTCCATGAAAGGACACAGAAGTTATAAGACATTTACCCAACGTTAAGTTTGTGAATGTGCTAAGTTTGTGACCTTGACCTTGGGGTAAGGTCTGGGTGGTGGGTCATGGATTTGCTAAAACATGATAGAGGGTCATCTGAGGAATGCATGTATGAAATAATAAGGTGTTCCATGAAAAGAAACAGAAGTTATAAAACATTTACCCAACGTTAAGTTTGTAGACGCCGATGCCGACGACGCCGGGAGTATGCCATAAGCTCTTCTGCACTTCGTGCAGGCGAGCTAAAAACTATGTATCCATTTGCTGGCATACTTTGTAATGCTGGCGCCAAAATAAGTGGTCACAACATAAATTTATTTAGAGAAATATGTGAACAATATTTTGGAATTTTTATACCCATTGATGGTTTGCAAAACAAAATGTTTTTTAAACAAGACTTAATGGTACATACCAGTATGTAGTGTATTGGTTGATGGACAGTGGAGATCCCAGCCACGCTGCTAACCGACGCTCAATCATTCGGATGATGGTCTTGACCGGGCCACACCTAGTGATATGATGATACATGTTAAATGCAGGAAATGGTATGAGAATTTTGTATTTCCCATCAAGATAACAATTTAACTGTGTCGAGTCAGATGAGCCATTCCATTGCAATCTCACTCTTTTAGAATATATTTTGTATCAAACGATCCCATTCAGAGTAAACAGTCACACGGACATATTACAACTAGAGCAAGTGAGCAGAGGCTCACGGATACCCCGCCTGCCGCCTGGACCGACAAAGATTTCACGCAAATATGTAAAAACATATTTTAACGCAAATGTATAAGTAATTTGACCTTGACCTTGAACATGAAGGCTACAAGGGTGTGTTATGGAATGAAACCATGGATGATGATAAGGAGCTATATGAAGTTTGAAGTCAATCCGACCTACTTTTGCGGAGATAACGGGTACGCAAAAGCTTTCAGCGCCAATTTTATGGACGGACGAAAACTAAATACCCCTCGACATGCTTCGTAAACCGGGGGTATTCAAACAGTCCATACCAGAAACTAGACACAGTACCATGGCCAAATCATTGCTGTTACGTCCCTGCACAGCACAATAACATTAAAATATCAAGAGCATTTCGATCACAGCATACATGTAGCTTGAAAATTGGCAGGCCATTAACCCTTTCACCCCAAAATAACTAGAATGGATTTTCATATGTAAATTTTCCGACCAATCTAGTTGTCACAAAATGATATTCAGACTAGTTTATGAAAAGGTGGTGTTGTGTTTTCTAAAAGATTAAAATTACTTACATGTCTATAGTGTTGAAAGGGTTCACCCATTTCATGCTGAGGATACGCCATTTTCTTTGTGGAAAATCCTAAATATTTTCTTTATATGAGCTCAGAAATATATATCGTGATCACCATTTGAGACGGTTCAAATGAGTGGTCATAACATATACTTTCATTGAGAAATAGCAAAAATATTTAATTGAAACATTTCTGACCTGCATAGGTTTATTCTGAATGTAATGGAATGAAACATTTCTAAGCAAACAAAGGTAAATGTGTATATGAAGTTTCACATCATAATCTTAATTGGCAACAGAGATCAATTCTAGAAAGGTTTAACGCAATGTTTTGTTTATTAGTCACAATAAATAGTTGGATGCTAATTTGAATTTAATTTGAAAAACTTTAACGTAAAACTTTAACAAAAAGCTTAAAGTCATTTGACCTTGGACTCTATGTAGTTTCAAGTTGATATCCCAAGCAGTCAAAGAGATATAGCAATTTGAACAAGTGAGCCATGATGGCCCTATATCGCTCACCTGTGCAATGTCACAAAAATCAAGCAAATACTGGTATATAAAGTTGTCACTATATATACATCGCAAGAATTCCGTGGATTCAAATGTCTCGCCTTGTTCCACCTTGACCGTAACACGAAAACTTAAGATGCCGACGCCGCCGCCGACGACGACGCCGCCGCCGCCGACTCCGGAAAAGCAAAACCTATGTCTCGCTTTCCGCTTTCGTGGGCGAGACAAAAATAACCCCATGACAGGCACAAAATGTCAATGCGACAAACTTGAGAAATCACCAGGGTAAGAGTTGTATCGCGATATGTACAGATATATCTTACACAACTTTGAGAGGTTTGGAGACCACAACAGGATGCTTCCAGCCTACTTTTTATTGCAATCCTTAGCTTTTATGTATTATATAACCATATTCCATAATTGACCCCTATTTGACCCCCATGCCATGGTCACCATTTTAACAGCTTTAAAAAAGCATTGTACATCGATCATTCCTGTCAAGTTTCGTCGAAATCGGTCTCGTGGTTCGTGAGAAGAGTTTTTAAGAATGGCCAAGCGACATTTTCAATCTCAAATAAAAGAACGACCTTTTGACCTTTCGGCGGCCATCTTGGATGAAAACAGCACCACAGCGTTCACATCATCATTACCTTGGATTCGATATATTATAAGACGATATTCCGTCAAAAATGAAATTTGACCCCTGTTTGACCCCATTTTTGATCCAGGGGTCAGCATTTTAACAAGTTTGAAAAAGCATTGTACATCGATCATTCCTACCAAGTTTTGTCGAAATCCGGTTGACGGTTCTTGAGAAGAAGATTTTTGAAGAATTTGTGCTATTTTTAGACGGCGGCCATCTTGGATTACGTAATGATGTAATTTTAACAATTTTGTAATCCCCCTTACCTAAGGACCATGACCATGAAGTTTGTTGACTATAGGCCCAATGGTTACCGAGAAGACGTTTGAAAATGTTCACGGACGGACGACGGACGAACGGACGGATGGACGGACACATTGCGGTAACAATAGCTCACATGAGCTTCACTCAGGTGAGCTAAAATATGTTTAAGATACATTGTAGTTCATTTATCTGATAAATAGTCATGTACAACCGTACAATTTCATTTTGAAAAAACCCGAGGTGATACACTGTATTTACGATATTCCACGTTAAATTATTATCCATATACATGTACTTTTGTTACTGACTGAATTTACAAGTTCAACACAAAACTCACTCACACTCGACTCAGAATAAAAATCCAAGTCACTAACATAATTATTCCATTTCGCACTAAAGGTTTCATAAGCACTATAAAATTCACTTTCTACTTGGCAAACACATAATTGTAATACCTGCGACATGAATACAGTGAAACCCGGTTAATCCGACATGCTCTGGGACCAGGCCGATGGACCAGTTTTCGTGTTTTAATGAAACTAAATAACAAATTGATCTACGTTTATGTATATGCATTGTACACAAATGGTACAGTATGGAAACACAAATAGGAATGTGTATGGTAAATGTACATCTACTACACAAGCACATATTACCACCCCACCCCCCACATGGCTAGACTAATAGAACAGTGTAGTCCCAGTTCAGCCTGATCATGTCTACTCAAACACAAAGCCCACTTTATTGCACAGAGAAATATTTGTCAACTTCTTTTCTTTCTTTTTGCAGCATTTTCAACCAGGATCGTGTTCTGTGTCACAGCGATTAGGCCTTGAATGGGCAATAAATACCGATTGAATGCCACAACTTACTTTTATTTTCTACTCACCTTAAGATTGTCATTATCGGGTTATACATTCAATGTTTGCAATTATGGATTAACGACCAAACATAGGTTCCCGCTGTGAGCTTTATTGGCTTTTCACAAACGGCAATCAAGCGCGGTAATGACTCGTGTCGGAATACACAGGTGTGTTTATATAGGTGTTGGCGGGATCACGAAACCATGTGTCACGAATAACAAGGTGTCCGAATACATTAACAAATTAACACAGGGTCGAATGGGCATTTGCCGGGACTATTTAAGTGTGTCCGATTCCCCAGTGTACTCAGGTGTCGGATAAAGCAGTGTTCACTGTATACGACAATGTGTTCAGTATTGTCGTTGTGTAACAATATCCTAGGCTGGCCTCGCGTTTCGTGTCGTCCAACCAAATACATTCTATTGTTACGGCCCGGCCACTCAGCGAAACTTTAACAACCTATATAAACAGGTGAGTTTTCACTCCAACATCTCCTGTCAATCGGCACAGAAATGCCCCCGGTGGCAGATTGGAGAAACTCTGACAAACTTCTTAACCAAAACTGCTTATTACAAGTGTTTAAGGCAAGTTGTGAAGGTCAAAAGATCAAGGTCATATTCAGGACATCATTGATGTGTGGTATGTGTTTGTTTGTTTGTTTGTTAAGGTCATTTAAGGCCGGGTCAATGGGTTTAGTACTAAATCCCATCTATTACATGTACAAGTGCATGCACATGTTCAAGTACATATACAAATGGGGGGAAAATTCCAAAATCAGAACAGAATATTTACAATAATAAAAAAAAAATATATATTCAGCCCTGAAATCAGAATAATCCTGATCTGATGCCAGGTCCTCGCCACACCAGAATCACTTGGCCCCCTCCCAAAAGCGGTAGGATCAGTAATAATATTACTACTTTATAATGGGCAATAACCCAATTCAACTCCCAGGTAACAAAATAGCCAAAGATAAAAACGTACCGGAGGGCCAAACCAGGCAAATCGTGATTCCTATAAGGAGGAACCCCACCGTTAACTTACCCCGTCGCATTTACCCGACCAACTACCCACGTGTGGTATTTGTACACATGCTGTAGTGTATGGAAATATTGAACTAATCTTTCATTTGATAGAAACTCCAGCAAACTTCTGAACCAACCCATAGAGAAATGGACCCACAGTTGAGAAAGAATAAAAAAATATGAAACAACAGCGAACAACAAGTTTAAAGTTTTATTGCCACCGTATTATGTTTTTGATTGTCGTTTTTATTAAAAAAGGGGGACGTTTAATAGAGGGGTGGTGGGTGGGGTGGCAATTAACCCTTAGACCGCTATCGTAATTTTGTTGTCGTCTGCTGTTTATTTTCTACTTTCCATTTTTATCATCAAAAACATAATTTGACAGCACTTTAGAATAATTTACAACATGCTTTGACAGCACTTCAGAATCATTTCCATTGGAAATGATTCTGAAATGCTGTCAAACCAATGTGTTTATTGAGAAATAAGGCAAGATATAAAAGCAACAGCAGACGACACTCGTTGTAAGTAGCGGTCTGAGGGTTAATGGAATAAATATGGTAAATCAATACATACGGCATTAACAGTGGCGGGCGTGAGTATATTATCGGAGGTGACGATGATGGACGAGATGCGCATGTCCTCGGGGAAGTTCGCGTCCACCCAGTTGGCCTTTGAGTGCCACGGGGAGTCACGCGGGATCCACAGCTCGCGGTACTTAAACAGCTCTTTCAATTTGACGAGGCCAATCGCGCACAATGCACACGTCATAATGCTCAACAGGATCGTCTTCTTTGGGTGTGTGCCCACCAGTCGGCCCAGTCTGCAACCATAGGCTTAACGATCAGTACAGATCTTGACCAGATTGCACCGATCTACACTGGTCATAAGTATAATATCCACAGTCAGGAACTATAGACTTTACAATCAGTGCAGATCCAGATCAGACTGTAATAGGATTCGTACTAATCTTAATACTTTTATAATAGGTATAAACAGATTCAACTCTCAAGAAACAAAGTCAAAGATGTACCTGAGAGCCAAAACACAGATAAAGGCTTCCAGCAATAAAGAATAGCCCCATTGTTAAATTTACCATACTACCACCTGCCACGCACTTGTAACCAGATTCAACTCTCAAGTAGCGTAACAAAGCCAAAGACGTACCGGGGCCTCAGTCAAAACAGGGATATCGGGATTCCAAGTGTACTTATGTAGCAAAGTATACTTTGAGGGATTAATCAATTATTTACATATATTTGATGATTAAAAGTACGCAGAATTATTATAATTAATTTATTACATTATCACAGCCAAAATGTCTGTGATAATGTAACAAATTCAGTATAATAACAAGAGTGCCGTAAGTCACAAAATACGCCCGTCGAATATGGGCCAGACAGCGAAGATGCAGAAATGTGAAGCTGTCACCAAGGCAAGAAGCATTAATGAGAATTTGAAACTGTATAGCATTATTTCTTCATCTCGAAGGTGTGTATAGTTTCAGATCGATCGACTGAACGGATTCAGAGGAGTTGTGTACACAAAATCTGTACCCTATATATAATTGTATACCGGCACTTCACTCCCCTGTACCCGAATTCTCGTCAGTTATGTCGTCAATTACCGCCATGTTTATGACGGCTAGTATCCCCTTCCCTGGGCTTTGAGGCGTACGCTCTTCATAGCGTTTCAACATGTTCACATGGAATGTTTTCAGTTTCCCCTTCATGTCGATCCTATAATTCCAGTAATTTAGTACCTTCACTATAGGGTATGGAACTTTCCATTGGAGTAACAGTTTGTTCCTATCAGTGGGGAGTAGTACTAACACCCGATCACTCTCCTTATACTTCCGGTCACGCGCTTTCCTGTCATAGTACTTCGCGTACCGCTTACTCGATTTCTTGTGATTTTCTGTCGCGATTTCACATGCTTGCTCGAGTTTCTGTCTGAGATCCAGTACGTACTGGTATGTAGTTTTCACATTTTCGTCAAATTCCTTCGCAGACCCCAGATCCTTGAGAACACTCATAGGACCTCTGACTGTTCTCCCATAGAGTAGTTCGAATGGGGATAATGCTAGGCTCTCCTGTGGAACCTCGCGATACGCGAACAACAACGCGTTAATGTATTTATCCCAATCTTTGGGACGCTCGCTCGCCATGCGTTTAAGCATCTGCTTCAATGTACCGTCGAATCTCACCACCAACTCGTTGCACATAGGATGGTAGGGAGTAGTAGTAAGTTGTCTCAGTGATAATAGCCTACTGACCTCCCGCATTACGTTCGACGTAAATTGAGATCCGTAATCAGTCAATAATTCCTCAGGAATTCCTAATCGGCTGAACATGTCTACGAGTGCCTCAGCTACTCGTTCTGCTTCCATACTCGGTAATGGTCCTGCCTCTGGATATCGTGTGGCGTAATCTACTAGCGTTAAAATATACCGATTGTTATTATCCATTGCTGGATAAATCGGTCCTACGATGCCTACGGCTACGCGTTTGAATGGCGTGTCAATCAGTGGCATGTTGCCCAGCGGTGCCTTTATTACATGACCCTTCGAGATTGTTCGTTGACAAATGTCGCATGACCTGCAGTATCGTGTCACGTCACCGGACACGCCAGGCCAGACAAATTCTGCCAAAACGCGATTTGTTGTTTTCTTTACTCCTAAGTGCCCTGACATAATAGATTCATGTGCCACCTTTAACACGGTCTGTCTAAGTTTTTCCGGAACGACTAATTGATAGTATTTTCTTTTGTTACCTGTCGTCTCAAGCTGTCGATACAGTAAATCTTTTCGGTACAGAAATGACGTAACGTTACCGTTCTTAGAATGTTTCTCGTTTCCGTTTTTCGCGTTAGTGTGTAATGACGTTAACGTAACGTCGCTTGTTTGTTGTTCTTTGAACTCACTACGCGAAACGTGCGATACGGCTTCCGGTACCCGCAGTTTCCGGTACGATTCATCGCATTTCAAAACCTGTGAACGCGTTTCAACTGCTAACGTGGTCGCGCCTTGGAAATAATATAGTACAGGAAGTTGTGACCCGTCAATGTTCCCTATCGTTACTTCCCTATCGTTACATCGTACATAGTTTCTTCCATGCATAACGCTTCGGTCTCTCCTTTGAAAAATGGGGAGTCAATGGTGATTCTCGCTGCTAGGGACTTCACTCAAGCGTCTCTTGTCTAGCATACATGTGGCCACTCTCCTGAGAAACTGATCAGGATGTACTAGTTCATTTCTCTCTACTACGCCCGTGCAACCTGTATCACGCATCACAGTCACCACGTTCCCATTTAACAAACCTTCTTCCATTGGCAATTTCGCACTGGAAAATTTGCATCCTGTAACCTTCGGACACGGTCGTGATAACGCCCTCTGCCCCTACTCCTGCATCTACTCCTGCCTCTGTATATTGCATCCTCCCTTTCTGGTTCGTCGCCGGTGCCTGCAACGCTTACCTTCTTTTGCCCATAGGCACCTGTATCATTTTCCTCAAGGGCTGCAGCTCGATGTATGTGACCTCTTCTTGGGCAGTCTGGAGCAATATGACCTTGACCTCCACAATGTTAACATGTAATGGTACGTCTGTCATTCTATCTGTACCTTTCCCTACTACTATCTCTACTTCTCTCGCCACTTCTCTCTCTGCCATATTTGCGAGATCTGTCATTGCCTCGATGTCTCTCACCTTGACCTCCCACCTTCCTCTCATAACCTATGTTACGATTCTCACTTTTCGCTCTATTGTCTCGGTTCTCTCTCTGTACTACGTACTTTGTACCGCCTTTGGCTTCCGCAAGGAAGTCAGCTTGCACTGCCATCTCATGTACTTTGCTAACGACCTTTTCCTTTAGAAAAACGTACAAGTCACGACTGCAAGTGCTTAGTAACTGATCCATGAGCAAAAAATATATCACGCCTTCGTAAGTATGTTCAACTTTGCCTAGTTCCAACCATATATCAAGATAACTCTTAGCCCTGTTGATATATTGAACAAATGTCTCACCGGCTCTGGCTTACCGTTCTTAAATTGCTTCCTAAACCCTGTAAGTTAAGTCAAACCTTTTGAGTAAGGATGTCTTCAATGTGTCATAATCAAGAGCATCTTCCAACGATAAACGGGAGAAAACATCTAGAGCTTTGCCCCTTAATAATGTGCTAAGGTGTAATGACCACTGACCTTTCGGCAAACCTTGCACTTCCGAGTAACGTTCAAACCGTGCCAGATAACTATCCATATTGTCCTTATCCTGATCAAAATATGGTAATTTCGGACCTTGTGGTATCTTATGTTCGACTACTGGACTATAATTATCCGATATTCCCATTTCTGCCTTCGCTATCTCAACTTTCTGCGTTGTCTCTAACTTGCGCATTTTGCATTCGTGCTCTAATCTAACTTTTTTAATTTGCAAATCAATTCTTACCTTTTCCATTTCTCGTTCCTCCATCAATCTGTGTGCCTCAATCCTATCTTTCTCAGGAAGTCTCGCAGCCTCGTGTTTATCTTTCTCAGCCTGTCTTCCAGTCTCAATCATATCTTTCTCAGTCAGTCTCTCTACCTCTTTTGCTAGTCTGTCAGCCTCAAGCCTATCTTTCTCAGCCTGTCTGTCAGTCTCAAGCCTATCTTTCTCAATCAGTCTCTCTACCTCTTTTACTAGTCTCTCAGCCTCAAGCCTATCTTTCTCAACCTTTCTATCTACCTCTTTTGCTAGTATGTCAGCATCAAGCCTATCTTTCTCAGCCTGTCTTTCTACTAGTCTATTCTCTCTCTCTCTCTCTCTGTCTTGCTCTTCTTTCACAAAGGACCTTAACTGAAGCATAATTCCCTGCCTATGTCCATTAATTCTTTAATGGTCGACATGATGGCCTTCTATTGTCTCAACAAATTAGTCACTTAGTCACGAGGCGGAGTGTACTATGTACAGCTCTCTGGAATACGGGGTCTCAGCACTACTGTCACGAGGACTGTGCTCGTCTCAACCCGATTCACGCCTTATTGGGTAATGTCAAATCCGGTATATATTGTGTTCCTTCCCACCCGACTAATCTTTTTTTGTTATTAAATGGTTTATTTCCACTTTTAAATACAACATGTACATTTTATAAAGTTTACAAGAGAATATAGCTAAATGAAATACAATGATTACATATTATATTAAAAAGTGAAATGTATGGGAGAGTAAAGTAGTTAAGATATAGAGCATGAAAAAGAAGGAAGAATGTAAGGGTTTCTTTCTCTGTGTTCACACCTGCTGGACCTGTGTAGTTTATATTTAATATAGAGATATGTTGTGCTTGATTTTTCGTGCGGTGCCTATAAGAACTTTATATATTAAACTGCCCACTTAATAATATGCTGTTCTCTTTTGTCTTTCATTGTCGCTATTTCTTCTTCTATATGTATTCTATTTTTCAAGTAACTTACAAAAGATTCGAAAGTAATATCATGCTTTTCATATTACATTTGAAAATATAGTATTTTGCTAACAAAATTATAAAATTAAATTGTTTTACAATCAGTGCCTTATTTGTTATTCCTAGAGAAATACTTCGAAAATTATTTCATATGTTAAGTCTTTTTCATTTAGATAATTTCGAAGCTGTGACCAAAAATGTTGCACATGCATACATTCCCAGAACATGTGTTTTATGCTCTCACATACATAGAGCAAAAATCACATAGACTGCTATTTACTATATTACAACGATAGAGTAGTTTATTTGTCCCAATGATACGCATTAAATATCTATACTGGAAATTGCGTAATGTGAGTCTATTGTACAATCGAAAGCTAATGTGTAAATTTGTTGCCAGCATAAATTATCATCAGAAAATTCATTTGTCCATTGTTGAGATTTTATTTCTTCTATTTTATTTTGTTTGTGTGTTTGTCTTGTATATAGTAATTTGTTCACATATTTGCTATCTTGTACTCTCGATATAAGCGACGTAGATTGTGGAGTTGTGTTGATGCTTTTCTGTTTTTATTTTCTCGGCCCATAATGGACTTATGCTGCTCACAATACTTTGATATTTTATAAAATCGTCCTGACGTATATTGAATATTGCTGTAAAATCATCAGTAAATCGTAGAATTAAAATTTCCTTACTCTGTAGTCATATAGATGTTCAACATTAATTTGAATCCTTTATTGTACCAATCTTTGAAAAAGATTGTTTTGTTTTGATGCTTTAAATTGGAATTATTCCAAAGTATTTCTTTTGATACTGTGTCATTTCTGGAGGAATAGTTAATATGTGACCAGGATTTTAAAAACATTATTTTAAAAACTTATTTTCTTCCGCTATATGTTTTACATCTTCTGCTTTTATGTTACATTCAAAGAGCAAAAATCCACATATCTTTCAAGTTTTTTTTCATAAAGTTGTTTCCATTTGCCTCTGTTTGATGTGTCACATATTCGTTTTACCCATGATGCTCTTATTGATGTTATAAAACTATCTATATCTAACATTTTTAATCCCCTTTTTCGTAAGATTGGATGATTATGTTTCTTTTAATTTTATCAGGCTTACTGTCCCATAAAAAATAAAAAATCGAATAATTTTTTTTTAATTCTTTTGATCATGTTGTCTGGAGGGTCGTGTAAAACTGTTAATGGATATTAATTAATTTTGGAGCAGCAAACGTTTTTAATAACTGTAATTTTTCCAAGTAAACTTAAGTTTCTATGTTTCCACTTATCAAGACACTGTTCAAACTCTACTATTTTAGGAAGGATGTTATATTCGTGGATATCTGTATTATTATTTAAGAACGTAATCCCTAACGTTTTTTTTTTTTTTGCACTAAGAGAAGTCCAAATGAATTTCTTATCCGGACAGAAAATCAGATCTACATTTTTTAAGGCACCAACGCGCATTACAGTGGATTTTTTTTGTGTTAAGGTTGAGACCAGATATTTTACTAAATTCATCTATTATGTATAATTAACTTTTCAAATGATTTTCTTTGTACCATCTGTCACAAAAGTTGCATCATCGGCAAACATTGTGTTTTTAATTTCTATATCATAAATTATTACCCCTACTATATCTTTTTCATTTATAATTGCTTTGGATAGTATTTCAATGGCGATAATAAAAAGGTAAGGTGATAAAGGACAGCCTTGACGTACGCCTCTATTTATTGAAAAGAAATCCGATAAGTAACCATTGTTTGTAACACAGCTTTTTGCATCAGAGTAAAAAAGCATAATCCAATTTAGAATGTCGTTGCCAAAATTTAAATGTTTCATAACTTTTAAGAGGTAAGAACTAATCTTAGTCCAACACGTATTTACACTGGTGGGGAATTTAAGTTATATGTCACCGTCTCACCTATCTCATATTGCGTCCCATATCTTGAGGAAATTTGTGATATACGTCACCTTCCCACTAACCTGATGTTTACAATTATGGGAAATTTCCCATACATGAAAAAAACATTAGATGGTCAATTGTGCTATAGTCATAAAACGATTAACCACACACCAACAAAATGGACCCTGGGTCTAATGTTGTAACCCGGAAAATGGTGAATCTGTCTCAGATCAAACCCAACTAACTAGAACGACCCCTATGTTTAGGGATACGCGTTGTGCCTCTTCACTGACATATTACATGTTTGTATAATAGTCTGCCAAATGGCAGGATGAAAGAGACTTACCTTAGCGTCGAGGTGTACAGATTGCCGCTCGTCTTGGTGGTGAGGCTATTACATGTACATGGCTCGCAGATCCTGTGTTGGGTTGAAAAAGATTATAACGGGTTATATTGCAAGATAGTCAGTGTAAGGATTGGGGTGTATAACTCAGCAAGATGGACAGGGGTAACACTTATCCTTGTTGTAATCCCTACCTATACATGTAAACTTTACTATTAACGGACGTCTCGGACAAGAGTAAACCTATTTCATATTAATGATTTTGATCAGTATGACCCTGTGGTCCTCTCCACACCATCATTGTTGTTCCCAGTAAACTATAGCCCACTTCTGACACCATTTTCACGCCGGGTGACACCGGACTACTTTACTGAAGGAATGGAACACCAAGCACGTTGTGGACAAAGACAGCAAGGTATATTTTTACAATGATGATGTATTTACATAAATGAAATGCACAAACAATGGATGGTAATGTCAGTACGGACAACGTTCCATAGTAGCCATCGCCACAGGCACTTACACAACCAAGGCACCTCCACGATTCTGGAACAGGTAGGTATAGTTCAACAGTATACGTCATCATGATCAGGATCAAAATCCAATGTTAGAGTTCCGTTAATTAACTCCGGCTTCCGCCATGATGGAAGTGACGTTCTAATGACGTCGTAAAGTCACTTGTAACTATAAGATACAGAGCCTACTTGGGCGGATGGGGCCTATAACACATGGTGAACGTCCTCAGAGATTCATCGGCCTTGGACGGAATGACGTCACCGGAATTATGCCCCACTCGAATACGCCCTTGGTCCATGCTTAGCAGAGTCCCCGCTGGTACACGGTGTGGTGTTGTGGACTCCAGAATAAATATATATGTGTTGCGTACTTGTTCTACGCATACACATAGGATGGACGTGCCGTCGCTGGCAGCTGAGTGGCTGACTGACTGACTGGCTGGTGTACTGGCTGGTGTACTGGCTGGGACTACAAAACACCAACGGTGTTGTTACCAGAATGTAACGTGTTATTGTCTCAATAATAGTCACAGTAGTGCACATGAAATCAATATCATGATTGCATGGCAATACTAAACATCATCATATATTACAATGATGAAACATGATAAATTGCAATGTACACAAATATATTTTCATTAATTGGAAGAAGGGGGCTGATGGAATTCATAAGTCGGAAAATGTGATATAACACATTAATGAACAGCCACTATATCTAGTGTACCCAGCGATATATCTCTTCACAGCCGTACATGTGAATACAGACGTCATTCACAGTTATTTACCATTAGTAAACAAACATTTGATTGTGACAGGCCTTATCCTGATGATCAGACTGCCTGTGGCCAACTGCGCTAACTTAATACAGAGCAACTGTGCCAAGTATTTTCCTGTGCAGACTCACAGTATTACATTAATAATAATAAACACTGTATATTCTAATCAAATCAGACTGTAGGACTGTAGGACAGGCTGACCCAAAGCATCAGTGATTGGAATAAATTATACTTCACATCATGTCCTTATTGCAGCTTACTGATGTATAAATCAGTGCATTTAGAGCAGAACTGTCTGATATGGTCTATCCTGGTCGCAATAGCATTTACAATATTTGCAACCCACACACTGTGAACGTATATGACTTAATAAAATGAATGTACAGACTGGGTTAGGAGTTTACATGTGTCCCCCATAGAGTAATGAAAGTCGTCCAGAAAAGTCACGTTACAATTGTGACATGTTAAAAATTGGCAATATTTGTATGTATTGTACAGGGCGCAGAACTGATATTGGACTGAATCGTTATATAAAATGCATAGCTAATGTTAGTGAACATCTGAATCGAGTTCGCCCTTCGTTTACAAACACAATAAATTGCTAATGCAATTAGTCAATTAGTAGAATTTCCGGTCTTGGCAAGATTCAAACTTAAATGGCAGCATTAGAAAGTAACTAGAAACATATGTACTCACCAATTCCCAGTCATAGCTTGCGATCCAATGTGTGACAAGAATGTAATTGAGTGTCCGACTGATAGTATATTGTGCTAGATCAAATATATACTCCCACCCTAGTGCACAAATATCCTCATGTAGTCTGCCTGTCAATGTAAAACTATGTGCCAACATTTGGCTTACAATTTTGCGTAAGTGGACTAATGTTCTAACTGTCAGTCTAGCTCATGAGATATCTAGTGAATTAATCTGAAATACTTCAGTCATAAGTAGATATGACCTACTAGGTAATTAGGCTAGAATCCAAGTCTGCATAAAGAGTGTAGATCACCCAGATATAACCAGTGCAAAATCCAATACTGGTGGTCCGTGCACGGTTTCGGATAAAGAGATATTCTCTCCAGCGGTTTATTCCACGGGAGCGATATTTCACACACCAATACCTATTCGATCGTCTGTACTATAATATTCGAATATTGTGCTATATACTAGTATTGTGTGACCCGTGTTACAATTAATGGATGATAAAGAAAATAGTCGGCTACGATTCGTGACAATTATCAACTTAATTCCGCAAACATTATATCATTTGCCCTCTTCATACTCATATAACCTCTGTTCTAGGTAAGCCACTGCTTTTGGCATGATCTGGGTATTGATACAAACGGTCTAGGCTGATATTTAATAAAATATGCCGTTAACAAACTACTGGGACGTTTGTGGCCTGTTTGTATCCAGTTTCCGTGTCATTCCAGAAGCCGTGGGTTGTATATTGACACCATATTTTCTGTACAAGTTCATATTGAAATAGGAGCTGAATATTACATGAATGTGTTTTAAGTGTCTTATCTTTTATTTGCAAATATTAGTCATGAGACTTTCATTAGAATCATTAAATGGAGATGATTCATTAAAGGTAGTTAGGCATTATTATTTAATGGTAATTTCTGTCGATGTATAATGTGATTTATGTCTCACTGTGCCTGGCTGGAATGATAATATCAACAATGTAGAAGGAGTAAGAAAACAAACACATTCTATGTTGAAAAATGGTCACCGGTTGTGACCTATATTAAAATAATACGTAATAGGCATACGTATATGAAAGTTGTTATGATTAATAATAACAAATGATTAAAAATTCACCAAAGCTTAATGAGGGGGTCGACAGAAACGGCCCCTTGACATAAGTAACAGTTTGAGCGCGAAAGCGACTGGCTGAAAAATGATGGTAGTTGGGAAAGGTGGTGGGCAAAGATATGAAACTTCTGGCTTGTTGTGAAACTTTGATGAACGGAAGGAACCAGTTAACTAATCGCAGTGGGAATATTGGTCATGTGACAGTGGCAATTATAGGCGACCCACAGGGGGGGGGGGGGGGGGGGGTAGTGAGGCTTGGAATAAAGAGGCTTTGCACTAAAATAGTGCGACACAGGTGAACATAAAATACGTTATAGTGGTGGCTATAACTTGCATGTATGTCTCACTGTGCCTGGGTGGAATGATAAGATCAACAATGTGGAAGGAGTAAGAAAACAAAGACATGATATGTTGAAAAATGGTCACCGGTTGTGACCTATATTAAAATAATACGTAATAGACATACGTATATGAAAGTTGTTATGATTAATAATAACAAATTATTAAAAAATCACCAAAGCATAATGAGGGGGTCGACAGACACGGCCACAAAGGCAGATACAGATATACATGGCTAGAATCTGCCTTCCCCTACAATATGCGTTGGGGCCAGTAGGAGGAGAAACATGAAATGGGGCCAGCCAGCCGCTTAGGCTTAATACACGTTCGAAATATGACAGCTTGCATTAGTGCCGGAGCTACATGTTGTCAATCAGAAAACAGTTCATATGTAAAAGTAAAAAGGAAAAACACCACCTTTCGGTGTGTGGGACTACTTGGCAACAAATCTCGTGGTGACAACACAACTGGCATATGTGTAGCAAGCAATGCCGCTACGCAACAACATGACACAGGTCATGCGGCTCCGTGTCAGCCCAACCATGCAAGGGCAGAATACCTGCAGAATACCTGTTGTCAGAGTACCCGTAACAACGTGCGGTGACAGGGCAAAAAGGGGCAACACCCCATCATACAACTATAGCTCTGAGCTCTATCCATCTGTATTACCCTATGTAATGATGTAAACACTCGATCACCCATGATCCCTTATGAACAGGGAAAGCTAACCACTGACCGGACTGTGAAAATGCGGGCGCCCAAGTTGGCAAAGCAATGTCAACCTACTTGCGTTATAGAGACATACTATGAACACAATAAAAGAAGGGGTAGTTGCAATTGCTGATATGGCTGAGCAGCGGAAATAAAAGAGCTTGAATGAGCGAGTGTCGCAGCGCATGACATAAACACAACATGAAATAAATCTGGTAGCAATAAAACATAAAATGCATGTATGTACAACAACAAGAAGATCCATGGCAACGATAAATGTCCAGAATAAGCCAGACCACATCAGCCCAAGCAGACAGGGAGCTGGCCCATCCTTAGTCCGATCTGTCAGCCCAAGCAGCCATATCCATATTACGACCTAACAGGGTCTGCAGGCCCAAGCAAGCCGACCAAACATTCACACGAATATATACAATATAGCAGACAGCCTGAGCTAAATGAGTCCCGAACTTGATTGCGCCTACCAAGCCTGTTAGCCCCAGCAAACAAGCCTACACCCATGACAAAGTTTAAGGCTCAGTCCTGTTGAATTCGAATGTATTTCCTAAATGCATCGCTGTTCCACCGCCCCACATATCTTATATAGGTATCCGAACATCCCCTCTGAGCGCAATCTGATGCCTTGCCGATCCGAAAGCTGTGTGATTTGTATCTGGTGCAGTCTAAACCACCGAACTGAAGGCATTTTCTGAGCTGCCTGTCGAACCCAGAACGCGGAACCACAGAGCCGTTACTCAGAAGGAAGAGTGGTCCTGGGCGCTTCCCCCTGTAACCAATGTACGTCGTCAATGCTGACACTGGCGACACAGAAGTGTGCCCATGTGAAAAGGAGATTTCGTGAGGCTTGCCATAGTTGTGTTTAAAATTTCTGAATGTGGCGGTCACTGACAGAGGAGCATTATCCTTTGAGTCATGTGTCAGCATGATATCCTCATATTTAACCAGATTGCGGTTTGACTGAGAAGTCTGAGCAATTTCTCCGCAGCAAGCGAAGGTACTGAACGCAAATAAGAACATTGCAGTGTAAAGAATGCGATGAAAAATATTGGACGCGGTGTAATGAAGTGCATTAACAATTCTGTTCAGCACCGGAATGGTGATGGGAAAGCGTAGATCATACGAAGGTGAACAATGCTGGGCGCCCCGAATCAATGTTGTATTTAGGAAGTTAACCGTTGGGTCAGGCAAACGCAAAATCCTGTGGACATAGCTCAATGCGGACAGGTACGTGGAAATTGTGGAAATTGTCTTGTTCGAAAGCTTAAGATCATGTAGATGTGCTATGAAAAGGGAAACCGTTGTGACTGAAAAAGGAGGCTGGCACTCATGCCCAAACATAGTGGTGGAAAATCGGCGAAATTGTTCCCATACGCTGCTATGAGTATTAGCTGTGGAGGAGGAGAGCGACGCATTCAGTAAAACTTCAAGCTCATGCAATAATCATGCGGCTGGAGGTGGGTGGGCAGGACAGTCGGCTCCTTCTTTTGTTTTCCAGGAATATGCGAAGCTGTAAACACAAGATTCAGCCGCAAACAAGCAAGAACCAGTTTCCTGACTAAGAACATAACTGTCTTGTCCTTATATGTCTTCCCGTTAAGAATATACACTAGTGATTGGTTATCGGTATTGAAAACAATACGGTGATTTTTCGACAGGTAACTCCACACCACAACGGCTATCACGATGGGAAAAAGTTCGAGAAACGTGATATTAACTGTTCACCAAGCCGCGAGGAAGCGACCATAGAACCATTTCCGCCTGTAACATGCACCATAACCCAGAGAACATGCCGCATCTGTATACAGGGGTTCATAAGTGAACCAATTGCCTTGTTTTCGAGCAATCAACCGAATAGTGGGTACCCTAACCCTAACCCTCAAACCCCCCCCCCCACCCCACCCCAACCCCCCTGACCCCGGCCATCGCACCAGAAATAGTTTAGAACTTGATCAGTCGACCATCGCACCAGGAATAGTTTAGCCCTTGATCAGTCGGCCATCGCACCGGGACTAGTTTAGCCCTTGATCAGTCGGCCATCGCACCAGGACTAGTATAGCACTTGATCAGTCGGCCATCGCACCATGACTAGTTCAGAACTTGATAAATCGGCCATCGCACCAGGACTAGTTTAGAACTTGATCAGTCGACCATCGCAACAGGCATAGTTTAGCCCTTGATCAGTCGGCCATCTCACCGAGACTAGTTTAGCCCTTGATCAGTCGGCAATCGCACCAGGACTAGTATAGCACTCGATCAGTCGGCCATCGCACCATGACTAGTTCAGAACTTGATCAGTCGGCCATCGCACCACGACTAGTTTAGAACTTGATCAGTCGGCCATCGCACAAAGACTAGTATAGCACTTGATCAGTCGGCCATCTCACCGAGACTAGTTTAGCCCTTGATAAGTCGGCCATCGCACCAGGACTAGTATAGCACTCGATCAGTCGGCCATCGCACCGTGACTAGTTTACAACTTGATCAGTCGGCCATCGCACCACGACTAGTTTAGAACTTGATCAGTCGGCCACGTCATCCTGAGTTACAGACAGAAGTGGTGGTCGGGGGAGAGGGTGTAGTGTAGTCATAGACAAAAACTGGTGGTGGTGGTGATACACATTGTTCCCACTGTGGGATATAGACCGGATCTTTTAGGACGCCAAATGTAGATGGCTGGTCTGTGTGGGGGATCATTGTTTTGTGTCCCCGGCGTTGGTGCGGAGTACAATGATGAATTACTGATGAAAACCATTACAAAAACCTTCCACTAAATATTTAGTTATGTCTGGATCATAACCTTACAGCAGGTGGTGAAGAACTCGCCAGCTGATGGGCGTGGGCAATGAACTATGATGATTAGTGGCCACCGGGCTTCGCATTGGCTGGTGGTGCAGGCCCGTGTCCGGCTGAGGTTGAATTGGATTGAGCTTTGAGCTTGAACTTGCTCTCGTCTATGATACGTTTTCAGCATTTGACAAATGGGTGTGACATGCCGCAGTATCGACAAGCGTACTTATAGGTGCAGCCGGGACAATGAGACCCGCTGTTGAATTTCTTGCACGTGTTGGCAGGGCTGGTGGAAGATGGATGGTCTGACTGGGCCTCCCGTCCGTCTGTGTCGGGTTTGGC
Organism: Conchocele bisecta; assembly: GCA_029237695.1. Taxonomy (NCBI): domain Eukaryota; kingdom Metazoa; phylum Mollusca; class Bivalvia; order Lucinida; family Thyasiridae; genus Conchocele; species Conchocele bisecta. Next base: position 87,747,620 of record CM055276.1, on the reverse strand, counting down.
ACGAAAAGTGTGCCGGGGCCGAAGGGCAATGAAGTAGAGTTCATGGTGTATTGAATCCCAGGGGTTCATAAGTGAACCAATTGCCTTGTTTTCGAGCAATCGACCGCATAGTGATACCATAACCCTAACCCTCAACCCCCCCCCCCCCCAACCCCCCTAACCCCGGCCATCGCACCAGAAATAGTTTAGAACTTGATGAGTCGACCATCACATCAGGAATAGTTTAGCCCTTGATCAGCCGGCCATCGCACCGGGACTAGTATAGCACTTGATCAGTCGGCCATCGCACCATAACTAATTCAGAACTTGATAAATCGGCCATCGCACCAGGACTAGTTTAGAACTTGATCAGTCGACCATCGCAACAGGAATAGTATAGCCCTTGATCAGTCGGCCATCTCACCGAGACTAGTTTAGCCCTTGATCAGTCGGCCATCGCACCAGGACTAGTATAGCACTCGATCAGTCGGCCATCGCACCATGACTAGTTCAGAACTTGATCAGTCGGCCATCGCACCACGACTATTTTAGAACTTGATCAGTCGGCCATCGCACCAAGACTAGTATAGCACTTGATCAGTCGGCCGTCTCACCGAGACTAGTTTAGCCCTTGATCAGTCGGCCATCGCACCAGGACTAGTATAGCACTCGATCAGTCGTCCATCGCACCATGACTAGTTTACAACTTGATCAGTCGGCCATCGCACCACGACTAGTTTAGAACTTGATCAGTCGGCCACGTCATCCTGAGTTACAGACAGAAGTGGTGGTCGGGGTAGGGGGTGTAGTGTAGTCATAGACAAAAACTGGTGGTGGTGGTGATACACATTGTTCCCACTGTGGGAAATAGACCGGATCTTTGAGGACGCCAAATGTAGATGGCTGGTGTGTGTGGGGGATCATTGTTTTGTGTCCCCGGCGGTGGTGCGGAGTACAATGATGAATTACTGATGAAAACCATTGCAAAAACCTTCCACAAATATTTAGTTATGTCTGGATCATAACCTTGCAGCAGGTGGTGAAGAACTCGCCAGCTGATGGGCGTGGGCAATGAACTATGATGATTAGTGGCCACCGGGCTTCGCATTGGCTGGTGTGCAGGCCCGTGTCCGGCTGAGGTTGAATTGGATTGAGCTTTGAGCTTAGACTTGCTCTCGTCTTTGATACGTTTTCAGCATTTGACAAATGGGTGTGACATGCCGCAGTATCGACAAGCATACTTGTAGAAGCAGCCGGGACAATGAGACCCGCTGTTGAATTTGTTGCACGTGTTGGCAGGGCTGGTGGAAGATGGATGGTCTGACTGGGCCTCCCGTCCGTCTGTGTCGGGTTTGGCACGAAAAGTGTGCCGGGGCCGAAGGGCAATGAAGTAGAGTTCATGGTGTATTGAATCCTAGGGGTTCATAAGTGAACCAATTGCCTTGTTTTCGATCAATCGACCGAATAGTGGGTACCCTAACCCTCAACCCCCCCCCCCAACCCCCCTAACCCCGGCCATCGCACCAGGAATAGTTTAGAACTTGATCAGTCGACCATCGCACCAGGAATAGTTTAGCCCTTGATCAGTCGGCCATCGCACCAGGAATAGTTTAGCCCTTGATCAGTCGGCCATCGCACCGGACTAGTTTTAGACCCTTGATCAGTCGGCCATCGCACCAGGACTAGTATAGCACTTGATCAGTCGGCCATCGCACCAGGACTAGTTCAGAACTTGATCAATCGGCCATCGCAACAGGACTAGTTTAGAACTTGATCAGTCGACCATCGCAACAGGAATAGTTTAGCCCTTGATCAGTCGGCCATCGCACCGAGACTAGTTTAGTCCTCGATCAGTCGGCCATCGCACCAGTATTTGTATAGCACTCGATCAGTCGGCCATCGCACTATGACTATTTTAGAACTTGATCAGTCGGCCGTCGCACCACGACTAGTTTAGAACTTGATCAGTCGGCCATCGCACCAAGACTAGTATAGCACTCGATCAATCGGCCATCGCACCATGACTAGTTTAGAACTTGATCAGTCGGCCATCGCACCACGACTAGTTTAGAACTTGATCAGTCGGCCACGTCATCCTGCGTTACAGACAGAAGTGGTTGGTCGGGGAGGGTGGGGGGTGTAGTGTAGTCATAGACAAAAATTGGTGGTGGTGGTGATACACATTGTTCCCACTGTTGGATATAGACCGGATCTTTTAGGACGCCAAATGTAGATGGCTGGTGTGTGTGGGGGATCATTGCTTTGTGTCCCCGGCGGTGGTGCGGAGTACAATGATGAATTACTGATGAATTACTGTATTGAACAGACATGTATATGCACTGTGATACCGTACTTCACAATCCTCAGTTTTAAATTGTTTTTGTGTCGTAAAACTCGAATATTTATTCATTTTGAAAAACTTTGAAAAAATTGTGGCAGATGATCGAAATAAAAACCAGATGTTTACATGCGAAATGAACCGGTACATCGGTATATTTTAACCGCACGATGACCCCACTGTATATTCATACCATATCCGTACGGATATATCGTATATACGAACGGATATCGTATGTTTGTATAATATTCGTAGAGTACGTTTGCATCATGTAAACAAACTGTACTATACGATGATACGGTACAAACATACCAATATTATATGATCATACGATATGCTCATTAAATATACCAATACTATACGATTACGATATATATACGATATTAGTATATACAAATAGGTATGGAGTAGAAAAGCGCTACTGTAGGTGTATATATACGCGTAACCCTAAGTTTTTACCGCAAATAGCGAAAGAATGACCGCACAAACGGTATCGCGAAATAATTCAAGGACCGCTGGATTGCAATTATTGGTAAGAGAATCGCAGGCGGGAGTGTATTAATAATGAATTGTCTGCGTGTAGCATATATTATTGTACATCTACAGATGTTTGGGTCTCATGCAACACAAGAACCTTACCATCGAGGTTGTCGCCCCTGGTATGTACGATCCACTCAGATACAGATACAATGGGACATCTAGAAAACATAAAAACGCCACACCAGTATCGGAGAAACGTATAATATGTAGAACTACGGAAGTCCCGTTTGTATGGGTACAACATGTGTCCCGCTATCATGATATGTGGCTGTGTAACCATGGTTATGGTACTCTCTTTGAATACGACTCTATATACCCATGGTTACGGTACTTTATTTGACTATCTATGTATATAACCATGGTTAGGGTACTGTATCTGACTACGTCACCATATAATCATGGTTATTGTACTGTATTTGACTACGTCCCTAAATAACCATGGTTATGGTACTGTATTTGACTAATTCGCTATATAACCATGGTTATGGTACTGAATTTGACTATGTCTCCATATAACCATGATTACGGTACTGTATTTGACTACATCTCTATATAACCATGGTTGCGGTACTGTATTTGACTACGTCGCTATATAACCATCGTTATGGTACTGTATTTGATTACGTCGATATATAACCATGGTTACGGTAATATCTTTGAATATGTCTCTATAAAACCATAAAACATGGTTATGGTACTGTATTTGACTATGTCTCTATATAACCATTGTTACGGTACTTTATTTGACTACGTCGCTATATAACCATGGTTATGGTATTGTATTTGATTACGTCCCTATACAACCATGGATATGATACTGTATTGGAATACATCGCTATATAACCATGGTTATTGTACTGTATTTGACTATATCGCTACATAACCATGGTTATGGTACTTTATTTAACTATGTCGCTATAAAACCGTGGTTATGGTACTATATTTGACTATTTCGCTATATAACCATGGTTATGGTACTATATTTGACTACGTCGCTATATAACTACGGTTATGGTACTGTATTTGACTATGTCTCTAATCTCTATATAACGTTACTGTAATCTATATGACTATGTCTCTACATAACAATGGTTACAGAACAGTATTTTACTATGTCTCTATATAACCATGGTTACGGTACAATCTTTGACTATGTCTGTATATAACCATCGTTATAGTACAGTATTTTACTATGTCTCTATATAACCATGGTTACGGTACTGTATTTGACTACGTCACTATATAAGCATGACTATGGTACTGTATTTGAATATGTCGCTATACAACCATGATTATGGTACTGTATTTGACTACGTCGCTATATAACTATGGTTATGCTACTGTATTTAATTACGTCGCTATATAACCATGGATCTGGTTCTCTATTTCACCATGTCGCTATATAACCATAGTTATGGTACAGACTGTCACTACGTCGCTATATAACCATGGTTATGGTATTGTATTTCACAACCTCGCTATATATCAATGGCTATGGTAGAGTATTTGACTACGTCGCTATATACTCATGATTATGCTACTGTATTAAACTATGTCGCTATATAGCCATGGTAACTGAACAGTATGTACTACGTCGCTATATAACCATGGTTATGGTACTGTATTTGACTACGACGCTATATAACCATAGTTATGGTACTGTATTTTACTACGTCGCTATATAACCATGGCTATGGTACTGTATTTTACTACATCGCTATATACCAATTGTTATGGTACTGTATTATACTATGCCGTTATATAACAATGGTTATGGTACTGTATTTGACTATGCTGCTATATAACCATGGTAATGGTACATCATTTGACTATGTCTCTATGCAACCATGGTTGTGGTACTGTATATGACTACGTCACTATTTAACCATGGTTATGGTACTGTATTTGACTACGTCGCTATATAACCATGATTATGGTTCTGTATTTTACTACGTCGCTATATAACCATGGTTATGGTACCGTATTTGACCATGTCGCTATATAACCATGGTTATGGTACTGTATTTGACTACATTGTAATATAGCCATGGTTATGGTACAGTGTTTGACTATGTCTCTATATAACCATGTTTATAGTACTGTATATGACTACGTCGCTATATAACCATGGTTATGGTACTGTATCTCACTACGTCGGTATATATCCATGGTTATGGTACTGTATTCGACTATGTCGCTATATAACCATGGTTATGGTACTGTGTTATACTATGTCACTGTATAACCATGGTCATGGTACTATGTTTGACTATGTCTCTATATAACAATGGTTACGGTACTCTCTTTGGCTTTGTTTCTATATAACCATTGGTATTGTACTGTATTGGACTATGTCGCTGTATAACCATGGTGATCGTACTGTATTTGACAATCTGGCTATATAACCATGGTCATGAGACTCTGTTTGACTACGTCGCTATTTAACCATGGTTATGATGCTGTGTTTGGCTATGTAGCTATATAACCATGGTTATGGTACTGAATTTGACTATGTCTCAATAAAACAATGGTTAATGTTACTCTCTTTGGCTATGTTTCGATTTGACAATGGTTACTGTACTGTATTATACTATTTCGCTGTATAGCTATGGTTATGGTACTGTATTTGACTATGTCGCTATATAACCATGGTTATGGTACTGTATTTGATTTCGTCGCTATATATCCATGGTTATGGTACTGTATTTGACTACGTCGTTATATAACCATGGTTATGGTACAGTATTTGACTATGCCTGTATATAGCCATGGTTATGGTACTGTATTTGACTATGTCTCAAACATAGCCATGGCTACGGTACTCTCTTTGACTACGTCGCTATATAATCATGGTTGCGGTACTGTATTTGACTACGTCGCTATATAACCATTGTAATGGTACTGTATTTGACTACGTCGCTATATAATCATGGTCATGGTACTCATTGTTACCATGTCGCTATATAACCATGGTTACGGTACAATCTTTGACCACGTCGCTATATAACCATGGTTGCGGTACTGTATTTGACTACTTCGCTTTATAACCATGGCTATGGTACTGTATTTGACTATGTCTCTATATAACCATGGTTACGGAACTGTATTTGACTACGTCGCTATATAATCATGGTCACTGTACTGTATTTGACTATATCACAATATAGCCATGGTTATGGTACTGTATTTGACTACGTCGCTATAGAACCATGGTTATGGTATTGTATTTGACTACGTCGCGATATAACCATTGTTATTGTACTGTATTTGACTACGTCGCTACATAATCATGGTTACCGTACTCATTTTTACCATATCGCTATTTAATCATGGTTAAGGTACTCTCTTTGACTACGTCGCTATATAACCATCATTGCGGTACTGTATTTGACTACGTCGCTATATAACCATGTTTATCATGTTTATGGTACTGTATTTAACTACTTCGCTATATAACCATGACTATGGTACTGTATTTGATTATGTCTCTAACTAATCATGGTTACGGTACTGTATTTGACTATGTCTCTTTATAACCGTGGTTATGGTACTGTAGTTGACTACGCCGCTATATAACCATGGTTACGGAACTGTGTTTGACTACGTCGCTATATAACCATGCTTACGGTACTCTCTTTGACTACGTCTCAATATAATCATGGTTACGGTACTGTATTTGACTATGCGCTATAAACCATGGTTATAGTACTCTTTTTGACCATGTCGCTATTTAACCATGGTTATGGTACTCTCTTTGACTATGTCTCTATATAACCATGGTTATGGTACTCTCTTTAACTGTGTCTTTCTATAGCCAGATACATAGTCACAGTGAGCACTGACAGGATAATAATTTAAATATATTATTTTGACATCCATTTGTTGACCGATAGCCGATTTCACCAAATTATCTAAGTATACTTATATAACATGTATAGCCTGTGCCTCAGCGTTCAACTCGGTATTACCGGCACGTTTCAATTGACTGGCTGATAGACAAACATGTTGTAATTAAGATGCAAGCATGAAATGTCATCCATACGCTACATAACGGACTTCCCGGAGATTGGTATTCAGTTTACAAAGTACTCACTAGTGCTATACACTCAACTTGGCTGGTTGGAAGGTCGGTCGTCTTGGAGCGCCATTTGGTATTCTGGGTATTGGTAACGACGAGGGACTCTCAGATTTAGGCTAATATGGGGACAATTCCACTATACGATAAATTGCGTGCTAATACAATATGATTATAAACCTACTACGTTGTTCGTCTTAGAAATGTTCCAGACCAGTAGCTATTTCACCAACATTGCAAAGTATACTTATCTAGCAAAGTATACTTTGAGGGATTAATCATTTATTTTTCTCAAAATGCATTGTTTCATATAGAACTAATCACTGCAGATATTTGATGATTAAAAGTATGCAGAATTTTTATACTGAATTTATTACATTATCACAGCCAAAATTGCTGTGATAATGTAGTAAATTCAATATAATAAAAAATAATAAATTTATCCTTTAATTGAAAATGTCTCGCTCAAAGTATACTTTGCTAGAAAAGTATACTTTGCCATTTTGATGAAATCGGCTACAGATACAACTCAGGTGGTAATCACAAGAACGTTATACTTATCTATCTAGGTATACTTTCAGGGAGTCTTATTTATGTTTACTGAAATGCATTATTTCATAGAGAATTAATTATATTTGATGCTTAAAAGAATTCAGAATTATTATGCTGTATTTATTACACGGCCATTTTCTTTTGTTAGAAAATAGTTTATGTCATTAAATAAAAACTCATTAGTGCATGCTTAAATTGAAGGTTTTCCCCCCAAAGTGTGCTTAACAAGATAAGTGTACTTTTTGTGAAATCGGCTACTAGTGCCAGAGAACCATGATTACTAACACGAATAGCCAGCGTTCCAGATACGATGCGTATTGACGTATTTACGCACTTACTTTAGCAGGATACGCATTGATTATCAAACATGGGAGCACAAAATACGCGCAGCAATGAGAAAATAAGTATTTATTTTCAAATTGAGTAGTGAAAATACTTTAATAATGTTGAAAAGTTACTTAGTTGAGCTGCAAAAAGTGCTTTTTGCAGCTGAAATAAGTGAATTTTTAAATTTGTTGTATTTTTGTATCATTTGTTCCCTATTTTAGAAAGAAGAAAATCAATAATGCATTTGTAAAAGTTGGAATTTAAATCTTGGGGTATAATACGCTTTAGATACAAAACTTATCTGGAGCTCTGAATAGCGGAATACGCATTTGATGTACGTATGAATGTATTCAACCATAACTGATTGGCAGCGGCGGATAAATGTATTCCATGCCAGATAAATCGACCGGCAGATCGATCCCTGCAATTCGACAAAGTCTACAATGGTCAGTCTAATTCCCGGCTCAAATAATTAAATCTCTGTGGAATTCCTGCCGTTGGGGACACTCTTTGGAATGGAAACGAAAGTACCAGCAGACTTGTGGACATACACAATTTATTGTATACACATTCTTGGAATGTACGAATAAACTCACCACACAATGACCGAATACACGCTGCCTGATAACAGTTCAATGTACACAATGGCCCAACTGAAACACGTCTGTATGCCATAAATAATAGTTCAATTGAGAATCAGGGTGCCGTTTCACTGAACTTGCATATGCAGCCGATGCTCAATAAATGTAAATCCATGTAATGAAATTTCCAGATGATCCTAAATTGGCACTTACGAACATCATAGTCGTACGAAGTTTAGTGAAACTGGCCAAATTGATTTGCTACTCTACACGGGAAGGCTGTATTGCACTATAGCTCCGCTACCATTGCTACAGACAGGACATTGTTGTTGCATAGCATCGGCTTTCGCATTGTATAAATGCAATGTATTGAGATTCATAGCACCACGGTGGATGATCACGTGGTTTATTGTGCTGGTTTTGTGCAATGGCGGTGCCCGTGATTTGTGAGGTAAATCTTGTTTTTCATCAATAAAACTGAATTATTCCGTTGAATAATTGACATATTTCATCAAAACTCGCCTGAGCCTCGTTTCTTATGAACTCAGTAAATAAAATTCGTTTAGTAAATACGATACCAATAAATGAGCGAGGTAACCGTATTGATAAGAGAAAACACATGTTCTATCCCACCACCTGCTGCCTAATATGTTGTTGGTAAAAATCAGAGATATTTTATTTCTGTAAGCCAGCTGGGTAACAACGTCAATAAGTCCCGTCTTGTATTGGAGAGTCACTTATGTGACCCACGGACTACCCAACCTCGACCACCACCATCACAAACATCACGCCCCTAGACCACTAAATACATGCGTGTAACGAAATACAGTGGACCCTCTCAAAACCGGACACTAAGAAAACACCTGTATTATTATTTTTTATGAGTTTCTAGTCATTTACACCAGGTGATAATGTATGTTCGTGATCTCACAAAATACAGCTATGGTTCAGTATGATCAATTGTCTGATTTAAAATATGACTTCTCTAAGCTGGACACCCTGGGGAGCTCTTTAAAATGGACTCCCTGGGAGGTCATCAGGGTGTCTGATTTAGAGATATTTCACCCTCATGGTGTCCGATTTAGATATATCACTGTAAATCAGGCATATGAAAATTCTAAAACATATGTGTGTGCTATCCGATCATGAACAGACAGTATCAGCTGAGATAAATGACCAAGAAACCCATCAAAATAAGATCGCATTTGTTTTATTGGTGTACGGTTTATGGAGGAACCACTGGTTTCGGACACATCATGCTGCGTTACTATTCTAGCTGAGCATTTGTTGGTCTGTGTGTTTCCTCCGGATATTTCGGTTTCTTCCCACAATACGGACCAGTATTATCAATGTAAAATACAGTTTAATCTTATAGCTGACTATGAGTTACACTGATGTGCAGAAGCTCTGCATTCGTAGTCGTGTCGTGACAGGTGACCAACCTACCCTCATCCCTACCATCCCCACCTCAACCCCCACCCCACCCACACCCCAAACGACTATGGATATGCGAGTAACGAACTGCTTTTGTATTGAGATTTGCATTAGGTTTATGGCTGTTCCAGCTGAGTACGAGCTATACTGATAAGAAGCTCTTCAATCGTAGTTGTATCCAGATCGGCGACATACATGTAATTATGTTGCCATATGTGTATGCAATTATACAACCCATCAGTGAAATGACAGTCGCTGATAATGGCAGTGAAAAGTATGGTGGGCGTCTACATTAGACTATATATCAACAATATTCATTGTCACGTGCATTGATGCAATACTTATTATAGGGTTAGTCACGGGGTTATTCCATAGGGCATACCTATGTATAGGCATCGCCTCCGACAGTTAGCCACGCCCCAGACCCCCATCGATGCGGTGGTAGGTAGTGATATCTTGGAGTAACCATAACAACAAAATGCATTGTGTTACTCAACGTTTAACTGTCATACGCAACCGCTAATTGAAAATAATATTATGAAAAACTACCTGCACTGCACAATATCAACAACGGATGTTCTACGTACAAAAATACATCGGATTATTTTGTTGCGCGTGATTTGCCCCCATTTGCAGCACAAATCGTGCGGTCATCGCTAAATTTAGTAACAGAGATAACTCCCCTCCGAATACTCTCCGAAACAAGCGACACGTTTAACACACAAACTACATCAAGTTTAACCTTACGACAGCCTATTTTTAAACTCACCCGACACCTGTGCGAAACAAAACTCGCACGTGTAGGTCTAACTGATGTTTAATCCTCATTCTCTCTCTCTCTATCGATGGATTTACAGTGGATTTTAGTGACATTCCTGAATTCGGCCTGATTGACATTTGTCTATGGTGGCCAATACACGCCAACATGAATGTCAATTCTACGTTCAGGGAAGGGGGTCAATAAGTCAGTATTTAAGGTGATAACTTACAGTCAGGGAACAAATTAATGACAGTATAACACATCCAGCGTATATTAATACCCATATTAATGCAAGTACTGAAATACGACAAAAAAATCTAACAAGTCCATTCACAAAACAGAAGTAAGCTTGGCGATGTACCGATAAGGCATTTTCAGGCGCGACACCGCTTCCGTGGCGGAATTATTGTAACTATTGCTCTTCTATCAGTTTTCAATATATCTATACTGATCATAGATATCTGGAATCTGTATACTTGAATTGATGATGTCTTGTATATGTGTTACCGTATCTTTCTGATATTGCTATGCATAATCTGTAATGGTGTTGAATGTTTTGGTACATACTGTAGCAGTGCATACTGAACTTTAAGTTGTGCCATATCAATAGTTTACCCCTTAACCATTAAAACGCTGAAAAATAAAATTTCCGTTTGCTCATTTTGTATATTTTAATCTCTTTAAAAACCTGTTTTGGCAGCGCAGTAGAATCGTCTCGGTATGTTTTTGAGGAGAAAATATAAAAATATTTAAAACAGCAGACGACAATTGTGGTTTCCAGCGCTTTAAAGGTACATGCCCACTCAGTAAGCCCAAAATGTCATTTATAGGAATTAAATAAGTGTATAACTGTGTCACTATTCCACCAGTTCTAAACGTTACAAGTGCCCGCTATGCAGATATAATCATATAGTAATATTTATTTTACTGATAGTGACGCGCGGTGGTATCAGGCTATTTTCATATGCAAATGAGGCATGATATTTTTTAATTATTTATACTAAAGAAATGCGTCACCTGAAAAAATAATAGTTTTGACAGTATGATCATTGCACATCATAAAATAAATACAGACATTAAATAGTAATGTCCGTTAACATTTTAAGCAAACACGGTTAACGCCCCTGATATCAGTGTGTAAATTTACATCTGATATCAAATGTATAATAATGCCAATCAGTACGTGGGATAATGGCGCATGAATGTTTATTTTGCCAGGAAATGTCTCAGATGATGTCTCTGATGTAAAGAACATTTTGTACCTACTGAGTGGGCATGTACCTTTAAGGGTTAATGAAACTGCAACACCAACAATCAATCAATCAATCTAGTTTAATCTTGTAGTACCCTATGTTCAGTACTTTCAGTACTTTGATTATATATTAATCTCGTACGGTAGGTCATTGGCGCATTTCAAACCGACGTCAATTTGCCAATTCTAGACCATATAAGTAGCTCTAAGGGAAATGATTTTCACGTTCGGTAACCTAATTATAAATGGTTCGTGGATGTGACTTGAGAAATGGGGCTTGTGGCACCAGTGTAGACACAGATCAACCTCCGCAAACGCGCAGTCAGATCAGGGTCTGTACTGTTTATCAATCAGTCTGCTTTGTCATAAACAATAAGTATTCTTATCATGAGGGCAGTAACAGTCCATGAGCTAGACTCACTATATAAGCCATAAACCCCATTTCTCCAGTCCCGGTCGCATATTGCAGTTGACATGAGCTAGACTCACCATATATTCAATAAGCCCCATTTCTCCAGTCCAGGTCAAATATTGCAGTTGACATGAGCTAGACTCACCATTTCTCCAGTCCAGGTCAAATATTATAGTTGACATGAGCTGCCATTTGAGACAAGCCATGTGATTGTGTACCTGTAGGAACATTTTCATGTAATTTTTTACAAAATTTACGATATTTTCCGTAAATGACGTCAACAGTTGACAAAAGTTTCATAGCAAATTTGCTATGAAAATTTCGTCATCTTTCGTCATCTTTCAGAAAATATCACCGTTTCTGTAAATATATTTCATAAAAAAGGTACAAAATCACATGGCTTGTCTCATTTATGGAAAGGTTCCCATGTCTGCAGTTATTTCCGGGATGTATTTGTCACAGGGCGAGAACAAATGGGAACCGGACCAGGTCTCGAACCCGGGACCTCTGCATTGTCGTACAATCGCTCTTAACGAACTAACCGGGTACAACAAAATCACCTTAGCATTAGTCCCCGAATTACCGATGTTATATGTTACTATGTGTAGGTATCGCCATTTTATTTACCTATTTTTAGAAGCGCTGACGGTCGCCATTTTTGTGGACATTTTTATTCGCCGAAACTCGTGTACTTATTATGTGGTAAAAAACAGGAACTTTTATAAACAGCTTATAATTCATATTTCATAATACCTGTTTTCATCGTAAACGTATGAAATTAAAGGTATGTCTCTATGCTCCAATTTTGTATATAATATGTATGTCTACGACGGGTGTAATTAATGCACCCAACACCAGATCAATATTGCTATAAAGGCTGCCAATGGGGGCATCATCAGTGTGGGGCAGGCACACTTTCCTACTTTTTTTCTGGCGATACAGTATCAATTTTTTCAGATTCTACACCGTGGTTGATATCGGAGCACAGCTCACCGTGACTGGAGAACTTGAGCATATGGAGTTTGCGACCAGTGTGGATCCAGATCAGCTTGTGAATCCGCACAGTCTGATCAGCATCCGCACCGTTCGCCATTCTGTAAATGAAACACTCATCATACATGTACTTGCAACAAGCAATATGAAACGCTAAGAGGCTCCAGGCGTGTGTCATTTGATCAGGAGCAACAGTGACCGCAAATCCAATAAGCCCCATGTATTCAGTCACAGTGACATACATCACGATACGTAACTCACAACACGTATGATGAACGAGGATGTGTACATCTTGTTCCGGTTCTGCTCAGTCAGCCGAGTGACGGTAGGTAAACCAGGGGTGGCCGGTTCTAATTCGAACTCGTGCTCATCTGTTTCGCCTGGTGACATATTAGACAATTACCTGAATGAACAAAACTGCATGTAGTATTTTTTGTTGGGTTTGTACGTAATACCATCTGTCGTATAATTGAGAATCTGGTGGATAAAACGTGCATTAAGCCGTCGATGCGCAGTCTGACGAGGGATGACACAATTCACCATTCCGTCACAGACATCGGTGCATAATCATGTTCATGTATACTCACACGCCTGTCGCATCTGCTCACGCTGCAAGTCCGGTCGGACATATTCAAGTATATTGTCTATGGCATCCGTCGTTCATGTATATATAGTCATCTCTCACAAACCTACGTTTCCAAATCGTATTAACGAGCATTATGCCTGTATAATGTAATGAGTTTGGCAAATGCTACTGTGTTAATTTATGTTTTAATGAGATATTAGCAGCAGCTGCATATATACATGATTGTGCTCGTTCGCTACATGTTCACATCGCTTCATGCGGTATATGGTCGAATATGGCAATCATAGTTGAAGTGAAAGTGATCATGTGGATGAAATGTGAGCAATTATATTGTTCAAACTTGGTAAAAGTTTTTGTATCGGTTTTCTAAACATACCCTATAATGGGTAACATGTCTTTAAAATGTTATAACAAGGGGATTGATTGGCTTAACTTAATAAATTGTGGTCAGGAAAAGTTTTCAATACACTATGGTCTGAGAGAGTTTACAACTCCATATACACAGCTTTCTGGTATTCATCACACTTATGAAGATGGTAACTTCCCCGGCATGAGGTTATGTGGCCTATGGGTTAGTACACTACACTTCCAATTTGTAGGGTGTGGGTTCATACGTCGCATAGGGCATCAAAAATACGTTCATGGTATTTCCATCACACTGGTCTGTTGCTTGAGACTTTAAACTGTTGTGAACTCTCTATACGACCTAAGCTTTTGCTGTGACGTTAAATCCATTCACTTTCACTTTCGATTTAAGAGTAATAGATCAATGTCAAATGAAAGTTATATAGAATGCATGAGTATCGTAATGTAACGAACATACATAAACACAGAATCTGAACTTTCCATATGAAAGACAGAGATTAATTTATTTTACAAATCTCTGGCAAGATGGGAAATCTTCATGACAATCATGTTCACATCAAATGGAAATGAGTATTATGTATATGTACATACTATTGATGTTATACTTATTTCATGTACAATAGTAATACGTGTGTACCGGTAACGTCTAATACTATATATTAAATGTTTTCATAAGTTCATTATCGAGTCGTGATAACACCCCTTCAGGTATTATTTAACCATTATTACAAGTTCCTTTTAGACAAGTCCTTTTCAGAAATAAGTGCTTATCAGAACATGACAATCTTTTCCAAAAGTCCAGACTTTTTTTTCGAAAAAAATGTATTTGAAGAAAAAAGTCCTTTTCGGAAATCCGAGTAAAAGTAATTCGTCCATTAGTCATACTGGTAATGCGTATGACCGGGATATGAGCACTGGGGAACTTCCATTAAGGAAGGAAAAACACATGATAGTAGTAGATGATTCCAGGCAGATCGGCACCCACATAATTATTTCTAAAAACTCCTTTTCAGAAAAAAAATACTTTTCGTCTTCTAGTCATACCGGTAATGCGCATGAACGGGATATGACCAGTTGAGCACTTCTACTAAAGGAAAAACATGAAAATAGTACACAAATCCTTTCCAGAGATCATTTTTCGAAAGAAAAATCCTTTTCCGAAAAAAATGTCCTTTTCGTATTCTAACCATACCGGTATTGCGCATGACCAGGATAGGCATGGAAATAGGAGACGAATCTTTTCCAGAAGTCCGCTTTCGAAAAATGTAATTTTCAGAAAAAAAAGTCCTTTTCAAAAGAAAAGTTATTTTCGTATTCTAGTCACACCGGTAATGCACATGACCGGGATATGACCACTTGGGAACTTCCACTAAGGTAAAAAGTCCAACTAATAGACGAATCCAGGCGGCCTTCGGTCGCCACTGAATTCCGTCTATAAACCATGATACTAATCGATGATTCAAGACGGAATCATTTCACAATGTTCACCCAACTGGTCCACGTTCCCTTTACGGATAGCACACATGTATACATGTGTCATATACATGTGGTTGTGACTGGACGCTTGAGGTTTATGGGTTTGCGACCCTTGTATGTCTAGTTCAGTAGTATATAGGGAAGTCAGTTCGTTACCGCGAAGTGTGGGGGAAGAATTGAAAGCAGTGGGTAGCCCCATAGGTACCAAAAATATTAAAATTTCCTGTTAATTTAAAGCGAAATAAATACAACCCACAGTAAAAATAAAATGTCATACTGTAGTATAAAATGTGTCCCCGATTTGCAAGGGTTTCGGCTACCTGTTTCAGCTACCCAACGAAATAGTAAGTCGATATACGCGGGAGGTCTCCCATATAGGAATGGCCTCTCTGTAGAATTTTTCTAGTCCATATCGAAAACGGAGCGAGATGGGTTTGGGTAGCGTACGAACTGTGCCCTATTTTATACACCCTATTGAACACGAGAAAACTAGCAGAAAGCCCACTAGCCCGACAAAATATGTGTCTTCTATACTGTAGTATGAGGTGTTATAATTAATTAATTGTCAAAAATGAAAAACACCCTATTGAACATAAGCCATACAGGTATTTATATAAAACAATACATTTCCACGATTAGAAAAATGACAGATATACGTAAAAAAGTTACGAGAGCGCCTCGCCCTAAGTTAACTCGCACAAGGATTAGCGATAAAAGGGGTGTAAATCCATCTAAAAGTTCTTCTAGGATTCGGGAATTAAGGTCAGAATTAATAAGAATGGGTACACCTTTTTCAAACAGGTTAAGGGAAAGGGGGTTAACTACACTAATAAATAAGGAAAAAAATGATGAATTTATGAAAAGAATGGCTCGTGCAATGTCTCGGGGGGTATTTAAGGGGGTGGAAAAAAAGAATATAGAAAAGATAGCACAGAATATAGCTGATGAGGCTTCCCTCAGTCTTAGAAGCAGGAACATCGGCAAACCTCAAAAACGAGTGCAGAAAGCGCGTTTATTACAACAGTTAATAGAGGAAGGTAGCGAAATATTAGAAGATTATAAACAAAAAGAAAAAGAAATAGTAAAAGGGCGTAGGATAACTACAATAACCCTGAAAAGAAAACTTCAAATAAATAACAGCAAAAGGATAATGGGCGAGTTAGAGCCTTTGTTAACTGACAGTTTTTACCTAAGATTCTCTTTTTCTTACAAATTAATTCACCAAGAGGAGAGAGACGCAAGAGGAAAGCCGACAACGTTGGTATTTTATAAAAGTTTATCCGGAAGTCCGTGGCTTAGGGGTTACGATGAGGTTGAAGAGTGGATTAATAAACAAGAAGAGCATAGATTAAACATAGATAAAATAGATAGGCCCAGTACAAAATGGAGGTTTTTAAGATGGATGGGTGTCAGCGTTAAAATGGTATATGGAACAGCCTCTTTAAATAAAAGAGAAGGGTATGAAATCCCCAAAGGTGATGCTGGAATGCAATCCGAAAAAGTGGCAGGAGGTCGAATGCCAGAGTGGTTACGTTATAAGAAAGGGATGAAGCTCCTGGATAGTTTCAATGATGATCTTTGTTTATTTAGATGTTTGGCCCTCCACACTTCGAAGCTTAGAGCCGATAGGTGTTTAACATTGACCAAAGAGCTCCAGCAGCAATATTTACAGTTTTGTAAAACCCAAAAATTAAAGAAACCCGAAGGCCCCATACTATTTGGAGATATCAAGAAAATATAATAGTGTTTTAAAATAGGTATTGATGCATACGAACCTACAGAAGAGGGGAACATGGTATTTAAGAAAAGTAGCAGCTCATTACGACAAGATTGGTAATAAAAATATGAAAATAGGCATCTATAACGATCACGCCTTCCTTATTACAGATATGAATAAAGCCGCTGAAAACAATTATTGTTGCTTCGACTGCAAACAACGCTTTACAAAGTCCAGCAATTTAACCAGGCACGCAATAACCTGCATGAAGGGATTAACAAAAGTATCGTGTAAAGGAGAAAAAATAGATCGACCAGTATCATCGTTCGAAAGAGCTTTCTATCCAAAACCCAGTTGTAGCAAGAAATCAATCAGTTGGATAAAATCTTTGCCAGGACCCCACATTCACACTGCAGTATGTGGCCACGGTGGAGAAAGAATAATTGCGGGAGCCCCAGTGGATGGGTATTGCCCTATGACTGATACAGTTTATCAATTTCACGGCTGTTATTGGCACGGGTGTCCCAAACATTGCAAAGATTATAAAAATAAGCTTAGAAGATCCAACGAGAGAGACGAAACAATTGAGGGTAAGTGTAAATTATTAACTATTTTTGAATGCGAGTATGATGCAATTTGTAAACCTGAGGATGTAAGGGAACTCGAAAAGCCTCCTACAGTGATTTACCCATATCATATTGTATACGATTTTAAAGCATATTTAGACGGAAGTAAAGAAAAGCGTAACCCAACTAAAGATCTAGAGTTTATAAACGAACATGTCCCAATAAGTGTTAGTATAGGGGATACTCTATCCAACAATATAACTCACATATGTGATACTTCTCCAAAACAATTAGTAACCCTATTTATGGAAGATGTAAAGAGGAGGGGAGACAATATCCGAGAGGCCGTGGGGAGCAACAATACATATGGGTACCCTGCAGACATGGAGTATCTTTTCACTTCTCAGCAGCGAGAAATTACTCGTTGGATTTCACAAGTCCCAGTAATTGGGTTCAATTCCAGTAATTACGATCTTAATTTAATAAAGAAGCATTTAGTTGATATTTTAACGGATAAAACCTCTAAGGTACTAGTAGGAAAGAAAGCCAATACAACCATTTTTCTATTTACACCAGAATTTAGGTTTTTAGATGTAAAATTATATCTTGCTCCTGGTATCGATTATGATAGATGGGTTAAGGCATATGGATGCGAAGGTGAAAAATCCTTCTTCCCATATGAATGGTTTGATTCTCCCGATAAACTAGCGTATGAGGGTTTACCACCACTTAAAAATTGGACAAATAAATTAACTCCAAATAAAGCGATAACCAAAAAACAGTTGGAAGAGTGCAACAACATTTATAACAGATTAAATATGAAATCTTTCAAAGACTGGTTAAAATACTATAACAACTTGGATGTTGGCCCCTTTTTAGAAGTTATTGGAAAAATTACAAAATTTTATAAAACAAAAGGTATTGATATGTTTAAAGACGCAGTTACCCTACCAGGTGTTGCTTTACAATATATTCTCAGAGGAACGATAAAAAACCATATAAAACCTTACGAAACAAAAGAGAGTAAGATAGCAGACGCGATATGTCCGCCACTGTTTGCCCCTGGTGAGGAAATATATGAAATGTTAAAAGGAGCATTAGTTGGGGGTCCATCAATTGTGTTTACAAGATACACTGAAGCAGGTGTTACGAGAATTAGGTCAGCCCCAGATGGAAATGGAAAGCTTTGTGAAGCCGTACTTGGTTTTGATGCAAACGCCCTATATTTATCAACATTAAACAAACAAATGCCATGTGGCGAAGGGAAACTACACGAGGAAAGCAGCCCTCACGACCCTATTAAAATCAATAAGTTTTCCAAGGCGGTTTTAAATGGTAAGTGGTTTGGCTTTGCTGAAGTAGATATAGAGGTTCCCAGCAGTTTAAAAGAGAAGTTTTCGGAAATGTCCCCAATATTTATAAATAGGATTGTAGAGGAGGAGGAAGTTCCAGAGAAGATGCTACAGTATTTACAAGAAACTAACCGTGCAAGAGGAGATGGCAGAAAACTAGTAGGTGCAATGTCTGCTAAAAAAGTATTACTATTTGCCCCATTATTAAAATGGTATTTGAAGCATGGTTTAGAAATTACAGGGATTTACAGAGTAATAAATTATACAGCAGGTAAGCCCTTTGAATGGTTTGTTAAAGAAGTTACTTCAGCCAGGAGAGCAGGTGATGTTGACAGTTCCAAGTCCCCAATTGCAGATATAATGAAACTATTAGGTAACTCATGTTGCGGGAAAATGATAGAATCTCCCGAAAAACACCTCAACACAGCCTATACAAAAGATGAAAAATGTGTAGACAAAGCGTTAAGATCCGCGTATTTTGACGATTTAGAGGAAATAGGAGATTCTTACGAAATATCTTCTAGAAAAGTAAATGCCAATATGACTCGCCCATTTCACTGCGGTATTGCCGTATATCAATACGCAAAACTAAGAATGTTGGAATTTTATTACGATTTTATGGACAAATACGTAGATAGAGCAGATTTTGAACTAAAACAGATGGATACTGATAGTTTATATATGGGGGTTAGTATGAAGGGTGGAGAGCTAGATGCAATGATAAAACCAGAAATGCTAGACGATTTCAAAAAACATAAAAAAAGAATGGTTAGCGTGGGATAAATGGAGTAATAGAGAACCAGGGCTATTCAAAACAGAGTTCCAAGGAGATCGTGCAATAGCTCTATCCAGTAAATGCTATTTGGTTGAAAAATTTAAAAATAATGAATTAAAACATTCAGCAAAGGGGTTATCTGCCAGGCAAAATAGTCTTACATCGAGAAGGTATATGGAGGCCCTACACCAGGTTGGAACTGATAGAGGAACAAACAGAGGGTTTAGAATGAGAAATGGTGTTATGAAAACATATACCCAAAATAAATTAGGACTGTTCGCTTACTATGACAAGAGAAGGGTTTTAGAAGATGGGATACATACAGAACCCCTTTAACAGAAATAAAATTATGCAGCCTGTTCAATTTTTGAAGGTATCTTAGGTTTTCCAACGGGGAGCTTATCACGGGTTTCCGGGGTTTTTGGCCAATTATCTCTAGAAAGTCCCATGATAAATTTATCATATATCCACAGATCTGTAAGGCGTTTGGGACCAATATGGTGCTTCTTTCTAACTTCATAGGCAGGAACAATTCCACGGAACTGCAAAATATCTATCAGCGCTTCCTGCGTAATAACCGATTTAGGCATGGTTTTATATATATATATATAAATGTCTAACATAATTGAAAATAAATAATATTAAATATATTTATGGAAACCGTGAAAGCAAAACCTGTTGAGATTTACCACGATTCAATGCTGGAAACCCTTACAGAAGTATTATAAAACAGTTTAAAAAGCTCTACATGGATGAATTAATCCGTCTGTCATAATGCAGTTTATCAGTGTCGCGCCAATTACAGGGGTCTTTTCTATTATGATAATTCGAACACACCAACAAGCAAACCTGCTAGAGCCCCAGCTGAATAGGTCCAAGATATTGTTGAAGAATCTTCTTCGTTAACTTGTTCTAAATTTGGTTTTAACGATTGTGCAAACCCCATATTCGAGGTTATCATCAATAATTTCCCCCCAATCAACCGAACGTTTACACCTCCTTAGAAAAAAGGTAAATTCAATCCAGAGGTGGTTTTATCTTTCCACAGCTTTTTAAGCCTCGCACTTCCAATCCCATACTTTTTCTTAATAGCGTTCGCAGGCGCGCGCCGAAACAATTTCTTCAATATTTTTTATTCGATAAGTAGGACTTTGTCATTTTTAATTGTTATGAGGGTAGAAACTTTGTTCGAAATGCTCAAAATGCCCGCCTTTCCCAAGGTGCTCGTACGCCTGGGCGTGGTGCTGGTATGCCTAGTCGTGGTGCTCGTACACCTGGGTGTGGTACGAGTAAGCCTAGGCATGGTACAAGTAAGCCTAGGTCTGGTGACGAGTAAGCCTAGTTGTGGTACTAGTATGCCTAGTCGTGGTGCTGGTATGCCTAGGCTGCCCATGTCTGCCTAGGTGTGCCCAATATTTCCGTGTTGAACATTGGGCAAAATATATTTGTATGTGTCTACAAAAAAGATGCCGCAAAAACGAAATTTATCCGAGCAGGATATAGAAGGTATCCGCAATCTTCGAGGTGTCGAGTCTGCGGACGACGAGAAAAATATGGGATCGGTACCACTCGTCTTCGAAGAATATGGGACGCCGTCGATGCGGAACGTAGTACAAAACCCGAAGAACAAGAAACCCCAGAACAACAAGAAACCCCTACCCCCGTAGTACACAGGGTGACCGCGCCTGGTTTTGCGGGCCCTACCGAGTTCCCCACGGCTCTACTAGAAGATGCGCGAAACACCAGCTCGTTCGAAGAGTCGACGCACCTGTCCGACATGGAGAGACGTTTGGAGAACCGGTTGGACGCGCTGGAACGCAGGCTGTTGGACGCGAATTCCGGCGATGCCGATTCCGAGTGTCGAAGAAAGACGAGCTGGAGGTGCACGACATCTGGAGAACCGTAGAGAATACGAAGTGGTGGATGTGTGCAGCGGTGGTGGCGTACACGGCCTGCAAAATACTGTTTCCAGTCGTGGTGCAAGAGACCCGTAGACTCCGGAAGAACAAAACAGATCCCGACTCCCAGTTCGTACACCCCGCCAAACAGCCCGATATCCCGAATAAAAAAAACACTCCTAGTGAACCCGCACACCCTCCCTCTGGAGGGCGCGACCCTTTCTACATGGAGTAGCTCTTTGGAAAGAAAGTATCCGAACCCTCCCCTATATAGAAGACACATATTTTGTCGGGGCTAGGGGGCTTTCTGCTAGTTTTCTCGTGTTCAATAGGGTGTATAAAATAGGGCACAGTTCGTACGCTACCCAAACCCATCTCGCTCCGTTTTCGATATGGACTAGAAAAATTCTACAGAGAGGCCATTCCTATATGGGAGACCTCCCGCGTATATCGACTTACTATTTCGTTGGGTAGCTGAAACAGGTAGCCGAAACCCTTGCAAATCGGGGACACATTTTATACTACAGTATGACATTTTATTTTTACTGTGGGTTGTATATTTCGCTTTAAATTAACAGGAAATTTTAATATTTTTGGTACCTATGGGGCTACCCACTGCTTTCAATTCTTCCCCCACACTTCGCGGTAACGAACTGACTCCCTATATACTACTAGTTCAGTCTGTGCACATTCTGATCAGGAGCAGCACTTTTCGCCATTATATCAATGAAACACCCGCCATGTTCCAAACAAACAATATATACCGTTATGGCGATAGAACAGTGTGCTGTTTGCTCAAGATATACACACTACTGTCAGTTTCACGAAACCTGTCCAAATTTTACGGATATATAAACAATGCAAAAACATTAGTTCTTTCAATAATATTAAATGTTATCAAAATTTAAGAGTGAGCCTTCTTTTTATTTCGTGAAATATGGTCCAATGTTGATTTTATTGCGAAAAAAACAACATTTTCCCATGTTAAATACCCATAGATATCTTCACAGAATTTCAGAAACAGTATACCCATTTTCAAAATGTAACTTTTGTTTTCTTAGTTAGATCATTTCCAAGCTATCTAGCCAGATTTCGGAGTCAATTTCCAATTGTTTTCGCTTTTGGCTCTTCCCCATGTCCTCCACCTCCTTTTCCCCATTTTAAATAAGTGTAACGGTTCTTTTCCCGTATGAAACCTGCGGCCTCCTCACCCTGAGGCTCCGGGGAATCCGACGAGCCGTAGACCTGGGGCTAAGGACGGGTAGACGGAAAAAGGGGGTGGGATATGGATCTTAAGAAAATATATCTTCAAACTTGGAGAAAGTAACAACAAACTTAGTTAACTGAATACATATTTACACGTTAGATATTAATAGGGTTACATGTCAATTCACATAAAATAATGATCCGGCGGGTAAAACGGGAGTTCTGGCTGACGGGACTACTGGAAAAATATACTCAGGTTCACCTACTCGGCATAGTTCTTCTGTACTGTATATCTATATATATTCGCTGCTTCACTAATCACCAACACCGCAACAGGACTGCCCCAGGTCTACACTGGTCTTCTTCAAGTCAAGTACGTTTTCGTATCGAATGCTCGTCCAGATTAAACTCGGATACCCTCGCATTGGTATATATACGGTAGCTTCACGCGCTCCAGCCGGGAACCAATCAGTTAAGTATAAGCTGACTGACTGCTCCTGCCGGGAACCGTGATCCAATATGACTGCGCCCATGATAAAACGGGAAATGTACGTGATGCTGCACTTTACACTTAAATTACGTCTTGTATCTCGGGTCTGCCACATGATACCGACTGTAAGTTAATATTTACAGTCGCAGCTATGGGCTGCATAATAAGGAGGTGACGAGCTGGGAGCACACAATTCCAGGTATTAACGGTCTGTCCAACTCGCCCCCTATACGGTTCGTCACATTAGCATAGACAAATAAAGTTCGTAATAAAATCAACAGAACATAAAAACAAGGCTCGTTTTTAAATTTCGACAAAATGTAATATTATCGAAAATATTATTGCTTTTATATTCTTTATATATCCGTAAAATGTGGGCAAGTAGTATAAACAAGAGGAGTTCTGGGCCACTCACCCATTGGAGCCCGCCTCTCCCCCACGGCCCCCATCCCATTTCTGAACGCAATACACCAGCCCCCTTTTCACAGAGCACCCATGTCGCTTGCTAATTATAGCAACAATACAATGGAGAGACAGTGGTAAACCCACAAGGCGAGCCCAAGGGACGGCCCACACCCTTGGCCGACCAAACGGGTCGCCGCGCCTCCCAGCCCCATTTTCCCAGCAAGAATGTTTATTTGCGATTGCACGGTTTGTGAACAGCCGATTATTTAGCTTTATCGATCAATACAACTAACATTGCACAACACTATGTAGTGTTTATATATAGCTTCCGGTTTTATGTATCTCATAACTAACTCGGTAGTCGAGTGGTCTAAGTCGCAGCGCTACGGAGACTCACGTTGTGAGTTCGCTGCTTCGTCCTGATCTAAATCTTTTTAAACTAGTAAATCTCCAGCCTTGCAACGCACCGCTTACAGAAACAAGATGGCCGACCGGAAACATAATGGCCGACCGGTAGCTAAGGTAAACAACAGCATGACAACGGCGTTCCTATACGTCCGTCGTTTAACTTCGCCAGAAATCAGCCGAATCAAATTCATATTCTAAATATAGAAGCGTTTATGCCATAAACGATCACCTGTCGATATAACAAGCGGTGGTGCACTTGGTGTACTCAGGAAACGGTGTAGACGTTCTCTTCTTCGCGGAGGACGAGTTTTTTACATCTTCGTCTGCAGGCGTGTGACTTTCCTCCAGATGTCCTATTTAAAGGCCTGTCCCATCCAGTCTTAAACTCATCGTTCCAAATTTCATTGTCCGAGTTGGCCTGGGTAGGTGCTAATTTGTTTGTAACAGTATGAACAGGAAGTTTTGCATGAGCGCACTGGAATAACAAGCGATAAGTATGGTGGGTGGCTGGGGACATTTCTGAGCGATAATAACGGTGGTGTACTTGGACGGAGCAAGTGCACTCTACCATAATGTGACGCTCTATTAATATTAATACAGTGTATACTTTAAGTAGTAACACTAATACATACATTAATACAATGTATACGTTATTTAATAATAATAATAACAATAATAATAATGCTATTTTACATGCATAGTGTGTACTTTAACATACTCCACGATATGACGTCGGTATACGTTTTAGTTTTTCCTGGTGACGTCATATCCTGGCAGTTACAATGGTAGAGTAAACAATGGCCATTATTTGATCAGCTGGTTTGTTTCACGGAAAATGTATTCGATTGTTTTCATGTAATTGGGATATGCTGAGGGAATAGGTTAATTTTAATTTAAAGAGGGAGTTTCTTGCATTATATTCAGTAGGTCTGTTGTCATTTATAGTAGATTATTTAGAGTTTTATGGGGATTTTATTAATTGATTTTAACAGGTCGGATTGTTTAAATTTAACCAATTTATTCCAGAATTGCGGAATCTGTACATTGTGTGCCTCTGATTTATATAACTGCGAATGTACAGCATCTGGGTCTTTTGACATTGATTGTTTGACATTATTATTGATAAAATATTTTAGTTACAACTAATTCAGTGAAGCAATAACGGTCTGATATATTGTTAATCTTGTATAGTAGGCCTACAGTTAAATACATACTCTCTGAATTAGCATAGACTAGAATGAGATCATAGTACCTGTGATCATATTGTTGTTGCATATACGTCCATTAAATTGTATACTTGTCCATCTTGCCCCCTGTAATTTTTCATTCCCTTTTTATGTGTGTTGTAAACATTTTACCCTATTGGACAGGCTTCTGTACGACGCTTATTTTTCGAGTTACCCCTACCCAGAGTAGAACGTTATGAAATGCTTCTATCTGTATGTGACATTTATCGTAGAAACCGAACCCGCGTGTTAATATTGCGTAAACCGCGGCCGAATGCCGTAATTTTGGACATTTCCATGGTAACCGTAAATTATCTGTGGAAAAACAGAGACACAATGTTAACAGTTGTTGCAGTGATTACGTTCAATAAACTTGTGATAATATGATTGTATTAATAGGATACACTTATATTTGATTCAGGCTTATATTAATCCGTAAATTTCATAAATTAAACGATATATGGTAACCATAGCAACCGATATTCTAACCAATCAATAACAATTTGTTTGGGCAGCATTCTATACAACCTTTATGTTGCGATTTACCCCATACCCAGAGTAGAACATTGTGAAATACATCTATTTTCATCGTAGAAACATATGTCAAGTGTTAAAATTAAGGAACCTGCGGCAAAATACCATACAATTTTGACTTTCCATAGTAACCGTAAGATTTCTGTGGAATCAAATACAAACGAAATGTTAACAGTTCTTGCAGTGATAGCTGTCAATTAACTTGTGAAATGTGATTTTATTAATAGGATGCACATATATTTAATTCTGGCATATATTTATCTTTAAAATTACACAAACCTTGTGTGACCATGGCGACCGATATTCTAACCAATCATCAACAATTCGCTAATTAATACAGCTTCCAGGTCTTTCTAATAACATATTCTTATTTATTTAAATACATATCTGCAGAAAATATGACATTTAAAATAAGAATAGGTATACTGTTGGCGGTCAGAACCTTACAATGTTTACAATGTGCACTTAGTAGCGAGTTACTCCCCTTTGAATTGCATTTGCATAATAATACAAGACACACGTCATAACATGTGCATTTACAAATCTGAAACTTGCGCATACCTTAAAAAAACGGGACAACATGTTGTGGTAACGCATAGGTATCAACAAGTGCAACGTTTGCATGCTGATACGGTAAATAACATCAGAATTAATAAAAAACAAACTGGCCACCAAATGCTTGTTTTTTCAATATCGGAGTAAAACATCTGACTGTGTATATGTACATTGCTTTGCTATAACATCTGTATGTTCATAGATTGACAGTATTTACTTATAAGGTTTCCGTGTATATGCCATCGTCAGGAGATATCCGCTTATATGAAGAAACAGTTTCCGAACTACATGCTGTTACAATTTTTATCAAGGCAGAGGCAATGTTATCATCGCTGGTGATTTCAATGCCCAACTATCATGTCGACAAAATACATCAGGCTCCGTGCAGAAATCCAGATTATTTTCGAAATGTGTCCTTCATAATGGATTATGTGCAATCAATCACCCATCAAAGCGATAGGGCCCGGACTATAACTTTCTATGCTAGACCACTTTTTTAGTCGATCACAAGCTAGAATCAAACATTCAAAATTTCGCAATTCTTGATGAAAATGAAGTCATCCTGACATCCGACCACCTACCCTCGATTGCCGGGGTTTATATAAATGATTTCAAAGAACACTCCTATATTTCGCAGCAAACAACACGCTGTATCGCATGGAATAAAGTTACACACGATATTATGTCTGACTATAAACACACTCTAGACTCATCCCTTTGCAATAACGTTTCGACCGACACGGACGGGGTTGACGAACTAAGTGATATAATTACTCGCGAATGAAGCTGGAGATAATACTTTACCACGAAGCACCTTTAACAAATATGCAAAACCGTATTGGTCGGAAGATGTAAAAGTTGCACACACTATTGTTACACAACTGAGACAAGCGTGGATAAAAGACGACAGACCACGCGGACACGAACATATCAGCTACCATAACTACAAACAAGTAAAATTACATTTTAGACAAGTACAAAAACAAGCATCTGATAACTATATCGATAAGGTTTATGACGATTTGGACGAAGCGGCCGGTCTAGATTATAGGCTTTTCTGGAAACGTTTACGAAACCGCCGACACAAAGATAAGGAAAAGTGTAATGAAATAACGGGAAAGGGATAAACCTACACATCTTCCCAAATATTTTCACGTCGCTTTTCTGAATATTTCAAAGATGTGTTTAATGCTTACGGCAAGCAATGATTGCAATCAAAGTATTACGGATTTCATTAAATATGTAGACTCATTTGTGAATTCGCCTTAAGTAGTAAATGAAGATACATTCATTAACATTTTTGATTCGCCCATTACAAGTGAAGAATTATCTTGTTGTATTAGAACGCTAAAACGTCGGAAAGCACCGGGGTTGGATAACATTCAAAATGAACACATTATATATTCAAGTGACAAACTAAACGAAATAATGTTGCTGTTGTTTAATCAAATCCTCTCAACCGAAAAAGTCCCATGTGCTTGGAAGAAAAGTGTAATTATTCCGTTGTGGGAAATCAAAGTCGGATGCTGGCAGTTACCGACCCGTTTCCTTATTACCATGTAAATGTAAGCTTTTGAGAAAGTGCTAACAAACAGGATGTGGAGACTTTTGGATCAAAAGTAAATTAATTTTCCGTGTCTACAACAAGAAGGGTTCCAAAAGAATATCAGCTGCATAACAGCTGCGCAAAATTTACAGGAAACTGTAAACTATAATTTTGAACGTGAAAGCAATGTGTATGTAGCTTTTCTGAATATGCAGAAGGCCTTTGACACCTTGTGGCATAATGGACTACTCTACAAACTATACCAAATTGGAATTAAAGGTAAGCTGTGGCGGATGGTGAAGCATTACTACACAAACTTGGAATGATGTGTGCCCGTTAATGATGCGATCTCAGGAGCAGTACCTGTTTCGAGTAGTGTCAGACAAGGCGGTATTGTTTTGTCATTATTTTACCTCGTGTTCATCGACGGCCTGCTTCGAAAACTTGAAACCTCCGGACTTGGATCCAGCGTGTGCTCGGTTGATGCCGGAAATCCGACGTTGACAGACGATATCGCTTGTATTGCTCACACTCCGAGTTACCTACAGCGATTACTAGACATTGTGCACAATTACTCAGTAAATTGCAGTTTGCAATCAATGCCAGTAAGTTATGTGTAGTAACCTTCAAGCAATATAGAATGAAATCGGGCTGTAAAGTGTTCACGATGGGAAATGTCATCATTCCACAGGCGGAATCCGCAGTACACCTTGGAATACGTCAACACTCGCGCACAAGTTACACTGAAATAATTCGTGACCGCTGCCATAAAGGACTCAACGCGTTCTATGCGATGATCGGTTACGGGGTGGAACCACTGGGTCTATATCCACTAACGTCAGCTAGCTTATACAATACAATAGTATTACCCACAAGGCTTTACGGTTGTGAATTGTGGAATGATATGACTAAATCCGACTGTAAACTTCTTAATAGACACCAACACCTGTTTGTAAACATGATTCAAGGTTTTTCAGTAACAACACAATCGGACATATGCGAGTCAATGTTAGGCATTCACCCTATAAGCTCTGAAGGCGATAAATTAAGTCGATTAAGAAATTAATGTTTCTATACAAGCCTTTGGCACTCCCAGGGTCCGCTATCAGTCGCAATATATTTTTTCGCAAACTATTTCTGTATTTGATGGACACCACAATCGTAATCAAGGGTTTCATCCCTGACATATGCAAACTGTTAAAGACATATAAATTGGTGTACATCCTCCAATTGCACGAGTCACTGCCTTCCAAAGACTCTTGGAAACGCAATGTAGCCGTCCCAGTCACTGCTCGTGAAAAAGGTATTTGGCTACAAAGATTAGACAGCGATACTGATTTCAGCAGGTTTCGTAACCTTCATACGTCCATACTGCCATCAATAGTCTGGTGTTTCCCGAAACACTCCGTTGACTTGAGGACAGCTGACTTCATTGCCCAACTATGGACATGTGTACCCGACAAAGACGTAAGTGTGTGTACGCTCTGTAATGGACTTACGGGAGACAGGTTACGGCATTGCATCTCGGAATGTTTAACAACATTGCCGATGCGAGATGACTTTCTTGGCGAGATTTACAGGGCATGTAAGCTTGAACTGTATCTTGAACTGGAACAATGCACTCCAGAAACATTCACACAAAAGGTGATTGGCGCACCACTGGCCACCAGTATAGACACTGTTAGTGAACAACTTTACACGTTCTTACGTTTATCATTTTTATTCGCGAAAAGATGTTATGACGCATATTGCCATATGCTAAATAATACAACTTAGCTTGTATGAACATGTATCATGTAGGGTGCATAACCGGCAATTACCAAACTCAGTAACCTCGTGCTTGGGATCAGACAGTTTGATTGTCGGATGGTGATATATGTATGTATACATGTGATGTATATGTATATGTATTCTCTGACACTGGCAATCAAAACGTCTGCTTTCGGGTGGCACTTACTTTGTTAGAGACCGTCATAGACTATGTCCAATAAATCAGGAGCACTTTATGATTTAACTTCATTGATTAGCTAGTTCTTAAAGACTGCTTAGTCATGACGTGTATGCGACGATCAATGTTGATTAATCTTGGTGTCATTTTCAGTATTATTTCATACCTACATGCATATGACGTATGCTCATTATAACGTACCTCCATGTAGTCATGTACATAATATAATCTATGTAAACACACATGTTTGCACTATTATTGAACATTATGTTCACCTTCATTATGCTGTTTGACTTTTACTCAAAATCTCTGTAAAGAGGAAATAAAGATATTGAATTGAATTGAATAGAATTGAATTGAATTGAATTGAATTGAATTGAATGTGATCTGTTTTCCTGTTCTTCAGCGCTCCTGTTATATGTTAGAGAGGATTCAAAATAGTTCCCACATTTTGAGAATATTACATGTACATGTATTATGTAATGTTATGCTATTTGTCCTATGTCCGCTTGTATCTATATACATATTATAAATATTACATTATTTAACTGTTATCGACAATTAATAATGCAATGATGCAAATAGATGTGTTCACCTACACATGTTTACAATGAAATTCTATTTTATACGTTTAATATAATTATTACCAATCTCGTAGTTTCCTTTATAAAAGTGCATCTTGTGCATCTGATTTCGCTCCATAAGAAACAGAATACATATACATTTACGAATCAATAATGCCAGCATGGAGTAGGCACATTATATATAGTGACGTGTATTTAAAATTATTTCACGAATGTATCAAATGTGTAGCTGTGCACACGCTATACTTGTTTAAGGTTAATATGTATGTTCCATGCACAATCAAATGACTTTATATACAAGTTGCAATTACGAACATATATATGAGAAAATCGCAGTGATTATTGCGTTAGCCTGGTGGTGAATAAGTATATGCCACCGATTAATGTTTTTTCACTTTCATTAATAATGTACACTCTCACGTACTGTCATAATAAATATAATGTATGGACTAAAACCATTTATGACGTTTAACCGACAGTAACATATTAGATAATGCACATATAAATAAACAAATAACAGCAGCTGCAAATCTTGTAATCGTGGCTCAATCGATGTGTGTGCAAGGTCCCATTAGGAGTCACATATCTCCATGTAATTCGCCAGCTCATTCAAGTGTATCAAATCATACTGCATTATACAATTTTCCCGTCACATATCACATAGAATGCTAAATTGTAGCATAACGTGCACACTATTTTTATATTTCAATGTATATCAATGTGTGTCTTACCACCTACATGTCAATTACTGACACTAAGGTATTCCATACATGTGATATACATATGATGCTTGTACAAACATTCAGTTCATGAACAACAATATTACGCCCATCGGACGTATTTATAGGAACTCATATACATGTATACTCAATAATCACGTTTTCGATATTGAGCTTCAACATAATGTACGTGTACGTGCTCCGATGACGCGATTTCCCACGACCACCAGACATGTGTGTCCAACTAGCACGCATGAGCCACTAAAAAATATTCAGGTATATGTCCACTATTTATTCCTTAGCCACTTCACGAAAAATGTAACTTTCCCGGAGATGAATTCAAATAAACGTTACAACTTGTTTACTAATCCAATTGTATACACTATGTATATCACTTATTATTCATGAAATAAATATTGCATGACCATTGTTCATATAATAGTATTTCTATTGTATATAATCATTGCATAGACTGATAGTTACACTATCACCAATGCATTTTGCTGATATCAAATAAGTTAAGACTATTATCAATGCTATAAACATATATTTAGCCACCACTAATACCAGATATGGTGTGTTGTTATACTATAAATTCCACACACATTCCATTTTCAACAAACAATGTATGATGAAACAGGAACCTCTTCTATCATAACACAATACGGTTTCTTGTACCTCACTAGTCAGCCAGAACACCGGCTTATGTCTTCTACTCTAAGTTACCTGGATGACTTTCATCGAAGCCCAGAAGAATGTGACTGCCCTATGCTATTTCAAATGTTGTAACAATTTACAAATGTACACACGTTCACGTTCGTTTATTTCCATACTTTAGGACACCGGCCCATAATACCACATAGTAATATGCACGTGAAATAGGAGTCATAAACCACAATATAGCATTTGCATTCGCAAGTATATCATAATACAAACAACAGGTGTGTAATATATTGTGAAAATAAATGTAAAGTGCCATTCGGATTTCGACCAGTGTAGCATCAGATCATACCGCGCTTCCGCACAGTATGATCGGAACTCACAAAAGATAATTATAGTAATAGAAATACTAATAGTGTAAAATACATAATTGCATTTAGACTTGTAGAATGGATTGTATTTTATCAAACGCTAGAAAAATGAACTTTGCAATAGTCCGTATATCAGATACCTGTGAACTCGCCATCAATCTATTAAAGGAATCAACATTTCTATTTCTAAGAAGGTCGTTATCGAAAATACATAGATGCAAATATTCATAAGCAGTACATTCAAAGAAGAAATGCTATTCAGACACGACAACCTGTATGCCATCATGTCTGCAAATTGGGCCATATCGTAAATGTCTATCAATACCTACATGACGTCCGGTTTCAATAAGTAAACAATGCGTCAAGCATCTGAATTTAGCTAAGACAAGTAGTATGCGTATGTGGTATGCCTGTGAAACATGCTTCTGCGCTAAATTGGTTAATTCTTCAAACATGACAACATAATAACTGTCCAATTATGTAGCGTTTATAGCCGCATATGACATGTTATAATACATTATATACATTTCCACTAGATGTATTACTATCACAAAGTATTCAAAAATAGATTTGGAAATGTAATCGATTGACCTGCAGCATGTTTCTGCCACGCACAGTCAAATTGATATGACAAGCACATAATAATAATACTGGAATGTATATGTAATCAAGAACCAGCAGACCTGCACATATGATGACTAATGAGATATAACCACAATCATATTTCTGTCTAGGAATATACTGTCAACAGCATCAGGGAATGTTTTGTAGTGCCATGTAGCCTAGTTGAGTACTACCCACTGACATGTCCATACATGTGCAATTGCCATCAGATTGCGAATCAATCATATGTTATCATATATTCTACATTTTAACCTCTCCGATTGTATACTGTTTAAGACATTATGAATTGATTATATTTTAACTGGAATTTTCTTTCTCTTTGGGTATTTGACCTCTTGTTCACATATTCATACACATGTCCATACTAGAGCAAATAAGCAGGGGTTCACGGACACCCCCGGTCGCAGCCAGGTCTGATCAACACATATTTTATCAGTTATTTGGCCTTGACATTGGGCATGAAATCCGCTTGGATGAGCTATAGAATGCAAATAGGTATGATGATAAAGAAGTATATGATGTTTCAAGTTAACCCGACTTACGGTGGCAAAGATAATGGGTACCCGAAAACAGTTAGTTAGCGAAAATTATATGGACAGACAGACGGACGGACGAATCAAACCATGCTAGTTGGTTCATGATGTCATCGTCATCATCGTATATGCTTAAGCATGAAGGAAACTATAAACAAGGTTTATGTAAATGTTCTCCAAATAAATGTTTTAATTAAATCCAAACGATTAAACGTGACACTCTATTTATCATTGTTATTTAAATTTCGATCTGCTTGGATGAGCTATAGAATGCAAATAGGTATGATGATAAAGAAGTATATGATGTTTCAAGTTAACCCGACTTACGGTGGCAAAGATAATGGGTACCCGAAAGCAGTTAGTTAGCGAAAATTATATGGACAGACAGTCCGCCGTCCGACAGTCCGGCAGCGTATGCTGTTCCGTCGGCGCCACCGACGCATACAACTTTAGGACAAGATATATTATTTCCCCGTTCCAAGTACACCACCGTGATTATGTCACCCACCGACCACCATACACACAGTTGATTAACCGTTAAAGATGTGTGTGCACTAGGAAGTTAATCTTGTATCGTGTAGTCGCTACGCTGAGATGAACGTTTTCGTCTGCTGATAGAGACACACATAAAGGAGGCCCTGTTAGATATGACCAGCCTATTTTTGGGTGTCCCGATATAGGCAAGCGAACTTTCCGTCCGTAACTTTGGTGTGTCTATAACCGTAAAGATAGACACTTAAAGAGTGGTCCCCTGCTCATATGCCAACGGGTGACCTGTTCTTTCTCGAATGTTCTCCGTTGAGTCATTTGGGGAATCCCGAAATCTCTCAAATATCAAATCTAACTATGATATAGCGGTGATGCATGTTAGACGTAATGCGGAAGCGTGCATGCATAAAGCACCTGCTCAGTTTGAATACACTAAACTCGTCGAGGCATGAATTGATTAAAATATGTCACTTGTGTGATAAGTCAAACTGAACAGGCGTATTTTCTCCTTTCTCTTCAAATTTATTGAAACATGTAAGTAAATATGTTCGTCCGTATGATTGTACAATTAAGGTGGGTGAGAGGTATATACCGAAATAAAAAAATACAACCCTTAATGCACAACTATAGGTTCATATATGATAAATCAACACTTTTCCTTAGCTGGGACGCCAGCTATGATCTCGGGACCCCATGACACGTTGCCACATGTGGTTCACAGACTGCTCTAATGTTTCGAGCGGATGAGAAGCAATGAGGAGGAGGGGTCCGCGTTAGACAGTCGCTAGATGGAGTGTAATGGGCGTGAGCCTGCAACACCTCGCTAAGCCGAAAAAAACATTGGTAAGGCGCCTAACCCCGGGGGGTGC
Source organism: Conchocele bisecta (assembly GCA_029237695.1). Lineage (NCBI taxonomy): Eukaryota > Metazoa > Mollusca > Bivalvia > Lucinida > Thyasiridae > Conchocele > Conchocele bisecta. Next base: position 87,712,474 of record CM055276.1, on the reverse strand, counting down.
TCTATTTTTACTATCTTCCTTTTCTTATAATAAGTTATGTTTTCTATGTAATAATATGGGGTGTCCGTTTTAAATTATTAAATACGAAATTAAAACAACGACCATCCCGAAAGATATCATGTATACATTGGTAAACTATATTGTAGATACGTTATATTGTAGCCTCGATAAGAAAATATGCTCTCCGAGCAATTAGCAAGCGCAGTTGCTCCCAGATGGGCGTACTTCTTTTCGAGCTCCTCTAATACTCGTCCAAAAAACATGCGGGCTCGTTTTTCTCTGTTTACCATTCTATGTCTGACGCGACAGGCGCCACAAGAAGGACATAGCGCCGGCTCAGACAAAGTTCCGATTCCCCAATTCCTACACGGCCGAGGTTCTGTGGCTCCCTTTCTTAACCACGCGTGATGGTGTTTACAGTGGTCGACATACGAGGGCACCTCTCGAGGCTGCCAATTTGCAACCACGGGAGGGTGAGGAGGGCGGGGGCGTGGCACCTCACAAGAGGAGGTGGTATCATTTTAACTCCCATATACTACTTAAAGTTTTATTGACGTATTTGTCATGTAGCTACATTTTCCTATAAACAATATGAAGTGTTTATCAATTGCATATACTTATACTAGGAGGTATTATATCATTGTAATCCTAATAGAATGTTGTTTATGGAATAATGAAACGTGAAAATGACATGTTTATGCCACATTATATTTTCCCATGCCCTGGTTCAAATATTAGTGGTCTATAAACATGTAGGACTTAATTATGATATTCAATGAGTTCATGAGTCACAGCTGGTTGACACGTTCAATACGGTGGGCACTGTAATAAACAAACACTCACTTGCAGTATTAACGTAATATCGAAGTGAATAAATAGTATGTGTTTATTTCGTTGTGAGGCGTACACTACTAGGTCTCAGAGTCTACATTGATGCACGTTGAAGCTTTCAGCTTCATGCTCGCCTTTAGGTATTTTACTATTTGTATTTTATATAATCCACAGGAACAAATATTGACATTGCAGCGAGCAGTACGCCGATCATTAAACTTAGCTGTCGTTCTGAAACTGGTAGCATGGCCGAGATTCATTAAACTAAAAGCACAGCTTTATGACGTGTACACAATGTCCTTGAAATTGCAATAATAAATCATACAGTTATATGCAAACAGATGATACATTATACTGATATTAATAGCATCGCAGATTAATAAAACACACATGCATAACAACTTCACTAAGAGCATAGTAAAAAGTAAGCATGTACATATAAATGGTTTCGAAAATGCATGGCTTTATTCAAAATTGAAGCATGATACACAGTGATTAATTTACCAGCGCGTCGCTTGTCAAATACACACACGTGTTTGGCTTCAACACACCAACATTTAGATACTTTTTCTTCCATACGATAACACATCAATTATTTCAGAAGAGACCAATTCAACACACAAACTCAAAATGGTAGACAAAACACCCACATAGTGGAATACAAATTTCGGCAGCCATAATGATTTTATATATGTATCACAATAAATATTCAAATGAAAGCTGCTTTTGATATCGCTATCAAACTAATTCATTGTGTCTAGTTCATCAATTTGTGATCGCCGTTAATTACTTCAAATATAATGTCTTATGTAGAAATGTTGATATTTGGCAGCCATCTTGGAGTTATATATGGAAATTAGGCTATTACAATATGTGTCACTGCCCGTCCAAATAATGCAGAGAAGTTATCGAACAGGGGCTCAGAGGGTTAGAGCATACAGATAAGTTATCAAAAAGGGGCACAGAGGGTGTTAGAGCATACAGAGAAGTTATCACAAAGGGGCTCAGAGGGTTATATCATACAGTGAAGTTATCAAACAGGGGCTCACCACAGGGTTAGAGCATACATATAAGTTATGAAACAATGACTCAGAGGGCTAGAGCATACAGAGAAGTTATCAAAAAAGGTCTCAGAGGGTTAGAGCATACAGAGAAGTTATCAAACAAGGGCTCAGAGGGTTCGAACTAAATGCTGCGGTCGCTAGCGCTCCCTCGCATTAACAATCGTATATGTGAACAAAACTTGTACTTGGCAGCATTAGAGCATACCGAGAAGTTATAAAACAGTGGCTCACAGGGTTAGAGCGTACAGATAAGTTATCAAACAGAGACTCAGAGGGTTAGAGCATACAAATAAGTAATCAAACACGGGCTTAGAGGGTTAGAGCATAGAAAAGTTATCAAACAGGGGCTCAGAGGGTTACAGCATACAGATAAGTTAGCAAACAGGGGTTCAGAGGGTTAGAGCATACAGTGAAGATATCAAACAGGGGATCAGAGGGTTATAACATACACAGAAGTTATCAAACAGGGGATCAGAGTGTTTGAGCATAGAGAGATATTAGCAAGCAGGGGATAAGAGCATACAGAGAAGTTATTAAACAGGGACTCAGAGAGTTAGAACATACATAGAGGTTATAAAACATGGTCTCAGAGGGTTAGAGCATACAGAGAAGTTATCAAACAGGGGCTCAGAGTGTTTGAGCATACAGAGATGTTAGCCAGCAGGGGCTCAGAGGGTAAGGGCATAAAGAGAAGTTATCAAACAGGGACTCAGAGGGCTAGAACATACATAGAAGTTATCAAACAGGATCTCATAGGGTGAGAGCATACAGAGAAGTTATCAAACAGGGGCTCAGAGGGTTTGAGCATACAGACAATTTATCAAACATGGGCTCAGAAGGTTAGAGCATACATATAAGTTACCAAGCAGGGACTCAGAGGGTTAGATCATACACAGAAAGTTATCAAAAAGGGGCTCAGATGGTTAGAGCATACAGAGAAGATATCAAACAGGGGCTTACATATACGTTATCAAACAGGGTCTCAGAGGGTTAGAGCATACAGAGATGTTAGCCAGCAGGGGCTCAGAGGGTAAGAGCATAAAGAGAAGTTATCAAACAGGGACTCAGAGGGCTAGAACATACATAGAAGTTATCAAACAGGATCTCATAGGGTTAGAGCATACAGAGAAGTTATCAAACAGGGGCTAAGAGGGTTTGAGCACACAGACAATTAATCAAAAATGGGCTCAGAAGGTTAGAGCATACATATAAGTTACCAAGCAGGGACTCAGAGGGTTAGATCATACAGAGAAGTTATCAAAAAGGGGCTCAGAGGGTTAGAGCATACAGAGAAGATATCAAACAGGGGCTTACAGGATATGAGCATACAGAGAAGTTATCAAACAGGGGCTCAGAGGGTTAGAGCATACATATAATTTATCAAACAGAGGCTCAGATGGTTAGAACATAGAGAGAATTTATCAAACAGGGACTCAGAGGGCTAGAACATACATAGAAGTTAACAAACAGGATCTCATAGGGTTAGAGCATACAGAGAAGTTATCAAACAGGGGCTCAGAGGGTTTGAGCATACAGACAATTTATCAAACATGGGCTCAGAAGGTTAGAGCATACATATAAGTTACCAAGCAGGGACTCAGAGGGTTAGATCATACAGAGAAGTTATCAAACATGGGCTCAGAAGGTTAGAGCATACATATAAGTTACCAAGCAGGGACTCAGAGGGTTAGATCATACAGAGAAGTTATCAAAAAGGGGCTCAGATGGTTAGAGCATACAGAGAAGATATCAAACAGGAGCTTACATATAAGTTATCAAACAGGGTCTCAGAGGGTTAGAGCATACAGAGAAGTTATCAAACAGGGGCTCAGAGTGTTTGAGCATACAGAGATGTTAGCAAGCAGGGTCTCAGAGGGTAAGAGCATAAAGAGAAGTTATCAAACAGGGACTCAGAGGGCAAGAACATACAAAGAAGTTATCAAACAGGAACTCATAGGGTTAGAGCATACAGAGAAGTTATCAAACAGGGCTCAGAGGGTTTGAGCATACAGACAATTTATCAAACATGGGCTCAGAAGGTTAGAGCATACATATAAGTTACCAAGCAGGGACTCAGAGGGTTAGATCATACAGAGAAGTTATCAACATGGGCTCAGAAGGTTAGCAGCTACATATAAGTTACCAAGCAGGGACTCAGAGGGTTAGATCATACAGAGAAGTTATCAAAAAGGGGCTCAGAGGGTTAGAGCATACAGAGAATATATCAAACAGGGGCTTACATGATAAGAGCATACCGAGAAGTTATCAAACAGGGGCTCAGAGTGTTTGAGCATACAGAGATGTTAGCATACAGGGGCTCAGAGGGTAAGAGCATACAGATAAGTTATCAAACAGGGACTCAGAGGGTTATAACATACATAAAAGTTATCAAACAGGGTCTCAGAGGGTTAGAGCATACAGAGAAGTTATCAAACAAGGGCTCAGCGTTTTTGAGCATACAGAGATGTTAGCAAGCAGGGGCTCAGAGGGTAAGAGCATAAAGAAAAGTTATCAAAGAGGGACTCAGAGGGCTAGAACATACATAGAAGTAGTTATCAAACAGGATCTCATAGGGTTAGAGCATACAGAGAAGTTATCAAACAGGGGCTCAGAGGGTTTGAGCATACAGCCAATTTATCAAACATGGGCTCAGAAGGTTAGAGCATACATATAAGTTACCAAGCAGGGACTTAGAGGGTTAGATCATACAGAGAAGTTATCAAAAAGGGGCTCAGAGGGTTAGAGCATACAGAGAAGATATCAAACAGGGGCTTAGTGGATAAGAGCATACAGAGAAGTTATCAAACAGGGGCTCAGAGGGTTAGAGCATACAGATAATTTATCAAACAGGGGCTCAGATGGTTAGAACATACAGATAATTTATCAAACAGGGACTCAGAGGGTTAGAGCATACAGATAATTTATCAAACAGGGGCTCAGATGGTTAGAACATACAGATAATTTATCAAACAGGGGCTCAGATGGTTAGAACATACAGAGAATTTATCAAACAGGAACTCAGAGGGTTAGAGCATACATATAAGTTAACAAACAGGGACTCAGAGGGCTAGATCATACAGATAAGTTTTCAAACAGTGACTCAGAGGGATACAGCATACAGAGAAGTTATGAAACAGAGGCTCAGAGGGTTAGAGCATACAGATAAGTTATCAAACAGGAGCTCAGAGGGTTAGAGCACACAGATAAGTTATCAAACAGGGGCTCAGAGGGTTAGAGCATAGAGAGAAGTTATCAAACAAGGGCTCAGAGGGTTACAGCATACATATAAGTTAGCAAACAAGGGCTCAGAGGCTTAGAGCATACAGAGACGCTATCAAACTGGGGCTCAGTGGGTTAGAACATACAGAGAAGTTATCAAACAGTGACTCAGAGGGTTAGAGCATACAAAGAAGTTATCAAACAGTGGCTCAGTGGGTTATAGCATACACAGAAGTTATCAAACAGCGGCTCAGAGTGTTTGATCATACAGAGATGTTAGCAAACAGAGGCTCAGAGGGTTAGAGCATAAAGAGAAGTTATCAAACAGGAAATCAGAGGGTTATAGCATACAGAGAAGTTATCAAACAGGGCTCAGAGGGTTTGAGCATACAGACAATTTATCAAACATGGGCTCAGAAGGTTAGAGCATACATATAAGTTACCAAGCAGGGACTCAGAGGGTTAGATCATACAGAGAAGTTATCAAAAAGGGGCTCAGAGGGTTAGAGCATACAGAGAATATATCAAACAGGGGCTTACAGGATAAGAGCATACCGAGAAGTTATCAAACAGGGGCTCAGAGTGTTTGAGCATACAGAGATGTTAGCATACAGGGGCTCAGAGGGTAAGAGCATACAGATAAGTTATCAAACAGGGACTCAGAGGGTTATAACATACATAAAAGTTATCAAACAGGGTCTCAGAGGGTTAGAGCATACAGAGAAGTTATCAAACAAGGGCTCAGCGTGTTTGAGCATACAGAGATGTTAGCAAGCAGGGGCTCAGAGGGTAAGAGCATAAAGAAAAGTTATCAAAGAGGGACTCAGAGGGCTAGAACATACATAGAAGTAGTTATCAAACAGGATGTCATAGGGTTAGAGCATACAGAGAAGTTATCAAACAGGGGCTCAGAGGGTTTGAGCATACAGCCAATTTATCAAACATGGGCTCAGAAGGTTCAAAAAGGGGCTCAGAGTGTTAGAGCATACAGAGAAGATATCAAACAGGGGCTTAGAGGATAAGAGCATACAGAGAAGTTATCAAACAGGGCTCAGAGGGTTAGAGCATACAGATAATTTATCAAACAGGGGCTCAGATGGTTAGAACATACAGATAATTTATCAAACACGGACTCAGAGGGTTAGAGCATACATATAAGTTAACAAACAGGGACTCAGAGGGCTAGATCATACAGATAAGTTATCAAACAGTGACTCAGAGGGATACAGCATACAGAGAAGTTATGAAACAGAGGCTCAGAGGGTTAGAGCATACAGATAAGTTATCAAACAGGGGCTCAGAGGGTTAGAGCACACAGATAAGTTATCAAACAGGGGCTCAGAGGGTTAGAACATAGAGAGAAGTTATCAAACAAGGGCTCAGAGGGTTACAGCATACATATAAGTTAGCAAACAAGGGCTCAGAGGCTTAGAGCATACAGAGACGCTATCAAACAGGGGCTCAGTGGGTTAGAACATACAGAGAAGTTATCAAACAGTGACTCAGAGGGTTAGAGCATACAAAGAAGTTATCAAACAGTGGCTCAGTGGGTCATAGCATACACAGAAGTTATCAAACAGCGGCTCAGAGTGTTTGATCATACAGAGATGTTAGCAAACAGAGGCTCAGAGGGTTAGAGCATACAGAGAAGTTATCAAACAGGAAATCAGAGGGTTATAGCATACAGAGAAGTTATCAAACAGGGGCTCAGAGGGTTAGAGCATACAGAAAATATATCAAACAGGGGCTCAGATGGTTAGAGCATACAGAGAAGTTATCAAACAGTAGTAGTATATAGGGTATGAGTTCGTTACCGCGACTGAGGGGAAACGAATTGGAGGGTGTTTAAGTTACCATCACTACCAAAAGGGGTCATAATTTATATGGGGGTAAAAAAAAAATGTATCACCACCGTCAATTCGGTGGAATTAAATTTTAGAATTGTTGGGGTCCAAAGATTCTAAAAATTGATTAAATAATCCTATAATATTGGATGAGAAAAGATGAGAAATTATGACAAATCTCTCAAAAAGTAGCGGAAACCATTACGGATTTTATATCACTTATAAAAATCCGTCATGTTGAACAAACATAACGTCTCTTTATAATTAATAATTAATTCCCAAGATTGGGAAAGTATATTTACTAGTATATAGAAAAAACATTATGACAGTTGCCATAAAAAATATGAGACAGATGCCGTGGAAACCGAATATACCTCACACACTGATTAGTGAGGCAGCGATTTCCCCAGCTCAAAGAGTACAAACACCTCCTAAAATTCGTCGTAATACGAATAAAAATGAGATAAAACCCCCTCCACGGGGATCCGAAAAACTTCGTGAATTACGGTCGGAGGCCTCCAAATTGGGAATAACATTCCCCCCAAATGTGCGGGCAAAAGACCTGACTAAAATTATAACTGAGGCGAAGAATGAGGAATATATGGAAAGACTGGCTTATGCGTACAAACCGAGAAAAACGGCTGATGGGGGCAAACTGAGAAGATTGCGCCTTAACAATGTAACCCCACCCACACTATGCAAAAAAAGCCAAATCTTTAGCCAATGAGGCGGTATTGAGTCTGCGCGGTAGAAATATTGTGGTACCACAAAAACGAATTCCTAAAACCGGCCTGCTAAAGGCCCTGAACGGCTCAGTACTGTAATTTTCAGATTTCGCTACTACTCGGAGACATGTCGGAAAACTGCTTACACACAAAACCATGACGTCACAAGCACGTGCGCGAAATTGAAGGAGAACAACAACAACAAGAAAGTAAACATTTGTTTCTAGAATTCAGACTCGCGAATACGATATTATTTAACTACAATTTGCATCAATGACATTGACATTATACACAATCGAACAAGAACAGCCGAGCGACTCTCCCGATCTCATGACACCAGTTACAGTACTGTACCCGAGTACGTATTCGTGAATCACAGTCAACATTGAATATTACCCCACCCACTTGTAACACACAGTAATGATGTTACAATGAGTATTGACTTGCATTACAGTGGACTTATTTAGTAGCCCTGTGTCATGACTGAGTCCAGTGTACTGAGACCCTTACAGTTTACAATTTTGTCACAATAACAGCCCAATTTTTCCGGGCGTTTTGCTACACAGTCTGACGAGTGAGATGTTCTAACGCTTCACAGTCATTATGGTCATGTTAAAAACATCCATAGACTAATAATACACATGTAGGTATATATAGTTTGACATTGGTTATCCTTTTATTCCCAGGACAAATTGGGCTGGTATTGTGACTAAATTTTACACCATAAGTATTTGTAAGGGTCTCAGCTCTCACGGATACAGAAAATATAAAAGACAGATGAAAAAGTAAAACACATCCGTAGAGCTGAGATTTTCTAAGCAATATTTAAGGACGTGCAGATGAGATGGTAATAATAGCATTTCAACTCGCTGCACACTTTTAACTCAACTTGACAGCACGATATATAGACCGTTGTCCTTTCCCCATCCGATAAGCCATTTTTGGACCGAACTGTTTCGGGTCATGGATTAACTCCCCCTTTTCCACTTAGAATTTTGCCTTGTAACTTGTAATTTTTAAAAACCGTAATAGCTAAAGACCTGAAACTTGGTATGTATCTTCCTTATAATGAGTAGATGCACAAAGTTTATTTCAATGTTTCATTTGATGCCGGGGTCCTGGATTATCTCCCCCTTTCGACTTTTCCAATTTTGGCTTGCAAGTCGTAAAACCTTTAAACCGTACTAACTACACACCTGAAACTTGGTATGTAGCTTGCTTATGATGATGTGATGCGCAACATTTATTTCGAATTTTTATTTGACCCCGGGGTCATGGATTATCTCCCCCTTATCGACTTAGAATTTTCCAATTTTGAATTGTACGTCATAAACATTTTTAAATTGTACTAGCTACACACCTGAAACTTGGTATGTAGCTTTCTTATTATGAGTCGATGCGCAACGTTTATTTCGATTTTGGATTCGACCCCCGGGTCATGAATAATCTCGCCCTTTTTTACTTATAATTTTTGAAGTTTGGCTTGTAAGTCTTAAAACTTTTAAACCGTACTAGCTACACACCTGAAACTTGGTATGTAGCTTGCTTCTGATGAGTCGATGCGCAACATTTATTTCCATTTTTTATTCGACCCACCGGGTCATGTATTTTGTCCCCCTTTTTGACTAATAATTTTTTAATTTTGGCTTGTAAGTCGCAATACTTTTACATCATGATAGCTACAGACCTGAAAATTGCTATGTAGCTTCCTTATGATTAGTAGATGCACAAAGTTTATTTCCATTTTTTATTTGACCCCCGGGTCATGGATTATCTCCCCCTTTCCAATTAGAATTTTCCAATTTTGGCTTGTAAGTCGTAAAACTTTTAAATTGTACTAGCTACACGCTTGAAACTTGGTATGTAGATTCCTTATGTGTAGCTGCGCAAAGATTATTTCGATTTTTAATTCGACCCCGGGGTCATGGAGTATCACCCCCTTTTGGTATGTATCTTCCTTTTGATGAGTAGATGCACAAAGTTCATTTACATTTTTGATTTGACCCTCGGGTCATGAATTATCTTAGAATTTTTCAATGTTGGCTTGTAAGTCGTAACACTTTTAATTTGTACTATCTACAATTTTGATATTTTATTTGACCCCGGGGTCATGGATTATCTCCCCCTTTTCAACTTAATATTTTCCAATTTTGGCTTGTAAGTTGTAAATTGTTTAAATTGTACTAGCTACACACCTGAAACTTGGTATGCAGCTTACTTCTGATGAGTCGATGTGCAACATTTATTTCGATTTTTTATTTGACCACGGGGTCATGGATTATCTCCCCCTGTTGGTATGTATCTTCCTTCTGATGAGTAGATGCACAAAGTTTATTTTGATTTTTATTTGACCCCGGGGTCGTGGATTATCTCCGCCCTTTCGACTTAGAATTTTCCAATTTTTGTTTGCAAATCGTAAAACTTTTAAACCGTACTAACTACACACCTGACCTGAAACTTGGTATGTAGCTTCCTTATGATTAATCGATGTGCAGCATTTATTTAGATTTTCGTCAAGTTCATGATAATATTTGTTTGTCATATGGTACATTCGTCTCTCAATAACTATATAGCTATGAATGTCAATGCCCAGCAGATTATTGCTATATTTTAGTGAAACGTTATTCCGCATAATTTATACCGTTGACTGTGGTGTTGCTATATAGTGCAACCTATTGCATATAAAGCGAAAAATGTGCAGCTATAGAAAAGGATATAACCAGGTATTGTGAACTCTTTCAGTCTTTGTGAAGTTGTGTGCAGTGACAGTCCCACTCCATGATACAATCGACGGTCGGCGCCATCAACAATCAGTTTGTTCGTAATTCGGCCAGGGATGTAGCAGTCATTGAAGTTCTTGGAAGGGTAAGTTGATTATACTAACAAATGCCCCCACCCCCATCCTGTTTGTTTCAATTTACCAATGTAGACAGCAGAATAATATCGTTGATTTCAATGCAATTTCTTACCATAAAACCACTTTTAGTCTCGCCCACGAAAGTGGAAAATAAGACCTAGCAGTCACAATTCCATCGTCAAAAAAAAAAAAAATTTTGGAGGTTAGTGGTTAGTCGGATCATTAATTAGCAAACTTCATCACTAACTTCCTCACGGGTGATCTTCAATAATTTTGGACGTACGTTTGAATACCCCCTCATCAGTAGATTCTTAACGTTGATGGATCATTACCAAATTGTATCAATAGCTTCCTCACATTGATGGCTATTCACCCAGTGTCATTGTGTGACATTGACCTGCATATCAATAATTTTGGAATTCCTCATCTTGATCGACATTGACCTTTGTGGTGATCGCCTTGTTTAGTGGGCGAGACACTTCCTGGCGTTCGCCTTGTTTTTGAAACGTCATCAGGTGATTTGTTTCTCGCCAGCGATCACCTTGTAGTATCAAAGCTGGCCAGCCAGGGGATTAGCTTAGTGATAGCAATGTACTTATGGCATATGTGGGCAGTCTGACGCTTGTAGCTGATTTCATCAAAATCACTACATTTCTCTTGCTAAGTGTACATTGAGGGAGAAATTTTCAAATTATGCATAAATTAATTTGTTTATTTAATGATAATGGAATAAATACAGTATAATACATGTACTTCTGCATAATTTTAATAATCAAGTACAAAGTTAGTTGTTATATATGAAATAATGCATTTCAGTACAAATAATAATTACTCCCACAAAGTGCTAAGTGTAGATAAGTTTACTTAGCAATGTTGGTGAAATCGGCTACCAATCTTGATATGTGGCTGGAGGATTGACGCTTATATAATTTGTGCGACTGGAAGACTGACAGTCTGACTCCTGATCTTTATATGTGGCTGGAATATTGAATCTGATCTCTACATGTGGTTGGAGGATTGGGGTTTCTGGAAATTGTGGCCAGTCTGATTCCTGATCTCTATATATGGCTGGAAAATTACGGCTTATGGCAATTGTGGCCAGTGTGACTCCTGATCTCTATACATGTATGTGGCTGCAAAAATTACGGCTTATGGCAATTGTGGCAGGTCGGACTCCTGATGTCTGTACATGGATGTGGCCTTTGTGAATGTGGCTTATATGAATTGTGGCCTATCTGGCTCCTGGTCTCTATATGTGGCTGGAGGATTGGGGCTTATGACATTTGTGACCAAGTCTGTTTGTTTGTTTGTTTATTAGTGTTTAACGGCCTATCAACAGCTACGGTCATGTAAAGCCGGGCAAACGGGTTAAATCCAATTTGATATATATGTGTGGCTGGAGGATTGAGGCTTATGGCATTTGTAGCCAGTTTGGCCCCCGAGTTCTCAGTGACCGTGACTTTGTGTCTTCATACGTGTGGTGCTTGCAAAACCAATTACTATACCTAGACACACGTTATGGCCAAATATTATTAAAATCGCTAAAGTGGTTCAGAAGTTATTAAGAAAATGAAAGGTGTTACTAACATGTATTATCGCTACATGCCTTTCGACAATGTCAAGGTCACTGAGGGCTCATGTTATTAGTGTCAAGGCTGCCAGCGAGGGGATTAGCTTAGTGATGATAAAGATACATTTATTTATTTTAAATTAAAGAGAAGATGTGCATGTTGTAATCATAATGGTTACTCCTGGCAAAGAAATATAATATGTGGTTCTTGTGTATTTGCAGGGGTATTTGGTGCCGTTGAGGTGTCAACATAGTGTCATCGACCTAATGATGTGTAAAAGTGAAGTTTTAACTGAGTTTTAACGCGAGCCATAACCCTCAACTCCGCAGAAGACTGTTTCCCTTTGATGTCCTTGAGAAGTGTGAAATAGGACAGGAATACTTGCCAGTTTAATTAATGAAGTTTAACGGCCTGTTAACAGCTATGGGCATTTTGGGCCAGGTTAACGGGGTCAAATCCCATATTTCACTTTCATCGATGGGGAGAAAGTCACTGAAATTATCTAGTGTCGTTCTGAAATCATGTGACCCCATACCCTGAAAGGACAATTGGTTATGTCATGACTTGTGTAAGCTTCTACATAACAAAAGGGTAAAAGCTATCGTTACGAAAAAATGATGTAACATTTACTTTTTATTAACACAGATCACATATCTGCACTGTTCGCCATTCCGTGAATGATACACATGGCATGCTTCTAACAAGCTATGTAGACAACCAGGCTGTCAGTGTGCTATTGGATCAGGAGCTACACTGGTCACAAATCCCATAGGGGCCATTTCTCCAATCACAGCCACATATAGCACCCAGCCGAGAAAATGGACCTGCCATGTCCACCAATTGTAGATAGAGGTCCACTTGCCAGTATAAAATCTAATTGTTTTGCCGATGACAGTAATTCAAACAACGTAGGTCATGATCAGATATATGCACTCACCTTGCTGATTGCATATGTTCTATGGTTCCTTTTCTCAGCCGGTAGCTCATAATATTCCCAATAAACCACACTTTTCAATATCTGTATCATCGACGGCATTTATTGATCAAATTGCGAAGTTGTGAACAATGAGTAGCCTGGTCAGATACAAGTAGTGTTATCTGATATCGTATAAATGGTTATCTGCATAATTATAAAAAAACATCACATGTATATTTCAGATGAGCGGGGCCCATAATCATGAAATCAGCCAATTTTCGTGTTTTTACGGATCATTTCTGAACTGTTCACAAAATATCTGTAACGGTTGCATTAAAGGCACTGGGTCTCCGATATGCCTAGAATGTGATGAAACGGGTTAGGACAAAATAGGTTAAGTTAGATCGTATTTCTGGAACCAAATTATATGTTCAAGTCGCCTGTAAACATTTGATATTTATGCAAATAATAAGTGCATAATACAGAAAAATAACTAGAAAATGTGTTCATTGAACACGGATGCCCCACATGCATGTATCACTTTGATAGTAAACGAGGCAAAATTCTAAGTCGAAAATGGGGGAGATAATCCATGACCCGGGGGTCGAAAGAATCAAAATAAACTTTGTGCATCTACTCCTAAGAAAGCTACATACCAAGTTTCAGGTCTATAGCTATTACTTTTTATAAGTTTTACGAGGTACGTTTTTATCTTTGACTCTTTAGTTACGTGGGAGTTGAATTGGGTTATTGACAATTACAAAAAAGTAGTAATATTATTACTGATCCTACTGCTTTTGTGAGGGGCCAAGTGATTATGATGTGGCGAGGACCTGGCATCAGATCAGGATTATTCTGATTTCAGTGCTGAATATATAGTTTTGTTATTGTAAATATTCAGTTCTGATTTTCGGATTCCCCCCCCCCCATTTGTACATGTACTTGTACAGGTAATGTATGGGATTTAGTACTAAACCCATTGACCCGGCCTTAAATGACATTAGCTGTTGATAGGCCGTTAAACCCCAACACTCAAACTATCCGAGACACAGTACCTTTAATGGCAGAGAGTTATTATATGTGCTACAGTGTGTAGGCTCAACATTACATGTACTATCATTTAAATGAGGACAGTAAAAGCAGAAGCAACTGTTATATTTTGTGTCTCATTATATTCATGTACATGTATCTACATGTATTTAAGTATACAGGGCCCAGTTGCTCAAAGCCTCTGTTAGCTTAACAGACTTTTAAATCCTTAACAATGTTAAGGATTTAACAGTCTGTTAAGTTAAGCCTCTGTTAGCTTAACAGACTTTTAAATCCTTAACAATGTTAAGGATTTAACAGTCTGTTAAGCTAACAGAGGCTTTGAGCAACCGGGCCCTGGTTGTAATCAGTATAATGCTGAAAAATGAATAGTTTTTGAGATGACATGTACTGAGAAAATGGATCTTCTGACCGTGTGATAGATGTAGACCCAGATCACCAGTCGCAGTCGAGCAGTCTGATCCGGGTCTACACTGTTTGTTATAACTCTAGGTTAGCGCAAGGATTATGAAATTTAAATAGTCAAAATTAAAGGTTACTTTGAACAAAATTTTACATTACCAGTTGCTCCAATATTTGCAAAACTGATTTTTCCAATCATAACCGTTCAGTAACCAAATTCTGAAATATTAGTAGCCAAATCACTGTTACAGTAACAAAATGGTTTCTGCAGCTACCAGTAGCACCAACCTATGTTATTTAACAATGTAATACTTTTACACGGTGGGCATAGTACGTCACATGCACCTGCTATTTGGATGGGATGCACTGAATCAGGTAAGAACATTTTAAAACAATTATGCGCAGATACCCCGGAAAATTGATCAGCAACACCTGTGGATGTTCTAGTCCCCGTAGATTCAGCCATTTAGGAGTTATTTTGAGAAAATCTGCATATACAGTTGGCTGGAATTAAGGAAAGATGGGGTGCACTAGGGTATAAAATTCAAGTTTTCCTGACCGATTGGTGGATGTGCAATATTATTGCATGCGTGTTCGTGCATCTCTTTTCGTGGCTATAAACTACATTTTCGAACAATTTTAGGGCATATCGGAGTGCACCGCATCAGTCCTTATTTCCAGCAAAAAGGGGGCAATGGCAGGTTTGCTTATCAATTTTCCGGGATAGCTGTGCTTAATAGCGTCAAAATCGCGAATGTGAAAAATAAAATAAAGCATGGTCTGAATTGAGGGTTTTCCCAACCTAATTCAATGCACCCCATCCCAATAGCAGGTGCCTGTGACAAACTATACCCACTGTGTTTGAACAAACATATTCACATCTATACTGGTAGCCAAATTAACTGCATAAAGTCTATAAACACTGGTCATAAAGTAATTGTTCGTCGGCTGTTCTCTATCTCGCAAAGGGTCTAGTCACTCTTGTGTACATGGTGTCTTCTCTTCTCCACCCTCCCTGCTGATTGTTGATATCGATCGATCCAGATCTTGCACAGTGGACAATCCGGTGTTCACATGGCCCAGTTCGAGCCCAGGCTTGATGCATTGCTATTTTCCAGAATAAAAAAAAAGAACATATTTTTTATGTCGAATGTTGTTGATACGGTGACCATGGTCATGTGTAAACAGTAGTGTGATTTTAATTTACCCAATTAAAATTTTGAAATACCCAATTTCTTCAGAAATAATGGAGTGAAAATACTCAATTACTAATTCCTTATCTGGAGCCCTGATTAATGTAAGGAAGCTATTGATGACAGTTGGCGATTTGGTGGCCCATACATGTACATTGTATATAAATCCTATGAAAGTGGTGGGTCCTGTTCCATCGCCCGGGAATCGCTATTTCGTACCTCGGGTTAATTGCCAATTAATTAACAACACAAAATATTATAAAATTACATCAACAGATATGCATCGAAATATCTGATTACGTCACCAGATTACAAAATACAAGTAATTAACCCCAAATACTTGTTTGTGTCAAACATATATGTGACTGGAGAAATGAGGCTTATGGGTTTTGCGACCAGTGTATATCCAGATCAGCATGTGCATCCGCAGTCTGATCAGGATCTGGACTGTTTATCATTACATTAATGAAACACCCCGTTGTGCATCTAACAAGCAATATGTAGAGTTTATTCAACTAGCATTTTGAAATATCGGATTTATATCACGAGACATCTGGATGCCTTATAAAGAAACGAGAGAGTGCGGAGCACATGTTTCTTTGTCGTACTTACAGATATCAAGGGAAATAAAGCTGGTATTTCAAAATAGTAGTGTATATTACATGTTTTTCGAAAAATGTGAAATTTGCTCTTAGACCAGCTTATAACATCAAAATTGACAATTTTGACGTTCGCGTATGAAATGTTTCTTCGCTAGAAATGACGTTTCGCTATATATAGTGTCTAGGAGGAAATATTTCCTTCAAGGATATAAATGCTACCAGAAATATGGTAAATCACAGGGTAGCATGTGCATGTAATATAGATCGCTATCAGGCTACACGAGTGTTCTATTTGATCAGGGGCTACATTGGCCACAAATCGACTAAGCCTCATTTCTCCAGTCACAGCTACATATGTACATCACGATATGAATAGATTGCTAATGCTAATTCTATGTAAGCTGGCCAACTAACATCTACATGTATTTAACTGTTTCAACACTACCTGTATAGTGGTATTGCCAAATGGTGTAGATCCAAATGAGCCGGCTCGTGATGAGCCGTCTCATCAGAATCTGCACTTTTTGCAAATAATTTTCTTATTTTTGACAACAAAAATATCCTTTTTTCATAAATGGACTAGTCTGAAAACCATATTGTGGCGATTGAATTTTCTTATTTTTGACACAAAAAATATCCCCTTTTCATAAATGGACTAGTCTGAAAATTATTTTGTGGCGATTGGGTTGGTCCGGAATCCAACATATAAAAATCCGTCACGAGCCGGCACATCAGGATCTGCACTTTTTGGAAAAACAATCTTATGTTGACATAAAAATATCCCTTTTCATAAATGGACTAGTCTGAAAACCATTTTGTGGCGATTGGATTGGTCCGGAAATCAACATATAAAAATCCATCACGAGCCGGCTCATCAGGATCTGCACTTTTTGCAAATAATTTTCTTATTCTTTGCAACAAAAATATCACCTTTTCATAAATGGACACATCTGAAAACCATTGTGTGCATGACGATTGGATTGGACAGGAAATCAACATATAAAAATCCATCACGAGCCGCTCATCAGATCTGCACTTTCTGTAAATAATTTTCTTATTTTTTTACAACAAAATATCCCCTTTTCATAAATGGACTAGTCTGAAAACCATTTTGTGGCGATTGGATTGGTCCGGAAATCAACATATAAACATCCATCACGAGCCGGCTCATCAGGATCTGCACTTTTTGCACTTTTTTCAAATACATGTAATTTCTTATTTTTTGCAACAAAAATATCCCCTTTTCATAAATGGAATAGTCTGAAAAACATTTTGTGGCGATTGGATTGGTCCGGAAATCAACATATAAAAATCCATCACGAGCCGGCTCATCAGGATCTGCACTTTTTGCAAATAATTTTCTTATTTTTTACAACAAAAATATCCCCTTTTCATAAATAGACTAGTCTGAAAACCAGTTTGTGGCGATTGGATTGGTCCGGAAATGAACATATAAACATCCATCACGAGCCGGCTGATCAGGATCTGCACTTTTTGCAAATAATTTCTTAGTTTTGACAACAAAAATATCCTCTTTTCATAAATGGACTAGTCTGAAAATAATTTATGGCAATTGGATTGGTCCTAAAATCCAGTCCAATTTCCAGTTACTAATAGGTGAAAGGATTAAATTATAACATTCATTTTATTTTACCTCAGTTTATGACCAGGCTTTTTCATCAAAACAAATTTAAAATATGCAAATATATATGTGAATATATAAAAAATTACGACGAAATGACCAAACATTATAGTCGATTCGTACCTATATTTACGAAATTAGCAGAAAACATGCGCCTATGGGTACGAATTGACCAACACGGAACGAAATGGTATGTGTACGAAATGACTCAGACACCATTACAAACAGTACTACAGAGAAATTACCGGAGCGAATCCGGATTGGTCACGGAGTTATCCAGCGGCTTTCGGGAAATATCTCGGGGTACACGCATCTGCTGAAACACGCACCTGCTGTTTGTTGATCAACAAATATTGATATTTTTATCGGCTACAAAGTCATTTTTGTACCAAGATGACTGCACACAGTTTCGAAGAGTTTCTAAATGGAAAAAAATGTTTGATTTATTCATGGGAAAACCCAATAGGAGGTGAAATTCGGCTACTTGAGTCGCATAGGGGCTTTAAGGAAAATAATAAACGAAGGCGACGACATTCTGGACGATTACACACGGACGGAGGGTAAAATAGTGAAAGGGCGCCGCACAGTAACTATTACCCTAAAACGGCGCACCCAAGTAAATATAACGGAACGAATAATGTCAGAGATTTCCCCAATGCTAACTGGGAGTTTCTACATACGTTATTTATTTTCGTACAAATTGGCTCACATCGAGCAGACCGACACACGGGGTAGGCCGGAATCGATAATATTTCATAAACAACTGCGCGGGAAGCCCTGGTTGAGAGAACGAGGACGCGAATGAATGGATTGCCGAACAGGAGGAAACTAGATTGAACATCGATAAAATAGCCCGCCCGAGCACGAAATGGACGTTTGTTAGGTGGGCCGGCGTTACGATTAAATTAATTATTTCATCTAGCGCAGACGATGCGGTGATGAGATCCTCGAAAGTGGCGGGGGACCTCTTCCCGAATGGTTGCGATATCGGAAGGGAATAAAGCCGTTGGATAAATTTAACGACGATATTTGCCTGTTTAGATGTATCGTTCTTCACACGACTGATCTGCGGGCGGACCGCTGTCTCACAAAAAACGCAAGATTTGGTGCACGAATATATCATTTTCTGTAAAAGTAAGGGGTGGAAAAGACAAGCCGGCCCTATAATACTTGACGACATCAAAAAAGTGGAGGAATGTTTTAAGCTCGGAATTGAGGTGTATGAACAGTCGAAGAGGGCACATGGTATTTAAGAAAAGTGGCGGTGCATTACGAAGAAATTGGTACGAAGAAAATGAAAATCGGTATTTACAATAATCACGCATTCCTGATTACCGACATGAACAAAACAACACACACCCTCTGCTGCTACGGGTGTAACCAGCGATTCACGCAATCCCATAGTTTAAAACGGCACTCGCTCACCTGCATACGCGGGGAGACGAAGCTCACGTGTAAAGGCGCTCAGATCGACAGACCAGTACGAAAAGGCCTTTACCCCAGATCTCACGCTAGCGCGAAGGCGACCGGTTGGATAAAAACGTTCGTTCGAACGGTTCGGTAAACCCCATATACACACTCCACCCTGCGGTGAGGAAACTAACACGGTTTACCAATTTCACGGGTGTAATTTGCACGGGTGCCCTAAGTGCTATTCCGCAGGGGCTGTGGAGGAACGGAGAACCGAAGAGGTTAGCAAGTCGCAAGTCGCACAAGGTCTGATAACCCCCGACACCGCCGACGACCGCACACCCCCCTCGACGACCCCGACGACCCAGTGGACTGCAATGGTCGTCTCTATTACACAGACGACGGCCCAACACCCGACAGAGGTTACGGGGAATCGGGCCGCAGTGAGCGGCATTACGGTCTCGCCGGGGGTTATTGGCGCGTGTGCACTAAAGACCCCTGGGATTTTCAAAACACCCCACCAATCGACGACAAAGAGGAGGCGGTCGAGCCAATCGACGACAAAGAGCCGGCGATCGCGCAGGCAATTGAAAAAATCAGAAAAACTCGAGCGAGAGACGCTGCGACCGCAAAGGAGTTTACATTAATTACTATTTGGGAGTGCGATTATAGAGACTGGTGGAAGAAAACACCGACCCCTCCGACAACCGTTTACCCGTACCAGATTGTGTACGATTTTGAAGCGTATTTGTCGAAAACTAGCGAAGGTGATAGTCGATGCAAGAGTAAGAAAGTAATCTCGAATTTGTAAACGAGCATGTGCCCATAAGCGTGAGTATCGGCGATAATTTATGTACTGAAATAACTCATATATGCGAAACGGATCCGGCCAAATTGGTTGCCCTATTTATGGAAAACATACAGGCAAGGGGGAAGGCGATACGAGAGGCTGTTTGTAAAATATAAAAATATATCTTCCTACCTGTATGGACAGACTTCCCGCTACCCAAAAGCGCGAGGTCACCCGATGGATTGATCAAGTTCCTGTAATTGGTTTCAACTCTAGTCGATACGATCTCAATCTGATAAAAAAAAACATTTAGTCGGGCTGTTGACCGATACGACATCGAAGTTCTCGTCGATAAGAAAACAAACACGACGATATTCCTATTTACCCCCGAATTCCGATTTCTCGACGTAAAATTGTATCTCAGCCCATAGACGTCCTACGACAAATGGATAAAGGCGTACGACTGCGAGGGGCAAAAGTCGTTCTTTCTATACGAATGATTTGATTCTATCGAGAAACTGGATTACGAAAGGATGCCCGGAATAAAATATTGGGACAATCAACTCAACCCGAAGAAAAAAATAACCGCGACGGAGTTGGCCGCATGCAATGAGATGTATAAAAATAAAAATATGAAAACTTTCAGAGAGTGGCTGCGATACTACAATGATTTGGACGTGGGGCCGTTTATAGACGCGATCGGGGTATCACTTATGAGCGGGGTACACCGTCTAGATGGTTTGTTAAGCAAGTTACTGATGCGCGGAGAACCGGCGACGAGGACTTGAGTAAAGCCCCTATTGCCGGCATAATTAAATTGTTAGGGAACTCGTGCTGCGGTAAAATGATATAGTCTCCTGAGGGGTACCTGAATACGACATATACGAAGGGGGAGAAATGTGTGGACAAGGCATTAAGATCTGCATACTTCCACGATCTGGAGGAGATCGGCGATGCGTACGAGATATCTTCGAGAAAAGTTAATGCGGTTATGACTAGACCATTCCATTACGGGATAGCCGTGTACCAACTGGCCAAGCTGAGAATGTTGTAATTCTATTAAGATTTCTTAGACAAGTATGTGGACAGAACAGATTTTGAATTAATACAAATGGATACGGACAGTCTATACAAGGCAGAAAGCGCGAAACCTCCGCAAGGGAATGAGAAATACGGCAGCTTCGATAGTATGGTAAAACCCCATCTGCGCGATGAGTATGAGAAAGATAAGAAAAATTGGTTCGCGTGGGATAAATGGAGCGACCGAGAGCCCGGGCTTTTCACGGTAGAATTTCAAGGAGATTGTGCCATTGCGCTATCGAGCTAGTGCTATTTTGTGGAGAAGTTGGCGACCGTCAATCTACCAATTCCAGAATTGGATGGCCGATTAAAACATTACGCAAAATGATTATCTGCCAGACAGAACACGCTAACCTGGAATCGGTATAAGAACGCGCTGAACTGGGGGCGAGAGGATGTTACTTCTGGAATTGAGGGCGGGAAAGATATGTGTGAAAACCACGGATTACGAATGCGGAACGGCGCGATGAAAACATATACGCAGAGGTTGGGGCTATCGGCCTATTACGATAAAAGAACAATCCTTCCAGACGGTATACACACGGAACCTCTTTATCATAATTAATAATTTTAAGAAAATTAAAATCTAAAAAAAATAAAGGGTGGATATTTTGCAAAAATTAGCAAAATTTATAAAAATTAATAATCCAATAAAATAATCGCATTAATTTTATTATTTTCTTAAAATTAATTATAAATTGATTATTAATTATTGGATTATAACAGGAATTTTGGTACCCCGAGGGCGATTAACTGGTCTCTTCGGACCGCTAAACACCAATTCTCCTGCCCCAATAGCGGATTGGATCGGATCTCCGAATATCCAATCTGCTCCACCAATCAGCTCGGGAGCAGATTGGACACAGATTGCCCACAGATTGCCCACAGATTGCCCACAGATTGCCCACAGATTGCCCACAGATTGGTAAGCCGGCGAGATCCTATATGGTATTTACTTTTAACCCATGAGGCAGGCACATTTCCCCGAGCCCCGGCAATATATAACAGAGCGGTGCGATCAAGAACAGATTTAGGCATTTTCCGTTCCGTTCTCCAATATTCCAACACTTTCAATTTGCGAATTGAGGGTGTATATACATACGCAGATATTAATGTTCAATATGTATTTATAATTAATTTATTTTTTTTTATAAAATATCACAATTCCCTCCAATTGTCCAACCCCAATCCATCAACACACCAATCGCGATTGGTGAAATTAGATGGTATTGCTGTTGCTCCCGAGCGGGGTGGTGTTGTAACGTTTCCCCCACTGTTATCCCAATAATCGATAAGGTGAAATGCACTCAGGCTACACATCGACTGGTTAGCAAGGAATTACTCGCAAGCATTATCGTTTGGTAATAATTCAAATCAGAAAGTCAGTTATAATGATATAACCGATATGTTCTCAATGTTAAAACAGCGTTCCTATCCGACTGCTGTTTGCCTATAAAGTTTAACAGAGCGCTCAGTGAATAAACACGCCCAATATTTTATCAATGGCGTTCCTATCCGACCGCTGCTTGCCTATAAAGTTTAACAGAGAGGTCGGGCAGGGACACCATTGATAATATATCGGGCAACCCAAACAAAGGAATATGCTGGGCATGTCTAACTGGACCACCTTTTGTTAATCTATCAGCAGACGACAATGTTCCAATTACACGGTTATGTGTATTTATAGCCGAGTGTAGTTCGTCTTATCGAGGCCACGGTGTGTAGTGATTTAAGTTTAAAACACACACACAACCACCAAGACAGTTGCCGGTGTATTTCTCCAATCGCTATTGGTGTGTATTGGTTTCTGCACCAAGCTATCGAGGCGATCTATATATATGTGAGAGGTGACTGCGGTACGCGGTAACACGATTACTTCCTGGTACGGACAGTTTGCGGTTATAGAAATGTATGGTGGTCAGTGGGTGTTGTAACTTTCCCCACCCCCCAATTTATCTCACAGTTTTAACCTAAATTTATCCCAATCAGTATTCTCAATCTTGGGAAGGGTGACGCGCGCCTTAGTTCTAATAGTATTTTTTAAATCCTCATATCGAGACATCTCCTTCACCATCAACTCAAATTCAGCGTCCGATATATTGTTATCGGCCTACGCTTTGGACACGATAACGTCGATGCTATTTTTCTTCGACCTCGCGAGAACCGATATTCTGTCGTGCTTTCTACTATTATTTTCGAATTTTCTTCCCACTACTCTGAACGCCATACATAACAACCCCGCCCCAGCGGCTACACCACTCAAACCCCCTGCAATGGGAATTGCCACGACTTGGGGTTGAAAATTGGAAGCGTGCTCGGAAGCGGTGATTCGTTCATATATCGAGTTCAATTAACAATGTCACAACAGTGGAAGAACTCGCTGGGCCAGCGATTTTCGTAACAAAGTTAATAACACTACATTCCAAAAGTCTAATTGGATTATCACCGGCGAACAAAACCACCGCTGACCTTTGTCCAGCGAGTTGAGTGGCTCCCGTCGCCCGTTCTTCACCATGCAGTACGAGATTTACGGTGACCGCGCCCACAGGTTTACCCTTAGCATTAACCGAACTGACCGCCATTCGTAGAATCGTACCGGCAGTTGTCATGACGTATACCCCATATCTATTGCTCGCTTTGGTACCAAATGAATATTCATACGCCCCCTCATTTAATGGTCCCCGCTTCTCAGCCCAAACGGTTATGGTGCGTTTTCTACGCTCTATTGTGCGCTCTATTTCGGCCACCTTGAACTTCAGGCCCACCACCGCGCCAGAACACCTCGCCATATCATCTGCATATGTAAGCGCAACTCCTCATATACTTTCTCATGGGCCGTCTGGTCTGATCGGATTTTCTCAATATCCCTTTGATGCTCTGAGCGCAACACCCCACATGCTTTCATAAACTCTGTATGGGCCTCTTCCAGAAATTCGGTTATTTTTCCGCCTAGTTCAGTAATTGCTGTCTGGTCCTCAGAGCGCAACATCCCATAGGCTTCCGTAAGGTCCGTCTGTGTATCTGATCGGACTTTCTTAATTCCCGTCCGGACTTCCTCAATCCCCGTCCGGGCCTCTTGGTGAACTTGTGCTATAGATGTTCTCAGTTGTGTTATACTTCTATGAATGTACTTTGTAGCTGAAGTCACAGTGTCATCAACCAGTGCTACGGTTTTCCCGGTAGTTAAAAAATCACTCTCTGTGGGGGTGAATCCACCACCTGAATAATATTTGTATTTCGGTGGGGCAACCAATCGCGATTGGAATTGGAAGAACTATCTGGCCCGTATATACTCATAATGTTGGTTGTTATAAATTTGAGTAGCTTGTGTCTAATTCTTCGAAATTTCGAGAACGACCGATATCGGATAATAGTTATTCAACTCTTTAGCCTGGTCGTCGATAATAGAGACCTTAAATTCGTGGATGTGTCCAGATTCCAAAACTTTCATGTCGGGGGATGGGAAGTCTAATGTCACTGTCTCCCCAAAATAACAATCACTGGCGGGCACTGTTTTAAGTAGTGTGCTGGGGCCCATTTACCAGGTTGTACGACGTGTTCAACTGGTTTAAATGTATTTTGAGGGTTTTGGTAAAGGCTAGATCCACAGGCACATCTCCAACAAATTTGTGGCCCCGAGGGGAAACAATCTTTTTAAGTGGGTGGCTGAAACCGAGGCGAATGCCTAATGGGTCTGATATAGTTATCACAGCGCCTTCGGGGGCAGTTAGTGTTGCGAGCCCGGTAGCCTTCGATACTGTGAGGTTGGCTTCGTCGCCAAGCTATGTGGAAACAAAGTCTATGAGTAGTATAGAGGGAATGAGTTCATTACCGCGTGTAATGGGAGCTGAATTTGGGGACTAGCCGGTCACCAACAGCAAAACAAATTGGTTATGCGTATATGGCAGAAATATGGCAATTTGCCATAATTTCTTATAATTTGTGATAAATATGGCAAATTGCCATATTTCCGCCATATTGAAGAAGAAACACAATCTCTTTACAATTATTATTAATTCCCAGGTTTGGGAAAGTATATTTACTAGTACATATAAAGAGATTATGCCGACTGTCATAAGAAATACGAGGAAACCTAATTTAGCTCACAAACTGGTCAGTGAGTTAGTAGATGAAAAACCTTCTAAAGACCAAATCTCCACCCAACGCGACAAAAAAGTTCGCGAATTACAACCGGATACCCCACAACGGCGGGTACCGAAAACTGCGCTCCTAAGAAAAATAATAGAAGAGGGAGACGACATTACGCGGTGTTCAGGGGAACATATCAAAACGAATAATGGATGAGGTTGCGCTGATATTAACGGGAAGTTTCTGTTTGAGATATTCCTTTTCATATAAATTAACGCAGAGAATGACGAGCGATTGAGGCCAAAAATAATAATATTTCATAAACAACTGCACGGAAGTCCCTGGCTTAGAAAGTATGAGGAATTCGGTAAGTGGGTTAACAAACAGGAGGAAACCCGCTTGAACATCGACAAAATCAAACGCCCGAATGCAAAATGGACGTTTCTTGGGTGGGTGAGTGTTACGGTTAAAATAATTCTGGCCTCCAAGGTGGGGGATATGGGGATCAAGTCCTCAAAATTAGCGGGGGGGGGGCTGCTCCCAGAATTGCAGGTGCCTAAACTCCGGGCGGACCGATGCTTAACAGCGACGCAACTTTTAGCGCAAAAAATATTTGGATTTCTGTAAAACTAAAGGATGGAAGCGGCCGTCCGGACCTATACCATTCGATGACCTCAGTGGAGAGTGGTATCAAACAGGATTTGAGGCATATGAGCCTGTTGAGGACGGTACATGGTATTTAAGAAGAGTGGCGGCGCACTATGACGAACCCGGGACGAAGAAAATGAAAATAGGAATTTACAACAATCACGCGTTCATGATTACCGACATGGACAAGGTCACCAAGACATATTGTTGTGGCGCATGCGATCAGAGATTCACACAATCAAATAATTTAAAAAGACACGCGAGCATATGTATGCGAGGGGAGACGAAGCTCACGTGCAAATGTGCTCAGATCGGCAGACAGCCATCTGCGTTCGAAAAGGCGTTTTATCCGAGATCTCACGCGAATAAGAAGGCGATAAGTTGGCTCAATTCTTTCGACGGTCCCCATATTCACACTGCACGATGCGGGCACGGTGGTGAGAGACTTGTGGCAGGGGCACCAGTCGACGGGTTTTGTGAGGAAACCAACACGGCTTACCAATTTCACGGGTGCTATTGGCACGGGTGTCTTAAACACTTTGGGTGGAAGTATGTACAACTCAATAAAACTCGCGCGAGAGACGCTGCAATCGCGAAGGAGTGTAAATTAGTTACAATTTGGGAGTGCGCTTATACAGGCGACGTTGATCCCAATATTGAGGCCCACCCAACAGTAATTTATCCGCACCAGATTGTATACGATTTGGAAGCATATTTATCGAAAACTAGTGAAGGCGATAGTCGATGCAGGAGTAAGAAAGGTAATCTCGAGTTTGTAAGCGAGCGCGTTCCCATAAGCGTGAGTATCGGCGATACGTTATGTACCGAAATAACTCACGTATGTGAAACAGATCCCGCCAAATTGGTGGCGCTCTTTGTGGAGGACATACAGAAACGGGGTAAGAATATAAGAGAAGCGGTTGGTAAAAAACATATGCCCACCTATATAGACAAACTTCCCGTTACCCAGCAACGCGAGATCAATAGGTGGATCGATCGAGTTCCCGTAATTAGGTTTAATTGTAGCCGATACGATATAAATCTCATAAAAAAACATTTCGTTGGAGTATTGACCGACACCACACCAACGGTTCTAGTGGGCAAAAAGACAAACACGACGATATTCCTATTTACACCCGAGTTAGGATTTCTAGACGTAAAATTATACCTCAGTCCAGAAACAGGTGGATAAAGGCATACGATTGCGAAGGGGAAAAGTCCCACTTTCCATACGAATGGTTCGATTCCCCAGATAAATTAGATTATCCGGGGCTACCAGATATCGATCACTGGGGCAACCAACTTAATCCTATGGAAAAAATAAATGAAGCGCAGCTGGAAGAGTGTAATAGAATTTATACCGATACAAATATGAAGACATTCCGGGATTGGTTCAGATATTATAATGATTTGGACGTATCCCCATTTGTAGAGGCGATATGTAAGATGTCCAATTTTTACAAGGATAGAGGTATTGACATGTTTAAAGACGCTGTTACCCTGCCCGGAGTCGCGCTGCAGTACCTTCTTAGGGGAACAATAAAATAACAGTAAAATCCTATAGAACTAAGGAAAGTGCGGAGGCCGCCGCAGAATGTGAACCGCTGTATGCACCCTCGGCTGAAGCGTACGAAATGTTGAAAGGGGCGCTGGTCGGGGGTCCGTCAATCGTATTTTCCAGATACGCGGAAGCCGGGGTCACAAAAATTAGATCAACACCAGAAGGTGAGGGGAAAAGTTGTGCCGCGGTATTGGGGTTGGACGCTAACGCTCTGTATTTATTTACGCTTTCTAGTGAGATGCCCTGCGGTAAGGAAGAAATTGGCTCGACCCCAAAAAGTCCGCACGATCCTGAAAACATAAATAAAGTTACCAAGGGAATATTAAACGATAAATTCTTCGGATTTTTTAGGTGGACATAGAGATTCCTAGAAGGTTGAAAGATAAATTTCTCGAGATGTCCCCATTATTTATTAACCGAGTAATTGAGGAGGAGGAAGTGCCAGATCACATGTTAACATATTTGAAAGATACGGGCTGTAACCGAGGAACAAGCAAAACATTAGTTGGGGCTATGGAAGCTAAGAAGCTGCTGATATACACCCCCCTACTGAAGTAGTATTTACAGCGCGGCCTTGTCCTTACCGGAATATATATGTGTATAAAGTACCAAAAAAGGCCGCCCATTTGACTGATTTGTAAGAGAAGTTACTGAAGCGCGGAGAACCGGTGACAAGAACGTGAGTAAAACCCCCATTGGGGACATAATGAAATTAATAGGCAACTCGTGCTGCTGGAAGATGATAGAATCTCACGAGAAGCACCTCAACAGGACATAAACGAAAGACGTGAAATGTGTAGACAAAGCTTTGAGATCTGCGTTCTTCCATGATTTGGAGGAGATCGGCGACTCGTACGAGATATCTTCTAGAAAAGATAATGCGGTTATGAATAGAGCCATTGCGGGATAGCCGTGTACCAACTAGCTAAACTGAGAATGTTACAATTATATTACGGCTTCTTAGATAAATACATATATCGAAACATTTTTGAATTAATACAAATGGATACGGACAGTCTATACATGAGAGTAAGCGCCAAACCGCCGGAAGGAAATGAGAAATACGGAAGTTTGGACAGTATGGTAAAACCCCACCTGGTGTGCAGTGTAAAGAGTAACAGAACGCCTGATCTTTTCAAGGTAGAATTTCACGGAGATCGGGCCATTGCTCTATCGAGCAAGTGTTACTTTGCGGAGAAATTACCGGAGAAAACGGAGATAAAAATAAAACATTCCGCAAAAGGGCTGTCTGCCCGGCAGAACGCGTTAACCTGAAACCGATATAAGAAAGCATTGGAGTGGGGACGCGACGAAGAAGACACCGGAGAACGAGACATGGGCAAAAACCGGGGATTCCGAATGAGGACGGCGTTATGAAAACATACACGCAGCAACAGTAGGACTATCGGCCTATTACGACAAGAGGCGAGTACAACCCGACGGTATACACACGGACCCCCTCTACCAGCACCAATCGGGGATTGGAGAATTACCTCTACCATTAATCGAGAATTGGGAGATGGGGAACTCACAAAACCCGCCCCACTCGATGGGACCTACTCCAAACCTCAACCAATTTTCCCCAACTCCAATCCCCCTACTCTAATCGAGAATTGGATGGAAGTGGGGATAATTGGACTTGATGTAAACAAACATTCACATATTGGGATTAAAACCTGTGTCCATACACCCAACCCCAATCCATGAACACACCAATCTCGTTATATCGGCATTCGATCGATTTATGGCACAATTTAACGACGGTCGGATAGGAACGCTCCTTAGTACACACACACAACCACCAAGACCATCAAATCGCGATTGAAGAAATATACGCCTGGAGATAAACATTACTTGTTTTGTGTATTGGTTTATGCACCAAGCTATCGATGCGATATATATATATGAGAGAGATGACTGCGGCACGCGGTAACACGATTATTCCTGGTACGGACAGTTTGCGGTTATAAAAATGTATGGCGGTCAGTGGGTGTTGTAACCTTTCCCCTCACTTTATCTCCCAGTTTTAACCAAAATATATCCCAATCAGTATTCTCAATCTTGGGAAGGGTGGCACGCGTCTTAGTTCTAATAGTATTTTTTAAATTATCATATCGAGACATCTCCTCCACCATCAACTCAAATTCAGCGTCTGATATATTGTTATCGGCCAACGCTTTGGACACGATAACGTCGATGCTATTTTCCTTAGACCTGGCGAGAACCGATATTCTGTCGTGCTTTCTACTTTTATTTTCGAATTTTCTCCCCACTACTCTAAACGCCATACATAACAACCCCGCCCCAGCGGCTACCCCACTCAAACCCCCTGCAATGGGAATTGCCACGACTGTAGACAATAATGCGGCTGTTCCGGCCCCACCAATTATAGAAATTGCTGCCAGCACGGCGCTCGCCCCCTCCACTATATTTTCAGCTCGTCTATACGTTTTAGCATTCGTTTTCCTCGTTTCCCTCTCTCGTTTTAGAATATCCTGCATCTCTACGATATTTTCCAACCTAAAATCTGAACTTCTTTCGCCAAAACCAATATCGGAAAGTCTAATTGGATTATCACCGGCGAATACAACCATCCCTGACCTCTGTCCAGCGAGTTTAGTGACTCCAATCGCACGTTCTTCCCCAACCAGTACGAGATGCACGGCGACAGCGCCCACAGAATTACCCTTAGTATTAACCACGCAGTCCGCCATTCGGAGAAGCGTACCTGGAGCTGTCATGACGTACACCCCTTATCTATTACTCGCTTTGGAGCCAAATGAATATTCATAGATCCCCTCATTCAATGGGCCCCGCTTCTCAGCCCAACCTGTGATGATGGGTTTTCTGCGGTGTAATAACTTAAACTGCTTTACATATGTGTCCAACAATGAGGCAAGCTCCTCGATAGCGGTATGGGCCTCAACACGAACCTTTTCAGAGGTCTCCTCAAGTGCTTTGTGAGAGTCTCTGCGAACTCGGTTTAGTTTATCGGAAACTTCCATAAACTCTGTATGGTCCTCTTCCCGAAATTCGGTTATTTTACCGCCTAGTTCGTTTAGTTCTGTATGTGTTTCTTCACGACTTTGTGTAGTCACAGCTAGGGCATATACTCAAAGCTATGATAGTATACTCTTGTGAATCTCGTCCGTGGCCGCCGATATAGTTCTATTGATCAGTGATATGTTTTTTCCGGTAGTTAAAAAATCACCTGTGGGGTTGGATCCGTCGGGAATATCATTGTTACTCGGATTCTTTGAATTTATGTCCGAAATTTTCAATAAATTGGAAGAACTACCTGGTCCGTATATACTCATAATGTTGGTTGTTATAAATTCTATTACGAACTTGAGTCTAATTCCTTGAATTAATTTGAAATTTCTAGGACGACCGACATCGGGTAATAGTTCTTCAACTCTCTCGCTTGATCATCAAGAATAGAGACCGTAAATTCGTGGATATGTCCCGATTCCAAAACTTTCACCTCGGGGCATGGGAAGTCAGTAATGTGCTGGGAGATCCGTCTACCGTGTTGTACGATGTGTTCACCCGATCCAGGTGCACCCTGAGAGTTTTCGTGAAGGCAAAGTCCACCGGATTATCACGGACACACTCACCCGGGACAAACAAGCATTTATTCGCGGAGTATGTCTCTCTAAACCCGAGTCGAGTACCCAACGTCGGGGAGATCATTTTCCGGCTGTCTGGGCCGATGGTCATCGTTGTGAGCCCGGTAGCCTTCGATACTGTGAGGTTGGCTATATCGTCAAGCTCTGAGGTGAATCAATCTTTTAGCTGTCTAAAACTTCCCCACATTCTCCCACCCAACCGTGAAGGTGATTGATCTGAGGCCTACCCGGCGTTTTCCACAACAGTTGTCGATTGACTAACCCACAACTTTATTTTTGAACATTAGTGATAGTAGCAAACATAATAATATATTTCAATGGATACCAATGCATTTAGCTTCAATTCAAATCTAAAGTACGCGGTCGGCGGGATATATGACACTAAGGCTGGCGCTCCCCGGCTTGTGCACACCACTATCCAAGTTCACGGCGGAACAGGCTGTCAAACCAACTTTCCCGACATATTTTAACAATATAGGCTGCCCAAGATTAATAAAATGGAGGCCGTGAACGGGTGGAAAGCAACACCGATGCAGTTCTGGCAGAATCAGCTCAACTTCGCCGTATGGTGCGCCGCAACAGCCGGATGTGGGGTTTCCTCTCAGGACCATCTGGCCGTGGAGGATCCCTTCTTGAGGGTCGTTTACAAATTTCACGCGTACTACACTATTAGGAGGATAATCAAAGAACTGAACATTTCTCTGCCGCAGGACGACGGTTTGAATCCCATTTCCAGCGCATACGACCGTAGGGCGTTCGAAAGAATTTGTAACGAGTTTGGGGTCCCAAAAGACGCGGACTGGCGCCAGAAAGAGACCTGGTACACTTTCGGTTTATGTGACGTTTACATGACGGGTATGGGGTTTGTGAAGCACCCAAAGGATCCACCACCACCAATAAAACTAAAGAATAACGACTTCGTGCCACCAGTACCATGGTCTTTCAAATCTGCCCACGTTTATTTGATTCAGCAACCTGCGTGGGTAAATACCGCGTGGGGATCATTTATGTTAGATGAAAGCACTGGATTTACGCAGGCCGGGGTTATTCGCCTCAATGACTCTATTCGCACATACGTTTGGGCCATCCTTGGCGCACAGGCGTAAGCGCGCTGTTCTATAATAGGAACCGGGACGGCGTTTGACGCGCAAAAAACAGTTCTTGGCAAATGTCGAGGACGCCATCTCAGCTCCGGTGGACCTCCCGGCGGCGATCAAGCGGTATCAAGACGTTTTGTAGAATGCCCGCATCCCATTAGACTATGTATGCAATAGGTCTTTATATGGCGCCGAGCAATATGATACTACGAGACGACCCGGTCGACGGTTACAATAATCAGATCGTAATCGCCACCGTCAATCAAAAAATCGGCCACAACGGAAAAGTGAACACGGGTATCATCAAGCTCCCACCCCCCCCCCAGCCCCCCCCCCCCCAGATGATCGGGAGCGGAGTTGTACCAATTACATAAAGTGGAACCAATTACATAAAACCGCAAAAACCCACCCTAGTACAAAGCACACCATCAAGTTCCACCAGTTTCCCCAATTCACGAATTCGAACAGGAGCGGCATGGTCCAGCTCAGGTGCGGGGACTTGATGCACCAGGAAGTTCTCCCAATTCACGAATTGGAACAGGAGCGGGAACTAGTGACACAACCCACGAGGAGGAGAAATTAGGGCTCGTCGTCGCCCTCATGGCGATCGGACTATTCGCGCTTTTAGGAACTCTCGGGCGGAGAATAGTAGGAGACCAGCGATCGTCACGATTAAAACCCAAGCATTCTCGGAAAGCCATCCGGCCGTTTTTGATAATATAGATAACAAAGAGGAGACGACACACCCGATCAGCCCAGGCAGCGCGGCAGCCGCCTTTCCGGCATATTTAGCCAGGAGACTGGCGAGGGTTTTTAGATATTTGTTTGCCCACTCTTTGGCTCCGCCGGATGGCGTGGGTGCTGGCGCGGGTGCTGGCGCTGGTGCAGCCGCCGCACCCCCAGTGAAAGCTAGAACTATGGTTGATATAGTCATGCCGACAGCTGCGAGGATGCATACTATTGTGACAGAGTGCGAATACGCTCACCGAGTGTTGTCTCCTCGTGCAGAACCCTCGAGATTGTTTCGCGGATCCGACTGATTTGGGTGCGGAGAGCCTCACGGCAAGCCAATGCAGCATCCAAGCGAGCGGCTCTTTCATCCCGTAACGACCGCAGTCGTTCGGTGATCCGCTCGGTAGATTCTCTATCGCCACGGGCTTCCCCAAGTTTTCTTTCTTCTAGCGCGATATATTCATCCAGCGCCGTGAGTTTGGAGAGGTTAAGGACCGGGGGGTCATTCCATCAATCTCGCTTTAGCGTCGGTGGCTACTCGAGGGACCTCGCTGAGCTGGACAGTTTCTATCGCGGCGGCCGTCTTCGCCATCGTTTCGTTGATAGACTGTAGGGTCGCTACAGCACGGGCCGGCATAATTGTTTTGCCACGCTTCCAATCTACGAATCCTAGTTCGTCCCTTACCATTTGGCCACCGCCCCGGTTTCCGGCAATGGTGCTCAGCGATAGAGGTTTTCCGGTCCTCATGTTGATATCGGGATATTTGATGCTTTTAGTCGCAACCTACCCTTCAGATCCAATTCGAACTTGGAGTAGTCGCGGCCGACAGATGGGACCGTACCTTCTTCTGCCAAATTGTTGTAGTAGTCGTCTACAGTTGACTTGACTAATTCCTGGCTAATCTTCCTAATGGTGTTGGTAGCGCCACCTATTTTCTCGCCGGCTGGAGTCTCTATGAAGGGCGTTTCGTCATCAATGTCATCATCGATGTCATCATCGATGTCATCATCATCGAGGTAGTCGTCTCGGCCGAATTCGTCAATGCCAACATCGTAATCAGCCATTTTTAGATGTATTAAAGAAAAAAACATACGGGTTTAATTTAGTTTCAATGAAAATATGTCAATACGGCCGCAAACTCAATCCATACCGCAGACTGCGGGAGCTTCTTGGGGCGAAAGGCGTGAGACAGAGCGTCGTTATTACGAACAACCCATCGACGATCGACCAGAACCAGCAGCTATTGGCCCGCTTCCCCAACCTCGGAGCTAGCGACGTCATTGTGCCGGGGACTGTTCGCCTCGCTTTCACTATTTCGCTGACGTCGACAGACGCGGACCGAACCGTCGTTCAGAACCTGGGTCGCGCCATCGTCAAGAAGACCATGATGAAGATTTCTGGTAATGAGGTGATGTCGATTGACGACAGCGACGTCTACCATTGTTACCAGGACTTGTGGAAGACGCCGCAAGAGCGCGAAAACGCGGTATATCAGGGTATTGACACCAGCAAAAATAAGAACGTAACCAGACTTAGAATCGGAGCTGGTAACAAGGCAGATAACGTCGCAAGCGACAAGGCGATCGCGGCCGCTTACGGCAATCGCTTGTACATCCCGCTCGACTTTAAGTTGCTGGAGAGTCACATGCCCTACTATCAGAGTGCTTTGGCGGACCACCTCGAATAGGACCTAACGTTCAACGACTACGGCCGAGCTCTCATAGCCACTGACATGGCATCGACTTATACGATCGACAATGTTTCGCTGGAGTACGACATGGTGACGATGCCCGAACTCGCGCGATTGATCAGAACCCAGTACCCCGGGCTGGTTGAAAGGTATACTGATGCTGTTCGAGGAGGGTCGGTTCGCGCTCGGGGCTAGAAAAACCGACACATTTTATAACCCCAAAATCACAAAGGTCGAGGTGACGATCGAGGGAGTCCCCAATCAACTATACAGCCAGTGCCTTCGTGCGCACCAGCAGTGGGACGAAGTCAGAAAGCAGTTTTCTGCCGGCTCTAAGCGCTCCCCGGAGGTTGCAGCGGTTGCCAAAGACCTGCAGCTCTCGGACGTTTCCCTCGCGCAGTTCCTGACTACCAAATACGAGTTATGGCTTGACATGCGAGTCAGCGACGACTACCAAATGCACGGTAGTGGACGCCAAGTTGAGAACGCTAGCGAGGGTGTGACGGTCCAGACAACCAAAGAGGCGGATGGATCTGGGCCATTGATCGTGTATCTATATATAATCACAGACGCACAACTCAACATCGAAGATGGTCGATACGTCTCAGCACTCTACTAAATCTAAAGATTTAAATAAAAATAAAGATTGTGATGCCCACTCTGCCGAGGGGTCCTACCGCGATGCCTTTCGACACATTGTGATCCTGTGTCCCACTGTGCGGCACAGCGATACTTAACAGCGGCGCCCGTGGATATGGACTGACCCTGAGGTATACGTCGTTGACCCCGGCGACAGGCTTCACGATTGGCTGCGTGGCTTCTACCAAAGATTCCAGGGAGAGTCCACCCTATACGTGATTGACGACTGCTCGGCCAAGGCGGCGATGACCAAAAAGCAGGACATGCTCTCCGAGCTCGCATTTTCTGGCCGCCATGCGGGGCAAAGCGTATGGATCTCCACTAAGAAGTACAACGCCGTCCTCAAGGATCTGCGCGAGCAAACGAAATGCGTCGCCCTCTTTCACTGCAAGGACCGAGACTCATTCGATGACTGTCTTCGAGAGAACGACGTTATCCCAACGCGCGAGGAGCGCCTGGAGGTTCGACAGATGCTTTCGGAAACTAAGCACAAACGCCAAGCTTCTGTTAACGACTGATCAACCCACACATTATGAAGTTATCAATTAATTACTGAGCTAATTGAATACTGAATTACTGAATTACTGAATATTTACTAAATAATCTACTAATAGCTACTAATATCTACTAATAGCTACTAATATCTACTATATCTACTAACTATTTACTAATATCTACTAATATCTGCTAAATAATTTAGTAAATATTACTGAATTATTACTGAATTACTGAATTACTGAATATTTACTAAATAATCTACTAAATATCTACTAAATATTACTGAATTATTACTAGTTATTCATAATTAATTTTAAGAAAATTACAAACAGTTTGATGTTAAACTTCTAAGACTAGTCAGAATGGTACACCCAACACTGTTGGAATAATGAACTGCGACAAACTTCTCGATCAGCTAATGGAAGAAACAGTCGCTCCGACTGCCAACACGGTATATTTCCTGAAAGATTACACGACTGCCGATACGGTATCTTTCCTGAAAGATGGTCCGACTGCCGATACGGTATCTACCCAACCGCACCCCAATTCACGAATTGGAACAGTGGGATGAAAGAAAATGAAAACACAACGCGACGCGAGCGGCTAGCTGCGCTGGTTGCTGTGGGGCAATCGGAGCAGTATTTCGGTAGGCGTCTCTCAGTTTGTCAGGTGGAGAAGATGTCAGATGTAGAGGTTGATAAAATGTATGCGCGATACGAGTCTAAATTGAGGGCAGAGATGACGAAAACTCTTGGGGCGACGGCTATTCATTTGTACGCTACCGCTGTCAGTGCAATTCTTCCTATATCTGACACCGCGGGGTTGATTGGTGATTTAGAGACTGACCCTTTTGT
This sequence comes from Conchocele bisecta, assembly GCA_029237695.1. Classification (NCBI taxonomy): domain Eukaryota; kingdom Metazoa; phylum Mollusca; class Bivalvia; order Lucinida; family Thyasiridae; genus Conchocele; species Conchocele bisecta. The sequence goes on along the minus strand of CM055276.1, from coordinate 87,675,840 downwards.
AGGACACACTATTAGAACAGCCTGCTGCTCAATTTATCACAAGTTTGGAATGTACTTAGCTCCGCTGACAACCGCGTTGACCACGGCTAAACACTGTCAATTTGGACATATATGCCCACAAACTATAAGCTCAGAAAATGATGACACAAGACGCACCCCCAATTCGCGAAATGGAACTGGAGCGACAAGCACCTGCGAGAGTGACGGAACAGCAATCCCCGATTGCAGCACATCCAACTCCGATTGATCCTCCAACGGCGTTGGGGGAACTATCCCCAATTGCATGACACAAAAATCCAAAAAGACAGGCAGCTGGGCGGGCAGCGGCTTCCACCTGAAAAGCTAAACAAGATAAAATACTCGCCGAGCTTCGAGAGGCCAAGCAGTCATTATTGGTTCCAGCCGCACCCCCAATTCACGAATTGGAACTGGAGCGCCAATCGCAATTGGAGTTGGGGCAGAAACAACAAAACACCCGAAGACAGCTGCGGTTCTATCTCCAGCTCAGGAGAGGGAACTGTCGGAGCAATCGTGGAGTGGTGTAGGTCCTACCTGGATCATCCCGTGGGTTGTTGGTGGTGGTCTGGCAGTTGTTGGCAGCCTGTGTGTGCGGAACTACCTTTCGAGACAACCAGCCGCGGTTCAGAAACCGATTGCGCGATCCCTTCTATATGCAATAATCACTATATGTAATGGCTGAAAACGATGGTAAAATGACAGTGAATGCGCTTTATCACGCCGTGGTGATATCGGGTCTCAGTATCGGGTTTGCTCGACTATCAAAGATGGCCTTCGGAGGGCCCGCTCCCAAGTAGGATATGGCCGTGAGAGACGTAGGGCTCGTGACCTTAGATGTAGTGGCCGCAATTTGGACTAAAGATTATCTAATTAAAGCTGGAATTCTACCTGCTAATATATGGAAATAAATGGCTACGCTCGGAGTAATCGTAGTTGGAGCAATCGTGAGCGCAGGGGCGTTCGGCCTTAGCAACTATTTATTCTCGTTAATATGAAAAAACTCGGACGCGGATGATGAGCGTAAGCGTCACGATTTAGCTGTAGAACAGCTCAATAGTGCAAAGGAGGCACCGTCGGAAAAACGAACCGCCCGTCTGGACTGGATCAACGATGAGTTGCGCCGCGAGAATCACTTTCCGGAACGTTGACGAAGTCATGCGCGAATACGCTCTGGCATATCCGCAGAAAATTCTCGCACCGCTGGATCCCGAGCCGCAACTTTCAGATTTCAATGTACCGTCAGAGGCCCAATAAGACCGCGAGATCGCATTCATCGTTGTGGGGATGGCTGTGACGGGTCTCGTCAGCTACTATATCGGAAAAGCAATAAGCAAAAGCAATAAGCAATAATTATTTTAAAAAACTTGTTTAAATAATATATATATATAGAACGATGTTAGTTGACGAGCTTTATTTTGCTCTGATCGATGTAGGCTACACGGCCCTTAAACACCGTTTAGCTGCCGCAAAGGGGTGATTAGTCTAGCCCAAGATAATCTAGAGACGTGGCGCGAGGACGAAAAAGCGGCCACCCTTTTCGCAAAGCGGATTTAGTATCGACGACGCAGTTACCGGACGATCTGTCGAGGACATGTTGGAGACGGTTCGACCTACTAGAATATCTCGCATACGATGGACACGCGCATGCTTGATACCAAACTATCGGTTCGTCTAGCGTCGGAAGTTAGCGAACACTTACTACAGCCCCCGCGGCTACTGGAAGGGACTCGCGACCATCAAGAATCTCGCGGCGGCGACCACGGTTTCCGAAAACGCCGCTACGGAATGGGTCAAGAAGCAGGCCATCTGGCAGATCTATTACCCGCGCCTCACAATATTCCGCGGCCGAAATTCGACGTGCCGGTGCCGAACGAAGTCCACCAAGCTGACCTCCTGTTTCTCCCTCACGATTGCGTTGGTCGCAAGACGTACAAGTACGCACTGACAATCGTTGACGTAGTGAGTCGATATAAGGGGGCTGAGCCGCTGGCCACTAAAGAGTCTAAGGAGGTGGCCGAGGCTCTTTCCCGAATATATAAGAGGAGTCCTCTCAAATGGCCGAATCTTCTCCTGGTCGATCCCGGCCGCGAGTTCATGGGCGCGGTCTCTCATCTATTGACTAAACAAGGCGTTTCTGTCAGACGCGGCCGCGTCGACATCCACCAGGACCAGGGGATCGTGGAGCGGTTCAATCGAACCCTGGCTGAGAGGCTGTTTGGGCACCAATATGCGAAAGAGCTTGTAGACCCTCATACGCGATCGACCGAGTGGGTGACCAGGCTGCCCGCCGTGGTCTCCGCGCTGAACGGCGAGGTGACCGGATTGATCGGTAAAAAGCCCGTAGATGCCATCAAGTCTAAAAAGGTGTCGCACAAACCATCTGCAGTCTCGCGCGGGCGCCCCGTTGGTTTAGCGGAGAAACGGCTTCCATCGGATGTTGCCGTCCGGTACCTCTATCAACCGGGAGAGCTCGAAAGTGACCGCCGCCGCGCGACTGATCCCGTGTGGTCTCTCAATGTATATCATCTGGATCGATCTATTACCAAACCCGATGAGCCCGTGCTCTACTATTTGGATGATGGCCCATCGCGCGGGTTTGTTCGCGAAGAACTTCTTGCGGTGCCTTCTGACACCCAACTGCCGATTAAGTTCTGAAGATTCTCATAATTTCCAAATTAAATAATTTATTAATTACATTTTAATTTTTTTTGATCAGTTTTCAGAATTTACAAAATTCGGAAAAAATGAATCCACCCAAATTCAATTCGCGAATTGAGGGCTGGGCCAATTTTTTTATATTTTTTCGCCATATAAAGTGTGACCAGCTTTGGTGTTGGTGGTCACTCAAACACCCGCAAATTCGCCTCTCCATAGTCGCGGTAACGAACTCATACCCTATATACTACTACAGGGACTTAGAGGGTTAGAGAATACAGAGAAGTTATCAAACAGGGGCTCAGAGTGTTAGAGCATACAGAGAATATTTATTGAAGATTCCCAAACCAAACAAAAGCAAACGAATGGACATAGAAGTGAAAACAATCGTTCTGTGCAAATATCGTTTTCACGTACCAAAAGTACAAAACGATAATTGTCTATATGCATATCGTTGTACAAAGCCATCGTTTTCCATTCGTTTCTGTTTGTTTCGTTTGTGAACCTTCAACAAATCGTCGCTGTACATCTTAAGTAAATTCAATACCTGCGAAAGCTAATGAGGCAATTATTGCAATGGATATATTTTTCATGTATGTTAAACTAAGTCAAAATGTACATTGTAGCATTTACCAAGTACAACCACTCTATCCCGGATCATAATACGCATATATCCTCGTTGTCAAATTACTGACTATGCTACTATTCAGTCTCATAAATATTCGCTTCGTCGCACATGCCAGTCATTCATTGATTGATTAGAGCATGCTTATCTATTATTTATGAAGGATTTATATTGTTTGCTAATGTCCGAAGGCCTTTTTCTGTTCTGGCTGTCTATGCGTTAATGGCATGCTGATTCACGTTTTCGCACGTCAGCCACACACCTGTTGCCCGCGGCACCTATATAAGCCAGCCGGCTGTCGGTGTCGGGGCAACAGCGGAGCGGGCGTCAACAGTACAACTACGCTTCTCACAACCGACGGTGATCATACGCTTCGACAATGGCATCTGTAAGTAGTTTACGTTACTGATTCGTCTTTTGTGATAAATTTGTAGTTTCATTCAACCTGTTTCCTCTTTATTTAAGAAGTTAACTTCGTTGTTCCTGCTATTTGCTACGGCCTCAACACACATTGTCACAGGAACGTACCCATGAACTTCGGCATCCTTTTAAATTTCACAATGTATATACATCATGCTATATAAAACAGATTGTTTTAAACTAATTTTCCAACTCAAACTTTTCTCTTCTTATTTACGTCATTTCCAAGCTATTCAGCCATGTTTCGGAGTCCATTTCCAAACATTTTCCTTGTTGGACTCCTCCCTCACAGCTCCTTTCTCTTTTTTCCCCATGTGAAATTCCCATAGGAAACTCGTTTTTTCGCAATAAAATCAATATTTAATGGAATTTCATGAAACATAAACAGTTTGGGAGTGTGATTTTTTGGTTATTGGTGAAAATGTACTTACATTTAAATATTCTTTATATTTAATGTGTTTAAAAAGATCGTCGGCAGAAAAACGTGGAACAGACAGAAGGTTATTCTCTTCATTTACTGCTATTTTAATCTTTTTTCCCTTCTGTCTTATCGTAGTTTGCATTTTCTGATTGATTTACTGTATGTATTACCTTGTATGTTGATACGCTGAACACTTTACTGACATTTCTCTTAGTTTGTTCAATCTTGTTGCAAACTCCGTCCACTTCCTTTAATGTTTGCTTTCGCATATATTTTGTTGAAGTCAACAAATGTGTCACTACGTTATTCGCCACGTCGTCGTTCAACGTCATTAATGTATATGAAAAAAATAGTATGGGACCAAGTACACTCCGTTGCGATATTCCACTTGAATTCGGAAGTTTTCCGTCTGTAGTTATTCATTATATTCCATTTTCAACGTTTTTTTCCTAATTTCCGTAGCAGGTTCTGGGTGGTACTATGCAAAAGCTTATTTTTAAGTTCTAGTATAATACGCCAACAATGTCTGCTTTATCAAGTATTTATGTCCAATCGTGTAAACGTTTATATGCGTTGTGTCACATAGCAGGAATGACCTTTTCTGAAGTCATGGTGATGTTTTGTGAATATATCGTGGTCATTCATATGCTGCACACGTAGCGTACTGTTATCTCCATCATTTTACATATGATCGAAGTTAACCAAATTGGTATGTAGTGTTGACTTTTGTCTTGCTTCCTTTATCATCTGACCCTTGTCACTTTGTGTTCTGGCTTCAATTTGCATGTTGTTAAATCCTCCATCTATTATGTAATGACAATACTGTTGTTTAGTGGGACTCCGTGGTATCTTACACCAAAGGTTGTGATGGTGATGTGATAAGTCCTTATTTGTAAATACTCTCAATAAGAATCTGATTATTATATGTGCCTTTTGTTCACTGTCGAAGATCTGTGTCATATTTTAATTCGTGGACTGTTAATTTTGTTTTCGACATATTTGCAGAAGCAGAATGTTTTACTATGTTCTTGTCATGCCATTTGCTCTGTTATATTCGTTATCATAGTTTGCCTGTTTGGGTGAAACATATTTGTTTTTGTATACAATTTACAAGTAAGTCATCAATAGTAGTATATACAGAATTATACAAATGGGATTGGATTGAAAGCAATACTATATAAATCCTCTCCATGCTGCCTGTTTCGTTAGTGAGTGGCTTTATTTCGTGCATCTAAGTTTTTGTGACAATCATCGTCTGTTCTACCATAGTAGTATTTTCTACACATGGAACGTTTATGTTTGATCGAGTCGAGAGCTGGCTTGTTCATTCAGGACGTTGCAAAACGTTTTGTTGGGTTTGTTTTGAACACAGGTATATTCCCGTCTACAATTACAGTGAAATCGCGATCGCTGAAAAGGCGATGGCTCGTGATGTCGGGCTCGTTCGAAATAGCGTCGCGATCCTGATAATTTTCTCTATATATTTATTGTATTTTACATGCGATGGCTGAAAATGCAACTCCTCGAAAAATGCGATCCCTCGAAACATGTTTCAAGTCCCGCGGACTCATTTCTCGCTATTTTGCTATACGATGATTCGAAAGTCATGTCGAAGTTTGTGCTTGGCAAATTTTCGCACCTCCGCGTCCGACTTATTACGATCAATGACCGAGCCGCGCTCTACCTGTCTAGGAAATGGGGTTTCTTTTCAAGAGCAGTTAATTGCTTAAAGTGGTGCAATTTGGTCGTTAACGTGGTTACGTGACTGCTATGAGACACGCCATGTGATTTTGTACCTTCGGACATCTGAGTGTAATTTTATGAAATGCGTTTACAAAATTTACAATATTTTCCGTAAATGGCGTCAAAAGTCGACAGAACTTTCAGAGTACATGCCGTACTCTGAAAAGTGTGTAAACTTTTGACTTTATTTATGAAAAATATTAAATATTCTGGGCTTCGGCCACTCGGCGCATTTAACAGAGTCTGTCGTAAGTCATTGGTCGTGTTTCGTGGTAGCTCGTTTATACTCGAATGCCCGAGTATCACTGGAACATCCAGAGTCGTTGCTCAGGTTCAGGTCGAGTTAGATTCCTAGTAACCCACTAACCGGCATGGATTCGATTAAAGTTACTCGAGTAAGGTTCAAAGGTTCAAAGGTTCAGACTGGAGTTGAAACTCTGCTTATATATTTTCGTATATGTAAGGGTAGGAATTTGCTCGAGGACCTTCCAAACCCGGGAATTTGAGCCCAAAACAAAAATGGCAGGCCAATCACCGTTGGTCCGTTTGTTTCCGAATTTACTAACATCTGCCATACAGTCGGAATATGTGCATTAAATGAAGGAGACAGTGAGGCGGTTAATTTAACCTAGCTAGTTCACTCTCCTATCGCACGAAGCCGGTATGGTAAGACCGTGAAAAAGGCTGAGTGTGAGTGCATGTGAAAATAGAAGATAATACACGGCGGTACATTTCTTATTTTTTAGAACAAACCGCACACCAGCCCTCCCCCTTTTCATAAATGGACTAGTCTGTACGTTGATCAGCGTTTATACTGGTCACAAACTAAGTAGCCTAAAGCACCTTTTGTTGCGTCGCAATATTTTACGATTCATGACTGATTCCCGATTTTTTCTGGGCGCCGTAAACAACATCGTTTGAGCTGGGCCCATGCCCCACTGTTTCGAGTGACATCACAACCACCTGCGACATTATTTATGTGCGCCACTATGTATAGTAAACACTGGATCTTTTGATAATACCTGAAATAAAGATAGTTTTGTAAATACATTTAAATATAATTTATTTAATTCCACATCATAACTTTAATCTGCGAATAAATACTATTATCATCTAAAACATGGATACACTCTATTATGTTGCGTTATTCCCTAAATTCGCCGTGTACAGTAGTCGACAAATATACCTAAATCGTAAGATGCGATGGCTCGAAAGATGCCATCACTCGAACAAAATATGTAGGCCTGTGGCATTTCGAGCCATGGCGATTTCACTGTATAGGAATTTTCTCGCAGTACATTCCCACATGTCATTAATACTTTTCTCTTTCATTGACAGTCGCTGATCTTTGCTTCGTAGTTCTTCATTTACTTTATCGCAATCTACATCTGTTTTGAAGTAATCATATAGTGTTATATCTGAAGGAGTGTAGATCGTATTGTAGCACACACTTACCAAATTTACTTAGACTCGGTTGGTAACTGATATTATCAACCATGTTTGGTAAAATACAAGGTGCATAAATGGTTTGTCTTCCCCTCGCATTCTAGTTACGTTATCTACATGATTTGTCTGAAAAATAATGCACATGAGCAGGAGTGAATAGATTTGTAGAATACGTAATAAATATGCAGACTAAGATGTGAGCAGGTGTCAAACAGGGTGACACCGGCCTAGTCTGCTGAAGGGATGGAACACCAAGCACGTTGTGGACAGAGACAACAATGTATATTTTTACAATGATGATGTATTTACATAAATGAAATGCACAAACAATGGATGAATATGTCAGTACGGACAAGGTCCCTTAGTAGCCACCGCCACAGGCACTTGCACAACCAATGCACTTCCACGATTCTGGAACAGGTAGGTATAGTTCAACAGTATACGTCATCATGATCAGGATCAAGATCCAATGTTAGAGTTCAGTTAATTAACTCCGGCTTCCACCATGATGGGAGTGACGTTCTAATGACGTCGTAAAGTCACTTGTAATTATGAGATACAGAGCCTACTTGGGCGGATGGGGCCAATAAAACATCGGTGAACGTCCTTAGCAATTCATCACGTCCGTGGACGGAATGACGTCATCGGAATGATGCCCCACTCGAATACGCCCTTGGTCCACGTGGAGCAGAGTCCCCGCTGGTACACGGTGTCGTGTCGTGGACTCCAGAATAAATAGATATGTGTTGCGTACTGATTCTACGCATACACAAAGAATGGACGTGCCGTCGCTCGTTGCTGATTGGCTGGCTGCCTGGCTGGTGTACTGGCTGGTGTACTGGCTGTGTACTGGCTGGGACTACAAAACACCAACGGTATTGTTACCAGAATGTAACGTGTTATAGTCTCAATAATAGTCACAGTAGTGCACATGAAATCAATATCATGATTGCATGGCAATAATAAACATCATCATATATTACAATGATGAAATATGATAAATAGCAATGTACACAAAGATATTTTCACTAATTGGAAGAAGGGGGGGGGGGGTGATGGAATTTATAAGTCGGAAAATGTGATATAATATATTAATGAACAGCCACTATATCTAGTGTACCCAACGATATATCTCTTCACAGTCGTACATGTGAATACAGACGTCATTCACAGTTACTTACCATTAGTAAACAAACATTTGATTGCGACAGGCCTTACCCGGATCTGACTGCCTATGTCCAACTGCTCTAACTTAATAAAGAGCAACTGTGCCAAGTATTTTCCTGTGCAGACTCGCAGTATTACATTACTAATTATGAACACTGTATACTCTAATCAGACTGTAGGATTACACAGGCTGACCCAAAGCATCAGTGATTGAAATAAATTATACTTCACATCATGTCCTTATTGCAGCTTACTGACGTATAAATCAGTGCAATTAGAGCAGAACTGTCTGATCTGGTCTACCCTGGTCGCAATAGCATTTACAATATTTACAATACACTGTGAACGTATATGACTTAATAAAATGAATGTACAGACGACTGGGTTAGCAGTTTACATGTGTCCCCCATAGAGTAATGAAAGTCGTCCAGAGAATTGTTACAATTGTAACATGTTAAAATTGGCAATATTCTCATGTATTGTACAGGGCGCAGAACTGATATTGGACTGAATCGCAATTTAAAATGCATAGCTAATGTTAGTGAACATTTTAATCGAGTTCGCCCCCCGTTTACAAATACAATAAATTGCTAATGCAATTAGTCAGAGCGACATGCAAAAAAACACATGAGAATATTATGCCATTACAATACTCACGGAATGCTCCCAAGTACCAGTCTTGTAATCGTTATCATTTACACGTAAACACGACGAATTAATGAATCAGATATGACCAGTGCAAAATCCAATACTGGTGGTCCGTGCACGGTTTCGGATAAAGCGCTATTCTCTCCAGCGGTTTATTCCACGGGAGCGATATTTCACACACCAATACCTATTCGATCGTCTGTACTAGAATATTCGATTATTGTGTTCTATACTAGTATTGTGTGACCCGCGTTACAATTAATGGATGATAAAGAAAATTGACGGCTACGATTCGTGACAACATGTTGTAATTTCTCTCAAATATGACGGATTGTAATTGTAATGAATAACAGCCTTTATTTCAAAATGTAGTGGTGGTTTTATCTATCAGGTTTTCTTTCAACAAACATTGTGTTGGAGTTCTAAAGGTTAATAGACCAATACATTATCTAACTAGTCGCTTCTCTTCCAATAATTAATGGCACCATGTGAGGCTGATTGTTGTGCTACAATAATGCGAGCATGGTTCGCTAGCTTCAGTTGAACGTGCTGCTGTTATGTGAGTCGGTACTATTTAGATCCCCATATTGTTCACCCTTCACTATCGGTAACCCAGTTGGACGTGCTGCTGTTATGTATTCCGGTACTATTTAGATCCCCGTATTGTTCACCCTCCCTATTGTTACCCCAGTTGAACGTGCTGCTGTTATTTGTGGCGGTACTATTTAGATCACCGTATTGTTCACCCTCCCTATTGTTACCCCAGTTGAACGTGCTGCTGTTATTTGTGGCGGTACTATTTAGATCCCCGTATTGTTTACACCCCCCCCCCCTATTGTTACCACAGTTTAACGTGCTGCTGTTATTTGTGGCGGTACTATTTAGATCACCGTATTGTTCACCCTCCCTATTGTTACCACAGTTGAACATGCTGCTGTTATTTGTGGCGGTACTATTTAGATCCCAGTATTGTTCACCCTCCCTATTTTTACCACAGTTGAACGTGCTGCTGTAATGAGTGCCGGTAATATTTATATCCCAGTATTGTTCACCCTCCCCTATGGTTACTCCAGTTGAACGTGCTGCTGTTATGCATTCCGGTACCATTTAGATCCCCGTATTGTTCACCCTACTTATTGTTACCCCCGTTGAACGTGCTGATGTTATGTGTGCCGGTACTATTTAGATCATCGTATTGTTCACCCTCCATATTGTTACCCCAGTTAAACGTGCTGCTGTTATTTGTGGCGGTACTGTTTAGAACACAGTATTGTTCACCCTCCCTATTGTTATCACAGTTGAACGTGTTGCTGTAATGAGTGACGGTACTATTTAGATCCCAGTATTGGTCACCCTCCCTATTTTTACCTCAGTTGAACGTGCTGCTGTTATATGTGCCGGTACTATGTAGATCGCGTATTGTTCAACCTCCCCTATTGTTACCCCAGTTGAACTTGCTGCTGTTATATATGCCGGTACTATTTAGATTCCAGTATTGGTGACCCTCCCTATTGTTACCCCAGTTGAACGTGCTGCTGTTACGTGTGCCGGTACTATTTATATCCCAGTATGGTTCATCCTCCCCTATTGTTACCCCAGTTGAACGTGCTGCTGTTATGTGTGCCGGTACTATTTATATCGCAGTATTGTTCACCCTCCCCTATTGTTACCCCAGTTGAATGTGCTGCTGTTATGTGTGCCAGTACTATTTAGATCCCCTTATTGGTCACCGTCCTATAGTTTTTCCCCGGTGACAATAAGAGGTGGGGGTGACAATGAGACCCACCGACAAGAGCTTGTTTGAAATAAAGTTGGCACGTGTCGTCGCTTGTTACCAGCTGACAGTATGGATGTGCTTGTCTGCTGGTGCTATGAGCGAGTGTCTACTGACTGGAGCTTCTTTGTAATATTGTTGACTCATGTTGCTTGTTTCCAGTTGACCATAGTGTTAGTTGTGTGCTGGTGTTATAAGCGAGTGCCTACCAGCTGGAGCTTGTTTGCAGTAATGTTGACACGTGTCGCTTGTTTCCAGTTGACAGTCCTGGTGTGTTGTGTGCTGGTACTACAAGCTGGTGCCTACGACTGGAGCTTGTTTGCAGTAATGTTTACATGTGTCGCTTGTTTCCAGTTGACAGTCCTGGTGTGCTGTGTCCTGGTGCTACAAGGTAGTGCCTACCGACTGGAGCTTGTTTGCAGTAATGCATACATGTGTCGCTCGCTTCCATTGACAGTCCTTGTGTGCTGTGTCCTCATGCTGCAATCTAGTGCCTACCGACTGGAGCTTGTTTGCAGTATTGTTTACACGTGTCGCTCGTTTCCAGTTGACTGTACTGGTGTGCTGTGTGCTTGCGTTACAAGCTTGTGCCTACCGACTGGAGCGAGCTATTGGTGATGGTTGTGGTATTGACGGGGCGGAGCCCGAAGTTGTGAGTATCACATACGCATTCGCTTAGAAAATAATGACTATGAAGTAAAACATTCATGCAGGTTCAATGTTGCAACAACATGATGGTGTTCCTAACATTATAATCTGAAGATCATTCATCGTTGTACTAAAATTCCATAATAATACCATAACATATATTAACTGGCTAGCAAATCTTACAAAAGTAGCACATCCTACAAATAACTATCTCTACATATTTAAACAATATGAAAATACTTAATATACACACTTAACAACATTTTATATTTTTTTATGACACCAAACCAGTGTAAACATTTGCTAACCTGTTCTAATAACATAGTATTACATTTATATTACGTATTTAATATTATATTTCACTTCATAAAATTGGAGGCAGTATTCACTGCAATAAATTTACTTTTAACGTAAGAAAATAGCGGACTCTAAAGTCAATAAGATATTTAATAATTTAACATGACGGTATATGCAAAGCAACTTAGTCTTCTCTGCAAAGAAACACAATGTTGGAACAAGTTTAATTGATTATACGGACTACTTTGGAATACAAGGACGGTCTAATTCCTAGATGGAGCAGCGTTTCGTGTGGCTGATTTCTGGACATATAAAATCCACCCATTTCACTCTGTAAACCGAATGGAGAAGACAGAACACAGCCAGTTAGGATGTGCCTATGGCTGCAAATAATATGACATACATACATGTGTTCATCTAGTGGTGTGAAATGTCCATATATGTCACTTCTATAACGAAATAAGATATATTCCATTTATTTATTAATTAATATACACTACCAAGAACATTGAGCAATTGTTAGACTATATATAGCCAGGGGCGGATCCAGACGGGGACGTGTCCGGCGTACGCCCCCTCTAAAATATGTCGAGCTAAGACGTTAAGCCACTTATGTATCTGGAAAGACTTACTTTCATTCTTATTTCTCACACAAATTGTTTGTTGTTCGCACTCAATCGAACCATCTCATCGAGACGGTTCGATTGAGTGGTTACAACATTTAATTTTGATGAGAAATGATAAATATCCGCCATTGATAGCCTACGCAATGTGTATTGACATATGCCGCCTATTTCAGTTTAAGCAACAGCTCATTGAATATGGATATTGGAACTACGAATAGTTCATCACTGTTGTTCAGTTTAACCATGGATATATTAATTTTATTAACCTAGTACAGCTGTGTAACTCCTGGGTATTTATTAAATAAATTGATATGTTTTACAGTCATTTATTCCAATATCTAACCAGTGTTGCATTTGTATAAGTACATGTACATACAATGTAGTGGTGCTGTTTGTTTCCTTATATTTTTCTTCTTATATTTAAGGGTGGGAAATGGCTCGAAGACCTTCCATACACGGTTTCCTTATTTAATAGCTGACTTTATATACCATGGTTTGTAGTGTATTATCCATTGTTAGGTTGTATATCTGTTGGCAACTACGTATGTATACGAGTATATAAATTTCCATGTGTCACCATTGTAGTGCGGCATATACGAGGTGTATATATGTTCCATGTGTCACCACTGTAGTGCGGCATATATGATGTGTATATATTTCCGTGTGTCACCACTGTAGAGCGGCATATACGAGGTGTATATATATTTATATGTGTAAACACTGTAGTGCGGCATATACGAGGTGTATATATATTTCCATGTGTCACCATTATAGTGCGGCATATAGATCTACGAGGTGTATATATATTTCCATGTGTCACCATTGTAGTGCGGCATATACGAGGTGTTTATATATATCCTGTGTCACCATTGTAGTGCGGCATATCCGAGGTATGCGAAGAGCCAAGTGGGTGCGGAGATCCCTGTACGTGGGAATGTGCTGCTCGTAAGTATTTTAAGCTCCTCTTGATATCACTATTTTTTCTTTGCTCTCGATGTGACAGAATTGATCTTATCGTCTTTGCATTATGTGCAAATCCAACCCACTATGCCAATACATGTATTATATATCTACCAATGACTGAATTGTTCGCTGTTTTATTTGTTAAGTTTATAACCGCACAAAGCAATGACATAACGCAATGAGAATATTTGTTATATTTCCCAAAATACACGCCGTTTATACGTTTTTATAGATTTCCATAGACTTTACACGGGGCCACAAAAAGGTATGTACAATTACATTAAAGTATAAGTAAGATGTCTGGTTCCTATCAAATGTATATCTTGTTGTCTATGGCGTGGCATAATGATGCAACACACTAATTTATATTCCAGTCCCGGAATGTTATCTATGCGACACGGCTGTGGAGAGACTGCACAACCATATGGAATGTGACGATAGCGGGGCCTCGGACGTGTGTGTCTGTAGTACGGGGTATGACCACCCTTCTGATGACCCCTGTGACCCCTGTGAAGGTGAATATATAGCGCTCACATGTGATTTGCATTACCAGCACCTGCTAAACTCGACCCCTTCTATATATGAACGTAAAATGTGGTGGTAATTGGAGAAAACTGGGCTTATAGGTTTTGCACCTAATGTAGTTTCAGATCTTTACTGATCGCCATACCATCAGTGGAACATCCGTCATGCTTCTTACAAGCAATACAAGAATATATCGTTTATAGCAGGCTAAATGGGTGTGTTATTGGATCAGGAGCTACAATGATCACATATTTTATAAGTCATATTTCTTCAGTCGCAGACACAAATATCTCAGCAAATATTTGAACTATATAGAGATGTGATAAATCGGAGATAATACAAAATGGAAGTGACTCAATAACAAGCAACGGACTGGTATTTAGTTGTAAGTTACGCAATTACACTTGTTGGGGGAAGAGCATACTATGGAATGAGCATTGTAATATGGATTATAAACTATTTTGTATTTGCTTTGCAAGTGACGAATTGAAAATAGTTAACACGCACTAGAATACATATACATACAAACATTTTGACCAATAACTGCACTGTTCCTCCTTCAGACATTAAAATACTGCTAACAAAAAATTCAGATGCGTGTCAGGCTGGAGGAGTTAGCTAGCAGATCTGGCACCTCATTGGTAGCATATGGCATACCGCACATTTCTCCAGCCAAAGCCAAGTTGTTTATCCGACACCTCAGTGGTAAAATATGGCATACGGCACATTTCTCCAGTTACAGTCATGTTGTTTACCCGGCACCTCATTGGTAACATATGGCATACGGCACATTTCTCCAGCTAACAGCTGTGTTGTTTATCCGGCACCTCATTGGTAACATATGGCATACGGCACATTTCTCCAGCTCACAACTATGTTGTTTATCCGGCACCTCATTGGTAACATATGGCATACGGCACATTTCTCCAGTCACAGCCATGTTATTTATCAGGCACCTCATTGGTAACATATGGCATACGGCACATTTCTCCAGCTCACAGCTATGTTGTTTATCCGGCACCTCATTTGTAACATATGGCATACGGCACATTTCTCCAGTCACAGCCATGTGGTTTATCCGGCACCTCATTGATAATATTTGGCATACGGCACATTTATCCAGTCACAGCCATGTTGTTTATCCGGCACCTCATTGGTAACATATGGCACACGGCACATTGCACCAGTCACAGCCATGTTGCTTATCCGGCACCTCAGTGGTAATATATGGCATACCGCACATTTTACCAGTCACAGTCATGTTGTTTATTCGGCACCTCATTGGTAACATATGGCATACGGCACATGTCTCCAGCCACAGCCATGTTGTTTATCCGGCACCTCTGTGGTGAAATATGACATACGGCACATTTCTCCAGTCACTGCTTTGTTGTTTATCCGGCACCTCATTGGTAACATTTGACATACGGCACATGTCTCCAGCCACAGCCATGTTGTTTATCCGGCACCTCAGTGGTAAAATATGACATACGGCACATTTCTCCAGGTCACAGCCATATTGTTTATCCGGCACCTCAGTGGTAAAATATGACATACGGCACATTTCTCCAGGTCACAGCCATGTTGTTTATCCGGCACCTCATTGGTAACATTTGTCATACGGCACATGTCTCCAGCCACAGCCATGTTGTTTATCCGGCACCTCAGTGGTAAAATATGGCATACCGCACATTTCACCAGTCACATTCATGTTGTTTATCCGGCACCTCATTGGTAACATATGGCATACGGCGCATGTCTCCAGCCACAGCCATGTTGTTTATCCGATACCTCAGTGGTAAAATATGACATACGGCACATTTCTCCAGATCACAGCTATGTTGTTTATCCGGCACCTCATTGGTAACATTTGGCATACGGCATATGTCTCCAGCCACAGCCATGTTGTTTATCCGGCACCTCAGTGGTAAAATATGACATACGGCACATTGTTCCAGGTCACAGCTATGTTGTTTATACTCATTGGTAACATTTGGCATACAGCACATTTCTCCAGCCACAGACATATTGTTGATCCGGCACCTCAGTGGTAAAATATGACACACGGCACATTTCTCCAGTCACAGCTGTGTTGTTTATCCGGAAACTCATTGGTAACATTTGGCATACAGCTCATTTCTCCAGACACAGGTATTTTGTTGATCCGGCACCTCATAGGTTACATATGACATACGGCACATATCTCCAGTCACAGCCATGTGGTTTATCCCGCACCTCATTGGTAACATTTGGCATACGGCACATTTCACCAGTCACAGCCATGTTGTTTATCCGGCACCTTATTGGTAGCATATGACATACCGCACATTTCTCCAGCCACTACCATGTTGTTTATCCGGCACCTCAGTGGTAAAATTTGGCATACCGCACATTTCACCAGTCACAGTCATGTTGTTTATCCGGCACTTCATTGGTAACATATGGCATACGGCACGTTTCTCCAGCCACAGACATTTTGTTGATCCGGCACCTCATTGGTTACTTATGACATACCGCACGTTCCTCCAGCCACAGACATGTTGTTGATCCGGCACCTTAGTTGTAAAATATGACATACGACACATTTCTCCAGTCACAGCTTTGTTGTTTATCCGGCACCTCATTGGTAACATAGTGGCATACGGCACATTTCTCCAGCCACAGACATGTTGATGATCCGGCACATCATTGGTTACATTTGGCATACGGCACATTTCTCCAGCCACAGACATTTTGTTGATCCGGCACCTCATTGGTTACATTTGGCATACGGTACATTTATCCAGCCACAGCCATGCTGTTTATCTGGAACCTCGTTGGTTACATATGGCATACCGTACATTTATCCAGTCACGGTCATGTTGTTTATCTGGCACCTCATTGGTTACATATGACATACCGCACATTTCTCCAGCCACAGACATGTTGTTTATCCGGCACCTCATTGGTAAAATATGACATACGGCACATTTCACCAGTCACAGCCATGTTGTTTATCCAGCTCCTCAGTGGTAAAATATGACATACGGCACATTTCTTCAGCCACAGCCATGTTTGAGATATTGTTAGATAGACGAACTTATATGAGTGTAATGTTTAATACATTTCATATTAAATCATCACAAATGTTAGATTTTACTTATTGCATAAGAATATCATCATAATTTGAATCTGTGCTGATTACCTATATGTAAGATGTTTTCTGTAGTGGGCTCATTTGCATATTTATTCAACTAGAGTATTATGATTTTTATTACACTGTGTTATTAAACTGTGAAATGCCAGTTTATGTAATAACTGTTATCTATTGTTAGTGAAAGTTGATGTGTGCAACTTGCAGATACAAATGAATGCGAAAATGACACCCTGTGTGGAGACAATGCGGGGTGCATAAACGTCCCTGGGTCCTTCCTGTGCGCGTGTGAAGACGGCTTCACTGGAAATGGCTTCGAGTGTGAAGGTATATTTCCCTCAACACCAACTGTCCATCTGACATTTAATTAAAATTTTATACGAAGGTAATGTAATGAAATTCTGTACATTTCCAAATGGTGCGAAACCAGAAATAAAACCGGTAAGAAATGAAAGCATTTTGATAAATTGAAAAAGATAGGCCCGTCACCGGAACTTGTAGGCAATCGCCACTTATGTTGTATTATATTGTATCCTTTACAGTGTCGATAAGTTGATATTCAAGGGCGTCGGAAGCATCGAAAGATTGCTCCGGCAAAGGTATGGGACAAATATCCCACCCCACTCACCCACTCAAAGTGTATGTTGAACCATCTCATTACATTAATTACCGTTTCATTTGTATAATATTTGAATTCTAAATAGCTCAATCCAAACAAATATATTTGTCTAAATGTTATTGGTCCGGCAGTCTGTTCCCGACGCCTCTGGATAATTCGTCCCGTTTTGTCATACACGGTATATATATATATATATATATATATTTAAGTAGATATGGTTCTAAACGGCCACAATATAATTTTGAATGATGCTACATGTCACGGTGCTATGTCACAGACGGTTTCAAACTTGTAGATATTGAGGAGTGTGGCACGCCGGCGGCCGACTGTGATCCTATTGCCATATGTAGGGACGTCGGTCGGGACTGGTTCTGTAAATGTCCCAAAGGGTACCAGGGCGACGGACACACGTGCTATGGTAAGTATTCACGTGATACGGCTCGCACGTTTGTAGCACCAGTGATTCCTGGCTGGCTGCTCGATATTCAAATTCCCAATCCGTGAAATAATATTATGTCATTTTCGCGCACTGGCCAACTCGCCAACTCGCAATCAAGCACTATGAGTGTATGTGCATGCGTTGTAGCACCCCTCAGGCTCAGCAAATCAAGCTGCTTGATTTCAAGCACAATATTCCAGTATTTTTAACTTGACAACTTTTGGCGAGATTAACACGTTATTATACACGTTTTGAACTAAATAAATGGTTAAATGGGAATAACGGGTTCGAACAGCGTAACCATAATTACGAACTTATTTCCGACCTCATCGGCTATTATGTTTGTTCCGCTAATGTTCTGTTTGTCCACAGTTGGCAACTGCTATGTGAACATTCATTAGATCTCACGGTAGTTTACTGATTTTAGAGTAATCAATTATTATATGATAGTGGGTATAAGGATTTCTTATACGGCAACGAATGTTCTCAGACTGTCACAGAAGACACGGAATTCATTTCATTTATGATTTCATAGAGATGTTATAGTTACGTTATACAGCCAAGGGCTGTTTCCTTTACTGTAATATGGAAAACATTTGGTCTGTGTAAAGTGCATGGAATCCGAAGCAGTCCTCACAAACTTTAAATAGACAAAATGTTTGTGTACCACATTCAACGCAACAGCTCATGGTTTTATTACTAATATTTGCATTGCATGTCGATTGTCACATATGGCATTACAATAAATAATCATCTTCTTTTACGCATTTTGTCGAATTGCATGGAACAGCGACATTGACGGTCAATAATAGCGTGCCGTGTATTGACACCATCGTGTAAATTAATGACGTAAAACGAACTTTAACCCACCAACAACGTCGAGCGTCCACACGTGGAGATAATGTAATGCATTGTGATATAAACGCAATGCGTTGAATTCGCGTTTTCCATTAAGCACAACCACACTGTTAAATATTGAGGGCCAGGTATTACTACGATTTGTAATACGTAATACAATGTAAATATACTTATTAAAGCGTATTAGATACGGCTATAGACGTAATGGTGATTGGTCCCGCCGCTTTTGTTTCGGACAAGTTCAAATTTAACGTGGGGTTTCGATATACGTATCATATACCAACTAAAATGTAGTAAAACGTATTAAAACGTACTTAAAACGTATGAAAACATATTAGATAGTTACGTACAAAACGTACTTAGCCATACCTGGATGCCCACTACGTACTACTACTTATCTTCTACGCTTTACTATGTTTTTACTACGTGTTGTGCGTTTTATTTCTTGGTGTTTTATGTTACAGTAGGTATGGTGTTTTTGTACGTATCTAATATGTTTTAATAGGTTTTAACTACTTTTAATCAACAATAATTGTATTACAATAATAATACTACTACTACTAATAATAATAATTTGAATGCATTATTATTGTCCCGTTTCAGACGACATCGAGTGTGGAACAAGGCACTCCGATTGTCACAAGCACGCCACACGCAAAGACATATTAGATAGTAACGTACAAAACGTACTTAGCCATACCTGGAGGCCCACTACGTACTACTACGCATTTTCAACGCTTTACTATGTTTTTACTACGTGTTGGTGCGTTTTATTTCCAGGTTTTTTTATGTTACTGTAGGTATTGTGTATTTTGTACGTATCTAATATGTGTTAATACGTTTTAACTACTTTTAATCAACCATAATTGTATTACAATAATACTAATACTACTACTAATAATAATAATTTGAATGCATTATTATTGTCCCGTTTCAGACGACATCGAGTGTGGAACAAGGCACTCCGATTGTCACAAGCACGCCACGTGCAAAGACGCCTTCGGCACGTACGAGTGCAGATGTAATCCCGGCTTCGAAGGCGACGGTAGAACGACGTGTGAAGGTTAGCATACCAAGTACTTTAACCATCCCAATGATAGAATAATCCATTTCATGCTGGATACTCATTCACAGGTATGTAAATTTACAACCATTTTTATTTCAATGTTCTTCTTTTCTCAATGTAAGTATATGTGGTTACCGCTCACGTTTCAAATGTGTTGTAACAACAAATACTTTTATGCAGAACAAATAGAAAAGTATGTATCTTCAGCACGAAAATGGATAATTGGAATGTGAAGTTCAGCCTGTGTCAAATATGCTGGTATTTTTATATTACAGGGACTTACATGTGGGAAGATATATATTTGCGGATGGTATAAGCTTCCTTCCCAACACACAATAGTTACTATGGAAAGGCGAAGACCAAACCATTAAAAGTATTGAGTGAAACACGAGGAGGTTGTTTGTGCCTTGATGCAGACACATGGCCACCATTAATTTGTGGACGTCGATGAATGTGAACTTCACTTCAGAAATACGTATGCAACAGGTTTATATATTGTTCATGCCCGTTACTACGATATTTGCAGACATCAAGGAATGTGACCGTCATCTTGACCACTGTGACCCCCACGCCTCGTGCTTGGACGACTGCAATGGATCCTACACATGCACGTGCAATGATGGATACATCGGCAGTGGCTACATGGGAGACTGCCATGGTAAGTATCAACACTGATTGCAAGTAACCCCGTGAATATCATTGTATGTGAAGTCAAGTACATGTACAAAATACCGTTAATGCACGACCACACTCAGCAATACAGCTTTATTTATTTTATCATCAGCGGTCAGTGGTCACATTATAAACGGTCCTACATTGTGAACAGTCACATTTCACTTACAGGCTCACATTCACTACCTCAGTGTAAAACATCACAAAGAAAAGAATATACTGCATACTCATATACGTATGTCATGCCACTTTTCATATTACGACGTTTACAGATAATCGATATCGTAAGCATATAAACCGCCAACCATTCCATAATAGCTTGATATTCTACCAACGTAAACAACAAAACCACTATGCCATTGACCGATTTCGTACATCAGTTTACCTTCAATAACAAGTGAGCGTTTTAAATATTCGATCACAATCAAAAACAACTTTTATTTACAAAATTCGAACGTCTGTAGACGCTCAAAAATGAGTTTAGTATTTCAAAGAATGACGTAAATTCATGAGCCGCACCACAGTGAAAGACAACACTATGACAAATTCAGGTATTGATAATGTGTTGCCTGTGGGCTCCAGCCTGTCCGCAACATGTTGTACATATTTATTACTTTTCATGAAAAAATGCACATCCTCTCAGGTAGTAAATCACATGATCTCTTGTGCTACATATACAACAGGAAATCGTACGTGCCTCGGGGGGACATGACGCCAAGGGGTACATTGGGTGTATATGTCGTCGTGTAAATTGATTTTAACCAGGGACCACCGTTTCAAATATGTACTGTAGCCGTCAATCTTCATTGTATCGTTTTCCAATGTAATCATATTTAGTCTATATAAACTGTGTACTGAGGACATTTTTGGCGTTTGTGTCCTCCGACTCATTCGTTGGGTTCATTTTAAATTGTATTTACTATTTGTTACTTTTTTTCATTTAGGGGTGAACCGTACACCGCTAGTCATATAGTGCACCTCGGTGTATGTTGAGCTCTCTCACTAGTTACATAATTATTTACTCTTGTCAGTCTTACATTCTTGTCATGCTTATATTCTAGTTTGCATCAGTGGGCTCGTTGATCTTCTTTGGTGTACTATTTCTAGTTTACTGATTTCGAGCATTAGCTTGCCGTACGCGTTTATAGTCATCATCGCAGGTAGGACAAATCCATAACTCACGTTGTAATCGATACCGCCAATGGTCATGTGTAAGGTCATAAGTATGGCGTCTCAGGAACAGCGGTACATGTATATATCCTTGTTTCCAGCTCACCACCACAGCTCGAACAGCCATGGTCACCATGGTCGCGGCCACGGCCATCGTCATGGCCACAGACACAGCGGCAGTGGTGGCAGCGGTGGGATGGATCTCAGTATCGAGAACAACGTGAACGTCGGCGGCGGCGGCGGCAGCTCCAGCAGCAGCGGTAGTTGGTAGAGACGCTATCCACATGGGCACCGCAACGACAACGAACCGAATGCACGATCGACGACGCTTACCTAACCTTTACCCCAGCCAGCTCCCTTGAATATAACGCTTTCTGTGCGTGTACATTATAAAAGTTATGCAAATACGTAAATCTATGTGCTTATTTGTTCTATTTGACAAAACACTGCCCTTAAATTTATAATGGAAACGCCCATTCAACGTATTGCGTTTATATCTCATTACATTACATTAGCCCCACGTGACGTCGCGCGCGACGTTGTTGATTCGCTAAAGTTTGATTGACGTTGTTAAAATACACGACTATCATCGTCGTTGTCAATAATGTCACGCTATTGACCGGCAATGTCGCTGATCTGCAAATTGCGACAAAATGACGTTAAACAATAAGATTCCTAATTGTAAGTCCGTGTTTGGTTGTTTACATTTTCGAAACTATCATAACATGCAGTGTAAATCTAACTAATAAAACATTGGCTGTTGTGTTTACTGTAGTAATAAAAACAGTTGGTATACTTAACGTTTGCAAGGAGTTCTTCCGACTCGACGCACATTAAACCGACCAAATGTTGTTCTTACTATAGCAAATGCAACAGCCCATAGTTTTATTCCGTGATTATTACAAAATGTGTAATATATGGAATGTAGTTAAAAGTTCTCCAGTTGCCATATCTACAGAATGATACACATTTATAAATGTTACCAGTTTCTGACAGTTCCATACATGTACGTTGGACGTGTGTATGAAATAATAAACACGAAACAAATATATTATATTGGCTTGAAGCTTTCTTTATATATGTACATGTACTCCTTCAATGCATGCGTCAAATGTTGTCAAATGTTGTCCGGTATAAGAAAAATAATCCGGATGTTTTGAGGCCATATACACAGTTTGCTTGCAATTCATGATCCATGACTACCTAATATCACATTGGGTGCTTTAATAACATTTTTCAGCATATTTGTATCAGTTAAAAGAACGCACTGACCCTCTTGTTCACGTGACGTAGACACAGTGCAGAGGCCAAATAATTTAAATAGTATGTGACATGACGTGATTGAATTGTGTTTTATCAGTGCATATCTAATACAGACAGGTCGCAGGACATGTAAAAGTAGGTCATATGGCATCCATACGAATAGTGAAAGTAGTAGAGACTGGCCATAAATGAGCTATTCGGTTAATAGTTGATGAGCCAGAAGGGGTCACCGTTACCACTTGTAGGGAGGGGGTGGCAAATTACCACAGCAAATTCCTTGAAAGGTATCCATTCCTAGATATAATTTCCGCATGATAGCAGTTTGGATCTGGTAGTTTAACGATGTATGGTTTTGCACGTATATTCCTTATCAGGTACATGCATGGTTCTTAAACATTGCATTTTTGCAATTTTAAACAAGAACAACAGAGAAACGCATTCATTCAATACATACAAATAATGATTGAAAGCATGCCAGTTGTTCTTTACGGTAATTTTGTAAACTTTAAGTGTGTTTTGCACACATTGAATCAGTCGTAAATAAAATGTAATATACTTGGGCAATTACCTTATTTACCTAAGTCCCAAACTGTGTAAAAAAGCCAAAGGCATCTACTCACGTTATGTATGTAGAACATTGTAGAACATTGACTTGTTTAAAACACATTTAAATGACCTGAAACTAAGTTTCTACCATTTAACCATGATCCTGTAATGCATAACACACGATATTACTCATTTGATGTTTAATTGAACATTATTTACAATCATGGCTGCATGACCACACACATGCTGATCTTAGCATATAATAACACGCATACGATTATCTTTGTAACATTATGATAGTATGCCTTGTGACGTACATCATAATGACCATATTCACATTGGCTTTGCATGTTGATTGCTCTAAAGCAACTACATCCATTGAAGATACATATTTATTTCATCACAGGAACTATAATAATATAGAAAGTGCATGTGTCCACAACACAAAACATGTCTATTGTCTACAAACACAGATTACTGATATATTATTATTAAATATATAGGTGTGTGCCATACACCCATTTGAATGACCACCAGACGCAAACATACAACTTCAGATCGTATTTAATTACATGTATGACCAAATATATAGCATGCATATAGTTGTCTTGCAAATCTATTAATTTGAAGACCAGGTACACGGATATGATAATTCTTCGGGACTGAAGTAAAGTTCCAACCTGTCCCAAGTTCCATATGACCGTTAATGTAAGCATAGTATATAAAACAAACATGTTAATTGCACACATGTCAATATGACATTATTTCTGAAATACCTAGATATAAAATTTATTTTGTCTAATATTGTTATGCTCAGGCTGCTGGAGTGTGTAGCGTGGAGAAAATTGGGTGGATACTTCAGGGAATTTTGTCAAGAATAACAGTGAACAGTTCAACTATTTATTATTTCAGTGTCTGTACACACAGGTACAGCTGGGAGCTGACGGAAATTGTAATATATTTCCAGCTGTACTTACCATAGTGGTTAGTGTGAAACAGTGTTGATGGGAATGGTGAAATTTATAATTTGTAAATTTGGGAGAAAACTGACAGAGTAGTTCCTCAAGATTTTTATCAGAATTGAGCACCTGAATCAGGAAACGGGGGGTTTATATACCATCCCCTAGAGTCAACCTAAATCTGGCGTGATTTCATCCTCAACCCTGGTCGAGGGCTTCGTCGACCAGAATATGGGGCGACTCTAAAATCAAAATCTACGTGATGCTGGTGACGTCAACCGTCCTGTCACTGTATCACTTTTACATAGCAACGTACAACACCTTGAGAAAAACAGGTAATTCTACACAAACTTGAATGAAAGTCCCCAAAAAGAGTATTGGGAGACAATTACTAATGGTCAAATTAGGTAAATAACTCACTACGGTTGGCCAGTTCTGTGTTATGTCAGGGAAATATGACAACATTAAATGTTAGAATGCTCTGACCGTTCGTTTTGGTTACTAGGACAAATTTATTCCATGATGCATCAGCCGGAAGTGAGTCAGCCACTAGAATAACAACATGTGATTTTGTGTTGGCACATTATATGGAAAATAAAGTGGATTATCACTCTAGATTGCAGTTCATTCTAATATATAAAGCATCTAAAGAGGTTATTACTGTTACCGGTATTATGGTTACCGTTATTACTCAAGTTAGGTCATGTACATTCTAACATACAGCATGTACAGGCAAATGAATACACGTCAAGACAATGTTCTGTTATGACAGTATTGTTTATTCACATTTGTTCTCCGACATATGCACACATAAAATACATTACTGAGTTTGAACCACAAATGCACATCAGGCTATATAGGTTTTTACACAAACGTCACCATTTGAATTAAACATGTGTAATCATTATCATGCTTGGCAAGCAATTTCCGTCTTAATCGACTCCTTAATTTTCCCTATCCACTTGTTTTTGTATTGCATTTCGGTGTCCGAATATCAGGTATGCAGGCATTCTGATTTCAATACCTATCGTTAAAAGGTTTGGAATTAGCTTGGTAGTTTCACTTGGTGTGGATCTGTAAGTACCGGCAATACTATATAAGTTTAGGTCCCACTCATCTTGTTCTCCTGTAAGGTATGCCTTCAATATTTTCACCAGCGTTAATTGAATCGCTCCGTTTGTCCCTTTGCCCTCGGATTTCTAGGACTTGTGCGACTTTTCCTCGTTTCGAGTAACTGGCAAAGGTTCTTTGAAATATTACTCTCAAACGCTGGGCCAAGGTCAGAATGTTTGGCTAGAGGTGTACCCCAACGTGCTACAAATTCATTCATCATGCGTGTTGCACAATCTTCCGCCGTCCGGTTATGAACTGGTAGCATCTCAACATATTTGGTGAACAAATCTGACAATACCAGCACATACTTGTTGCCTCTTCGTTTTCAGGCAAAGGGCATAAGTAGTCTAAAGCCAGAACATCCCATGGTGCTCCTGTTATGGTGTGTCCCATCGGTGCTCGTGGTGTTTGCTTCGGCATTCTATGTGCAGCACATACATCACAATTGCGGACATTTATATCCTCCCTCATGTTAAACCAGTAAAATGACTGTGCTAGTCTTGCTCTAGTTCGCTTGACTCCCAGGTGTCCCGCTATCACTGCATCATGGGCCTATTTCATTACATCGTTCGGTATTTCTTCAAGGACAATTAACTGCCAATACTGGTCACCACCATTCTCCTTATGCATGTGTTTATATATAACTCCATCTGTAATATCTAACGTTACCCATATGACCCAATAGTGCCTGGATTCTGGACTTTGTCCAACAATTTAATCACTAGTTGGTTTTCTGTGGTCCTTCATAGCATTCAAGATACGGTTGATGTTATGGTCTTTCTCCTGCATTACCGCTATCTCGGAAGACCGCCAATCCAACTTGACTGATTTCTCATTGGCTCTGTCTTGGCACCTTCACCTCCCGAGGTTCCTGGCAGCTGATCATCTATGACCGTGATTGCTCTGGTCTGTTGTACTTCTTCACTGGTTTCAGATGTAGTCCTTCCTTCATTTTGGCCCATATCTAACCCTCTAACACCATCATCTCTGCCCTTCTCTGACACTTTTTGCACGGGCCAGATTTAAGCGGCTCACTTGTGTCTACATCATAACACGTACACCCACGGGGTGTTGGACATCTTGAAAGCGCATCACAATGACCCTGCTTCTTTCCTGACCTATATTCGATCTCAAAGTCGTATTGATCTAAAATCTCTATCCATCTTGCTATCTATCTTCCCACTAGGCTCCTTCAAACGGAATAACCATACCAGGGCCTGGTGATCCGTTCTGCCAATAAATCTTTGCATGAACAATCATACTTGTGGTATGAGCCGTTTCCCGGAAAAGGGGTAGTAGTGCTCATACCACAAGTATGATTGTTCATGCAATTCATATTGTTAGCACTGCTATACATCATGTTAATCCAGAACAGATAGCAGTAATTAATGTAGACCAACCGCCATATGCTATAGCGAAGCAGGTACAATGGTCATGGCCAGAATCTCACGGAGAGGATAAGATTGTGGTGATGATGGGAGGATTGCATATCGAAATGAATGTTTTGACTACCTCTGGACGCACATATTCAATGTTGACCGGGACTCATGTTACAAGGGCTAGATATGCACACCAAGTAACTGCGGCCAGTCTACACGTTCTACAACACCAAGCATATAATATGTACCTGGCGCAGTACGCTGATGAAGGTGCACCTCTTCCATTTGAGCAATGGTGTGTTGCTCAAGGCAAAACTCAACCCCAGTTTAAATACTGGTCTACAACAATACACATGTAGTTGACACTCTTGCAGTATGTACGTTCAATAAGAGAACGAAATTTTGATACGTATGTTCAATGTCTCCTGCAAATTGTACCATGGATGTTTGCTTTCGACCATACGAACTATGCAAGATGGTTACCTGTGCACATCAGTGACATGGTGCATCTACAAACAACTCACCCAGCTGTTCATAGAGAATTTGTACTTGGTAATTTTGCGGTTCAGAAATCTCGACATGCCTTTTCAGATATGGCTATTGATCAGTGCCACGAGCAACTAAACAAAGTGATAAAAGGTGACGGATGTGCTGTGGGGTTAAGAGAAAATGCGCAAGCATTGGAAAGGTGGATGGTGGCAGGACATGAGATTTCCAGAGTAATTGTGGAATATGAGCAAAATCCCAAACCATGTAGAGCAGATGAAACGGTTAAGCATCATGAACTGCTCAAAAGGATTTTGCCACACATGTAACTGATTTAGTATCAGCTATTGATGAAAAGGGAAACCCATTTTGTGAAGACACTGGAGACCTGTTAACACTTGACACGAAAACTATCATGAATGATGATGTGGTCAAAACTGTATACACCATTGAAGATGTTGGAAGCACACAGTACTCTAGTTTTGTTGATGAGAGACTCACAGATTCATCCAATAAACCATTGAGTGATATCATCAGAAAAAAAACAAAATGCCAATTTGTAGTTCTGTTCATACAAAACAACACTCCAAAAGCAAGGAACAATTTAAATCAATGAAAACAAACTGTATTCTATTTGCAAGATTATATATTGCATGTCAGTGTAGACAAGGTGATCTTAACAACTTTTTCCAACATGAAAACCAGAAATATCCACCTTCACTTTGTGATATGTACCTGACGTCAGACGAGTCCATTCAGCTAGGTTGAAAGAAACATTGTTACGTCATGTTCCAGGTTTACGGGCAGAACAACATGGCAGAGAAGTGTTATTAATCTTTGAAGAGGATATTGGGTGTGCCATCAAACGAGCAATAACAGAGGATACTGACACTGATGCTATTCACTTAGTCAAAGCAGCTCATGTTGTACGCAAACACATGTTTCAGAAACCATATCAATTTCATGGTTCATTTGAGAACAACTATGAAATAAATGTGGTTCCCCAATCTCTCAACGGCTTCACTGTCTGATATGGGGGACCTGCGACAAGGAACAAAGTCGAATTATTAAATTGCCTAACTGAAGATATGAATAACCATCCATCACAAACTAGTCCAATAGTGGATGCTAAAGTACTGGATGGTGCAGTAATTGTACACATGCTGAGACCAGGTGGAGCTAAAACCTTTCACGACTATTCACATAATGTATTCATTCCATATATTGCATCTCAGTTGGAAACTGTTCGTAGCATTGATATTGTATGGGATAGATATATTGTTGATAGTCTGAAGGGGTCTGCTAGGGGTCGCAGAATGCACGGACATTCATAAAGACACAGGGTACTTGCTGATACACATATACCATCTAATTGGGAGAGTTTTCTCAGGATTGATAAAGAGGAATTGTTCATGTACTTCTCAAGCTGCATTCAATCTGTTAATACTGATAAAAAGGTGGTCATAAGTACATGTGATATGAATGTAGTCATGGCTGGACCGGATAATCAGGAGTAAATGCAGCC
Source organism: Conchocele bisecta (assembly GCA_029237695.1). Classification (NCBI taxonomy): domain Eukaryota; kingdom Metazoa; phylum Mollusca; class Bivalvia; order Lucinida; family Thyasiridae; genus Conchocele; species Conchocele bisecta. Next base: position 87,646,636 of record CM055276.1, on the reverse strand, counting down.
ATTGCAGCCATGTGACCACGAAGAGGCTGATACCAGGATCTTATTACACGTTGATCATTGTGGTCGGAAGGGGTATCGCAAAGTAGCTATGCGGACAGTAGATACGGACGTTGTAGTTTTAGCAGTATCCCATTTCAATGATATGGATCTACATGAACTTTGGATTAGTTTTGGTACCGGAAAACATTTTCGGCACATTCCTATTCACTTCATAGTCAGAAAATTGGGTCATACAAAGGCAAAGGCATTACTAATGTTTCCTGCGCTTAAGGGCTGTGATACAGTATCTAGCTTTCTCGGTCGTGGAAAGAAGACTGCGTGGGTGGCATGGAATGACTGTCCAACAGTGAACCCCGTATTTCTGGAGCTATTGACAAGACCAACAGAAGTCACTCCGCAATGTCTACATGAAGAAGAAAAGTTTGTTATTCGTATGTACAGTAGAACATGCATCGTGGACAACATCAATGAAGCGAGACAAAAATTGTTTGCTCAAGGATCTCGAAGCATTGAGAACATTCCTCCAACTAAAGCGACATTGCTCCAACATGTGAAAAAAGCCATATATCAAGCAGGATATGTTTGGTCACAAGCTAGAACACAAGTTCCACAGATACCTAGTCCTGAAAAATGGGGTTGGATGTCAAGTAATACAGGAAGTCTGAAGTGCCGGATGCATCAATGTCATGTCATGAGCTTGTGCCCTGTGGTTGCAAAAAGGGCTGCAAGAGGAAATGTAAATGTAGAACATCTGACCTTCAATGCACTGAACTATGTGAATGTAGTGGTGAATGTGTTGATACATGAAAAGCACAGACAGTGATTGCCTAGATTTAGGAATTTTAATTCATGAGTATAATATATATGGGGCCCCAGCTGAGAAAAATGGCATTACGACATATGCTACCAGCATCCGCACAGTCTGATCAGAGCCTACACAGATCGCAAGTCAGTCAAAGTAGAAGTATTATTAATGATACAAGCAGAACTATGAAACATTATTCAGAATGCATGTGTATTCAAGAGTTTAAATCTCCAATGACTGCCAAGTATGTAATGGCCTTTTTATCAGTATGTGGCCCATGTAATCTGCATTGAAATGACAGGAAGTCGGCATTCCCTAATTCATGCGTAGCTATGTGGAAAACTGTCAGTACAGCACTGACATAAATGAACATAATATTTACAATACAAAACAATAAAACATAAAGTGTTGAACACGTTATTATTATAATGCAAATGGAATTAACGTCCTGAAGACACATGATGTTGTAGAGTCAATGCCGGTGTATGACATATCTAGTTGTACGTTTACATGTACATATATTCATGTATCTACCCATGTGGAAGTGTATTAATGGTAATAGCTGAGTTTATGAATTATGTAACACATTAAATATGATTGGGAGCTCATATGGTAAATGTGTATCATTCACAGAAGCATCTTTATTCACATTTGCTATATTCTTGGCGGCCATCTTGAAAATACAATTGATTGTGATGTATTGATATCATTAAATTCAGTTTGCATACTTGTTTATTAATTCTATCTTTAATTACCCGCACATTTTTTGTTTTCATTATAACCAAACTACAAGAATTTACATAAAGTTGTTAATTATGGCGGCCATTTTGTAATTCAAGATGGCGGCCGTTACCAAGGAGATAGCAATGGGTACCCAATCTTTGAGGACTTAGTATACTTCAAAGGGTATGTGTACCAAATGTCATGCTTTTGTCACAAAGTGCACAATTCTTCTGGATTATACTGTATAGCTGCCACACTATTATGGTTGGAGTTTTCGGGGTATGTTCCGAAAGTGTCAATAAATTTGCTAATTCGTCCAGAGTTTTCATTGGCTATAAGATTATCTAGCAGATGAATGAGGCACAGTGAAGGAAAACTTGAAACTTTTCTATTGAATATGATTTTAACAATATTAAAGAGCAGATTAATGGCGGACGCAGAAAATCACGACAATCTCGGTAGGTTCGTGAAAAAAATGACCTAAATGGCAAACATTACCAGTATTTGGTCCAAACACTGCATTTGGTGGCATTTTTTAAGAACTTAATATAGGTAATGTCATGCTTATTTTCATTACCTGATGTAAAGCACATGGCGGCTGCACACATGTCTACAAATTACAAAATATGTGAATACCCCGAAAACTCTGACTACCCCGAAAACTGGCGTCATGACCATACTATTAATAATATTAACAATTAAATGTTTGTATGCTATTTTTGCTTCTTTTTTCTTTCTTTCCTCTTTTTTATTTGGGGGAGGGGTTGCGTGGGTGTGTTTGTGTGTTCTTTTTGCACATAACTTCGCAACAAACAAAAAACAGTAGAATTTAATTCTACATTTTAATTTAATTCAATTCAATACTTACTGAACTGCTACGACTATGTACCAAAAAGAAAAAAATTGTTGTATACTCAAACGTAACACACATAGCCTGTCAAAGGAACTAAAACTTGCAAAGAAAATACATGTATATGCAAAATCAAATACGATACAAACTTGAATGTACAAACTGCTAGCATCATGTCACTGTGATTAGTAGTACACGACGGTCCATCAAATTTCAGCTACACCATACATCGTAGACCAATAACTCGGTGTTTTTTTTATGCTGAGTATAAAATGCGACTGTTATATTAATTAGTCTGAAAATTCCAAGTTGTCAATTAGTCCTTTTAACATATTGTTCAAATATCAAAAACACAGAACTTGATAGAATTAAAGGGACCAATATTTACCAAATAGCGGACGATTTGACCAAACAGCGGAATAACTTACGGACGATTTGGCTTGTGAACGAATTGACCAAATAGCAGACAAATTGACTTGCGGACGATTTTACATGAGGACGAAATGAATGTATACTTTTATATAATAACATACCTACGTATTTAATGCGATGCCACTGAAAAATAAGTGCCGGAAAAAATGTCAACACAATTTAGCCTTTCAGACACACATGTTTTCGAACCCACCACAAACATGACTAGATATAAATACATTGGAATCATTTCTTCAGGACACATTATTACATTATCTAATTGTGAATTACACCAAAATATAACAGCAAATTTTAGCGTGATTTCCCACGAGGTCGCAATTGAAAATAACAAGTTAAAAGAACGACTCAATTTAGGGGACCTAAAGTGCCGGATTGTAACGCGCTTTAACTGATAACCCACTTAAAGCGTTACTAGTAACTGCAGATATCAACGACGAAGAACTGATGACAGCAATAATCGGAGCAGAATCATTGGCCGCCAAACCCTGCTACAATACGTTGTCCAATGTGCACATAACAGATGGTCGCAGCCCGCATGTTGTGCCAGCCGAGGCGTTTAATAGTCCGAGACTGTATTGATAGTCCTAATGTGTAGTGATCATATGAAGGTGTATGCGAGTGGTTAGATATATACGGTACTTGAAACGTTTAATGCAAATTCAATTTAAAAAAAAAACGTTAACGCAGTGTAATTTGACATTGGCAGTTGTTATTTAGGCCAATTGGATGAGCTACAGAATGACATTATGGACAAAACAAAACGTTTGAAATTTAACTTTAACTTAAATTTCGTACTAACTCTCCTACGGACGTACAAATGTCATAAAGATCGCCATGTATCGCTTTCAACAAGTGGGATCAACAAACAATTTGATCTCGGTTGGGTATATGAAACAATGATCAAATCGGCGGAGAAAGCAATAAAAGCCATACTAGGAACTGCGGACATCAACGACGGAGAAATAGTAGTATAGAGGGAGTCAGTTCATTACCGCGACTAATGGGAGCCGAATTTGCGGGCGTTTAAGTAACCACCAATATCAAAAATTGGTTATGCTTTATATGACGAAAAATTTGAAACAAATGCCTCCACCCTCAATTCGCGGCCATCCCCCAATCCGCTCGGGAGCTGATTGGAGGAGCTGATTGGAGAATTTGGGGGTGGATTCATTTTTCCGAATTTATTAAATTCGAAAAACTGATTAGCAATTAATTATTAGAATCTTCAGAACTTAACTGGCAGCTTGGTGTCAGAAGGCTCCGCGAGAAGTTCTTCGCGAACAAACCCGCGCGATGGCCCATCACCCAAATAGTAGAGCACAGGCTCATGGGGTTTGGTAATATATCGATATAGGTGATATACATTGAGAGACCACACGGGATCAGTCGCGCAGCGGCGACCACCTTCGAGCTATCCCGGTTGATAGAGGTACCGGACGGCAACATCAGATGGAAGCCGTTTCTCAGCTAAGCCAACGGGGCGCCCGCGCGAGACGGCAGATGGTTTGTGCGACACCTTTTTTGTCTTGATGGCATCTACGGGCTTTATACCAATCAATCTGGTCACATCGCCGTTCAGTGCGGAGACCACGGCAGGCAGCCTGCTCACCCACTCGGTCGATCGCGAATGAGGGTTTACCAGCTCTTTAGCGTATTGGTGTCCGAACAACCTCTCAGCCAGGGTTCGATTGAACCGCTCCACGATCCCCTGGTCCCGGTGGATGTTGACGCGGCCGCGTCTGACAGAAACTTTGTGTTTCGTCCTCGCGCCACGTCTCGAGTGAATCTCGGGCCAGACGGATCAGACCCTTTGCGCCCGCTAAACGGTGTTTAAGTGCCGTGTAGCCTACATCGATCAGAGCAAAATAAAGCTCGTCAACTAACATCGTTCTATATATATATATATTATTTAAAAAAAAGATTTTTTAAAATAAGTATTGCTTATTGCTTTTGCTTATTGCTTTTTCAATATAGTAGCTGTCGAGACCCACCACACCCATTCCCACGACGATGAACGCGATCATGCGGTCATTTTGGGCCTCTGACGGTACATAGAAATCTGAAAGTTGGGACTCGGGATCTAGCGGTGCGAGAATTTTCGCGGATATGCCAGCTTGTACTCGCGCATGGCTTCGTCAACGTTCTGGAAAGTTTGCACAGCGTGATTCTCGCGGCAAAGCTCTTCGTTGATCCAGTCCACAATGTTGGTTCGTTTTTCCGCCCATGCTTCCTTTGCGCTCTGTAATTGTTCTTCAGCGAAATCGTGACGCTTTTTCTCCTCTTCGGAGGCTGTTCCTATGAACGAGAATAATTTGTTGCTACCGCCAAACGCCACTGCGCTCACGATTGCGCCACCTACTATTGCTGCGGCAGTAGCCATTTTATTTCCATATATTAGCAGGTAGAATTCCAGCTTTAATTAGATAATCTCGGGTCGAAATTGCGGACGCTACATTCAAGGTCACAAACCCTGCGTCTTTCACAGTCATGTCCAATTTGGGAGCGGGTCTCGAAAGGTATTTCCCCACACACAGGGTGTCAACAACTGTCAGACCGCCGCCAACAACCCACTGGATGATCCAGGTAGGAGCTACAGCACTCCACGATTGCTCTTCCAATTGCGATTGGTGTTCCTGCGGAGATTGAACCGCAGCTGTCTTCAGGGGTTTTGGTGTTTCTGCCCCCAACTCCAATTGCGATTGGCTTGGGCGTGCGGCTGGAGCAGCAATCCCCGATTGCAACGACTGTTTGGCCTCTCGAAGCTCGGTGAGGGTTTTATCTTATTTAGCTTTTCGGGTGGCAGCCGCTGCTTGTATCATCATTTTCTGAGCATATAGTTCGTGGGCATATATGTCCAAATTGACAGTGTTTAGCCGTGGTCAACGCGGTTGTCAGCGGAGCTAAGTACATTCCAAATTTGTGATAAATTGAGCAGCAGGCCGTTCTAAGAGTGTGTCCTACAAAAGGGTCAGTCTCTAAATCACCAATCAACCCCGTGGTGTCAGATATAGGGAGAATTGCACTGACAGCGGTAGCGTACAAATGAATAGCCGCCGCCCCAAGAATTTTCGTCATCTCTGCCCCCAATTTGGATTCGTATCGCGCATACATTTTATCAACCTCGACATCTGACATTTTATCCACCTGACAAACTGAGAGACGCCTACCGAAATACTGCTCCGATTGCCCCCCAGCAACCAGCACAGCTAGCCGCTCGCGTCGCGTCGTATCGGCAGTCGGTCCATCTTTCAGGAAAGATACCGTATCGGCAGTCGGTCCATCTTTCAGGAAAGATACCGTGTCGGCAGTCGGAGCGACTGTTTCTTCCATTAGCTGATCGAGAAGTTCGTCGCAGTTCATTATTCCAACAGTGTTGGGTGTACTCTTCTGACTAGTCTTATAAGTTTAACATCAAACTGCTTGTAATTAATTTTATAATTTTCTTAAAATTAATTATAAAATTAATTATGAGTAACAGCATCAATTCGTGAATTGAAGTTGCAAATAATTCAGTAGATATTAGTAGATATTAGTAGACAGTAGTAGATATTAGTAAATATTTAGTAGATATTAGTAGATATTAGTAGATTATTCAGTAATTCAGTAATTCTGTAATTCAGTAATTAATTTATAACTTCATAATTTGTGGGCTGATCAGTCTTTAACAGAAGCTTGGCGTGCTTAGTTCCCGAAAGCATCTGTCGAACCGCCAGGCGCTCCTTGCGCGTTGGGATAACGTCGTTCTCTCGAAGACATTCATCGAATGCGTCTCGGTCCTTGCAATGGAAGAGGGCGACCCATTTCGTTTGCTCGCGCAGATCCTTGAGGACGGCGTTGTACTCCTGAGTGGAGATCCATACGCTTTGCCCCGCATGGCGACCAGAGAATGCGAGCTCGGAGAGCATGTCCTTCTTTTTAGTCATCGCCGCCTTGGCCAAGCAGTCGTCAATCACGTATAGGGTGGGCTCGCCCTGGAATCTTTGATAGAAGCCAATCGTGAAGCCTATCACCGGGGTCAATAACGTATACCTCAGGGTCGGTCAATATCCACGGGCGCCGCTGATAAGTATCATTGTGTCGCACAGTGGGGCACAGGATCACAAGATGTCGAAAGATATCGCGGTAGGACCCCTCGAGCAAGTCGAGGATGAAAACCGTTTTTCCGCATCCTGTCTGCCCACATATTATGGCAGAGTGGGCATGACAAACTTTATTTTTTAAATCTTTAGAATGATGTTTTATTAAACCAGTAGAGTGCTGAGACGTACCGACCATCTTCGATGTTGAGTTGTGCGTCTGTGATTATATATAAGTACACGTTCAATGGCCCAGCTCCGTCCACCTCTTTGGTTGTCTGGATCGTCACACCCTCGCTAACGTTCTCAACTTGGCGTCCACTACCGTGCATTTGGTCGTCGTCGCTGACTCGCATGTCTAGCCATAACGCGTATTTGCTAGTCAGGAACTGCGCGAGGGAGACGTCCGAGAGCTGCATGTCTTTGGCAACCGCAGCAACCTCCGGGGAGCTCTTAGAGCCGGCAGCAAAACTGCTTTCTGGCTTCGTCCCACTGCTGGTGTGCGCGAAGGCCCTAGCTGTAGAGTGGATTGGGAACTCCCTCGATCGTCACCTCGACCTTCGTGATTTTCAGGTAATAGAATTTGTCGGTTTTTCTAACCCCGAGCTTGAACCGACCCTCCTCGAACATCAATAGTATGCCTTTCATCGAGCGTGCGGGGACGTTGACGTTAATATTCCACAATGTGTCGCTTTTGTCTTTCTTCATCTTGCGATGGCGAAGAACTCGGTCGTAAAATATGGCAACGCGCCTGGTGTACTGGGTTCTGATCAATCGCGCGAGTTCGGTCATCGTGACCATGTTGTACTCTAACGAAACATTGTCGATCGTATACGTCGATGCTATATCGGTAGCTATGATAACTCGGCCGTAGTCGTTGAACGTTAGTTCGTATTCGAGGCGGTCAGCCAAAGCGCTCTGATACTAGGGCATGTGACTCTCCAGCAATTCAAAGTCGAGCGGGATGTAGAAGTGGTTGCCGTAAGCGGCCGCGATCGCGTTGTCACTCGCGTCGTTAGCTGCCTTGTTACCAGCCCCGATTCTAAGTCTGGTCACGTTCTTATTTTTGCTGGTGTCAATACCCTGATAGACCGCTTTTTCGAACTCTTGCGCCGTCTTCCACAGGTCCTGGTAAGAATGGTAGACGTCGCTGTCGTCGATCGACATCACCTTATTACCAGAAATCTTTATCGTGGTCTTCTTGACGATGGCCCGACCCAGGTTCTGAACGACGGTTTGGTCCGTGTCTGTCGATGTCAGCGAAATAGTGAAAGCGAAGCGAACAGTCCCCGGCACAATGACATCGCTAGCTCCGAGGTTGGGGAAGCTGACTAAGAGCTGCTGGTTCTGGTCGATGGGTTGTTCGTAATAACGACGCTTTGTCTCACGCCTTTCGCCCCAAGGGGCTCCCGCAGTCTGCGGTGTGCATTTAGTTTGCGACCGTATTGACTCGAAGACATATTTAAATACACTATTAAACCCGTATGGTTTTTTTCCTTAATACATCGTTAAATATGGCTGGTTACGATATTGGTATGGACGAAGTCGCCCGAGACGATTACCTCGATGGTGACATCGATGATGACATCGATAATGATAACGAAGATGAGGTCGAAACGTCCTTCATAGAGCCACCAGTTCCCCCATCCCAATCGCGTTCAACAGTGTTGAGGGAAGAATTGGGGAAAATACGTGGCGCTACCAGAAATGAGGTTAATCTAAATTTGGAATTAGTCAACCCAACTGTAGACGACTACTAAAACAGTTTGGCAGAAGAAGGTGAGGTCCCATCTGTCGGTCGCGACTACTCCAAATTTGAAGTGGATCAGTATGGTAGGTTGCGACTAAAAGCATCTAATGTCCCAATCATCAACACGAAAACCGGAAAACCCCTAAAGCTGAACGCCATTGCCGGAAAAAAGGGCGGTGGCGAAATCGTAAGGAGCGAACTAGGATTCGTAGATTGGAAGCGTGGTAAAAGAAATTTGTCGCCCCGCGTTGTAAAGACCCTACAGTACACCGACAAAACGATGGCGAAGACGGCCACCGCGATATAAACTGCCGAGCTCAGTGAGGTCCCTCGAGTAGCCACCGGCGCTATTCGCACATTGGAGCTCAGCGAAAGCGAGATAGCTGAAATACTCAGCACGATGGATGACCCACCGTTACATCTTCGCGAACTCCGAGGACTCGATAAGACTATGCATACAGTCCGGGGCGAATTGGTCCATAACCTCTCCAAACTCACGGCGCTGGATGAACATATCGCGCTAGAAGAAAGACAACTTGGGGAAACCCGTGACTATAGAGAATCTACCGTGCGGATCAACGACCGCCTACGGTCGTTGCGGGATGAAAGAGCTGCTCGCTTGGAGGCTGCCTCGGCTTGCCGTGAGGATCTCCGCACCCAAATCAGTCTGATCCGAGAAACAATCTCGAGGGTTCTGCACGAGGAGACGACACTCGGTGAGCGTATTCGCACTCTGTTCAGAGAGCAGAGCGTAACAATATTAAGCATCCTAACAGCTCTCGGCATGACTATATCGACCATAGTTCTAGCAGCTATAGTAAGCATCCGCGCCATCCGGAGGAGCCAAGGAGTGGGCAAAAAAGCATCTAAAAGCCCTCGCCAGTCTCCTGGCTAAATTAGCCGGATAGGCGGCTGCCGCGCTTTCTGGGTTGATCGGGAGGGGTGTCTCCTACTTGTTATCTATATTATGAGAAACAGCCGGATGGCTCGCCAAAAGTACTTGGGCTTTAATCGTGGCGATCGCCGGTCTTCTACTATTCTCCGCCTGAGAGTTCCTAAAACCAAAGCGCGAGTAGTACGATCACCAAGAGGACGACGACGAGTCCTAATTTCTCCTCCTCGTGGGTTGTGGCACTAGTTCCCGCTCCCGAGCTGGAACTGGTGGAACTTGATGATGTGTCCAATTCGTGAATTTGGGGTTTTATGAAATATTTTTCAAATTTATTTGAATTTCCAACCTCAACTCCCAATTTCAACCGCTCCTGAGCTGTTGATGATTGGATGAACCCGACCGTCTTGGGAGGGCGCTTGATGATATCCGCGTTCACTTTACCGTTGTGGCCGATTTTTTGCTTGGCGGTGGCGATTACGATCTGATTATTGTAACCGTCAACCGGGTCGTCTCGTAATATCATATTGCTCGGCGCCATATAAAGACCTATTCCAAATACATAGTCTACTGAGGTGCTGGCATTTTTCAAAACGTCTTGATACCGCTTGATCGCCGCCGGGAGGTCCACCGGTTTGTTTATTGCGTCCTCGACATTTGCCAAGAACAGTTTTTGTGCGTCAAACGCCTTACCGTCTCCTATTATAGAACTGCGCGCTTGCCCCTGTGGGCCGAGGATGGCCCAGACGTACGTGCGAATGGAGTCGTTGAGGCGGGTAACTCCAGCCCTGGTGAACCCCTTCCCTCTATCAAAAATGAAAGTCCCCCAGCCTATCTCGACGTGTTCGCTTTGTTCTATGTAGTATATTTTAATAGGCTCGGGGTATTTACACCCGGCAAAATTACAGTTAAGGTTTTGATTTGGTGTAAATATCATGTTGGTAGGATTAAAAACCCCAAGACTTCTGTCCGTTACGATGTTACCATTTACAAATATATCACCTAACCCACCATTTGCAGGAACTGTTTTCTGTTTCCAGTCGATATTTTTAGAAATCTGAAAGTCTGCACATATTCTTTCGTAGGCTTTGTGGTCGTATGGGCTGTATAGAGGGTCCCACTTATCCTCTTGGGTGAGTTTCACGCTCATCTCTTTGAGAATCCTCCTACTAGTGAGGTAGACGTGAAAAGTATAAACACTTTCGCAGAAAGCGGTCAGATTATGCTCCATGTGGTTTATGTAAGAGACCCACACCCGGTTGTGGCACACCACACGGCAAATGTTAACTGGTTCTGCCAAAATTACAGCGGTGTTGCTTTCCACGTGTCTAGGGTTTCTTGGGTAATAATTTTGGTCTTCGTTTACTCTTATTGTTTGGTTTATTAGCTTTCTAATTAAGTAGTGTATTCCTACCGTTAAGTAGTATACACCTCCCCCAGCGTACTTTGCCTTTGAATTTAAACTAAATGCCTTGGTATCCAACGACATTTTAATCGGAGTTTATTATGTCTGCTACTATCACTAATGTTCAAAAAGAGAGTTGTGAACTTCAGAAGTCAATCGACAACTGCTGTGGAAAACGCAAGGTAGGCCTCAGATCAATCACCTTCACGGTTGGGTGGCAGAATGTGGGGACGAGCGAAGGGTTTTACTATGTGAAGGATGGACAACACGTAGGTGTAAAGCTGCCTCCCGGACTGTGGGGAGTAAGACAGCTCATATACTTTTTTTCCACAGAGCTCAACGGTATAGTGAACCACACAGTATCGAAGGCTACCGGACTTGCAACAATGGCAATCGGCAAAGACAACCAGATAATGATCTCCCCGATGTTGGGTATTCGACTCGGGTTTAGAGAGACCTACTCCGCGAATAAAGGCTTGTTTGCCCCGGGGGAGTACGTCGGTGATAACCCGGTGGACTTCGCCTTCACGAAAACTCTCAGGGTGCACCTGGATCGGGTGAACACATCGTACAACACGGATCTCCCAGCACATTACTGAAAACCGTGAAAGCCAATGATTGTTTCTTTGGGGAGACTGTGACATTAGACTTTTGGAGTTTTGGAATCGGGACATGTCCACGAATTTACGGTCTCTATTCTTGATGTTCAAGCGAGAGAGTTAAACAATTATTACCCGATTTCGGTCGTCCTAGAAATTTCAAATTGAGTATATGTGCCCCCAATATTATAATTTAATTTTAAGAAAATTATTTTGAGTATACACGGACCAGGTAGTTCTTCCCTTGAACGGGATTGGGTGACATATATAAATTCAAAGAATTTGGAACCGGCAGAAGGGGGATTCATCCCGACAGAGAGCGATGTTTTAACTACCGGAAAAACCAAGGCCCTGATCAATAAAACAATATCGGAGACCACAAACGGGATTCGCAGGAGCATAGCACAGTTTAGAGTAGACGTCCTGACAGCGACTCTAAAAGTTCGCGAAGATGCCTATACATGACCTAAGGACCTTGGTGGGAAAATAATTCAAGTTGGGGAAGAGGATCATGCAGCACTTACTGAACTGGGGGAAAAATAACAGAATTTCGGGAAGAGGCCCATACCGATCTTACGGAAGCATATGGGGTATTGCGGTCAGAGCGGCGGACGGTTAGGAACCCAAGTGGTTGAATCTATCCGCGCCGTTGATTATTCACTTGTTGGGATGGATGAGAAAATAAATCGAGTTCATAAAGACGCTCACAAATCCCTTGAGGATACCTCTGAAATGGTTCATGTTGAGGCCCATACCGCTATTGAGGAGCTTTCTGTATTGTTGGACACATCTGTAGAGCAGTTTAAGTTATTGCAACAACAAAAACGTGTCATAACAGTTTTGGCTGAGAAGCGGGGCCCATTGAATGAGGGTATCTATGTATATTCGTTCGGTGCCAAAGCTAGCAATAGATATGGGGGATACGTCATGACATGGTACGGTTCGACGAATGGCGGTCTGTTCGGTCAATGCTAAGGGTAAACCTATGGGTGCAGTCATGGTTCATATCGTACTGGATGGGGAAGAACTGGCGATTGGAGTCACTAAACGGGCTGGACAGAGTTCAGGGGTGGTTTTGTTCGCCGGTAACAATCCAATTATACTTTCCGAAGGTACTGTTATTAACTTTGTTACAAAAATCGCCGACCCAGCGAGTTCTTCCACTGTTGTGACATTGTTGATTTAACTAATTTAAATATGAACGAATCACCGCTTCCGAGCACACTAAAAGGTTTTGGCGAAAGAAGTTCGAATTTAGGCTGGAAAATATCGTCGAGATGCAGCAGATACTAAAACAACAGGGGTAGACTCGGAGGGTAAATGCTAAAAAATATAGACGAACTGCAAATATAGCGGAGGGGGTGAGTACCTTGTTGTCGTCCGTTTCTATACTGGGTGGGGCCGCAACCGCTGCATTATTATCTACAGTCGTGGCAATTCCTATTGCCGCGAATTTGAGTGGTGTAGCCACTGGGGCGGGACTGCTGTGTATGGCGTTCAGAGTAGTGGGAAGAAAATTCGAAAATAAAAGTAGAAAACACGACAGAATATCGGTTCTCGCGAGATCTAAGAAAAATAGCATCGACGTTATCGTGTCCAAAGCGTTGGCCGATAACAATATATCGGACGCTGAATTTGAGTCGGTGGTGGAGGCGGTCCTCTCGATATGAGGATTTAAAAAATACCATTAGAATTAAGGCGCGCGCCACCCTTCCCAAGATTGATACTGATTGGGATAAATTTAGGTTAAAACTGTGAGATAAAGTGGGTGGAAAAGTTACAACACCACCCTCAATATCATCCAATATATTGGTGGTTGAAAAATTGAATTCGGGAGCAGCACCAATATCATATATATGTTAGCAAATATACTTTTTTTAAATTATTAATTAATTAATATATTCATTCTTACTATATGTTAGCAAATATACTTTTTTTAAAATTATGAATTAATTAATTATTATATTCTCTATATAATAATAGGGTTTTTTCAGTTTTAAATAATTAATTAATTAATTAATTAATATTTTCATTCTTCCTATATGTTAACAAATATAATAATTAAATAATAAAAAAGTATATTTACTAGTATATAGAAAGAGATTATGCCGACTGTCATGCAAAATACGAGACGGATGACATTCTGGAATACTACGCACAGACGGAGAAAACAAATGAGAAAGGCAGCCCCGTGGTATCGATAACTAAAACGAGACGTTCAGGGAAACATATCGAAACGAATAATGGATGAGGTTGCGCATTCAACGACGACCATTGTCTATTCAGGTGCATAGTTCTCCACACAACTAAACTCCAGGCGGACCGATGTTTAACAGCGACGCAAGCTTTAGTGCAAGAATATTTGGATTTCTGTAAAAAATGAAGGATGGAAGCGGCCGTCCGGACCTATACCATTCGATGACCTCAACAAAGTGTAAGAGTGGTGTAAGACAGGAATTGAGGTGTATGAGCCGTTTGAGGGGGGGTACATGGTATTTAAGGAAAGTGGCCGCGCACTATGACGAAGTCAGGACGAAGAAAATGAAAATAGGAATTTACAACAATCACGCGTTCTTGATTACCGACATGAACAGGGTCACCAAGACATATTGATGTGGCGCCTGCGATCAGAGATTCACGAAATCTATTAATTTAAAAAGACACGCGAGCACATGTATGCGAGGGGTGACGAAGCTCACGTGCAAAGGCGCTCAGATCGATAGACCAGCATCGGTGTTCGAAAGGCCTTTTGTATACAATCTGGTGCAGATAAATTACTGTTGGAGGGGTCGCAACCCCAATCGAGGACTGGACGGGATCAACATCGCCTGTATAAGCGCACTCCCAAATTTTAACTAATTTACACTCCTTCGCGATTGCAGCGTTTCTCGCGCGAGTTTTATTGAGCTGTACATGCTTCCCCCAAAGTGTTTAGGACACCCGTGCCAATAGCACCCGTGAAATTGGTAAGCTGTGTTGGTTTCCCCACAAAATCCGTTGACTGGCGCTCCTGCCACAAGTCTCTCACCACCGTGGCCACAGTGCGCAGTGTGGATATGGGGTCCGGTGAACGAGTTTAACCAACTTGTTGCCTTCTTACTCACGTGAGATCTGGGGTAAAAGGCCTTTCGAACACCGATGCTGGTCTATCGATCTGAGCGCCTTTGCACGTGAGCTTCGTCACCCCTCGCATACATGTGCTCGCGTGTCTTTTTAAATTAATAGATTTCGTGAATCTCTAATCGCAGGCGCCACAACAATATGTCTTGGTGACCTTGTTCATGTCGGTAATCAAGAACGCGTGATTGTTGTAAATTTCTATTTTCATTTTCTTCGTCCTGAGTTCGTCATTGTGCGCGGTCACTTTCCTTAAATACCATGTACCCCCCCCCCCCCCCTCAAACGGCTCATACACCTCAATTCCTGTCTTACACCACTCTTACACTTTTTTGAGGTCATCGAATGGTATAGGTCCGGACGGCCGCTTCCATCCTTTATGTTTTATAGAAATCCAAATATTCTTGCGCTAAAGCATGCATCGCTGTTAAACATCGGTCCACCCGGAGTTTAGTTGTGTGGAGAACTATGCACCTGAATAGACAATGTCGTCGTTGAATGTGTCCAATGATTTCATCCCCTTACGGTGTCGCAACCATTCTGGGAGCAGCCCTCCAGCTATTTCTTAGGACTTCATCCCCATATCTCCCCCAACAATGTTGGGCTTGGAGGCCAGAATTATTTTAACCGTAACACCCACCCACCTAACAAACGTCCATTTTGTATTCGGGCGTTCGATTTTGTCGATGTTCAAGCGGGTTTCCTCCTGTTTATTAACCCACTTACCTACTTCCTCATACTCTCTAAGACAGGGACTTCCGTGCAGTTGTTTATGGAATATTATTATTTTTTGCCTCCCCCGCTCGTCATTCTCCCCTTCCTACCCATTCTCCCCATCCAACACCAACACTGTTGGTGGAGGGGATCGGATGTGCGGTTGTTTATATGAAAAGGAATATCTCAAATAGAAACTTCCCGTTAATACCAGCGCAACCTCATGCATTATTCGTTTCGATATGTTTCCCTGAAAGCCTCGTTTTAGAGTTATCGATACCACGGGGCTGCCTTTCTCAATTTTTTCTCCGTCTGTGCGTAGTATTCCAGAATGTCATCCGTCTCGTATTTTGCATGACAGCCGGCATAATCTCTTTCTATATACTAGTAAATATACTTTTTTTTTTAATTATTAATTAATTAATTATTTAATTATTATATTTGTTAACATATAGGAAGAATGAAAATATTAATTAATTAATTAATTAATTATTTAAAACTGAACAAACCCTATTATTATATAGAGAATATAATAATTAATTAATTCATAATTTAAAAAAAGTATATTTGCTAACATATAGGAAGAATGAATATATTAATTAATTAATAATTTAAAAAAAGTATATTTGCTAACATATATATGATATTGGTGCTGCTCCCGAATTCAATTTTTCAACCACCAATATATTGGATGATATTGAGAGTGGTGTTGTAACCCATCCCCCCACTTTATCTCCCAGTTTTAACCTAAATTTATCCCAATCAGTATTATCAATCTTGGGAAGGGTGGCGCGCGCCTTAATTCTAATATTATTTTTTAAATCCTCATATCGAGACATCTCCACCACCGACTCAAATTCAGCGTCCGATATATTGTTATCGGCCAACGCTTTGGACACGATAACGTCGATGCTATTTTTCTTAGACCTCGCGAGAACCGATATTCTGTCGTTATTTTCGAATTTTCTTCCCACTACTCTGAACGCCATACACAGCAGTCCCGCCCTAGTGGCTACACCACTCAAATTCGCGGCAATGGGAATTGCCACGACTGTAGATAATAATGCAGCGGTTCCGGCCCCACCCAGTATAGAAACGGACGATAACAAGGTGCTCACCCCCTCCGCTATATTTGCAGTTCGTCTATATTTTTTAACATTTACCCTCCGAGTTTACCCCTGTTGTTTTAGTGTCTGCTGCATCTCGACGATATTTTCCAGCCGAAATTCGAACTTCTTTCGCCAAATCCTTTTAGCGTGCTCGGAAGCGGTGATTCGTTCATGTTTAAATTAGTTCAATCAACAATGTCACAACAGTGGAAGAACTCGCTGGGTCAGCGATTTTTGTAACAAAGTTAATAACAGTACCTTCGGAAAGTATAATTGGATTGTCACCGGCGAACAAAACCACCCCTGACCGCTGTCCAGCGAGTTTAGTGATTCCAATCGCCCGTTCTTCCCCATCCAGTACGATATTTACCATGACTGCACCCACAGGTTTACCCTTAGCATTGACCGAACAGACCGCCATTCGTCGAACCGTACCATGTCATGACGTATCCCCCATATATATTGCTCGCTTTGGCACCGAACGAATATTCATAGATCCCCTCATTCAATGGGCCCCGCTTCTCAGCCCAAACTGTTATGACACGTTTTTGTTGTTGCAATAACTTAAACTGCTCTACAGATGTGTCCAACAATACAGAAAGCTCCTCAATAGCGGTATGGGCCTCAACATGAACCATTTCAGAGGTATCCTCAAGGGATTTGTGAGCGTCTTTATGAACTCGATTTATTTTCTCATCCATCCCAACAAGTGAATAATCAACGGCGCGGATAGATTCAACCACTTGGGTTCCTAACCCTACAATCTCCGTCCGCCGCTCTGACCGCAATACCCCATATGCTTCCTTAAGATCGGTATGGGCCTCTTCCCGAAATTCTGTTATTTTACCCCCAGTTCAGTAAGTGCTGCATGATCCTCTTCCCCAACTTGAATTATTTTCCCACCAAGGTCCTTAAGTCCTGTATATGCCTCTTCGCGAACTTTTGCAGTCGCTGTCAGGACGTTTACTCTAAACTGTGCTATGCTCCTGCGAATCCCGTTTGTGGTCTCCGATATTGTTTTATTGATCAGGGCCTTGGTTTTTCCGGTAGTTAAAACATCGCTCTCTGTCGGGATGAATCCCCCTTCTGCCGGTTCCAAATTCTTTGAATTTATATATGTCACCCAATCCCGTTCAAGGGAAGAACTACCTGGTCCGTGTATACTCATAATAATTTTCTTAAAATTAAATTATAATATTGGGGGCACCTATGCTCAATTTGAAATTTCTAGGACGACCGAAATCGGGTAATAATTGTTTAACTCTCTCGCTTGATCATCAAGAATAGAGACCGTAAATTCGTGGATATGTCCCGATTCCAAAACTCCAAGTCACAGTCTCCCCAAAGAAACAATCACTGGCTTGCACGGTTTTCAGTAATGTGCTGGGAGATCCGTCTACCGTGTTGTACGATGTGTTCACCCAATCCAGGTGCACCCTGAGAGTTTTCGTGAAGGCGAAGTCCACCGGGTTATCACCGACGTACTCCCCCGGGGCAAACAAGCCTTTATTCGCGGAGTAGGTCTCTCTAAACCCGAGTCGAATACCCAACATCGGGGAGATCATTATCTGGTTGTCTGGGCCGATTGCCATTGTTGCAAGTCCGGTAGCCTTCGATACTGTGAGGTTCACTATACCGTTGAGCTCTGTGGAAAAAAAGTATATGAGCTGTCTTACTCCCCACAGTCCGGGAGGCAGCTTTACACCTACGTGTTGTCCATCCTTCACATAGTAAAACCCTTCGCTCGTCCCCACATTCTACCACCCAACCGTGAAGGTGATTGATCTGAGGCCCACCTTGCATTTTCCACAGCAGTTGTCGATTGACTTCTGAAGTTCACAACTCTCTTTTTGAACATTAGTGATAGTAGCAGACATAATAAACTCCGATTAAAATGTCGTTGGATACCAAGGCATTTAGCTTCAATTCAAAGGCAAAGTACGCTGGGGGAGGTGTGTACTACTTAGCGGTAGGAATACACTACTTAACTAGAAAGCTAATAAACCAAACAATAAGAGTAAACGAAGACACCGGATTTGATACAATTTTTTCAAACATATTTGATAATTATAGGCTGCCCAAAATTATTACCCAAGAAACCCTAGACGCGTGGAAAGCAACACCGCTGCAATTTTGGCAGAACCAGTTAACATTTGCCGTGTGGTGTGCCACAACCGGGTGTGGGTCTCTTACATAAACCACATGGAGCATAATCTGACCGCTTTCTGCGAAAGTGTTTATACTTTTCACGTCTACCTCACTAGTAGGAGGATTCTCAAAGAGATGAGCGTGAAACTCACCCAAGAGGATCAGTGGGACCCTCTATACCGCCCATACGACCACAAAGCCTACGAAAGAATATGTGCAGACTTTCAGATTTCTAAAAATATCGACTGGAAACAGAAAACAGTTCCTGAAAATGGTGGGTTAGGTGATATATTTGTAAATGGTAACATCGTAACGGACACAAGTATTGAGGTTTTTAATCCTACCAACATGATATTTACACCAAATCAAAACCTTAACTGTAATTTTTCCGAGTGTAAATACCCCGAGCCTATTAAAATAGACTACATAGAACAAAGCGAACACGTCGAGATAGGCTGGGGGACTTTCATTTTTGATAGAGGGAAGGGGTTCACCAGGGCTGGAGTTACCCGCCTCAACGACTCCATTCGCACGTACGTCTGGGCCATCCTCGGCGCACAGGGGCAAGCGCGCAGTTCTATAATAGGAGACGGTAAGGCGTTTGACGCACAAAAACTGTTCTTGGCAAATGTCGAGGACGCAATAAACAAACCGGTGGACCTCCCGGCGGCGATCAAGCGGTATCAAGACGTTTTGCAAAATGCCAGCACCTCAGTAGACTATGTATTTGGAATAGGTCTTTATATGGCGCCGAGCAATATGATATTACGAGACGACCCGGTTGACGGTTACAATAATCAGATCGTAATCGCCACCGCCAAGCAAAAAATCGGCCACAACGGTAAAGTGAACGCGGATATCATCAAGCGCCCTCCCAAGACGGTCGGGTTCATCCAATCATCAACAGCTCAGGAGCGGTTGAAATTGGGAGTTGAGGTTGGAAATTCAAATAAATTTGAAAAATATTTCATAAAACCCCCAATTCACGAATTGGACACATCATCAAGTTCCACCAGTTATAGCTCGGGAGCGGGAACTAGTGCCACAACCCATGAGGAGGAGAAATTAGGACTCGTCGTCGTCCTCTTGGTGATTGTACAACTCGCGCTTTGGCTTTAGGAACTCTCGGGCGGAGAATAGTAGAAGACCGGTGATCGCCACGATTAAAGCCCAAGTACATTTGGCGAGCCATCCGGCTGTTTCTCATAATATAGATAACAAGTAGGAGACACCCCTCCCGATCAACCCAGAAAGCGCGGCAGCCGCCTATCCGGCTAATTTAGCCAGGAGACTGGCGAGGGCTTTTAGATGCTTTTTTGCCCACTCCTTGGCTCCTGCGGATGGCGCGGATGCTTACTATAGCTGCTAGAACTATGGTCGATATAGTCATGCCGAGAGCTGTGAGGATGTTTAATATTGTTAAGCCCTGCTCTCTGAACAGAGTGCGAATACGCTCACCGAGTGTCGTCTCCTCGTGCAGAACCCTCGAGATCGTTTCTCGGATCCGACTGATTTGGGTGCGGAGATCCTCACGGCAAGCCGAGGCAGCCTCCAAGCGAGCAGCTCTTTCATCCCGCAACGACCGTAGGCAGTCGTTGATGCGCACGGTAGATTCTCTATAGTCACGGGTTTCCCCAGTTGTCTTTCTTCTAGCGCGATATGTTCATCCAGCGCCGTGAGTTTGGAGAGGTTATGGACCAATTCGCCCCGGACTGTATGCATAGTCTTATCGAGACCTCGGAGTTCGCGAAGATGTAACGGTGGGTCATCCATCGTGCTGAGTATTTCAGCTATCTCGCTTTCGCTGAGCTCCAATGTGCGAATAGCGCCGGTGGTTACTCGAGGGAGCTCACTGAGCTCGGCAGTTTCTATCGCGGTGGCCGTCTTCGCCATCGTTTTGTCGGTGTACTGTAGTGTCTTTGCAACGCGGGGCGACATATTTCTTTTACCACGCTTCCAATCTACGAATCCTAGTTCGCTCCTTACGATTTCGCCACCGCCCTTTTTTCCGGCAATGGCGTTCAGCTTTAGGGGTTTTCCGGATTTCGTGTTGATGATTGGGACATTTGATGCTTTTAGTTGCAACCTACCATACTGATCCACTTCAAATTTGGAGTATTCGCGACCGACAGATGGGACCTCACCTTCTTCTGCCAAACTGTTTTAGTAGTCGTCTACAGTTGGGTTTGACTAATTCCAGATTTAGATTAACCTCATTTCTGGTAGCGCCACGTATTTTCCACAATTCTTCCCTCAACACTGTTGAACGCGATTGGGATGGGGGAACTGGTGGCTCTATGAAAGATGTTTCGACCTCATCTTCGTTATCATTATCGATGTCATCATCGATGTTATCATCGAGGTAATCATCTCGGGCGACTTCGTCCATACCAATATCGTAACCAGCCATATTTAACGATGTATTAAAGAAAAAAACCATACGGGTTTATTAGTGTATTTAAATATGTCTTCGAGTCAATACGGTCGCAAACTAAATCCATACCGCAGACTGCGGGAGCCCCTTGGGGCGAAAGGCGTGAGACAAAGCGTCGTTATTACGAACAACCCATCGACGATCTACCAGAACCAGCAGCTCTTAGTCAGCTTCCCCAACCTCGGAGCTAGCGACGTCATTGTGCCGGGGACTGTTGGCCTCGCTTTCACTATTTCGCTGACATCGACAGACGCGGACCAAACCGTCGTTCAGAACCTGGGTCGGGCCATCATCAAGAAGACCACGATAAAGATTTCTGGTAATAAGGTGATGTCGATCGACGACAGCGAGGATTGATGTTCGAGGAGGGTCGGTTCAAGCTCGGGGTTAGAAAAACCGACAAATTCTATTACCTGAAAATCACGAAGGTCGAGGTGACGATCGAGGGAGTTCCCAATCCACTCTACAGCTAGGGCCTTCGCGCACACCAGCAGTGGGACGAAGCCAGAAAGCAGTTTTGCTGCCGGCTCTAAGCGCTCCCCGGAGGTTGCTGCGGTTGCCAAAGACCTGCAGCTCTCGGACGTCTCCCTTGCGCAGTTTCTGACTAGCAAATACGCGTTATGGCTAGACATGCGAGTCAGCGACGACGACCAAATGCACGGTAGTGGACGCCAAGTTGAGAACGCTAGCGAGGGTGTGACGATCCAGATAACCAAAGAGGCGGATGGAGCTGGGCCATTGAACGTGTACTTATATATAGTCACAGACGCAAAACTCAACATCGAAGATGGTCGATACGTCTCAGCACTCTACTGGTTTAATAAAAAATCATTCTAAAGATTTAAAAAATAAAGTTTGTCATGCCCACTCTGCCATAATATGTGGGCAGACAGGATGCGGAAAAACGGTTTTCATCCTCGACTTGCTCGAGGGGTCCTACCGCGATATTTTTCGACATCTTGTGATCCTGTGCCCCACTGTGCGACACAATGATACTTATCAGCGGCGCCCGTGGATATTGACCGACCCTGAGGTATACGTTATTGACCCCGGTGATAGGCTTCACGATTGGCTTCTATCAAAGATTCCATGGCGAGCCCACCCTATACGTGATTGACGACTGCTTGGCCAAGGCGGCTATGACCAAAAAGAAGGACATGTTCTCCGAGCTCGCATTCTCTGGTCGCCATGCGGGGCAAAGCGTATGGATCTCCACTCAGGAGTACAACGCCGTCCTCAAGGATCTGCGCGAGCAAACGAAATGGGTCGCCCTCTTCCACTGCAAGGACCGAGACGCATTTGATGAATGTCTTCGAGAGAACGACGTTATCCCAACGCGCAAGGAGCGCCTGGCGGTTCGACAGATGCTTTCGGGAACTAAGCACGCCAAGCTTCTGTTAAAGACTGATCAGCCCACAAATTATGAAGTTATCAATTAATTACTGAATTACTGAATTACTGAATTACTGAATTACTGAATAATATACTAATATCTACTAATATCTACTGAATTATTTGCAACTTCAATTCACGAATTGATGCTGTTACTCATAATTAATTTTATAATTAATGTTAAGAAAATTATAAAATTAATTACAAACAGTTTGATGTTAAACTTATAAGACTAGTCAGAAGAGTACACCCAGCACTGTTGGAATAATGAACTGCGACGAACTTCTCGATCAGCTAATGGAAGAAACAGTCGCTCCGACTGCCGACACGGTATCTTTCCTGAAAGATGGACCGACTGCCGATACGGTATCTTTCCTGAAAGATGGACCGAATGCCGATACGACGCGACGCGAGCGGCTAGCTGCGCTGGTTGCTGGGGGGCAATCGGAGCAGTATTTCGGTAGGCGTCTCTCAGTTTGTCAGGTGGATAAAATGTCAGATGTCGAGGTTGATAAGATGTATGCGCGATACGAATCCAAATTGTGGGCAGAGATGACGAAAACTTTTGGGGCGGCGGCTATTCATTTGTACGCTACCGCTGTCAGTGCAATTCTCCCTATATCTGACACCACGGGGTTGATTGGTGATTTAGAGACTGACCCTTTTGTAGGACACACTCTTAGAACGGCCTGCTGCTCAATTTATCACAAATTTAGAACAGTCGTTGCAATCGGGGATTGCTGCTCCAGCCGCACGCCCAAGCCAATCGCAATTGGAGTTGGGGGCAGAAACACCAAAACCCCTGAAGACAGCTGCGGTTCAATCTCCGCAGGAACACCAATCGCAATTGGAAGAGCAATCGTGGAGTGCTGTAGCTCCTACCTGGATCATCCAGTGGGTTGTTGTCGGCGGTCTGGCAGTTGTTGGCACCCTGTGTGTGTGGAAATACCTTTCGAGACAACCTCCAACCGCACATGTGCAGTTGGAGGCGGTTCTGAAGAAAGTTACGAAACCTATTGCGCCCCATTTAAACATTAATCGCGATCCTTTTTATATGCAATCATCACTATATATATAATGGCTGAAAACAATGGTAAAATGATAGTGAACGCGCTTTATCATGCCGTGGTGATATCGGGTCTCAATATAGGGTTTGCTCGAATATAAAAGATGGCCTTCGGGGGACCCGCTCCCAAATTGGACATGACTGTGGAAGACGCAGGGTTTGTGACCTTGAATGTAGCGTCCGCAATTTCGACCCAAGATTATCTAATTAAAACTGGAATTCTACCTGCTAATATATGGAAATAAAATGGCTACTGCCGCAGCAATAGTAGGTGGCGCAATCGTGAGCGCAGTATCGTTTGGCGGTAGCAACAAATTATTCTCGTTCATAGGAACAGCCTCCGAAGAGGAGAAAAAGCGTCACGATTTCGCTGAAGAACAATTACAGAGCGCAAAGGAAGCATGGGCGGAAAAACGAACCAACAATGTGGACTGGATCAACGAAGAGCTTCGCCGCGAGAATCACGCTGTGCAAACTTTCCAGAACGTTGACGAAGCCATGCGCGAGTACAAGCTGGCATATCCGCCGAAAAGTCTCGCACCGCTAGATCCCGAGTCCCAACTTTCAGATTTCTATGTACCGTCGGAGGCCCAAAAAGACCGCATGATCGCGTTCATCGTCGTGGGAATGGGTGTGGTGGGTCTCGACAGCTACTATATTGAAAAAACAATAAGCAAAAGCAATAAGAAATAATTATTTTAAAAAAACTTTTTTTTAAATAATATATATATATATATACATGTGTATATATATAGAACGATGTTAGTTGACGAGCTTTGTTTTGCTCTGATCGATGTAGGCTACACGGCACCTAAACACCGTTTAGCGGGCGCAAAGGGTCTGATCCGTCTGGCCCGAGATTCTCTCGAGACGTGGCGCGAGGACGAAACACAAAGTTTCTATCAGACGCGGCCGCGTCAACATCCACCGAGACCAGGGGATCGTGGAGCGGTTCAATCGAACCCTGGCTGAGAGGTTGTTCGGACACCAATACGCTAAAGAGCTGGTAAACCCTCATTCGCGATCGACCGAGTGGGTGAGCAGGCTGCCTGCCGTGGTCTCCGCACTGAACGGCGAGGTGACCAGATTGATTGGTAAAAAGCCAGTAGATGCCATCAAGACAAAAAAGGTGTCGCACAAACCATCTGCCGTCTCGCGCGGGCGCCCCGTTGGATTAGCTGAGAAACGGCTTCCATCTGATGTTGCCGTCCGGTACCTCTATCAACCGGGATACCTCGAAGGTGGTCGCCGCTGCGCGACTGATCCCGTGTGGTCTCTCAATGTATATCACCTATATCGATATATTACCAAACCCCATGAGCCTGTGCTCTACTATTTGGGTGATGGGCCATCGCGTGGGTTTGTTCGCGAAGAACTTCTCGCGGAGCCTTCTGACACCCAGCTGCCGGTTAAGTTCTGAAGATTCTAATAATTAATTGTTAATCTGTTTTTCGAATTTATAAAATTCGGAAAAATGAATCCACCACCAATTTCTCCAATCAGCTCCTCCAATCAGCTCCCGAGCGGATTGGGGGATTTGCCGCGAATTGAGGGTGGAGGCATTTGTTTCATATTTTTCGTCATATAAAGCATAACCAATGTTTGATATTGGTGGTTACTTAAACGCCCGCAAATTCGGCTCCCGTTAGTCGCGGTAATGAACTGACTCCCTCTATACTATTAATTCTCCGTCGTTGATGTCCGCAGTTCCTAGTATGGCTTTTATTGCTTTCTCCGCCGATTTGATCATTGTTTCATATACCCAACCGAGATGCAAATTGTTTGTTGATCCCACTTGTTGAAAGCGATACATGGCGATCTTTATGACATTTGTACGTCCGTAGGAGATTTAGTACGAAATTTAAGTTAAAGTTGTCAAATCACTTGTATCTCTCCAATCATAATTATATTGCGTTGTATAAAGTTATGCACAATTATCTGTTAAAGTTTTAAATACCATACGTAATGCTAAGTCGCGTCTACTTTAAATTTCAAACGTTTTGTTTTGTCCATACTGTCATTATGTAGCTCATCCAATTGGCCTAAATAACAACTGCCAATGTCAAATTACACTGCGTTATCGTATTTTTTTTAATTGAATTTGCATTAAACGTTTCAAGTACCGTATATATCTAACCACTCGCATACACCCTGATATGATCACTACACATTAGGACTATCAATACAGTCTCGGACTATTAAACGCCTCGGCTGGCACAACATGCGGGCTGCGACCATCTGTTATGTGCACATTGGACAACGTATTGTAGCAGGGTTTGGCGGCCAATGATTCTGCTTCGATTATTGCTGTCATCAGTTCTTCGTCGTTGATGTCTGCAGTTCCTAGTAACGCTTTAAGTGGGTTATCAGTTAAAGCGCGTTACAATCCGGCACTTTAGGTCCCCTAAATTGAGTCGTTCTTTTAACTTGTCCTTTTCAATTGCGACCTCGTGGGAAATCACGCTAAAATTTGCTGTTATATTTTGGTGTAATTCACAATTAGATAATGTTATAATGTGTCCTGAAGAAATGATTCCAATGTATTTATATTTAGTCATGTTTGTGGTGGGTTCGAAAACATGTGTGTCTGAAAGGCTAAATTGTGTTGACATTTTTTCCGGCACTTATTTTTCAGTGGAATCGCATTAAATACGTAGGTATGCTATTATATAAAAGTATACATTCATTTCGTCCTCATGTAAAATCGTCCGCAAGTCAATTTGTCTGCTATTTGGTCAATTCGTTCACAAGCCAAATCGTCCGCAAGTTATTCCGCTGTTTGGTCAAATCGTGCGCTATTTAGTCAATATTGGTCCCTTTAATTCTATCAAGTTCTGTGTTTTTGATATTTGAACAATATGTTAAAAGGACTAATTGACAACTTGGAATTTTCAGACTAATTTTTTTTTTTTTTTTTTTTTTTTTTTTTTTTTTTTTTTTTTTTTTTTTTTTTTTTTTTTGGCTTATATTTAACGGCGGCACTGGCTCGAGGACCTTGCATGCCGTCTCCCAAGAATGGGAGAAAGAACGGAGGTAGAGATTTTTTTTTTGAGAGAAGCCGGTAATTCGTATTTACAGAGCAACTACGAATTATCGGTACCCATTCACAGCTGGGTGAACTGGAGCAGTGTGGATAAAGTGTCTTGCTCAAGGACACAACGCAGCACCTCCGGTGAGGCTCGAACCCACGACCTTTAGATCAGCAGTCTGACGCTCTAACCACCAGGCCACTGCGCTCCACTTCAGACTAATTAATATAACAGTCGCATTTTATACTCAGCATAAAAAAAAACCGAGTTATTGGTCTACGATGTATGGTGTAGCTGAAATTTGATGGACCGTCATGTACTACTAATCACAGTGACATGATGCTAGCAGTTTGACCCATTCAAGTTTGTATCGTATTTGATTTTGCATATACATGTATTTTCTTTGCAAGTTTTAGTTCCTTTGACAGGCTATGTGTGCTACGTTTGAGTATACAACAAATTTTCTTTTTGGTACATAGTCGTAGCAGTTCAGTAAGTATTGAATTGAATTAAATTAAAATGTAGAATTAAATTCTACTGTTTTTTGTTTGTTGCGAAGTTATGTGCAAAAAGAACACACAAACACACCCACGCAACCCCTCCCCCAAATAAAAAAGAGGAAAGAAAGAAAAAAGAAGCAAAAACAGCATACAAACATTTAATTGTTAATATTTTTTTATAGTATGGTCATGACGCCAGTTTTCGGGGTAGTCAGAGTTTTCGGGGTATTCACATATTTTGTAATTTATAGACATGTGTGCAGCCGCGATGTGCTTTACATCAGGTAATGAAAATAAGCATGACATTACCTATATTAAGTTCTTAAAAAATGCCACCAAATGCAGTGTTTGGACCAAATACTGGTAATGTTTGCCATTTAGGTCATTTTTTTCACGAACCTACCGAGATTGTCGTGATTTTCTGCGTCCGCCATTAATCTGCTCTTTAATATTGTTAAAATCATATTCAATAGAAAAGTTTCATGTTTTCCTTCACTGTGCCTCATTCATCTGCGAGATAATCTTATAGCCAATGAAAACTCTGGTCGAATTAGCAAATTTATTGACACTTTCGGAACATACCCCGAAAACTCCAACCATAATAGTGTGGCAGCTATACAGTATAATCCAGAAGAATTGTGCACTTTGTGACAAAAGCATGACATTTGGTACACATACCCTTTGAAGTATACTAAGTCATCAAAGATTGGGTACCCATTGCTATCTCCTTGGTAACGGCCGCCATCTTGAATTACAAAATGGCCGCCATAATTAACAACTGTATGTAAATTCTTGTAGTTTGGTTATAATGAAAACAAAAAATGTGTGGGTATTTAAAGATAGAATTAATAAACAAGTATGCAAACTGAATTTAATGATATCAATACATCACAATCAATTGTATTTTCAAGATGGCCGCCAAGAATATAGCAAATTTGAATAAAGATGCTTCTGTGAATGATACACATTTACCATATGAGCTCCCAATCATATTTAATGTGTTACATAATTCATAAGCTCAGCTATTACCATTAATACACTTCCACATGGGTAGATACATGAATATATGTACATGTAAACGTACAACTAGATATGTCATACACCGGCATTGACTCTACAACATCATGTGTCTTCAGGACGTTAATTCCATTTGCATTATAATAATAACGTGTTGAACACTTTATGTTTTATTGTTTTGTATTCTAAATATTATGTTCATTTATGTCAGTGGTGTACTGACAGTTTTCCACAAAGCTACGCATGAATTAGGGAATGCCGACTTCCTGTCATTTCAATGCAGATTACATGGGCCACATGCTGATAAAAAGGCCATTACATACTTGGCAGTCATTGGAGATTTAAACTCTTGAATACACATGCATTCTGAATAATGTTTCATAGTTCTGCTTGTATCATTAATAATACTTCTACTTTGACTGACTTGCGATCTGTGTAGGCCCTGATCAGACTGTGCGGATGCTGGTAGCATATGTCGTAATGTCATTTTTCTCAGCTGGGGCCCCATATATATTATACTCATGAATTAAAATTCCTAAATCTAGGCAATCACTCTCTGTGCTTTTCATGTATCAACACATTCACCACTACATTCACATAGTTCAGTGCATTGAAGGTCAGATGTTCTACATTTACATTTCCTCTTGCAGCCCTTTTTGCAACCACAGGGCACAAGCTCATGACATGACATTGATGCATCCGGCACTTCAGACTTCCTGTATCACTTGACATCCAACCCCATTGTTCAGGACTAGGTATCTGTGGAACTTGTGTTCTAGCTTGTGACCAAACATATCCTGCTTGATATATGGCTTTTTTCACATATTGGAGCAATGTCGCTTTAGTTGGAGGAATGTTCTCAATGCTTCGAGATCCTTGAGAAAACAATTTGTGTCTCGCTTCATTGATGTTGTCCACGATGCATGTTCTACTGTACATACGAATAACAAACTTTTCTTCTTCATGTAGACATTGCGGAGTGACTTCTGTTGGTCTTGTCAATAGCTCCAGAAATACGGGGTTCACTGTAGGACAGTCATTCCATGCCACCCACACAGTCTTCTTTCCACGACCGAGAAAGCTAGATACTGTATCACAGCCCTTAAGCGCAGGAAACATTAGTAATGCCTTTGCCTTTGTATGACCCAATTTTCTGACTATGAAGTGAATAGGAATGTGCCGAAAATGTTTTCCGGTACCAAAACTAATCCAAAGTTCATCTAGATCCATATCATTGAAATGGGATACTGCTAAAACTACAACTTCCGTATCTACTGTCCTTATAGCTACTTTGCGATACCCCTTCCGACCACAATGATCAACGTGTAATACGATCCTGGTATCAGCCTCTTCGTGGTCACATGGCTGCAATGGCTGCATTTACTCCTGATTATCCGGTCCAGCCATGACTACATTCATATCACATGTACTTATGACCACCTTTTTATCAGTATTAACAGATTGAATGCAGCTTGACAAGTACATGAACAATTCCTCTTTATTATGATCAATCCTGAGAAAACTCTCCCAATTAGATGGTATATGTGTATCAGCAAGTACCCTGTGTCTTTGTGAATGTCCGTGCATTCTGCGACCCCTAGCAGACCCCTTCAGACTATCAACAATAATATCTATCCCATACAATATCAATGCTACGAACAGTTTCCAACTGAGATGAAATATATGGAATGAATACATTATGTGAATAGTCGTGAAAGGTTCTAGCTCCACCTGGTCTCAGCATGTGTACAATTACTGCACCATCCAGTACTTTAGCATCCACTATAGGACTAGTTTGTGATGGATGGTTATTCATATCTTCAGTTAGGCAATTTAATAAATTCGACATTGTTCCTTGTCGCAGGTCGCCCATATCAGACAGTGAAGCCGTTGAGAGATTGGGGAACCACATTTATTTCACAGTTGTTCTCAAATGAACCATGAAATTGATATGGTTTCTGAAACATGTGTTTGCGTACAACCTGAGCTGCTTTGACTAAGTGAATAGCATCAGTGTCAGTATCCTCTGTTATTGCTCGTTTGATGGCACACCCAATATCCTCTTCAAAGATTAATAACACTTCTCTGCCATGTTGTTCTGCCCGTAAACCTGGAACATGACGTAACAATCTTTCTTTCAACCTGGCTGAATGGACTCGTCTGACGTCAGGTACATATTAGAAAGTGAAGGTGGATATTTCTGGTTTTCATGTTGGAAACAGTTGTCAAGATCACCTTGTCTACACTGACATGCAATATAAAATCTTGCAAATAGAATACAGTTTGTTTTCATTGATTTAAATTGTTCCTTGCTTTTGGAGTGTTGTTTTGTATGAACAGAACTACAAATTGGCATTTTGTTTTTTTCTGATGATATCACTCAATGGTTTATTGGATGAATGTGTGAGTCTCTCATCAACAAAACTAGAGTATTGTGTTCTTCCAACATCTTCAATGGTGTATACAGTTTTGACCACATCATCATTCATGATAGTTTTTGTGTCAAGTGTTAACAGGTCTCCAGTGTCTTCACAAAATGGGTTTCCCTTTTCATCAATAGCTGATACTAAATCAGTTACATGTGTGGCAAAATCCTTTTGAGCAGTTCATGATGCTTAACCGTTTCATCTGCTCTACATGGTTTGTGATTTTGCTCATATTCCACAATTACTCTGGAAATCTCAGGTCCTGCCACCATCCACCTTTCCAATGCTTGTGAATTTTCTGTTAACCCCACAGCACCTCTGTCACCTTTTATCACTTTGTTTAGTTGCTCGTGGCACTGATCAATAGCCATATCTGAGAAGGCATGTCGAGATTTCTGAACCGCAAAATTACCAAGTACAAATTCTCTATGACCAGCTGGGTGAGTTGTTTGTAGATGCACCATGTCACTGATGTGCACAGGTAACCATCTTGCATAGTTCGTATGGTCGAAAGCAAACATCCATGGTACAATTTGCAGGAGACATTGAACATACGTATCAAAATTTCGTTCTCTTATTGAACGTACATACTGCAAGAGTGTCAACTAAATGTGTATTGTTGTAGACCAGTATTTAAATTGGGGTTGAGTTTTGCCTTGAGCAACACAGAATTGCTCAAATGGAAGAGGTGCACCTTCATCAGCGTACTGCGCCAGGTACATATTATATGCTTGGTGTTGTAGAACGTGTAGACTGGCCGTAGTTACTTGGTGTGCATATCTAGCCCTTGTAACATGAGTCCCGGTCAACATTGAATATGTGCGTCCAGAGGTAGTCAAAACATTCGTTTCGATATGCAATCCTCCCATCATCACCACAATCTTATCCTCTCCGTGAGATTCTGGCCATGACCATTGTACCTGCTTCGCTATAGCATATGGCGGTTGGTCTACATTCATTACTGCTATCTGTTCTGGATTAACATGATGTACAGCAGTGCTAACAATATGAATTGCATGAACAATCATGCTTGTGGTATGAGCACTACTACCCCTTTTCCGGGAAACGGCTCATACCACAAGTATGATTGTTCATGCAAATATTTATTGGCAGAACGGATCACCAGGCCCTGGTATGGTTATTCCGTTTGAAGGAGCCTAGTGGGAAGATAGATAGCAAGATGGATAGAGATTTTAGCTCAATACGACTTTGAGATCGAATATAGGTCAGGAAAGAAGCAGGGTCATTGTGATGCGCTTTCAAGATGTCCAACACCCCGTGGGATTACGTGTTATGATGTAGACACAAGTGAGCCGCTTAAATGTGGCCCGTGTAAAAAATGTCAGAGAAGGGCAGAGATGATGGTGTTAGAGGGTTAGATATGGGCCAAAATGAAGGAAGGACTACATCTGAAACCAGGGAAGAAGTACAACAGACCAGAGCAATCACGGTCATAGATGATCAGCTGCCAGGAACCTCGGGAGGTGAAGGTGCCAAGACAGAGCCAATGAGAAATCAGTCAAGTTGGATTGGCGGTCTTCCGAGATAGCGGTAATGCAGGAGAAAGACCATAACATCAACCGTATCTTGAATGCTATGAAGGACCACAGAAAACCAACTAGTGATTAAATTGTTGGACAAAGTCCAGAATCCAGGCACTATTGGGTCATATGGGAAACGTTAGATATTACAGATGGAGTTATATATAAACACATGCATAAGGAGAATGGTAGTGACCAGTATTGGCAGTTAATTGTCCTTGAAGAACTACCGAACGATGTAATGAAATAGGCCCATGATGCAGTGATAGCGGACACCTGGGAGTCAAGCGAACTAGAGCAAGACTAGCACAGTCATTTTACTGGTTTAACATGAGGGAGGATATAAATGTCCGCAGTTGTGATGTATGTGCTGCACATAGAATGCCGAAGCAAACACCACGAGCACCGATGGGACACACCATAACAGGAGCACCATGGGATGTTCTGGCTTTAGACTACTTATGCCCTTTGCCTGAAAGCGAAGAGGCAACAAGTATGTGCTTGTATTGTCAGATTTTTTCACCAAATATGTTGAGATGCTACCAGTTCATAACCGGACGGCGGAAGATTGTGCAACACGCATGATGAATGAATTTGTAGCACGTTGGGGTACACCTCTAGCCATACATTGTGACCTTGGCCCAGCGTTTGAGAGTAATATTTCAAAGAACCTTTGCCAGTTACTCGAAACGAGGAAAAGTCGCACAAGTCCTAGAAATCCGAGGGCAAAGGGACAAACGGAGCGATTCAATAAAACGCTGGTGAAAATAGTGAAGGCATACCTTACAGGAGAACAAGATGAGTGGGACCTAAACTTATATAGTATTGCCGGTACATACAGATCCACACCAAGTGAAACTACCAAGCTAATTCCAAACCTTTTAACGATAGGTATAGAAATCAGAATGCCTGCATACCTGATATTCGGACACCGAAATGCAATACAAAAACCGGTACCAGATTAAGTGGCCCACGTACAATAATTGAAAGAAAAGATGCACAAGGCACATGAAATAGCGAGGAGAAATATTCTCAGCAGAGCGCAAAGCGCTGCAAGAACATATACGACACAACAATTCCCTTTCACAACTACCGAGCTGTTGATGATGAGTGGTGCTTACATGAAGCCCGAAAAGTAGGGATGAGCCAACATTTGGAGAAGAACTATGATGGGCCATTCATCATCAAGATCAAGAGGTCGGATTTAAATTTTGTTATTCAACTGGACAAGGATGGGCGACAACGGATTGTGTATCATAACAAGTTGAATCCGTACGAAGGGAGAAGTCTGCCAAAGTGGATAGGG
This sequence comes from Conchocele bisecta, assembly GCA_029237695.1. Classification (NCBI taxonomy): domain Eukaryota; kingdom Metazoa; phylum Mollusca; class Bivalvia; order Lucinida; family Thyasiridae; genus Conchocele; species Conchocele bisecta. The sequence continues at coordinate 87,613,308 of CM055276.1, read as the reverse complement.
AAAATTAAGGAGTCGATTAAGACGGAAATTGCTTGCCAAGCATGATAATGATTACCAGGAAGTAATCGTGTTACCGCGTACCGCAGTCACCTCTCTCATATATATAGATCGCCTCGATAGCTTGGTGCAGAAACCAATACACACCAATAGCGATTGGAGAAATACACCCGCGACTGTCTTGGTGGTTGTGTGTGTTTTTTAAAATTAAATCAATACACACCGTGGCCTCGATAAGACGAACTACACTCGGCTATAAATAGACATAACCGTGTAATTTGGAACATTGTCGTCTGCTGATAGATTAACAAAAGGTGGTCCAGTTAGACATGCCCAGCATATTCTTTTTTATATCAATGGTGTCCCTGACCGACCTCTCTGTTAAACTTTATAAGCAAGCAGCGGTCGGATAGGAACGCCATTGATAAAATATTGGGCGTGTTTATTCACTGAGCGCTCTGTTAAACTTTATAGGCAAACAGCGGTCGGATAGGAACGCTGTTTTAACATTGAGAACATATCGGTTATATCTTTATAACTGACTTTCTGATTTGAATTATTACCAAACGATAATGCTTGCGAGTAATTCCTTGCTAACCAGTCGATGTGTAGCCTGAGTGCATTTCACCACCACCCCGCTCGGGAGCAACAGCAATACCATCCAATTTCACCAATCGCGATTGGTGTGTTGATGGATTGGGGTTGGTCAATTGAAGGGAATTGTGATATTTTATAAAAAAAATTAAATTAATTATAAATACATATTGAACATTAATATCTGCGTATGTATATGCACCCTCAATTCGCTAATTGAAAGTGTTGGAATATTGGAGAACGGAACGGAAAATGCCTAAATCTGTTCTTGATCGCACCGCTCTGTTATATATTGCCGGGGCTCGGGGAAATGTGCCTGCCTCATGGGTTAAAAGTAAATACCATATAGGATCTCGCCGGCTTACCAATCTGTGGGCAATCTGTGGGCAATCTGTGGGCAATCTGTGTCCAATCTGCTCCCGAGCTGATTGGTGGAGCAGATTGGATATTCGGAGATCCGATCCAATCCGCTATTGGGGCAGGAGAATTGGGGTTTAGCGGTCTGAAGAGACCAGTTAATCGCCCTCGGGGTACCAAAAATCCTGTTATAATCCAATAATTAATAATCAATTTATAATTAATTTTAAGAACATTATAAAATTAATGAGATTATTTTATTGGATTATTATTTTTTATAAATTTTGCTAATTTTTGCAAAATACCCCCCCTTCATTTTTTTTAGATTTTTATTTTCTTAAAAGTATTAATTATGATAAAGAGGTTCCGTGTGTATACCGTCTGGAAGGATTGTTCTTTTATCGTAATAGGCCGATAGCCCCAACTTCCTCTGCGTATATGTTTTCATCGCGCCGTTCCGCATTCGTAATCCGCGGTTTTCACACATATCTTTCCCGCCCTCAATTCCAGAAGTAACATCCTCTCGCCCCCAGTTCAGCGCGTTCTTATACCGATTCCAGGTTAGCGTGTTCTGTCTGGCAGATAATCCTTTTGCGTAATGTTTTAATCGGCCATCCAATTCTGGAATTGGTAGATTGACGGTCGCCAACTTCTCCACAAAATAGCACTTGCTCGATAGCGCAATGGCACAATCTCCGTGAAATTCTACCGTGAAAAGCCCGGGCTCTCGGTCGCTCCATTTATCCCTAGACAACCAATTTTTCTTATCTTTCTCATACTCATCGCGCAGATGGGGTTTTACCATACTATCGAAGCTGCCGTATTTCTCATTCCCTGCGGAGATTTCGCGCTTTCTGCCTTGTATAGATTGTCCGTATCCATTTGTATTAATTCAAAATCTGTTCTGTCCACATACTTGTCTAAGAAATCTTAATAGTATTACAACATTCTCAGCTTGGCCAGTTGGTACACGGCCATCCCGCTATGGAATGGTCTAGTCATAACCGCATTAACTTTTCTAGAAGATATCTCGTACGCATCGCCGATCTCCTCCAGATCGTGGAAGTATGCAGATCTTAATGCCTTGTCCACACATTTCTCCCCCTTCGTATATGTCGTATTCAGGTGCCCCTCAGGAGACTCTATCATTTTACCGCAGCACGAGTTCCCTAACAATTTCATTATGCCGGCAATAGGGGCTTTACTCACGTCCTCGTCGCCGGTTCTCCGCGCATCAGTAACTTGCTTAACAAACCATCTAGACGGTGTACCCCGCTCATAAGTGATACCCCGATCGCGTCTATAAACGGCCCCACGTCCAAATCATTGTAGTATCGCAGCCACTCTCTGAACGTTTTCATATTTTTATTTTTATACATCTCATTGCATGCGGCCAACTCCGTCGCGGTTATTTTTTTCTTCGGGTTGAGTTGATTGTCCCAATATTTTATTCGGGGCATCCCTTCGTAATCCAGTTTCTCGATAGAATCAAATCACTCGTATAGAAAGAACGACTTTTGCCCCTCGCAGTCGTACGCCTTTATCCATTTGTCGTAGGACGTCTATGGGCTGAGATACAATTTTACGTCGAGAAATCGGAATTCGCGGGTAAATAGGAATATCGTCGTGTTTGTTTTCTTACCGACGAGAACTTCGATGTCGTATCGGTCAACAGCCCGACTAAATGTTTTGTTTTATCAGATTGAGGTCGTATCGACTAGAGTTGAAACCAATTACAGGAACTTGATCAATCCATCGGGTGACCTCGCGCTTTTGGGTAGCGGGAAGTCTGTCCATACAGGTAGGAAGATATATTTTTATATTTTACCAACAGCCTCTCGTATCGCCTTCCCCCTTGCCTGTATGTTTTCCATAAATAGGGCAACCAATTTGGCCGGATCCGTTTCGCATATATGAATTATTTCAGTACATAAATTATCGCCGATATTCACGCTTATGGGCACATGCTCGTTTACAAATTCGAGATTACTTTCTTACTCCTGCATCGACTATCACCTTCGCTAGTTTTCGACAAATACGCTTCAAAATCGTACACAATCTGGTACGGGTAAATGGTTGTCGGAGGGGTCGGTGTTTTCTTCCACCAGTCTTTATAATCGCACTCCCAAATAGTAATTAATGTAAACTCCTTTGCTGTCGCAGCGTCTCTCGCTCGAGTTTTTCTGAATTTTTCAATTGCCCGCGCGATCGCCGGCTCTTTGTCGTCGATTGGCTCGACCGCCTCCTCTTCGTCGTCGATTGGTGGGGGGTTTTGAAAATCCCAGGGGTCTTTAGTGCACACGCGTCAATAACCCCCGGCGAGACCGTAATGCCGCTCACTGCGGCCCGATTCCCCATAACCTCTGTCGGGTGTTGGGCCGTCGTCTGTGTAATAGAGACGACCATTGCAGTCCACTGGGGCGTCGGGGTCGTCGAGGGGGGTGTCGCGGTCGTCGGCGGTGTCGGGGGTTATCAGACCTTGTGCGACTTGCGACTTGCTAACCTCTTCGGTTCTCCGTTCCTCCACAGCCCCTACGGAACAGCACTTAGAGCACCCCTGCCAATTACACCCTTGAAATTGGTAAACCGTGTTAGTTTCCTCACAAAATCCGTCGAATGGCTCTCCGCCCACCAACATCTCACTGCCGTGACCGCAGTGTGCAGTGTGTATATGGGGTTTACCGAACCGTTCGAACGAACGTTTTTATCCAACCGGTCGCCTTCGCGCTAGCGTGAGATCTGGGGTAAAAGGCCTTTTCGTACTGGTCTGTCGATCTGAGCGCCTTTACACGTGAGCTTCGTCTCCCCGCGCATGCAGGTGAGCGAGTGCCGTTTTAAACTATGGGATTGCGTGAATCGCTGGTTACACCCGTAGCAGCAGAGGGTGTGTGTTGTTTTGTTCATGTCGGTAATCAGGAATGCGTGATTATTGTAAATACCGATTTTCATTTTCTTCGTACCAATTTCTTCGTAATGCACCGCCACTTTTCTTAAATACCATGTGCCCTCTTCGACTGGTTGATACACCTCAATTCCGAGTTTAAAACATTCCTCCACTTTTTTGATGTCGTCAAGTATTATAGGGCCGGCTTGTCTTTTCCATCCCTTACTTTTACAGAAAATGATATATTCGTGCACCAAATCTTGTGTTTTTTGTGAGACAGCGGTCCGCCCGCAGATCAGTCTTGTGAAGAACGATACATCTAAACAGGCAAATATCGTCGTTAAATTTATCCAACGGCTTTATTCCCTTCCGATATCGCAACCATTCGGGAAGAGGTCCCCCGCCACTTTCGAGGATCTCATCACCGCATCGTCTGCGCTAGATGAAATAATTTATTAATAACGAACGCCGGCCCACCTAACAAACGTCCATTTCGTGCTCGGGCGGGCTATTTTATCGATGTTCAATCTAGTTTCCTCCTGTTCGGCAATCCATTCATTCGCGTCCTCGTATTCTCTCAACCAGGGCTTCCCGCGCAGTTGTTTATGAAATATTATCGATTCCGGCCTACCCCGTGTGTCGGTCTGCTCGATGTGAGCCAATTTGTACGAAAATAAATAACGTACGTGGAAACTCCCAGTTAGCATTGGGGCAATCTCTGACATTATTCGTTCCGTTATATTTACTTGGGTGCGCCGTTTTAGGGTAATAGTTACTGTGCGGCGCCCTTTCACTATTTTACCCTCCGTCCGTGTGTAATCGTCCAGAATGTCGTCGCCTTCGGTTATTATTTTCCTTAAAGCCCCTATGCGGCTCAAGTCGCCGAATTTCACCTCCTATTGCGTTTTCCCATGAATAAATCAAACATTTTTTTCCATTTAGAAACTCTTCGAAACTGTGTGCAGTCATCTTGGTACAAAAATGACTTTGTAGCCGATAAAAATATCAATATTTGTTGATCAACAAACAGCAGGTGCGTGTTTCAGCAGATGCGTGTACCCCGAGATATTTCCCGAAAGCCGCTGGATAACTCCGTGACAAATCTCGATTCGCTCCGGTAGTAGTATATAAGAGTCACAATGATACCACCACCCTCTGGAAGCCAATGGCTACGCGCGGAGCCTCCCACCGGGTGGTGCTATAATTAATGACTCTTATATACTACTCAGATTTTCCTCCATTTTTATGAGAATATTTATGAGAATGGGAGTAATTCTAATTTTTCAAAACACGAAGGGGGGAGTAGGCATAATTTTAATTTTTCAAAACACAAAGGGGGGGAGTAAGCATAATTTTTAAAAACACACCTACTGTTCGGCGGGTATGTATGAGAACATATTTTCATCAACCGCGAGACCATATATTTATGACATGAGAAGATACACCCTATTAGAGATAAGAATCCTTATGTTATACTCAGTATATTACAGCAATCTGTCATACATTTATTACAAATAAACTTACACCCTATTGAAGATAAAAATCTATTGGTTATACTCAGTATAATGTCTACCATAAGCAAATGAGAGAGCAAGCTAAGAGTTGGGGAATTTCCCTAAGAGGTTTGAGACTCAAGAAAGATATAGCAGATAGGATAAGTGACGCGCGAGCCATCGTCTACGAGGAGAGGCTGCGACGTGCGGTTTCGACCGGACGACTGCCCGCTGACCCTGAAAAACGCTCCGAGAAATTGGAGAACGAGACGACGGCCCAGTCTGCGCGCCACTGCTTACGCGCAGCGTGTAAAAGAAGATCCCAGCGCGCGTAGAAAACCACTATTCAAGGCGCACTACAATAAGATTTATCAAGGGTTGGTTGGGAGACCTCCTAAGAGTAGGAGAGATATCGCCAGAGCTTTGGTGGAGGAGGGTCCCAGGATTCTCGCCGAAGAAGCCGAAGTTAGGGAAACTGTTGATAGGGGTAGGAGGAAGACAGTATGGACTTTCGAGAGGGGGGTAGATGGGGAGATCGCTAATCGCATAATGAATAAAATTCGTCCAGAGATGACCACGGCGTGTTATCTGAGGTATTCGTGCTCGTATCGTATTAGGAACATAGAGACCGACGCTACTATGATCTATCACAAACAATCAAAGGGCAGTCCGTGGATAAACGAGATCGCCAAAGCCGAGAGTTGGATATCCGATAGAGAGAAAGGTCGAATGGACATCGACAAAGTTGATAGACCAAACACAAAATGGACCTTCGTTCGTTGGATATCGGTCGAGGTGAAGATGATCATCGACGCACAACAACTTCTCATGGGAGCGGGAAAACTCCCAGACTGGTTAAGACAGAAAAAGGGAATGTATTCCGTCGACACGTACGACGACTACTTGTGTCTGTTTAGGTGCATAGCCATCCACCGTTGGAGGGAGACCAGACCGCTGTTGTGAGAATGCACGAACTCTAGCTAACGAATATCTCGGTCACGATAACGGACCGGATAGTAAGGGAATTCCCTTGAAAGATATTAAGAAGGTCGAAGAGCACTTCAAGATGGGCATTCGCGTTTACGAGCCCACCGATGAGGGAGTGTGGTACCTAATGAGAAGTGTCCGGCAAACTACGACGCGGTTAGTGGAGAAGACAATGACGATAGGAATGTTTGGAGGTCACTCGTTCCTCATAACGAACCTCCGCAAGATGACGAACGAGTACGGGTGCTCCGGATGCCAACAACGGTTCACAAAGTCGTGTAACATGCACAGGCACGCGACCTCCTGCATGGGTGGGAAGACCGTGGTGACATGTCCAGGTAAGAGGGTAGAGAGACCGCAGTCGGCCTACGAGAAGGCGTTCTATCCTAAGGGATCAGCGAGTGCGAGGTCGATTCAATGGTTTAACAGAGAAGAGGAGAGGGTGGGAAAACACATACATCACGCCGACTGTGGTCACGGTGGTGAGAGGTGGGTGGCCGGTGATCCGGTCGACGGTTACTGTCACGAGACCGAGACCGTGTTTCAGTTTCACGGATGCTACTGGCACGGGTGTCCGAGGCATTGCATGAGAGTTAACGCGAGATCGGTGTACAAGAGGACGAAAATTCAAGACGCCAAGATAAAAGGAAGGCGGGTTACGAGCTGGTGGTGATGTGGGAGTGCGAGTGGTTGAATGATAATTTTGATAAAATTAATACCTACTATCCACAATTGCCACGCGAGGAGGAGACGACTCTGTACCCTCACCAGATAGTCTATGACTTCGAGGCGTATCTCGACAAGTCAAAAATCCACTCAACCCACCAAAGACCTGACCTTCGAGGTCGAGCACGTTCCTATATCTGTGTCTTTGGGGGATACGATGCATGAAGGGATAACCCACACTGCGAACGAGATCCTGACACGCTAGTCGAGAAGTTCGTGACCGAGCTACAGATGAGAGGCAAGGCAATCAGGGAGGGGGTTAGGAAGAAGTATCTGCCGGCCGATATAGATATGCTATCGAAGTCTCAGCAAGCACAGATTGTCTCTTGGATTGACCAAGTCCCGGTGGTGGGGTTCAACTGTAGCAGGTACGACCTGAACCTCATCAAGCAGTACTTTGTCGAGAAGTTGGCGACCACCGTGACTAAGGTGATGGTCGGAAAGAGAGCCAGCACGACGATGTTTCTGTTTACCCCAGAGTTTAGATTTCTCGACATCATCCAGTATCTGGGACCCGGTACCACGTACGACCGGTGGGTTAAGGCGTACGAATGTAAAACGATAAAGTCTCACTTCCCGTACGAGTGGTTCGATAGCGCGGACAAGCTCGACCATCCGGGGCTGCCAGACTATCCCGAGTGGTACTCGAAGTTGAAGTGGGTGAGTTCCTACTGTCGTTGTCCGAGTGGAAAGAGTGTAAGAAGGTATTCCAAGAAAATGGGATGAAGACGTTCAAGGAATGGTTGCAACACTACAACGACTTGGATGTCGGACCGTTCCTGGAGGCTCTGACTAAGATAACGGAGTTCTCAGAGGAAGAGGTGTGGATATACTCAAGGATGCTGTGTCTCTGCCCGGTGTTTCCCTTCAGTACCTACTTCGTGGGACGATCGATGGGAAGCGGAAGGCACACACCCGAGCTGTGGTCGCCGAAGTCTGAAACTTATGAGATGATGAAGCAGGGATTGGTCGGTGGTCCGTCCATAGTGTTCTCCAGATACGCAGAGGCTGGCAGGTCGACGATCAGGGGTCAGGTAGGTAAGTCGGAGGAGAAGATGTGCAAGGCGGTGATGGGGTACGACGCCAATGCGCTGTATCTGTCTACCCTGTCGAAAGACATGCCGTGCGGGGAGGAGGACGATATGGACGTGTGACGACCCGGAAAGACAGTCGTATATAGACTGTTTCGTGAGGAAGGTCAGGAGTGAAAAGTGGTTCGGATTTGCGGAGTTGGATATAGAGGTCCCGGAAACGTTGAGAGACAAGTTCTCGGAAATGTCACCGCTGTTTGTTAATCAAGAAATCGATGAGAACGATGTTCCGCAGCACTGATTGAAGGACTACTGGCCGGTACCGGGAGGAAAAGGGTCGAAGGACAGAGAAATCTCGTGGGGGCAATGTCCGCCAAGAAGATGATCATATACTCCCCACTGCTAAAGTGGTATCTGGAGCACGGTCTTATCATCAAGGCGGTGCATAGGGTGATAGACTACACGCCCGGCAAACCGTTTCCGTTTCAATGGTTCGTGGAAGAGGTCACCGCTGCCAGACGGACGGGGGACGTAGACAAGAGCAAGACGGTGTTGGCGGAGATATTCAAACTGGTTGGCAACGCGTGTTGTGGCAAGCTGATAGAGGCACAAGAGAGACACCTGAACACCACATATACGAAGGATAGAAGACTGTCGACCGGCACTGAGGTCGGCGTGGTTCGAAGACCTGGAGGAGATTGGGGAGGCTTACGAGATATCGAGCAGGAAGACACGAGTTGGTGATCAACAGACCGTTTTCAGTGTGGCATAGCGGTCTACCAGTTGGCCAAGCTCCGGATGCTGGAGTTCTACTACGATTTCTTGGACAAGTACGTGGATCGCGGAGATTTCGAACTGATACAGATGGACACTGACAGCATGTACTTTCGCGCTGTCGGAGAAGACGCTGGCGGCGGTGGTGAGAAAGAATATGAAGAGAAAGTTTAATAAGGGAGAAGACCGAGTGGTTGGCGTGGGACGTGTGGAGCAAACAGAACTCCGGGACTGTTCAAGCTGGAATTCGAAGGGGATAGAGCCATCGCTCTGTGTAGCAAGTGTTACTACGTGAGTGGTGATGGAAAATCTAAGCACTCGGCCAAGGGGATGTCGAAGAGATCTAACGATCTGACTTGGGGAAGATATAAGAGTGCTCTCGAAGGGGGTGGGAGGGATATGGCGGAGAACAGGGGATTCCGAATGATTAACGGGGTGATGAAGACGTACTGTCAACAAAAATTAGGACTCTCGGCGTACTACGACAAGAGGAGAGTGATGGAAGACGGGTTGCACACAGAGCCTATAGGATAGGTAAAAAAAAAGAACTCTGAAAAAGGATAGAATACTAAAGACTCTAACGATCCGGGGGTAACTGGGTGTCAGAAGGTACCATAAGAAGTTGTTCTTCGCGAACAAAAACCGCGAGATGGACCATCAGCCAAATAATAGAGCACGGTCTCATCGGGTTTGGTAATAGAGCGATCCAGATGATATACATTCATTGACCACACGGGATCAGTCGCGCGGCGGCTGCCACCTTCAAGCTCTCCCGGTTGATAGAGGTACCGGACGTCAATATCTGATGGAAGCCGCTGCTCCTCTAAACCAACGGGTCGCCCGCGCGAGACGGCAGAGGGCTTGCTCGTCACCCTTTTAAACTTGATAGCATCTACAGGCTTCTTACCTATCAATCTGGTCACCTCTCCGTTCAGTGCGGAGACCACGGCGGGCAGTCTGGCCACCCACTCGGTCGATCGCGAATGAGGGTCTACAAGTTCTTTAGCGTATTGGTGTCCGAACAGTCTCTCAGCCAGGGTTCGATTGAAGCGTTCCACGATCCCCTGGTCCCGGTGGATGTTGACGCGGCCGCGTCTGATAGAAACTTTATGCTTAGACAATATATGAGAGACCGCGCCCATGAACTCGCGGCCGGGATCGACCTGGAGAAGATTCGGCCATTTGAGAGGACTCCTCTTATATATTCGGGAAAGAGCCTCAGCCACTTCCTTAGACTCTTTAGTGGCCAACGGCTCAGCCCCCTTATAACGACTCGCTACGTCAACGATTGTCAGTGCGTACTTGTACGTCTTGCGACCGACGCGATCGTGAGGTAGAAACAGGAGGTCCGCTTGGTGAACTTGGTTCGGCACCGGCACGTCGAATTTCGGCCGCGGAATATTGTGAGGCGCGGGTAAATAGATCTGCCAGATGGCCTGCTTCTTGAGCCATTCCTTGACAGCGTTTTCTGAAACCTTGTCGCCGCCGCGAGGTTCTTGATGGCCGTGAGTCCCTTCCAGTAGCCGCGTGGGCTATAGTATGTATTCGACAGCTTGCGCGTTAGTTTGGTATCAAGTTTGCGCGTGTTCATCGTATGCGAAGTATTCTAATATATCGGACAATCTCCAACATGCCCTCGCCAGTTCGTCCGGTAACTGCGTCGTTAATAATAAACCTTTGTTGGAAGTTTCGCTGCAGCCCCAATCGCGTTTGGGTTGGAACAGGAGAGGGGAATCTAATTCATCCAATCGAGATTGGGAGTTGATGGAGGAATCTAACATCCGCTTTGCGAAAAGGGTGGCCGCTTTTTCGTCCTCGCGCCACGTCTCGAGAGAATCTCGGGCCAGACGAATCATACTCTTTGCACCAGGTAAACGATGTTTTTGGGCAGTGTAGCCTACATCGATCATAGCGTCATAAAGTTCGTCAACTAACATCGTTCTATATATATATTTATATAAAAAAAAATGTTTTTTTAATTAATTAATTATTTTATATAGTAGCCGACGAGCCCAACCACACCCATTCCCACGACGATGAACGCGATCTCGCGGTCCTTTTGGGCCTCTGACGGTACATAGAAATCTGAAAGTTGGGGCTCGGGATCCATTGGATCGAGACTTTTGTGCGGATATGCCAGCGCGTACTCGCGGTTGGCTTCTTCAACGTTCTGAAAAGTTTGCGCGGCGTGATTTTCGCGGCGAAGCTCTTGATTGACCCAGTCCAGATGGGCGGTTCGTTTTTTCGACCACGCTTCCTTTGCGCTATTGAGTTGTTCTACAGCTAAATCATGACGCTTACGCTCCTCATCCACGTTCGAGCTTTTCATTTTAGAGAATATAAAGTTGCTACCGCTGAACGCCAATGCGTTTACAAGCGCACCACCTACTATTACTGCGATTGAAGCCATTTATTTCCATATATTAACTGGTAGAATTCCAGCTTTAACTAGATAATCTCGCGTCCAAACTGCGGCCGCTACATCTAAGGTCGCGAGCCCTACGTCTCTCACAGTAAAGTCCAATTTGGGAGCGGTTCCTCTAGGGCCATCTTTGATAGTCGAGCATACCCGATACTGAAACCCGTATCACCACGGCGTGATAAAGCGCATTCACTAACATTTTACCATCTTGTTCAGCCATTGTTATAATTATTGCATATAAAAGGGGGTGGTCGCGATCAATGTTTAAATGGGGCGCATCCAAATTCAACATTGTTGATGATTGGTGTTTCGTAACTTTCTTCTGAACGCTGGCTGGTTGTTTTTTCGGGTATTTCCACACGCACAGGGCACCAACAACTGCCAGACTACCACCAACAAACCAACTCCAATTCGTGAATTGGGGTTCAGTCCAACTCCAACGGGAGTTGGTATTGGGTGACAAATTCAAAGAATTTGGGTGTGCTTCTAATTCGTGAATTTGGGGTGTGTTGCACTCAACCCAATCGGGATTGAAGTTGAACCCGATTGCTCTGTCTTCAGATGTTTTGCTGTCTCCGTCCCGATTGCAACGACTGTTTAGCCTCTCGAAGCTCGGCGAGTATTTTATCTTGTTTAACTTTTCGGGTGGCAGCCGCCGCCCGCCCAGCTGCCTGTCTTTTGGGTTTTTTATATATGCGGTATGTCATCCAGTGGCGGAGTAACAATCTGGTTCGATTGTGTTGGAGCAATCTGGTTCAACTCCGTCACTCTCGTGGGTGTGTCTTGTGTCATCATTTTCAGGGCTTATAGTTCGTGGGCATATATGTCCAAATTGACAGTGTTTACCCGTGGTCAACGCGGTTGTCAGCGGAGCTAAGTACATTCCAAACTTGTGATAAATTGAACAGCAGGCTGTTCTAAGAGTGTGACCTATAAAAGGGTCAGTCTCTAGATCATCAATCAACCCCGCGGTGTTTGGTATAGGAGAAGTATACTAACGTCGGTTGCGTACAAATGAATAGCCGCCGATCCGAGAGTTTTTGTCATCTCCGCTCCCAATTTGGATTCGTATCGCGCATACATTTTATCGATCTCCGCATCTGACATCTTATCCACCTGAAAAACTGAGAGACGCCTACCGAGATAATGCTCGATTGTCCACCAGCAACCAGCGCAGCTAGCCGTCTCGTCGCGCCGCATTTTCATTCGGAGTCGTTGCACTCAACCCAATACCAACTACCGTTGGAGTTGGAGTTGATCCCGATTGCTCTGTCGGAGTTGATGTTTCATTATCTTTCAGAATGTTGGCAGTCGGAGTTGAGGTTTCTTCCATTAGCTGATCGAGAAGTTCGTCGCAGTTCATTTTTTTTCAAAATTAGTAATTTAACTATTCTAACAAGTCTCATCACTTTAACATATTGCCAAGCGCACCACCCGATACTTATGATCACCATTATGCTCGCAACAAAGCTCGCAGCGGAGCAGAAATTGTTAACATTGTTAACCATTGTTCAGCATTTGTTCAGTATTTGTTCAGCATTGTTCAGCAATTGCTAAGCATTGTTCAGCAATTGCTAAGCATTGTTAAGCATTGCAATAGCTTATTACTTTGTAATTTTCCTAATTTTTTCAAAATTATTAATTAATTGATAACTTTATAAGCAGTTGGTTGATCAGTCTTTAGCAGAAGCTTGGCGTGCTTAGTTTCGGAAAGCATCTGTCGAACCTCCAGGCGCTCCTCGCGCGTTGGGATAACGTCATTCTCTCGAAGACAGTCATCGAATGAGTCTCGGTCCTTGCAGTGAAAGAGGGCGACCCATTTCGCTTGCTCGCGCAGATCCTTGAGGACGGCGTTGTATTTTTGAGTGGAGATCCATACGCTTTGCCTCGCATGGCGGCCAGAAAATTCGAGCTCGGAGAGCATGTCCTTCTTTCTGGTCATCGCCGCCTTGGCCGAGCAATCGTCAATCACATATAGGGTGGGCTCACCCTGGAATCTTTGGTATAAACCACGCAACCAATCGTGAAGCCTATCACCCGGGTCAATAACGTATACCTCAGGGTCGGTCCATATCCACGGCGCCGCTGATAAGTATCGTTGTGCCGCACAGTGGGACACAGGATCACAATGTGACGAAAGGCATCGCGGTAGGACTCCTCGAGCAAGTCGAGGATGAAAACCGTTTTTCCACATCCTGTCTGCCCACATATTATGGCAGAGTGAGCATCTCCAATCGTGAATTGGTATTGATTGATAGATTTCTTAATTTTTTCAAAATTATGTATTAATAAATCGTTAGATGATTTTTTTATTAAATCAGTAGATCGCTGATACGTATCGACCATCTTCGATGTTGAGTTGTCGTCCAATTATATATAAGTACACGTTCAATGGCCCGGCTCCGTCCGCCTCTTTGGTTATCTGGATCGTCACACCCTCACTAGCGTTCTCAACTTGGCGTCGCCGCTACCGTGTATTTGGTCATCGTCGCTGGCTCGCATGTCTAGCCATAACGCGTTATTTGGTATTCAGGAACTCCGCGAGGGAGACGGCCGAGAGTGCAGGTCTTTGGCAACTGCTGCAACCTCCGGAGAGCGCTTAGAGCCGGCAGCAAACTGCTTTCTTACTTCGTCCCACTGCTGGTGCGCTCGAAGACCCGCGCTGTAGAGTTGATTGGGGACTCCCTCGATCGTCACCTCTACCTTCGTGATTTTGGGGTATAGAATCTGTCGGTTTTTCTAACACCGAGCGCTACCCGAGCTCCTCGAACAACATCAGTATACCTTTCATCGAGCGGGCGGGTACGTTGACGTTAATATTCCACAATGTGTCGCCTTTGTCTTTCGTCATCTTTGCGATGGCGAAGAAACTCGGTCGTAAAGTATGGCAACGCGCCCGCGTACTGGGTTCTGATCAATCGCGCGAGTTCGGGCATCGTGACCATGTCGTACTCCAGCGAAACATTATCGATCGTATACGTCGATAACATGTCGCTGGCTATGATAACTCGGCCGTAGTCGTTGAACGTTAGTTCGTATTCGAGGCGGTCAGCCAAAGCGCTCTGATAGTAGGGCATGTGACTCTCCAGCAACTCAAAGTCGAGCGGGATGTAGAAGCGGTTGCCGTAAGCGCCCGCGACCGCGTTGTCACTCGCGTTGTTATCTACCTTGTTAGCAGCCCCGATTCTAAGTTTGGTTACGTTCTTATTTTTGATGGTGTCAATACCTTGATAGACAGCGTTTTCAAGCTCGTGTGACGTCTTCCACAGGTCCTGATAGCAATGGTAGACGTCGCTGCGTCGTCGATCGACATCACCTCATTACCAGAAATCTTTATCATGGTCTTCTTGACGATGGCGCGACCCAGGTTCTGAACGACGGTTCGGTCCGCGTCCGTCGACGTTAGTGAAATAGTGAAAGCGAGGCGAACAGTACCCGGAACAATGACGTCGTTAGCTCCGAGGTTGGGGAAGCGGACTAAGAGCTGCTGGTTCTGGTCGATCGTCGATGGGTTGTTCGTAATAACGACACTCTGTCTCACGCCTTTTGCCCCGAGGGGCTCACGCAGTCTGCGGTATGGATTGAGTTTGCGACCGTATTGACTCGAAGACATAATTAATTTTTTCAAAATTATTGAAACTATTAAACCCGTATGGTTTTGTCTTTAATACATAATTAATTTTAAGAAAATTATAAATATGGCTGATTACGATGTTGAAATGGATGAAATCGGCAAAGACGATTACCTCGATGGTGATGATAATTTCGAGGATTCCCTCGAGACTCCAGTTCCAATCCAATCACAATTGGGTGGCGCTACTACTAGTCAAAGTCGGGAATTACTCGAGGGAGCTGTAAACGACTACTACAACAGTTTGGCAGAAAAAGGTCTGGTTCCCTCTGTCGGTCGCGACTACTCCAAGTTCAAATTTGATATGAACGGTAGATTGCGACTAAAAGCAGCATCAAATATTCCAATAGTCAACACGAGGACCGGTAAACCCCTAGCGATTGGCACCATTGTCGGAAACCCGGGCGGTGGCCTATTAATAAGGGACGAACTAGGCTTCACGGATTGGAAGAGGGTTAAAACAATTGTGCCGGCCCGCGCTGTAGAGGCCCTACAGTCTACCGACGAAACTATAGCGAAGAAGGCCACCGCGATAGAAAAGGTCGAGCTCAGCGAGGTCCCTCAAATAGCCACCGACGTTATTAACACGATGGAGACCACGTTTCAGCGTTCCCAATCGCAATTTGGGGAAAAAGAAAATACTCAACGATGACCCACCGTTACCTCTTCGAGAACTCCGTTGACTCGATAAGGCTCTACAAACGGTCCGGGGCGAACTGGTCCTTAACCTCTCCAAACTCACGGCGCTGGATGAACATATCGCGCTAGAAGAAAGAAAAACTGAAGGAAGCCGTGTGACGATAGAGAATCTACCGAGCGGATCGCCGAACGACCTGCGGTCTTTGCGGGAAAACCGAAAGAGAAGCTCGCTTGGAGGCCGCCTCGGCTAACCGTGAGGCTCTCCGCACACAAATAAGTCGGATCCGTGAATCAATCTCGAGGGTCCTGCACGAGGAGACGACACTCGGTGAGCGTCATCGCACTCTGTTCAGAGAGCAGGGCGTTACGATAGCAAGCATCCTCGTTGCTATCGGCATGACTATATCGACCATAGTTCTAGCTTTCAACTGGTGGTGCGGCGCCACCACCCGCTCCAGCACCAGCACCAGCACCCGTCCATCCGGTGGAGCCAAGGAGTGGATAAAAAAACAACTAAAAGCCCTCGCCAGTCTTCTAGCTAAATTAGCTGGAAAGGCGGCTGCCGCAACTACCTGGGGAACTGATCCGGAAGTATCGTTTCTTACTTGCTATCTATATTATCAAAAAACGGCCGGATGGCTAGCCAAAAATACCTGGGCTTTAATCGTGACAATCGCCGGTCTCCTACTATTCTTCGCCAGAGAGTTCCTACAACCAAAGCGTAAATAATCCGATCGCCACGAGGGTGACGACGAGCCCTAATTTCTCCTCCTCGTGTGTTGTGCTTCCAATTTCACCCAATTTGTAATTGATTGGTGTTTCTCCAACCAATCGCGAATTGGTCTGTTGATGGAACTCGATGGTGCATCCAATTTACGAATTGGGGGTACCTGTGTTTTCGATTTACGAATTGGGGGAGGTGTATCCATTTTGTGTTTTATGAAGAACCCGATCATGTTGGGGGTGCGCTTGATGATATCCGTGTTCACGTTACCGTTGTGGTGGCCGATTTTTTGATTGGCGGTGGCGATTACGATCTGATTATTGTAACCGTCAACCGGGTCGTCTCGTAGTATCATATTGCTCGGCGCCATATAAAAGACCTATTCCAAATACATAGTCTACTGGGGTGCTTGGCATTCTGTTAAAACGTCTTGATAATTCTGGATCGCCTTCTCCAGGTCCACCCTAGCTGAGATGGCGTCCTCTACAAGTGCCAAGAATTGTTTTTTGTGCATCAAAACGCCGTTCCCGTGCCCAGTATAGAACTGCGAGTTTGCTTCTATGCGCCGAGGATGGCCCAGACGTACGTGCGAATGGAGTCGTTGACGCGAGTAACCCGGCCTGCGTGAACCCTATACCCTTATCTAACATAAATGTACCCCACGCGTCCTGAACCTCAGCAGCCCTGCTGTATGTAATCGACGTGCCGCGTTTCGGAGGTAACATTTTACAAGAAAACACGCCACAGTGCCGACCTCCAGACACTTCCGGCCCGAATGTCATAGTCGCGGGGTCAAAATTCCCGGCGTTCCGACTGACGATGTGGTCACCGGAGTGATCGTGTCTAAAAATCAGTCTGTGTTCAATTCCCGGACTGGCGTGAATGAGAAACGTCCCCGAGGCCGGTGCTTGGTAGGAAATGCTTTCTGTCTCCAGTCCGCGTCTTTTGAAACGTTAAATTACGTTACACAGTCTTTCAAAGGCCATACGGTCGTATGCGTTGGAAATGGGATCCCAGGCGTCGTCTTGAGGTAGTTGAAATACCTAGTTCTTTGAGAATCCTCCTCCTAGTATAATACAACGTGAAAGTTGTAGACACTTTGGAGCATGACATTCTTGGATGTCAGATGGTCTTTATATGAAACTCCACACCCGGCTGTTGCACACCATAACAGCGAAATTTATTTGGTTTCTGCCAAAACTGCATCGGTGTTGCTTTCCACCCGTTTACCACCTCCATCGTAGTAAATCTTGGGCAGCCTATATTGTTCAAAGATATTAGGGAAATTGGTGGCAAAGCCGCTGTCCGGTCTAACCGTTACGGTTGGGTGTACAAGGGGGTTAACAACGTTCTTTTTGTGTTGTATTTACCTCCGACCGCGTACTTTACATTAGAGTTTAAAGCTAAAATGCTTTGGTATCATTGAAAGATATTATTAGTTTGCTACTATAACTAATGTTCAAAAAGAGAGTTGTGAACTTCAAAAAATTAATAGACAACTGCTGCGGACAAACGCCGGGTAGGCCTTAGATCAATCACGTTCACGGTTGGATGGAAAAACCTTGAAAGGTACAAGGATATCAACGGAATAGAACGGATAGAGGCTATCTATTCCGGATATGATATAGATCTAGAGACCGCCGATAGTCCTGCAGAAGTAGAGAGACGCATTCGGGAATCAGCTGTCGCATTACTTCCTGGCCTTTGGGGTTTCGGAGATGTCCAAGCTTTAATCGCAAGGAATATGCCTGGTATTTGCACTCTCGGAATCTCAAAAGCCACGGGGATTGCGACATTGGAAGTTGATAAAAAATTAGAGATCACTCCGGGGTTTTGCCTCAATGTTAGGATTTAAATATGAACCCCATTACAGCGAGGATGAAGGGCGATCGCAACGGGTCCCGGGGACCTTTCTCTTTCCCGTGGGTGATCACCGCGGCGATACCCCAGTAAACTTCGCCTTCACGAAAACTCTCGGGTGGGGTGCACCTTGATCGGGTGAACACATCGTACAACACGGTAGACGGATCCCCCAGCACATTACTGAAAACTGTGCCCGCCAGCGACTGTTTCTATGGCGAGACTGTGACCTTAGACTTCCCACTACCCCGAGATGAAAGTTTTGGAATCGGGACACATCACGAGTTGAAGATTCTTTATTCTTGATGATAAATGGAGAGAAGTTGAAGAACGATTACCCGATTTCGGTCGTCCTAGAAATTTCAAATTAATTAATTTTAAGAAAATTATTTAGAATTAAACGCATGTTCGTAATATATATTATCAACATTATGAGTATATACGGACCAGGTTAGTTCTTCCGATTGGGTGACAAATTCAAATAATTTGGAACCGGCAGAAGGGGGATTCATCCCGACAGAGGGCGACTTTTTAACTACCCAAAAAACAAAGGCCTTGATCAATAGAACTATATCGAGGGCCACGGACGAGATTCACAAAAGTCTACTATCACAACTTAGAGAATATGCCCTGGCTGTGAATACACAAAAGTCGTGAAGAAACGCATACGGAACTAAACGAACTAGGTAAAAAAATAACCAAATTTAGAAAAGAGGCCCGGTTGGGGATTGATAAAGCCCGAGAAGACCGCCTGGTTGACATTACGGAGGTTTATGATGCGTTTGCGCTTAGAAGACTCTCTCAGCAAAGAAGCTAACACTTGCTGAATTAGACGGGAAAATAATAGAATTTTCGAAAAAGAGGCCACGTCGGGTATTGAGAAAGCCCGAGAAGACCACCAGGCGGACCTTACGAAGGCTATGAGTAGTTGCGCTCAGAGCTCTCTCTCATAGAAGCTGGCACTTACTGAACTAGATAAAAAAAAATAAAACCAAATTTCGAAAAGAGACCCGGTCGGGTATTGAATAAAGTCCGAGAAGACCACCAGTCGAAACCTTGAGGAGGCCATTGCGGAGGCTTATGATGCGTTGCGCTTAGAGAACTCTCATAGTAAAGAAGCGACACTTACCGAACTAGACGGTTAAAATATGCCGAATTTCTGAAAGAGACCAGGTCGGGTGGTTGATTGTGGGGGTCCGAGAAGACCACAAAGAGGCCATTGCGGAGGGCTTATGGGGCGTTTACGCTCAGAGGGACTCTCTCAACAGAGAAGCGGCACTTACTAGAACATATACGAAAAAAATAACCGAATTTAAAAAAGAGACCCGGTTTTTTTGATCTTGATGGAGTCCGAACGGGTATTGAGAAAGCCCGAGAAGACCACCAGGCGGATATATGGAAGCTTATAGGGTGTTGCTCTTAGAGGACTCTATCAACAGAGAAGCGACACTTACCGAACTAGATGGAAAAATAACCGAATTTCAAAAAGAGGCCCGGTCGGGGGTTGAGAAAGCCCGATGAAGACCACAAGGTAGCCATTGCGAAGGCTTATGAGGTGTTGCGCTCAGAGGAACTCTCTCATCAGAGAGGCGGGCGGGTGCTGAACTAGATGGAAAAATAACCGAATTTCAAAAAGAGGCCCGGTCGGGTATTGATAAAGCCTTAGAAAGGCCACCAGGCGACCATTACGGAGGCTTATGATGCTTGCGCTTAGAGGACTCTCTCAGCAGAGAAGCGGCACTTACCGAACTAGATGGAAAAATAACCGAAGTTTCTGATAAACTGAAACATGATCGTATAGCCGCGACCAAAGCTCTTGAGGAGGCCACCTTATGAGATTCGTACTGAGGGCATATAACGCAAACAGGGCGCTTGCCGGAATAGTGAAAAACAATGAAAACACCAAAACGTGTCATAACAGTTTGGGCTGAGAAGCGGGCCCATTGGTTGTGGGGTGGCACTATGAATATTCGTTCGTGCCAAAGCGAGTAATAAATATGGGGGATACACTATGACAGCTGCAGGTGAAGTTATCCAAATGGCGGTCTGCTCGGTTAATGCTAATGGTAAACCTGTGGGGCGCGGGTCGCGATAAATATTGTAGTAGATGGGGAAGAACGGGGGGGGGTGGGGGGTTGGAGTCACTAAAATCTCTGGAGATAGTTCGACGATTTGTTTTCGTTCGCCGGTAATGATCGAATTAGACTTTCCCAAGGTAGTGTTATTAACTTTGTTACGAAAAATCGGTGACTCAGAGAGTTCTTCCACTATTGTTCTCATTGTTAATTGAACTTATTGTGTAAATACTAATATATTGAAATAAATTTAAACTATGAACGAATCACCATATCCACTCTCAATACCACTCCACCAACACTGTATCCAACTCTCAATACCACTCCACCAACACTGTATCCAACTCTCAATACCACCCCTCCCCCAACACTATATCCAATTAAACGAAAGAAGTTCAGATTTTAGGTTGAATAATATCGTCGCTATGCAGGATATTTTAGTTAGAGAATGTGCAAATAGAAAAAGACACGCTAAAAAAATATAAGCGCGCGGCAAACATAGCTGAAGCATCTAGTACGGTTCTGGCAAGTGTTTCTGTGTTGTTGTGGGGCGGGGACTGCTGCAACACTATCTACAATTGTAATGATTCCACTTGCAGGGGTTTTGAGTGGAATTACAGTTTTTTTTTATCTGGAACACTTTGTATGGTAATTAGGGCGGTGGGTGGAAAACTCGAGAAAAAAAGTAGAAAACATGATAGAATATCCGTTCTCGCTAGGTCTAAGAAAATAGCATCGACGTTATGGTGTTCCAAAGCGTTGGCCGATATAAAATATCAAATTTAGAGTTTGAATCCGTGGTGGAAGAAATGGGGAGATAGAGAATTAAAAAATGATATAAGGATCAAGGCGCGCGCCACCATGCCCAAAATTGAGGTGTACTGATTGGGATAAATTTAGGGTAAAAAACTTGGAAATAAAGTCGGAGGGAAAATGTTACAGCACCATTATAAAATAATTTTTAAAAAAAAATTAATTTTATAATTTTCTTAATTTTATAATTTTCCTAATTTTTTCAAAATTATATTGGTGCAGTAAACAAATTTACATACCTATACAACATGTGTTTTTGGACTGAGAATTACAAATTCAGTCGAGGATTACACTGTACACACCGTCTGTGTAAATTGATTACACTCGGCTCTGTTTACCTTGGTTATCAATTTACCGTATGGCCATTAACCCGTGTAATTTATACACTCGGCTCTGTTTACCTCGGCTATTCAATTTACAAGCATGGGGCATAACCCGTGTAATTGAAACATTGTCGTTACAACATAAATTAATTACTATGTAATAATAGGGGGTGTTCAGCTTTAAATTATTAAAAAAAAATATAAAATTAATTATAAAATTAACAAAATAACGAACCATCCCATGTTTTCTTTCGCCAATAGGTATTAATAAATATTTATAATTTGCACACCATTTGTATGTGTATAGGAAAACTGATGAGTATATATATGTTTGTTGACCTTACAACAATTGGTCTCATCTCGTGCATGCCATGTTGTTGATCCGGACGGTATGACGTCCGTCCTCGTCTGTTTAATGGTTAGCAGTTTATAAATATGTGTGTATTTGGCGATTTGTAATTGCAAAGCTCAAAGGTGCCGGCCTAAAGATTTCTGCCTAAGAGCTTTGCAATTTCGGAAACCAAATTCACACATAGGCTCGCCTTACTTCGCTGGTTTCTCTTAATTAGAGGAATTGGCAATGGGGTTCAAGGCGACCCTGTAAAACTAAACTTGTGAGCCAACAGATGCTGTGGGCTTAAGAAAGGTCCCAACACCCCAGTGGCTGGGTGCCGGCTAGAATCTGCCCAGTCGCTGGGTGTTGTGCGCGAGTGGAGCTTTTGCTATTTTTTTTAATTTTTAACAAATTATTAATATCTTTATAAGTGATGTCGTTAGAAATGTATATTCGTAAACGAATCGTTGGGTTTTTAACAATTTGATATAATACACCTTAGTTTCATATCCGATAACGCGTTATCCGTCTTAATGTTTGTATTTGCCTCTTGTATAGTTCACATAATTGTCGGTATAATATTGTAAATGCAACGTTTTTATCGGAGCGTAATAAATTACGCTGATATTTCATGTATTCGATATCGCCTAGTGTTTCTCATTTTATAGAATTATATACAGGATTATAACCCAAGTGTTCTTCATAAACTTCTTCAACACATCCATTAAAAAATTTTTAAATCAATTTCCAATTGTATTGTATTATCCATTTTGTTATAATTGGTAGTGTGTTTCTGTTCAATTTTCAATTTTATAAAATTAGTTTGATAATGTTTTTTTACAGTGTTTTAATGCTGTAGAAACACAGAGACTTATTAGATCGATTCTATCTTTCTAACTGACTTTCCGATTTGAATTATTACTAAACGATAATACTTGCGAGCACGTAATCCCTTGTTAGCCATTCGATGAGTAGCCTGAGTGCCACCGCATGGTGGACATAGCAATGACTCGGCTTTGGTCCCTACCCCACAATGCCGACATGGGCGAGGCGAAACGGAACCTCTTCGCATCCATGCACGGTGATGTTTGCAATATTCGTAAATACCGGTACGAAAACATCTCTCGTGACTACCTGTCTTCAACCACGCACACTTAACTAGAACCATTATGTTATTATATATACTAAGTATAACATAGGGATTCTTATCTCTAATAGGGTGTATCTTCTCATGTCATAAATATATGGTCTCGCGGTTGATGAAAATATGTTCTCATACATCCCGCCGAACAGTAGGTGTGTTTTTAAAAATTATGCTTACTCCCCCCTTTGTGTTTTGAAAAATTAAAATTATGCCTACTCCCCCCTTCGTGTTTTGAAAAATTAGAATTACTCCCATTCTCATAAATATTCTCATAAAAATGGAGGAAAATCTGAGTAGTATATAAGAGTCATTAATTATAGCACCACCCGGTGGGAGGCTCCGCGCGTAGCCATTGGCTTCCAGAGGGTGGTGGTATCATTGTGACTCTTATATACTACTCCGGTAATTTCTCTGTAGTACTGTTTGTAATGGTGTCTGGGTCATTTCGTACACATACCATTTCGTTCCGTGTTGGTCAATTCGTACCCATAGGCGCATGTTTTCTGCTAATTTCGTAAATATAGGTACGAATCGACTATAATGTTTGGTCATTTCGTCGTAATTTTTTATATATTCACATATATATTTGCATATTTTAAATTTGTTTTGATGAAAAAGCCTGGTCATAAACTGAGGTAAAATAAAATGAATGTTATAATTTAATCCTTTCACCCATTAGTAACTGGAAATTGGATTGGATTTTAGGACCAATCCAATTGCCATAAATTATTTTCAGACTAGTCCATTTATGAAAAGAGGATATTTTTGTTGTCAAAACTAAGAAATTATTTGCAAAAAGTGCAGATCCTGATGAGCCGGCTCGTGATGGATTTTTATATGTTGATTTCCGGACCAATCCAATCGCCACAAAATGGTTTTCAGACTAGTCCATTTATGAAAAGGGGATATTTTTGTTGTAAAAAAATAAGAAAATTATTTACAAAAAGTGCAGATCTGATGAGCGGCTCGTGATGGATTTTTATATGTTGATTTCCGGTCCAATCCAATCGCCATGCACAAAATGTTTTTCAGATGTGTCCATTTATGAAAAGGTGATATTTTTGTTGCAAAAAATAAGAAAATTATTTGCAAAAAGTGCAGATCCTGATGAGCCGGCTCGTGATGGATTTTTATATGTTGATTTCCGGACCAATCCAATCGCCACAAAATGGTTTTCAGACTAGTCCATTTATGAAAAGGGGATATTTTTATGTCAACATAAGATTCTTTTTGCAAAAAGTGCAGATCCTGATGAGCCGGCTCGTGATGGATTTTTATATGTTGGATTCCGGACCAATCCAATCGCCACAAAATAATTTTCAGACTAGTCCATTTATGAAAAGGGGATATTTTTTTTGTCAAAAATAAGAAAATTCAATCGCCACAATATGGTTTTCAGACTAGTCCATTTATGAAAAAAGGATATTTTTGTTGTCAAAAATAAGAAAATTATTTGCAAAAAGTGCAGATTCTGATGAGACGGCTCATCACGAGCCGGCTCATTTGGATCTACACCATTTGGCAATACCACTATACAGGTAGTGTTGAAACAGTTAAATACATGTAGATGTTAGTTGGCCAGCTTACATAGAATTAGCATTAGCAATCTATTCATATCGTGATGTACATATGTAGCTGTGACTGGAGAAATGAGGCTTAGTCGATTTGTGGCCAATGTAGCCCCTGATCAAATAGAACACTCGTGTAGCCTGATAGCGATCTATATTGCATGTACACGCTACCCAGTGATTTACCATATTTCTGGTAGCATTTATATCCTTGAAGGAAATATTTCCTCCTAGACACTATATATAGCGAAACGTCATTTCTAGCGAAGAAACATTTCATACGCGAACGTCAAAATTGTCAATGTTGATGTTATAAGCTGGTCTAAGAGCAAATTTCACATTTTTCGAAAAACATGTAATATACACTACTATTTTGAAATACCAGCTTTATTTCCCTTGATATCTGTAAATACGACAAAGAAACTTGTGCTCCGCACTCTCTCGTTTCTTTATAAGACATCCAGATGTCTCGTGATATAAATCCGATATTTCAAAATGGTAGTTGAATAAACTCTACATATTGCTTGTTAGATGCACAACGGGGTGTTTCATTAATGTAATGATAAACAGTCCAGATCCTGATCAGACTGCGGATGCACATGCTGATCTGGATATACACTGGTCGCAAAACCCATAAGCCTCATTTCTCCAGTCACATATATGTTTGACACAGACAAGTATTTGGGGTTAATTACTTGTATTTTGTAATCTGGTGACGTAATCAGATATTTCGATGCATATCTGTTGATGTAATTTTATTATATTTTGTGTTGTTAATTAATTGGCAATTAACCCGAGGTACGAAATAGCGATTCCCGGGCGATGGAACAGGATCCACCACTTTCATAGGATTTATATACAATGTACATGTATGGGCCACCAAATCGCCAACTGTCATCAATAGCTTCCTTACATTAATCAGGGCTCCAGATAAGGAATTAGTAATTGAGTATTTTCACTCCATCATTTCTGAAGAAATTCGGTATTTCAAAATTTTAATTGGGTAAATTAAAATCACACTACTGTTTACACATGACCATGGTCACCGTATCAACAACATTCGACAACAAAAATATGTTCTTTTTTTTTTATTCAGGAAAATAGCAATGCATCAAGCCTGGGCTCGAACTGGGCCATGTGAACACCGGATTGTCCACTGTGCAAGATCTGGATCGATCGATATCAACAATCAGCAGGGAGGGTGGAGAAGAGAAGACACCATGTACACAAGAGTGACTAGACCCTTTGCGAGATAGAGAACAGCCGACGAACAATTATTTTATGACCAGTGTTTACAGACTTTATGCAGTTAATTTGGCTACCAGTATAGATGTGAATATGTTTGTTCAAACACAGTACAGTGGGTATAGTTTGTCACAGGCACCTGCTATTTGGATGGGGTGCACTGAATTAGGTATGGAAAATCCTCAATTCAGACCATGCTTTTTTTTATTTTTCACATTCGCGATTTTGACGCGATTAAGCACAGCTATCCCGGAAAATTGATAAGCAAACCTGCCATTGCCCCCTTTTTGCTGGAAATAAGGACTGATGCGGTGCACTCCGATATGCCCCAAAATCGTTCGAAAATGAAGTTTATAGCCACGAAAAGAGATGCACGAACACGCATGCAATAATATTGCACATCCACCAATCGGTCAGGAAAACTTGAATTGTATACCCTAGTGCACCCCATCTTTCCTTAATAACAGCCAAATGTATATGCAGATTTTCTCAAAATAACTCCTAAATGGCTGAATCTACGGGGACTAGAACATCCACAGGTGTTTCTGATCAATTTTCCGGGGTATCTGCGCATAATTGTTTTAAAATGTTCTTACCTGATTCAGTGCATCCCATCCAAATAGCAGGTGCATGTGACGTACTATGCCCACCGTGTAAAAGTATGCTAGACATTCCATTGTTAAATAACATAGGTTGGTGCTACTGGTAGCTGCAGAAACCATTTTGTTACTGTAACAGTGATTTGGCTACTAATATTTCAGAATTTGGTTACTGAACGGTTATGATTGGAAAAATCAGTTTTGCAAATATTGGAGCAACTGGTAATGTAAAATTTTGTTCAAAGTAACCTTTAATTTTGACTATTTAAATTTCATAATCTTGCGCTAACCTAGAGTTATAACAAACAGTGTAGACCCGGATCAGACTGCTCGACTGCGACTGGTGATCTGGGTCTACATCTATCACACGGTCAGAAGATCCATTTTCTCAGTACATGTCATCTCAAAAACTATTCATTTTTCAGCATTATACTGATTACAACCAGGGCCCGGTTGCTCAAAGCCTCTGTTAGCTTAACAGACTGTTAAATCCTTAACATTGTTAAGGATTCAAAAGTCTGTTAAGCTAACAGAGGCTTTGAGCAATTGGGCCCTGTATACTTAAATACATGTAGATACATGTACATGAATATAATGAGACACAAAATATAACAGTTGCTTCTGCTTTTACTTTCCTCATTTAAATGATAGTACATGTAATGTTGAGCTTACACACTGTAGCACATATAATAACTCGCTGCCATTAAAGGTACTGTGTCTCGGATAGTTTGTTTGTTGGGGTTTAACGGCCTATCAACAGCTAATGTCATTTAAGGCCGGGTCAATGGGTTTAGTACTAAATCCCATACATTACCTGTACAAGTACATGTACAAATGGGGGGGGGGGAATCCGAAAATCAGAACTGAATATTTACAATAACAAAACTATATATTCAGCCCTGAAATCAGAATAATCCTGATCTGATGCCAGGTCCTCGCCACATCATAATCACTTGGCCCCTCACAAAAGAAGTAGGATCAGTAATAATATTACTACTTTTATAATTGTCAATAACCCAATTCAACTCCCACGTAACTAAAGAGTCAAAGATAAAAACGTACCTCGTAAAACTAATAAAAAGTAATAGCTATAGACCTGAACCTTGGTATGTATATTTCTTAGGAGTAGATGCACAAAGTTTATGTTGATTCTTTCGACCCCCGGGTCATGGATTATCTCCCCCATTTTCTACTTAGAATTTTGCCTCGTTTACTATCAAAGTGATACATGCATGTGGGGTCATCCGTTGTTTCAATGAACCACATTTTTCTAGTTAGTTTTTCTGTATTATGCACTTATTATTTGCATAAATATCAAATGTTTACAGGCGACTTGAACATATAATTTGGTTCCAGAAATACGATTTAACTTAACCTATTTTGTCCTAACCCGTTTCATCACATTCTAGGCATATTGGAGACCCAGTGCCTTTAATGCAACCGTTATAGATATTTTGTGAACAGTTCAGAAATTATCCGTAAAAACACTAAAATTGGCTGATTTCATGATTATGGGCCCCGCTCATCTGAAATATACATGTGCTGTTTTTTTATAATTATGGAGATAACCATTTATACGATATCAGATAACACTACTTGTATCTGACCAGGCTACTCATTGTTCACAACTTCACAATTTGATCAATAAATGCCGTCGATGATACAGATATTGAAAAGTGTGGTTTATTGTGAATATTATGAGCTACCGGCTGAGAAAAGGAACCATAGAACATATGCAATCAGCAAGGTGAGTGCATATATCTGATCATGACCTACGTTGTTTGAATTACTGTCATCGGCAAAACAATTAGATTTTATACTGCCAAGTAGACCTCTATCTACAATTGGTGGACATGGCAGGTCCATTTTCTCGGCTGGGGGCTATATGTGGCTGTGACTGGAGAAATGGCCCTTATGGGATTTGTGACCAGTGTAGCTCCTGATCCAATAGCACACTGATAGCCTGGTTGTCTATGTAGCTTGGTAGAAGCATGCCATGTGTATCATTCACGGAATGGCGAACAGTGCAGATATGTGATCTGTGTTAATAAAAAGTAAATGTTACATCATTTCTTCGTAACGATAGCTTTTACCCTTTTGTTCTGTAGAAGCTTACACAAGTCATGACATAACCATTTGCCCTTTCAGGGTATGGGGTCACATGATTTCAGAACGACACTAGATAATTTCAGTGACTTTCTCCCCATCGATGAAAGTGAAATATGGGATTTGACCCCGTTAACCTGGCCCAAAATGCCCATAGCTGTTAACAGGCCGTTAAACTCCTTTAATTAAACTGGCAAGTATTCCTGTCCTATTTCACACTTCTCAAGGACATCAAAGGGAAACAGTCTTCTGCGGAGTTGAGGGTTATGGCTCGCGTGAAGAAACTCAACACCAGTTAAAACTTCACTTTACACATCATTAGGTCGATGACACTATGTTGACACCTCAACGGCACTAAATACCCCTGCAAATACACAAGAACCACATATTATATTTCTTTGCCAGGAGTAACCATTATGATTACAACATGCACATCTTCTCTTTATTTTAAAATAAATAAATGTATCTTTATCATCACTAAGCTAATCCCCTCGCTGGCAGCCTTGACACTAATAACATGAGCCCTCAGTGACCTTGACATTGTCGAAAGGCATGTAGCGATAATACATGTTAGTAACACCTTTCATTTTCTTAATAACTTCTGAACCACTTTAGCGATTTTAATAATAATTGGCCATAACGTGTATCTAGGTATAGTAATTGGTTTTGCAAGCACCACACGTATGAAGACACAAAGTCACGGTCACTGAGAACTCGGGGGCCAAACTGGCTACAAATGCCATAAGCCTCAATCCTCCAGCCACACATATATATCAAGAGTCAGACTGGTCCCCCCCCCCCCCCCACCCCCCCCCCACCCCCCCCCCCCCCACCCCCCCCCCCCCCCCCCCCCCCCACTCAATGCAACAGGTTAAAATTGGATTTAACCCGTTTGCCCGGCTTTACATGACCGTAGCTGTTGATAGGCCGTTAAACACTAACAAACAAACAAACAAACAAACAGACTGGTCACAAATGCCATAAGTCCCAATCCTCCAGCCACATATAGAGACCTGGAGCCAGATAGGCCACAATTCATATAAGCCACATTCACAAAGGCCACATTCATGTACAGACATCAGGAGTCCGACCTGCCACAATTGCCATAAGCCGTAATTTTCCAGCCACATACATGTATAGAGATCAGGAGTCACACTGGCCACAATTGCCATAAGCCGTAATTTTCCAGCCATATATAGAGATCAGGAATCAGACTGGCCACAATTTCCAGAAACCCCAATCCTCCAACCACATGTAGAGATCAGATTCAATATTCCAGCCACATATAAAGATCAGGAGTCAGACTGTCAATCTTCCAGTCACACAAATTATATAAGCTTCAATCCTCCAACCACATATCAAGATTGGTAGCCGATTTCACCAACATTGCTAAGTAAACTTATCTACACTTAGCGCTTTGTGGGAGTAATTATTATTTGTACTGAAATGCATTATTTCATATATAACAACTAACTTTGTACTTGATTATTAAAATTATGCAGAAGTACATGTATTATACTGTATTTATTCCATTATCATTAAATAAACAAATTAATTTATGCATAATTTGAAAATTTCTCCCTCAAAGTACACTTAGCAACATAAATGTAGTGATTTTGATGAAATCAGCTACAAGCGTCAGACTGCCCACATATGCCATAAGTACATTGCTATCACTAAGCTAATCCCCTGGCTGGCCAGCTTTGATACTACAAGGTGATCGCTGGCGAGAAACAAATCACCTGATGACGTTTCAAAAACAAGGCGAACGCCAGGAAGTGTCTCGCCCACTAAACAAGGCGATCACCACAAAGGTCAATGTCGATCAAGATGAGGAATTCCAAAATTATTGATATGAAGGTCAATGTCACACAATGACACTGGGTGAATAGCCATCAATGTGAGGAAGCTATTGCTACAATTTGGTAATGATCCATCAACGTTAAGAATCTACTGATGAGGGGGTATTCAAACGTACGTCCAAAATTATTGAAGATCACCTGTGAGGAAGTTAGTGATGAAGTTTGCTAATTAATGATCCGACTAACCACTAACCTCTAAAATGTTTTGTTTTTTTGACGACGGAATTGTGACTGCTAGGTCTTATTTTCCATTTTCGTGGGCGAGACTAAAAGTGGTTTTATGGTAAGAAATTGCATTGAAATCAACGATATTATTCTGCTGTCTACATTGGTAAATTGAAACAAACAGGATTGGGGTGGGGGCATTTGTTAGTATAATCAACTTACCCTTCCAAGAACTTCAATGACTGCTACATCCCTGACCGAGTTACGAACAAACTGATTGTTGATGGCGCCGACCGTCGATTGTATCATGGAGTGGGACTGTCACTGCACACAACTTCACAAAGACTGAAAGAGTTCACAATACCTGGTTATATCCTTTTCTATAGCTGCACATTTTTCGCTTTATATGCAATAGGTTGCACTATATAGCAACACCACAGTCAACGTTATAAATTATGCGGAATAACGTTTCACTAAAATATAGCAATAATCTGCAGGGCATTGACATTCATAGCTATATAGTTATTGAGAGACGAATGTACAATATGACAAACAAATATTATCACGAACTTGACGAAAATCTAAATAAATGCTGCGCATCGATTAATCATAAGGAAGCTACATACCAAGTTTCAGGTCAGGTGTGTAGTTAGTACGGTTTAAAAGTTTTACGATTTGCAAACCAAAATTGGAAAATTCTAAGTCGAAAAGGCGGAGATAATCCACGACCGGTCAAATAAAAATCAAAATAAACTTTGTGCATCTACTCATCAGAAGGAAGATACATACCAACAGGGGGAGATAATCCATGACCCCGTAGTCAAATAAAAAATCGAAATAAATGTTGCGCATCGACTCATCAGAAGCAAGCTACATACCAAGTTTCAGGTGTGTAGCTAGTACAATTTAAACAATTTACAACTTACAAGCCAAAATTGGAAAATTCAAAGTTGAAAAGGGGGAAATAATCCATGACCCCGGAGTCAAATAAAATATCAAAATTGTAGCTAGTACAATTTAAAAGTGTTACGACTTACAAGCCAACATTGAACAATTCTAAGATAATTCATGACCCGAGGGTCAAATCAAAAATGTAAATGAACTTAGTGCATCTACTCATCAAAAGGAAGATACATACCAAAAAGGGGTGATACTCCATGACCCCGGGGTCGAATTAAAAATCGAAATAAACTTTGCGCAGCTACACATAAGGAATCTACATACCAAGTTTCAAGCGTGTAGCTAGTAATATTTAAAAGTTTTACGACTTACAAGCCAAAATTGGAAAATTCTAAGTCGAAAGGGGGAGATAATCCATGACCCGGGGGTCAAATGAAAAATGAAAATAAACTTTGTGCATCTACTAATCATAAGGAAGCTACATAACAATTTTCAGGTCTGTAGCTATCATGATTTAAAAGTATTGCGACTTACAAGCCAAAATTAAAAAATTCTTAGTCAAAAAGGGGGACAAAATACATGACCCGGTGGGTCGAATAAAAAATGGAAATAAATGTTGCGCATCGACTCATCAGAAGCAAGCTACATACCAAGTTTCAGGTGTGTAGCTAGTACGGTTTAAAAGTTGTAAGACTTACAAGCCAAACTTCAAAAATTATAAGCAAAAAAGGGCGAGATTATTCATGACCCGGGGGTCGAATCCAAAATCGAAATAAACGTTGCGCATCGACTCATAATAAGGAAGCTACATACCAAGTTTCAGGTGTGTAGCTAGTACAATTTAAAAATGTTTATGACTTACAAGTCAAAATTGGAAAAGTCGATAAGGGGGAGATAATCCATGACCCCGGGGTCAAATAAAAAATCGAAATAAATGTTGCGCATCACATCATCATAAGCAAGCTACATACCAAGTTTCAGGTGTGTAGTTAGTACGGTTTAAAGGTTTTACGACTTGCAAGCCAAAATTGGAAAATTCGAAAGGGGGAGATAATCCAGGACCCCGGCATCAAATGAAACATTGAAATAAACTTTGTGCATCTACTCATTATAAGGAAGATACATACCAAGTTTCAGGTCTTTAGCTATTACGGTTTTAAAAAATTACAAGTTACAAGGCAAAATTCTAAGTGGAAAAGGGAGAGTTAATCCATGACCCGAAACAGTTCGGTCCAAAAATGGCTTATCGGATGGGGAAAGGACAACGGTCTATATATCGTGCTTTCAAGTTGAGCTAAAAGTGTGCAGCGAGTTGAAATGCTATTATTACCATCTCATCTGCACGTCCTTAAATATTGCTTAGAAAATCTCAGCTCTACGGATGTGTTTTACTATTTCATCTGTCTTTTATATTTTCTGTATCCGTGAGAGCTGAGACCCTTATAAATACTTATGGTGTAAAATTTAGTCACAATACCAGCCCAATTT
The DNA here is from genome assembly GCA_029237695.1 of Conchocele bisecta. NCBI lineage: Eukaryota > Metazoa > Mollusca > Bivalvia > Lucinida > Thyasiridae > Conchocele > Conchocele bisecta. The sequence goes on along the minus strand of CM055276.1, from coordinate 87,580,567 downwards.
GTCCTGGGAATAAAAGGATAACCAATGTCAAACTATGTATACCTACATGTGTATTATTAATCTATGAATGTTTTTAACATGACCATAATGACTGTGAAGTGTTAAAACTTCTCACTCGTCAGACTGTGTAGCAAAACGCCCTGAAAAATTGGGCTGTTATTGTGACAAAATTGTAAACTATAAAGGTCTCAGCTCTCACGGATACAGGAAATATAAAAGACAGATGAAATAGTAAAAAAATCTGTAGAGCTGAGATTTCTAAGCTACCTTAAATACTGCAATAAAAGGATAAGAAGCCCAAAAATATCATCCGGCCACACGTTTGCCCATTTCTTCCAAGTTCCACTGACTCGGTCATGACACAGGGCTACCAAATAAGTCCACCGTAATGCAAGTCAATACTCATTGTAACATCATTACTGTGTGCTACAAGTGGGTGGGGTAATATTCAATGTTGACTGTGATTCACGAATACGTACTCGGGTACAGTACTGTAACTGGTGTCATGAGATCGGGAGAGTCGCTCGGCTGTTCTTGTTCGATTGTGTATAATGTCAATGTCATTGATGCAAATTGTAGTTAAATAATATCGTATTCGCGAGTCTGAATTCTAGAAACAAATGTTTACTTTTTTGTTGTTGTTGTTCTCCTTCAATTTCGCGCACGTGCTTGTGACGTCATGGTTTTGTGTGTAAGCAGTTTTCCGAAATGTCTCCGAGTAGTAGCGAAATCTGAAAATTACAATACTGAGCCGTTCAGGGCCTTTAACAGGCCGGTTTTAGGAATTCGTTTTTGTGGTACCACAATATTTCTACCGCGCAGACTCAATACCGCATCATTGGCTAAAGATTTGGCTTTTTTGCATAATGTGGGTGGGGTTACATTGTTAAGGCGCAATCTTCTCAGTCTGCCCCCATCAGCCGTTTTTCTCGGTTTGTACGCATAAGCCAGTCTTTCCATATATTCCTCATTCTTCGCCTCAGTTATAATTTTAGTCAGGCCTTTTGCCCGCACATTTGGGGGGAATGTTATTCCCAATTTGGAGGCCTCCGACCGTAATTCACGAAGTTTTTCGGATCCCCGTGGAGGGGGTTTTATCTCCTTTTTATTCGAATTACGACGAATTTTAGGAGGTGTTTTACTCTTTGAGCTGGGGAAATCGCTGCCTCACTAATCAGTGTGTGAGGTACATTCGGTTTCCTCGGCATCTGTCTCATATTTGTTATGGCAACTGTCATAATGTTTTTTCTATATACTAGTAAATATACTTTCCCAATCTTGGGAATTAATTATTAATTATAAAGAGACGTTATGTTTGATCAACATGACGGATTTTTATAAGTGATATAAAATCCGTAATGGTTTCCGCTACTTTTTGAGAGATTTGTCATAATTTCTCATCTTTTCTCATCCAATATTATTGGATTATTTAATCAATTTTTAGAATCTTTGGACCCCAAAAATTCTAAAATTTAATTCCACCGAATTGACGGTGGTGATACATTTTTTTTTTACCCACATATAAATTATGACCCCTTTTTGTAGTGGTGGTAACTTAAACACCCTCCAATTCGTTTCCCCTCAGTCGCGGTAACGAACTCATACCCTATATACTACAATTGTTTGATAACTTCTCTGTATGCTCTAACCCTCTGAGCCTCTGTTTTCTAACATCTCTGTATGATCAAACACTCTGAGCCGCTGTTTGATAACTTCTGTGTATGCTATGACCCACTGAGCCACTGTTTGATAACTTCTTTGTATGTTCTAACCCACTGAGCCCCTGTTTGATAGCGTCTCTGTATGCTCTAAGCCTCTGAGCCCCTGTTTGCTAACTTATATGTATGCTGTAACCCTCTGAGCCCTTGTTTGATAACTTCTCTCCATGCTCTAACCCTCTGAGCCCCTGTTTGATAACTTCTCTGTGTGCTCTAACCCTCTGAGCCCCTGTTTGATAACTTATATGTATGCTCTAACCTCTGAGCCTCTGTTTCATAACTTCTGTATGCTGTATCCCTCTGAGTCACTGTTTGATAACTTATCTGTATGATCTAGCCCTCTGAGTCCCTGTTTGATAACTTATATGTATGCTCTCACCCTCTGAGTCCATGTTTGATAAATTCTCTGTATGTTCTAACCATCTGAGCCCCTGTTTGATAAATTATCTGTATGCTCTAACCCTCTGAGCCCCTGTTTGATAACTTCTCTGTATGCTCTTATCCTGTAAGCCCCTGTTTGATATCTTCTCTGTATGCTCTAACCCTCTGAGCCCCTGTTTGATAACTTCTATGTATGATCTAACCCTCTGAGTCCCTGCTTGGTAACTTATATGTATGCTCTAACCTTCTGAGCCCATGTTTGATAAATTGTCTGTATGCTCTAACCCTATGAGATCCTGTTTGATAACTTCTATGTATGTTCTAGCCCTCTGAGTCCCTGTTTGATAAATTCTCTGTATGTTCTAACCATCTGAGCCCCTGTTTGATAAATTATATGTATGCTCTAACCTTCTGAGCCCCTGTTTGATAACTTCTCTGTATGCTCTAACCCTATGAGATCCTGTTTGATAACTTCTATGTATATTCTAGCCCTTTGAGTCCCTGTTTGATAAATTCTGCGTATGTTCTAACCATCTGAGCCCCTGTTTGATAAATTATATGTATGCTCTAACCCTCTGAGCCCCTGTTTGATAACTTATCTGTATGCTCTTATCCTGTAAGCCCCTGTTTGATATCTTCTCTGTATGCTCTAACCATCTTAGCCCCTTTTTGATAACTTCTCTGTATGATCTAACCCTCTGAGTCCCTGCTTGGTAGCTTATATGTATGCTCTAACCCTCTGAGCCCATTTTTCATTAATTGTCTGTGTGCTCAAACCCTCTGAGCCCCTGTTTGATAACTTATCTGTATGCTCTAACCCTATGAGATCCTGTTTGATAACTTCTATGTATGTTCTAGCCCTCTGAGTCCCTCTTTGATAACTTCTCTTTATGCTCTTACCCTCTGAGCCCCTGCTTGCTAACATCTCTGTATGCTCAAACACGCTGAGCCCTTGTTTGATAACTTCTTTGTATGCTCTAACCCTCTGAGACCCTGTTTGATAACTTTTATGTATGTTCTAACCCTATTAGTCCCTGTTTGATAACTTATCTGTATGCTCTTACCCTCTGAGCCCCTGCATGCTATCATCTCTGTATGCTCAAACACTCTGAGCCCCTGTTTGATAACTTCTCGGTATGCTCTTATCCTGTAAGCCCCTGTTTGATATATTCTCTGTATGCTCTAACCCTCTGAGCCCCTTTTTGATAACTTCTCTGTATGATCTAACCCTCTGAGTCCCTGCTTGGTAACTTATATGTATGCTCTAACCTTCTGAGCCCATGTTTGATAAATTGTCTGTATGTTCTAACCCTACGAGTTCCTGTTTGATAACTTCTATGTATGTTCTAGCCCTCTGAGCCCCTTTTTGATAACTTCTCTGTATGATCTAACCCTCTGAGTCCCTGCTTGGTAACTTATATGTATGCTCTAACCCTATGATCCCATTTTTGATTAATTGTCTGTGTGCTCAAACCCTCTGAGCCCCTGTTTGATAACTTCTCTGTATGCTCTAACCCTATGAGATCCTGTTTGATAACTTCTATGTATGTTCTAGCCCTCTGAGTCCCTCTTTGATAACTTCTCTTTATGCTCTAACCATCTGAGCCCCTGTTTGATATATTTTCTGTGTGCTCTAACCCTCTGAGCCCCTGTTTGATAACTTCTCTGTATGCTATAACCCTCTGATTTCCTTTTTGATAACTTCTCTGTATGCTCTAACCCTCTGAGCCTCTGTTTGCTAACATCTCTCTATGATCGAACACTCTGAGCCTCTGTTTGATAACTTCTGTGTATGCTATAACCCACTGAGCCACTGTTTGATAACTTCTTTGTATGTTCTAGCCAACTGAGCCCCTGTTTGATAGCGTCTCTGTATGCTCTAAGCCTCTGAGCCCCTGTTTGCTAACTTATATGTATGCTGTAACCCTCTGAGCCCTTGTTTGATAACTTCTCTCTATGCTCTAACCCTCTGAGCCCCTGTTTTATAACTTCTCTGTGTGCTCTAACCCTCTGAGCCCCTGTTTGATAACTTATCTGTATGCTCTAACCCTCTGAGCCTCTATTTCATAACTTCTCTGTATGCTGTATCCCTCTGAGCCACTGTTTGATAACTTATCTGTATGATCTAGCCCTCTGAGTCCCTGTTTGATAACTTATAAGTAAGTAAGTAAGTAAGTAATTTGTTTATTATAGTGACATGTGTTAAACGAAACAGGGAATATGTACAATATAATATTGACGAAAACACCCGGCCCTATGGACCTATATGTCACTTTCAAATGTTAGGTAACAAATGCATGTGTAAATATACAATATAAAATAAATAATTAGCACCTAGTTTGAGCAGTATATATCATGTATATGATTAAGTGTAGGTAAAGCTGAATTGGCCTTAATTTCGCGACGCCACATCTGCGTAATACAGGCATCTTGACGTCCCGGAATCAGGGCCACTTCACGTTCAAAGTTGTCAATTACATGATAACAGTTCAGACAATGATCGACATTCAAGTGTTGTATCATACAATGTAGTACCGTGAGTGTGATCTGTGGGTAACGGATTGCACAGATACAATTGCCTGAGGTAGGTTATTATCGATGTATAGTATTGACAATGAAGGACTATTTACCAGATTACTTAATATATATATATGACTCACCAGATAAACGGGAATGTCTGCGCGTAAGACCATTGAAGCTCCAGGTCGGTAAGTGCACCCGTGCAATCTGATCAGGAGCAACGCTGTGAACAGTGTAGGCCCAGATCAAACTGTACCTATGTGCATTCTGATCAGGATCAACCCTGTTCACATCTTGGTCTGGTATCATTGGGCTAATAACCAACAATTTAGATTGTGAGAGGAAATGCGACACAGTATAAACAATCAGGCACAGTTAATGTATGGATATTGGACGGGATTACTAGCTAGTCGGTGGAATGTTGTTGCATATAAATTTGTACATAACGTTGTCTCGCCACGACAGGAAGAGATTAAACGAACGTGTGAACAGTGTAGCCCCAGATCAGAAAGCACACCACAGTCTGATTTCGGATCAGGATCAACAGTGTTCACTGTACCAGCGGGACACGTTCATGATGCTGTGATGGCATTATTGAACGTGTCCAAGTCGACCTGGAGCAGCAGGACTCAGCATTTCGGTTAGGCACTGCTTGTCATGGCGTGACATAATACGCATTAACACATGTATGAATGGCACCGCGTATTTGCTATAGCGGGATATGGTGGTTCCAACACTGAGCACAATGTGAGCCCCGCGGGGCGCCCGCTGTGTCAGTTTTCGATCATGGTGATTGCGGTTCCATACATTATATGTCTTGCGGATTATGTCCTATAGATAACATTTCTTCGTCTCATGAATGCCATAACAATATATTTAGCCGCTTTTCTCGGTAGAGAGCGCATTATGTGTTGAAAGCGTTCTTCATCGTTCATGTCTATCATGTGTGAGTTCATGTGGAATAAGTCATGTCTAATGTCATTATATAGAGAGCATTTTGTCATAAAATGCCGTTCATCTTCTACACATTGATCTTGACAAAGTTTACAGAGACGTTGAGCGGGTGTCTCGCCTACATATCTGTCTGTTTCTATACGGAGCGGCAGAATTCCACATCGAAACTGGGCTAATAAGGCACGTTCATGTCTTGTTAAATTTTCCTTAACATAATCCTCGCAAATAGGTTGTGATTTAATTGTCACATATGTCCGAAGTTTAGCTACACCCTGTACATCGTTGGACCATTGTCTGGAATAATAGGACGAGACATTATATCTGGCTGTGTCTAGATTTACGCATGTTTTGTGTCGAAAATGATCGGTGAGGTCTAGTTTATTAAATATAATTTTCACGTCTTCACACCAGTTGTTATGGCACAAATTGTAGTCAGCATTAAATGCCTGTTTGGTGAGTCGGTTGTCGTCTAGTAGAACCAGTCTATTCCAGAATCGTAAAATGTATCCAGTGGCGATAGGTACTTGGTAGCCAGCCGGTTTCCCTGATGGCGAGAGTTGGTGCAAATCTGTGAACACCCAAATAGTATCGTATCCCCCGGTTTTGTACATAATCGATGATCTTGTGTGCGTAAATCCCCACACTGATGAATTGTAGTCAAGTATTGGGATTACACAGGAATTGTATAATTTTTCATAAGTGTTAAATCCAAAATCCTTCATGTTATGTATTTTAGATATGATACACCCAAGTGCTCGACCTGCACCCTTTGCTATGGCTTCACAATGTTGTGTGTACTTATGTTTGTCATTCAGCAACACGCCGAGATACTTGTAGTGCTCCACGAATACGAGATTAGTGTTTCCCAATTTGAACACGAAATCTGTGCGTTGTGCTCGGCCGTTCCGGAAGTGCATGCATTTCGATTTGTCCGTATTTATCAACACCCTCCAGCGTTTGCACCAGTAGTTTAATCCATCGAGCATACGTTGCAGGTGATCTTCTGTGAGCGATATAAATGCAATGTCGTCTGCATATAGTAACATAGATATGTTCCGGTCACCCACATCCACCCCAAGGCCAAGGTCATTGATTTCATCCACAAGGTCATTGATAAAGATCTAAAAGAGGGTGGGGGATAGGTTATCTCCCTGTTTAACACCCATCTTGCAGTCAAACCATTCAGTACATTTATTGTTTATACGTACACAAGACACCGAGTGTTGATATATACCCTTAATAGAACCATATATTTTACCGTCGATATTGTTCATTAATAATTTGTATAACATCATGTCGCGGTCTATGAAATCGAAACATTTTCGTAGGTCAATAAATGCTGTGAAAACACTGGCGTTATTTCGTGTGATACTATCGAGCGTGAACACGTGATCTTCACATGACCGCTTTGCCCGAAAACCGTTCTGTTCGTCGGCGAGAATATCGTTGTTACCTAGAAATACTGTAAGTCTTTTGTTAATGAACGCACTGTACATTTTGCTTATACACGATAGTAAACTTATGCCCCTGTAGTTCATTGGTGTCCGTTTATCCGAATTAGGGTCCTTTAATATTGGGCATATGATAGACTTTCTCCATTGTGTGGGAATAATACTTGTATCCAGAATGAGTTGAAATAGTTTGTGTAGGACACCTATTACTGCGGGATATTTCAGAACGGCGTACGGTAATTCGTCATAGCCACAGGCTGAACGCGATTTTGCACTCATTACTAAGGTGGCGATTTCGTCCAGTGTTATGTTTGCGTTAAGTTGGGGATTTGGTGTATACAGCGGGTCGGACAGGTTACCTTCAAGTATGGTTGTGTGTGTTAGTGTCCGTTCATAGAACTCTTCATAGAAGTCATTATCGGTGTTTGTGTTAAATGTATATAAGTTTTCAAAATATCTTCTCCAGCGTTCGAAAACTATCCGTTCGTTATTTGATACAATTCCATTGTCCTGCACCACCTCTGTAGGTATTGAGTTATCTTTCCTTGGCCCTAGATTTCTAATTTTATTCCAAAAGTCGTTTGGATTACTTGATGATAGTGTTTCTATGTCAAGCGCTATTGTTCTTTTGTAGGAACGTTCAGCTTCCCGGAGAGATTTATCAAGCATATTTCTAGCATGTATATATTGCGAACGTAGAGTAGTTTTCACATGTCTATTGTTCTTACACTTCAAAAATGCCCGTTCTTTTTCATTCATGCTTTTCAACAATGTTGTTAACTCGTCATTCCAGTACGGTTTTCTAACCATCTGAGCCCCTGTTTGATATATTTTCTGTGTGCTCTAACCCTCTGAGCCCCTGTTTGATAACTTCTCTGTATGCTATAACCCTCTGATTTCCTTTTTGATAACTTCTCTGTATGCTCTAACCCTCTGAGCCTCTGTTTGCTAACATCTCTGTATGATCAAACACTTTGAGCCGCTGTTTGATAACTTCTGTGTATGCTATAACCCACTGAGCCACTGTTTGATAACTTCTTTGTATGTTCTAACCCACTGAGCCCCTGTTTGATAGCGTCTCTGTATGCTCTAAGCCTCTGAGCCCCTGTTTGCTAACTTACATGTATGCTGTAACCCTCTGAGCCTTGTTTGATAACTTCTCTCTATGCTCTAACCCTCTGAGCCCCTGTTTGATAACTTCTCTGTGTGCTCTAACCCTCTGAGCCCCTGTTTGATAACTTATCTGTATGCTCTAACCCTCTGAGCCTCTGTTTCATAACTTCTCTGTATGCTGTATCCCTCTGAGTCACTGTTTGATAACTTATCTGTATGATCTAGCCCTCTGAGTCCCTGTTTGATAACATATATGTATGCTCTAACCCTCTGAGTCCATGTTTGATAAATTCTCTGTATGTTCTAACCATCTGAGCCCCTGTTTGATAAATTATCTGTATGCTCTAACCCTCTGAGCCCCTGCTTGATAACTTCTCTGTATGCTCTTATCCTGTAAGCCCCTGTTTGATATCTTCTCTGTATGCTCTAACCCTCTGAGCCCCTTTTTGATAACTTCTCTGTATGATCTAACCCTCTGAGTCCCTGCTTGGTAACTTATATGTATGCTCTAACCTTCTGAGCCCATGTTTGATAAATTGTCTGTATGCTCTAACCCTTTGAGATCCTATTTGATAACTTCTATGTATGTTCTAGCCCTCTGAGTCCCTGTTTGATAAATTATCTGTATGTTCTAACCATCTGAGCCCCTGTTTGATAAATTATATGTATGCTCTAACCTTCTGAGCCCCTGTTTGATAACTTCTCTGTCTGCTCTAACCCTATGAGATCCTGTTTGATAACTTATATGTATGTTCTAACCCTCTGAGTCCCTGTTTGATAAATTCTGTTCTAACCATATGAGCCCCTGTTTGATACATTATATGTATGCTCTAACCCTCTGAGCCCCTGTTTGATAATTTATCTGTATGCTCTTATCCTGTAAGCCCATGTTTGATATCTTCTCTGTATGCTCAAACCCTCTGAGCCCCTGTTTGATAACTTCTCTGTATGCTCTAACCCTATGAGATCCTGTTTGATAACTTCTATGTATGTTCTAGCCCTCTGAGTCCCTCTTCGATAACTTCTCTTTATGCTCTTACCCTCTGAGCCCCTGCTTGCTAACATCTCTGTATACTCAAACACGCTGAGCCCTTGTTTGATAACTTCTCTGTATGCTCTAACCCTCTGAGACCCTGTTTGATAACTTTTATGTATGTTCTAACCCTATTAGTCCCTGTTTGATAACTTATCTGTATGCTCTTACCCTCTGAGCCCCTGCATGCTATCATCTCTGTATGCTCAAACACTCTGAGCCCCTGTTTGATAACTTCTCGGTATGCTCTTATCCTGTAAGCCCCTGTTTGATATATTCTCTGTATGCTCTGACCCTCTGAGCCCCTTTTTGTTAACTTCTCTGTATGATCTAACCCTCTGAGTCCCTGCTTGGTAACTTATATGTATGCTCTAACCTTCTGAGCCCATGTTTGATAACTTGTCTGTATGCTCAAACCCTCTGAGCCCTGTTTGATAACTTGTCTGTATGCTCTAACACTATGAGTTCCTGTTTGATAACTTCTATGTATATTCTAGCCCTCTGAGTCCCTGTTTGATAACTTCTCTTTATGCTCTTACCCTCTGAGCCCCTGCTTGCTAACATCTCTGTATGCTCAAACACTCTGAGCCCCTGTTTGATAACTTCTCTGTATGATCTAACCATCTGAGCCCCTTTTCGATAACTTCTCTGTATGATCTAACCCTCTGAGTCCCTGCTTGGTAACTTATATGTATGCTCTAACCTTCTGAGCCAATGTTTGATAAATTGTCTGTATGCTCTAACCCTCTGAGACCCTGTTTGATAACTTATATGTAAGCCCCTGTTTGATATCTTCTCTGTATGCTCTAACCATCTGAGCCCCTTTTCGATAACTTCTCTGTATGATCTAACCCTCTGAGTCCCTGTTTGGTAACTTATATGTATGCTCTAACCCTATGAGATCCTGTTTGATAACTGCTATGTATGTTCTAGCCCTCTTAGTCCCTGTTTGATAAATTGTCTGTATGTTCTAACCATCTGAGCCCCTGTTTGATAAATTATATGTATGCTCTAACCTTCTGAGCCCCTGTTTGATAACTTCTCTGTATGCTCTAACCCTATGAGATCCTGTTTGATAACGTCTCTGTATGTTCTAGCACTCTGAGTCCCTGTTTGATAAATTCTGTGTATGTTCTAACCATCTGAGCCCCTGTTTGATAAATTATATGTATGCTCTAACCCTCTGAGCCCCTGTTTGATAACTTCTCTGTATGCTCTTATCCTGTAAGCCCCTGTTTGATATCTTCTCTGTATGCTCTAAGCATCTGAGCCCCTTTTTGATAACTTCTCTGTATGATCTAACCCTCTGAGTCCCTGCTTGGTAACTTATATGTATGCTCTAACCCTATGAGATCCTGTTTGATAACTTCTATGTATGTTCTAGCCCTCTGAGCCCCTGTTTGATAAATTCTGTGTATGTTCTAACCATATGAGCCCCTGTTTGATAAATTATATGTATGCTCTAACCCTCTGAGCCCCTGTTTGATAACTTCTCTGTATGCTCTAACCCTCTGAGTCCCTGCTTGGTAACTTATATGTATGCTCTAACCTTCTGAGCCCATGTTTGATAAATTATATGTATGCTCTAACCCTCTGAGCCCCTGTTTGATAACTTCTCTGTATGCTCTAACCCTATGAGATCCTGTTTGATAACTTCTATGTATGTTCTAGCCCTCTGAGTCCCTCTTTGATAACTTCTCTTTATGCTCGTACCCTCTGAGCCCCTGCTTGCTAACATCTCTGTATGCTCAAACACGCTGAGCCCTTGTTTGATAACTTCTCTGTATGCTCTAACCCTCTGAGACCCTGTTTGATAACTTTTATGTATGTTCTAACCCTCTGAGTCCCTGTTTGATAACTTATCTGTATGCTCTTACCCTCTGAGCCCCTGCATGCTAACATCTCTGTATGCTCAAACACTCTGAGCCCTTGTTTGATAACTTATCGGTATGCTCTTATCCTGTAAGCCCCTGTTTGATATATTCTCTGTATGCTCTAACCCTCTGAGTCCCTTCTTGATAACTTCTCTGTATGATCTAACCCTCTGAGTCCCTGCTTGGTAACTTATATGTATGCTCTAACCTTCTGAGCCCATGTTTGATAAATTGTCTGTATGCTCAAACCCTCTGAGCCCTGTTTGATAGTTTCTCTGTATGCTCTAACCCTATGAGTTCCTGTTTGATAATTTATATGTATGTTCTAGCCCTCTGAGTCCCTGTTTGATAACTTCTCTTTATGCTCTTACCATCTGAGCCCCTGCTTGCTAAGATCTCTGTATGCTCAAACACTCTGAGCCCCTGTTTGATAACTTCTCTGTATGCTCTAGCCCTCTGAGACCCTGTTTGATAACTTATATGTAAGCCCCTGTTTGATATCTTCTCTGTATGGTCTAACCATCTGAGCCCCTTTTTGATAACTTCTCTGTATGATCTAACCCTCTGAGTCCCTGCTTGGTAACTTATATGTATGCTCTAACCTTCTGAGCCCATGTTTGATAAATTGTCTGTATGCTCAAACCCTCTGAGCCCCTGTTTGATAACTTCTCTGTATGCTCTAACCCTATGAGATCCTGTTTGATAACTTCTATGTATGTTCTAGCCCTCTGAGTCCCTGTTTGATAACTTCTCTTTATGCTCTTTCCCTCTGAGCCCCTGCTGGCTAACATCTCTGTATGCTCAAACACTCTGAGCCCCTGTTTGATAACTTCTCTGTTTGCTCTAACCCTCTGAGACCCTGTTTGATAACTTCTCTGTATGATCTAACCCTCTGAGTCCCTGCTTGGTAACTTATATGTATGCTCTAACCTTCTGAGCCCATGTTTGATAAATTGTCTGTATGCTCAAACCCTCTGAGCCCATGTTTGATAACTTCTCTGTATGCTCTAACCATCTGAGCCCCTTTTTCATAACTTCTCTGTATGATCTAACCCTCTGAGTCCCGGCTTGGTAACTTATATGTATGCTCTAACCTTCTGAGCCCATGTTTGATAAATTGTCTGTATGCTCAAACCCTCTGAGCCCATGTTTGATAACTTCTCTGTATGCTCTAACCCTATGAGATCCAGTTTGATAACTTCTATGTATGTTCTAGCCCTCTGAGTCCCTGTTTGATAACTTCTCGTTATGCTCTTACCCTCTGAGCCCCTGCTGGCTAATATCTCTGTATGCTCAAAGACTCTGAGCCCCTGTTTGATGACTTCTCTGTATGCTCTAACCCTCTGAGACCCTGTTTTATAACCTCTATGTATGTTTTAACCCTCTGAGTCCCTGTTTGATAACTTCTCTGTATGTTCTTATCCTCTGAGCCCCTGCTTGCTAATATCTCTCTATGCTCAAACACTCTGATCCCCTGTTTGATAACTTCTATGTATGTTATAACCCTCTGATCCCCTGTTTGATATCTTCACTGTATGCTTTAACCCTCTGAACCCCTGTTTGCTAACTTATCTGTATGCTGTAACCCTCTGAGCCCCTGTTTGATAACTTTTCTATGCTCTAACCCTCTAAGCCCGTGTTTGATTACTTATTTGTATGCTCTAACCCTCTGAGGCCCTGTTTGATAACTTATCTGTACGCTGTAACCCTGTGAGCCACTGTTTTATAACTTCTCGGTATGCTCTAATGCTGCCAAGTACAAGTTTTGTTCACATATACGATTGTTAATGCGAAGGAGCGCTAGCGACCGCAGCATTTAGTTCGAACCCTGAGCCCTTGTTTGATAACTTCTCTGTATGCTCTAGCCCTCTGAGACCTTTTTTGATAACTTCTCTGTATGCTCTAGCCCTCTGAGTCATTGTTTCATAACTTATATGTATGCTCTAACCCTGTGGTGAGCCCCTGTTTGATAACTTCACTGTATGATATAACCCTCCGAGCCCCTTTGTGATAACTTCTCTGTATGCTCTAACACCCTCTGTGCCCCTGTTCGATAACTTCTCTGCATTATTTGGACGGGCAGTGACACATATTGTAATAGCCTAATTTCCATATATAACTCCAAGATGGCTGCCAAATATCAACATTTCTACATAAGACATTATATTTGAAGTAATTAACGGCGATCACAAATTGATGAACTAGACACAATGAATTAGTTTGATAGCGATATCAAAAGCAGCTTTCATTTGAATATTTATTGTGATACATATATAAAATCATTATGGCTGCCGAAATTTGTATTCCACTATGTGGGTGTTTTGTCTACCATTTTGAGTTTGTGTGTTAAATTGGTCTCTTCTGAAATAATTGATGTGTTATCGTATGGAAGAAAACCTATCTGAATGTTGGTGTGTTGAAGCCAAACACGTGTGTGTATTTGACACGCGACGCGCTGGTAAATTAATCACTGTGTATTATGCTTCAATTTTGAATAAAGCCATGCATTTTCGAAACCATTTATATGTACATGCTTACTTTTTACTATGCTCTTAGTGAAGTTGTTATGCATGTGTGTTTTATTAATCTGCGATGCTATTAATATCAGTATAATGTATCATTTGTTTGCATATAACTGTATGATTTATTATTGCAATTTCAAGGACATTGTGTACACGTCATAAAGCTGTGCTTTTAGTTTAATGAATCTCGGCCATGCTACCTGTTTCAGAACGACAGCTAAGTTTAATGATCGGCGTACTGCTCGCTGCAATGTCAATATTTGTTCCAGTGGATTATATAAAATACAAATAGTAAAATACCTAAAGGCGAGCATGAAGCTGAAAGCTTCAACGTGCATCAATGTAGACTCTGAGACCTAGTAGTGTACGCCTCACAACGAAATAAACACATACTATTTATTCACTTCGATATTACGTTAATACTGCAAGTGAGTGTTTGTTTATTACAGTGCCCACCGTATTGAACGTGTCAACCAGCTGTAACTCATGCGAAACTCATTGAATATCATAATTAAGTCCTACATGTTTATAGACCACTAATATTTGAACCAGGGCATGGGAAAATATAATGTGGCATAAACATGTCATTTTCACGTTTCATTATTCCATAAACAACATTCTATTAGGATTACAATGATATAATACCTCCAAGTATAAGTATATGCAATTGATAAACACTTCATATTGTTTATAGGAAAATGTAGCTACATGATAAATACGTCAATAAAACTTTAAGTAGTATATGGGAGTTAAAATGATACCACCTCCTCTTGTGAGGTGCCACGCCCACGCCCTCCTCACCCTCCCGTGGTTGCAAATTGGCAGCCTCGAGAGGTGCCCTCGAATGGGAGTTGTCGACCACTGTAAACACCATCGCGCGTGGTTAAGAAAGGGAGCCACAGAAACTCGGCCGTGTAGGAATTGGGGAATCGGAACTGTGTCTGAGCCGGCGCTATGTCCTTCTTGTGGCGCCTGTCGCATCAGACATAGAATGGTAAACAGAGAAAAACGAGCCCGCATGTTTTTTGGACGAGTATTAGAGGAGCTCGAAAAGAAGTACGCCCATCTGCGAGAATAGTCACACAGAGGCTCTGGGAGCAACTGCGCTTGCTAATTGCTCGGAGAGCATATTTTCTTATCGAGGCTACAATATAACGTATCTACAATATAGTTTACCAATGTATACATGATATCTTCCGGGATGGTCTTTGTTTTAATTTCGTATTTAATAATTTAAAACGGACACCCCATATTATTACATAGAAAACATAACTTATTATAAGAAAAGGAAGATAGTAAAAATAGAGCACCCCCCGGGGTTAGGCGCCTTACCTATGTTTTTTTCGGCTTAGCGAGGTGTTGCAGGCTCACGCCCATTACACTCCATCTAGCGACTGTCTAACGCGGACCCCTCCTCCTCATTGCTTCTCATCCGCTCGAAACATTAGAGCAGTCTGTGAAGTGAAGTGAACCACACGTGGCAACGTGTCATGGGGTCCCGAGATCATAGCTGGCGTCCCAGCTAAGGAAAAGTGTTCATTTATCATATATGAACCTATAGTTGTGTATTAAGGATTGTAGTTTTTTATTTCGGTATATACCTCTCACCCACCTTAATTGTACAATCATACGGACGAACATATTTACTTACATGTTTCAATAAATTTGAAGAGAAAGGAGAAAATACGCCTGTTCAGTTTGACTTATCACACAAGTGACATATTTTAATCAATTCATGCCGCGACGAGTTTAGTGTATTCAAACTGAGCAGGTGCTTTATGCATGCACACTTCCGCATTACGTCTAACATGCATCACCGCTATATCATAGTTAGATTTGATATTTGAGAGATTTTGGAATTCCCCAAATGACTCAACGGAGAACATTCGAGAAAGAACAGGTCACCCGTTGGCATATGAGCAGGGTACCACTCTTTAAGTGTCTATATTTACGGTTATAGACACACCAAAGTTACGGACGGAAAGTTCGCTTGCCTATATCGGGACACCCAAAAATAGGCTGGTCATATCTAACAGGGCCTCCTTTATGTGTGTCTCTATCAGCAGACGAAAATTTTCATCTCAGCGTAGCGACTACACGATACGAGATTAACTTCCTGGTGCACACACATCTTTAACGGTTAATCAACTGTGTGTATGGTGGCCGGTGGGTGACATAATCACGGTGGTGTACTTGGAACGGGGAAATAATATATCTTGTCCTAAAGTTGTATGCGTCGGTGGCGCCGACGGAACAGCTTACGCTGCCGGACTGTCGGACGGCGGGATATCCACTTGATCGTTAAGACACGCGAACATACTAGGTCCCTAGGCGCTCGATAATGTTTCTCCTTTCTTCGGCTCGTCCGTCCATTATTAATTTGTTTACGTCGTCGTCCGAGAGTACGTTATTCACAGACCGGGCACCGGCGGTCTTTGACCGAATGTCGGATTTCAGTTCTTGATATAGGGTCCATTCGGCACTGATAGTTTGGAACTCGGCGTAAGAGATTTCATTGTCAGCGAGTGCTTTGCTCACCAAAGAGCCTATGCTGTTTTTTTTCGAGCGCGCTAGAATTGCGATGCGATCGTGCTTTTTGCGCCATCCGTCTTGACGCCTAGTTATCAGTCGGCTGGTAGCGAAGAAAATTCCATCTCCGACCGCGAATGGACTCAACACGGCAGCGACGTGTGCCGCCGCGAGCGTCGACAGAAGGGATACGCTCTTGATACCGCGAGCGAGCGAAATTGAGACCAAAGCGGTATTCAATCAGTACTCTGGCCGCCTCGCAATTCTGTACGATTGTATTCTCCAACATCGAAAGGTCTTGAAAAAGAAAGGCGACACTTTGTGGAATTTCAACGTCAACGGCCCGGCGCGATCTATGTGGGGCATTTTGATGTTGTTTGAGGATGCGGCCTGTGGGCTAGGAGTTCGTGATTCCGAGAAATTCTACAAACCGAAGATAACCAAAGTTGAGATGACCATCGAATGGGTTCCGAATCAGCTGTACATGCGCGCTACGGATGATGACCCGTTCTACGGATCCGGCAGACGTGTCGAGAACGCGAGCGAAGGTGTGACGATCCAGATCACCAAAATTCTGATGGAGGGGTTAGGACAACTGGAAACATGGCTGATCGGAGGGCCCATCTCAGGCAGTGGTCATCCTTGTTTTTGACATTGACTACGGCCTTCTTGTGTCTCACTGCCGCTGATAGTGAGATGTAGGAACCCCCTCTCAGTGGCTGATACCTGGCTATATCCAGTCATAGAGTGGTGACTCTCTCAAAAACTCATCCTGAGCCTCTCAGTGTCCATTTGTCGAGCATCTCCAGGAGGTGGGGGAAGGCCTTGTCTAGCTCTTCCTTGATCTCACCAATCTGTTGGAGAGCCACCTACTTGTGACGGAGCACATGGTCTGTGTACTCCTCACTACCATCTGGGCCGTCTTTACAAAGCTGGACCTTGAGTGCTAGTTGAAACTTGACTCCATTGAAAGCCTGGATCTCTTCGATGAGTTTCTGGTGGATGTGGGGGTGCACACCCTGTATGAAGGCTGTGGGGTCTGCGGCAAGGGGTTGCCCCTGGGGGACATCCATATGCCAGCCCCTCAGAAACTTCCCTATCACCCAGAGGGTCTACCTGAAGACTAGCACATCCGTATTTTCCTGTTCGAACAGTTGTAGGGTCTCCTTCTGGTATTCTTGTGTTGTTCGGATTGATTTCTGAAGGGGTATAGGGTCAAACTACTTCTGAATGACCTTCCGTTTCGTCTGGATGTTTAACCGCGGTTTCGGGAAAGGCCGGTAGCTGCCTGGAAGCAGTGGCTTGAGTAGTCGCCTCTTCACCTCTTCCGGAATGGGCACATCCATGATATTCTTGATAACGTCATGGTGAGGCTCGGGTGCCTGCAATTTTGCAACCAGCTGCCCGATGAATTCATCCATAGTAGCCATGCTGGATGGGTATACCTAACAGGGCTGATATTACTAATTGGGAATTTCTGTAGCCGCCAACCGGGCTCGATGAATTCATCCATAGTAGCCATGCTGGATGGGTATACCTAACAGGGCTCACGTTTCTAATTGCGAATTTACATAACCGCCAATCGGGCTCGATTAATTCATCCATAGTAGCCATGCTGGATGGGTATAACTAACAGGGCTGACGTTTCTACTTTGGAATTTCTATAGCCGCCAACCGGGTAAATTCTCTTTGGATGGCCCTAACGCTCCACATACAATATCGCTTGAGCGCGCGACGATACATACACCTCTGGCACAGTAGATAGCTATTTTAACACCTCTGCCACACCTAGCACACGGCTGCGTTCCTGGACCTTTCGGCAGCCTAGCGAGATGCACCTTACAATACTCACCCAACGGCTCCTGCCGCAGAACTCTGTGGAACCAAGAATGAGCCGCTGGCAATTGTTGTTACCTTTCATTATCTTCTGCTGTTACCATTCATTATCTTCAGGTTATACCTACTAGTACATGTATGTTTAAAAGAAGGCCCGGCCCACTTATTGTGACGACCGTGATTGAGATAGCGTGCCTGATCGTCTACATGGAATACCATACCGCCATGCCAGGTTAAATACTGCTTTGGATCTAGGTTGAAAATTTGACCTACCCTACCCAGAGTAAAACATTATGAAACATATCTATTCTTATAGGAAATTAATCGTATAATTCGAGTGTCAGCGTGTTAAAATTGCGAAAACCGCGGCCGAATATCGAAGTTTAGCTGATTTCCATTAACAAGAACCTACAAATATTTATAATGTCGGCCAAATTGTAACTTTACTGTCAACTGTTCGTATTGAAACAAACTTTTGAAGTATTATACACCTTTATGTTGTAGGGAAATAAAAAAATAGCCTGGTGTAGGTTTTCTAAAATCAAGATGGCCGCCAATTCAAAGATGATCACCCTGCCTGAAAATAACACAACCCACATTTTATCATATGCTATCACTTGTTTAGAGCTCATTATTTATACAATTTCAGTATATAAAGACATTTAATAAATCCGGGAATTATGAGCAGAGAAAATGGAAGATCAATAACTATAAAAAATGTAACTATGTCAGTGATAATAAAACGCAATGAGCAATAAACTGTAGTCAGTAACTTTGCTTTTAAAAAGTGGCCGCCGTGAAGCATCTTGCCATTTCTATTTGATATATATGTTAATGTTCAGTTACAAAGTATCTTCATTTCTAACAGGATAAATACAGAAGTTACTAGTATCAATATGTGAAACTGTTGATTATAGACACAAACCGTCAGTCAATAAATTTTTGTTTCAAAATGGCTGCTATGAAGCAAGTTGTGCAGCTCTTCGATAAATCATAAGTTGAAAATCCCGTCTCATTTGAATTAGAATACAATATGTGATAGGGTTTTAAAGTGTGAAGCAGATAACGATGTTTACATTATATTGTTCACTGCCTGGTAAATTCGACCAGAATGCATAGCACCAGAATACTCTGATCACGGCATACGTTGTTCAAAATTAAACCAAATTGACGTTGATTATTTCCTTAAAAAACAGGCTGTTACCGATCTAACCATTGCACGGTCCAAAATAATGATCAGGATCTTTACCAATTGGCGCAGTATGTAACTTGACCTTTTGTTTTATTTTCAATATACTCACGGTGGAACAATCATGTAGCTTGCAATTGTCAATACTGTTTTAAAGCATCTAAATCCTGAGTACATATGAGAACCTGTTCGATATAACTATATCAGCTGATTCGTAGAATATCGATAACGTGCCTTAATTGGTTGGATTTGTTGTCGTAATAAACTATGCTAACACCTGATAGAATGTGATCTACATTAATAGCTTGACGAAAATAATCATAGCTAAAGTGTTATTTAATCATTATGTAGTTTCCCTATACGTATTGGATGTGCCTATAACAGATCGAAATTTAAATAACAATGATAAAAAGAGTGTCACGTTTAATCGTTTGGATTTAATTAAAACATTTATTTGGAGAACATTTACATAGACCTTGTTTATAGTTTCCTTCATGTGTAAGCATATACGATGATGACGATGACATCATGAACCAACTAGCATGGTTTGGTTCGTCCGTCCGTCTGTCTGTCCATATAATTTTCGCTAACTAACTGTTTTCGGGTACCCATTATCTTTGCCACCGTAAGTCGGGTTAACTTGAAATATCATATACTTCTTTATCATCATACCTATTTGCATTCTATAGCTCATCCAAGCAGATCGAAATTTAAATAACAATGATAAATAGAGTGTCACGTTTAATCGTTTGGATTTAATTAAAACATTTATTTGGAGAACATTTACATAAATCTTGTTTATAGTTTCCTTCATGCGTAAGCATATACGATGATGACGATGACATCATGAACCAACTAGCATGGTTTGGTTCGTCCGTCCGTCTGTCTGTCCATATAATTTTCGCTAACTAACTGTTTTCGGGTACCCATTATCTTTGCCACCGTAAGTCGGGTTAACTTGAAACATCATATACTTCTTTATCATCATACCTATTTGCATTCTATAGCTCATCCAAGCGGATTTCATGCCCAATGTCAAGGCCAAATAACTGATAAAATATGTGTTTATCAGACCTGGCTGCGACCGTGGGTGTCCGTGAACCCCTGCTTATTTGCTCTAGTATGGAAATGTGTATGAATATGTGAACAAGAGGTCAAATACCCAAAGAGAAAGAAAATTCCAGTTAAAATATAATCAATTCATAATGTCTTAAACAGTATACAATCGAAGAGGTTAAAATGTAGAATATATTATAACATATGATTGATTCGCAATCTGATGGCAATTGCACATGTATGGACATGTCAGTGGGTAGTACTCAACTAGGCTACATGGCACCACAAAACATTCCCTGATGCTGTTGACAGTATAGTCCTAGACAGAAATATGATTGTGGTTATATCTCATTAGTCATCATATGTGCAGGTCTGCTGGTTCTTGATTACATATACATTCCAGTATTATTATTATGTGCTTGTCATATCAATTTGACTGTGCGTGGCAGAAACATGCTGCAGGCCAATCGATTACATTTCCAAATATATTTTTGAATACATTGTGATAGTAATACATCTAGTGGAAATGTATATAATGTATTATAACATGTCATATGCGGCTATACACGCTACATAATTGGACAGTTATTATGTTGTCATGTTTGAAGAATTAACCAATTTAGCGCAGAAGCATGTTTCACAGGCATACCACATACGCATACTACTTGTCTTAGCTAAATTCAGATGCTCGACGCATTGTTTGCTTATTGAAACCGGACGTCATGTAGGTATTGATAGACGTTTACGATATTGCCCAATTTGCAGACATGATGGCATACAGGTTGTCGTGTCTGAATAGCATTTCTTCTTTGAATGTACTGCTTATGAATATTTGCATCTATGTATTTTCGATAACGACCTTCTTAGAAATAGAAATGTTGATTCCTTTAATAGATTGATGGCGAGTTCACAGGTATCTGATATACGGACTATTGCAAAGTTAATTTTTCTAGCGTTTGATAAAATACAATCCATTCTACAAGTCTAAATGCAATTATGTATTTTACACTATTAGTATTTATATTACTATAATTATCTTTTGTGAGTTCCGATCATACTGTGCGGAAGCGCGGTATGATCTGATGCTACACTGGTCGAAATCCGAATGGCACTTTACATTTATTTTCACAATATATTACACACCTGTTGTTTGTATTATGATATACTTGCGAATGCAAATGCTATATTGTGGTTTATGACTCCTATTTCACGTGCATATTACTATGTGGTATTATGGGCCGGTGTCCTAAAGTATGGAAATAAACGAACGTGAACGTGTGTACATTTGTAAATTGTTGCAACATTTGAAATAGCATAGGGCAGTCACATTCTCCTGGGCTTCGATGAAAGTCATCCAGGTAACTTAGAGTAGAAGACATAAGCCGGTGTTCTGGCTGACTAGTGAGGTACAAGAAACCGTATTGTGTTATGATAGAAGAGGTTCCTGTTTCATCATACATTGTGTGTTGAACATGGAATGTGTGTGGAATTTATAGTATAACAACACACCATATCTGGTATTAGTGGTGGCTAAATATATGTTTATAGCATTGACTTATTTGATATCATCAAAATGCATTGGTGATAGTGTAACTATCAGTCTATGCAATGATTATATACAATAGAAATACTATTATATGAACAATGGTCATGCAATATTTATTTCATGAATAATAAGTGATATACATAGTGTATACAATTGGATTAGAAAACAAGTTGTAACGTTCATTTGAATTCATCTCCGGGAAAGTTACATTTTTCGTGAAGTGGCTAAGGAATAAATAGTGGACATATACCTGAATATTTTTCCGTGGCTCATGCGTACTAGTTGGACACACATGTCTGGTGGTCGTGGGAAATCGCGTCATCGGAGCACGTACACGTACATTATGTTGAAGCTCAATATCGAAAACGTGATTATTGAGTATACATGTATATGAGTTCCTATAACTACGTCCGATGGGCGTAATATTGTTGTTCATGAACTGAATGTTTGTACAAGCATCACATGTATATCACATGTATGGAATACCTTAGTGTCAGTAATTGACATGTAGGTGGTAAGACACACATTGATATACATTAATGATTGAGTCGGGGTAATATGAACACTTATACATGTAGCCTATATAGTGTGTGTACACACAGGTTTACTTAACCAAAACACATTTAGTCACATGAAATATAAAAATAGTGTGCACGTTATGCTACAATGTAGCATTCAATGTGATATGTGACGGGAACATTGTATAATGCAGTATGATTTGATACACTTGAGTGAGCTGGCGAATTACATGAAGATATGTGACTCCTAATGGGACCTTGCACACACATCGATTGAGCCACGATTACAAGATTTGCAGCTGCTGTTATTTGTTTATTTATATGTGCATTATCTAATATGTTACTGTCGGCTAAACGTCATAAATGGTTTTAGTCCATACATTATATTTATTATGACAGTACGTGAGAGTGTACATTATTAATGAAAGTGAAAAAACATTAATCGGTGGCATATACTTATTCACCGCCAGGCTAACGCAATAATCACGATTTTCTCATATATATGTTCGTAATTGCAACTTGTATATAAAGTCATTTGATTGTGCATGGAACATACATATTAACCGTAAACAAGTATAGCGTGTGCACAGCTACACATTTGATACATTCGTGAAATAATTTTAAATACACGTCACTATATATAATGTGCCTACTCCATGCTGGCATTATTGATTCGTAAATGTATATGTATTCTGTTTCTTATGGAGCGAAATCAGATGCACAAGATGCACTTTTATAAAGGAAACTACGAGATTGGTAATATATTAAACGTATAAAATAGTATTTCATTGTAAACATGTGTAGGTGAACACATCTATTTGCATCATTGCATTATTAATTGTCGATAACAGTTAAATAATGTAATATTTATAATATGTATATAGATACAAGCGGACATACGACAAATAGCATAACATTACATTATACATGTACATGTAATATTCTCAAAATGTGGGAACTATTTTGAATCCTCTCTAACATATAACAGGAGCGCTGAAGAACAGGAAAACAGATCACATTCAATTCAATTCAATTCAATTCTATTCTATTCAATTCAATTCAATATCTTTATTTCCTCTTTACAGAGATTTTGAGTAAAAGTCAAACAGCATAATGAAGGTGAACATAATGTTCAATAATAGTGCAAACATGTGTGTTTACATAGATTATATTATGTACATGACTACATGGAGGTACGTTATAATGAGCATACGTCATATGCATGTGGGTATGAAATAATACTGAAAATGACACCAAGATTAATCAACATTGATCGTCGCATACACGTCATGACTAAGCAGTCTCTAAGAACTAGCTAATCAATGAAGTTAAATCATAAAGTGCTCCTGATTTATTGGACATAGTCTATGACGGTCTCTAACAAAATAAGTGCCACCCGAAAGCAGACGTTTTGATTGCCAGTGTCAGAGAATACATATACATATATATCACATGTATACATACATATATCACCATCCGACAATCAAACTGTCTGATCCCAAGCACGAGGTTACTGAGTTTGGTAATTGCCGGTTCTGCACCCTACATGATACATGTTCATACAAGCTAAGTTGTATTATTTAGCATATGGCAATATGCGTCATAACATCTTTTCGCGAATTAAAATGACAAACGTAAGAACGTGTAAAATTGTCCACTAACAGTGTCTATACTGGTGGCCAGTGGTGCGCCAATCACCTTTTGTGTGAATGTTTCTGGAGTGCATTGTTCCAGTTCAAGATACAGTTCAAGCTTACATGCCCTGTAAATCTCGCCAAGAAAGTCATCTCGCATCGGCAATGTTGTTAAACATTCCGAGATGCAATGACGTAACCTGTCTCCCGTAAGTCCATTACAGAGCGTACACACACTTACGTCTTTGTCGGGTACACATGTCCATAGTTGGGCAATGAAGTCAGCTGTCCTCAAGTCAACGGAGTGTTTCGGGAAACACCAGACTATTGATGGCAGTATGGAAGTATGAAGGTTACGAAACCTGCTGAAATCAGTATCGCTGTCTAATCTTTGTAGCCAAATACTTTTTTCACGAGCAGTGACTGGGACGGCTACATTGCGTTTCCACGATTCTTTGGAAGGCAGTGACTCGAGCAATTGTAGGATGTACACCAATTTATATGTCTTTAACAGTTTGCATATGTCAGGGATGAAACCCTTGATTACGATTGTGGTGTCCATCAAATACAGAAATAGTTTGCGAAAAAATATATTGCGACTGATAGCGGACCCTGGGAGTGCCAAAGGCTTGTATAGAAACATTAATTTCTTAATCGACTTAATTTATCGACTTCAGAGCTTATAGGGTGAATGCCTAACATTGACTCGCATATGTCCGATTGTGTTGTTACTGAAAAACCTTGAATCATGTTTACAAACAGGTGTTGGTGTCTATTAAGAAGTTTACAGTCGGATTTAGTCATATCATTCCACAATTCACAACCGTAAAGCCTTGTGGGTAATACTATTGTATTGTATAAGCTAGCTGACGTTAGTGGATATAGACCCAGTGGTTCCACCCCGTAACCGATCATCGCATAGAACGCGTTGAGTCCTTTATGGCAGCGGTCACGAATTATTTCAGTGTAACTTGTGCGCGAGTGTTGACGTATTGCAAGGTGTACTGCG
The DNA here is from genome assembly GCA_029237695.1 of Conchocele bisecta. NCBI lineage: Eukaryota > Metazoa > Mollusca > Bivalvia > Lucinida > Thyasiridae > Conchocele > Conchocele bisecta. The sequence goes on along the minus strand of CM055276.1, from coordinate 87,555,684 downwards.
GATTCCGCCTGTGGAATGATGACATTTCCCATCGTGAACCCTTTACAGCCCGATTTCATTCTATATTGTTTGAAGGTTACTACACATAACTTACTGGCATTGATTGCAAACTGCAATTTATTGAGTAATTATGCACAATGTCTAGTAATCGCTGTAGGTAACTCGGAGTGTGAGCAATACAAGCGATATCGTCTGTCAACGTCGGATTTCCGGCATCAACCGAGCACACGCTGGATCCAAGTCCGGAGGTTTCAAGTTTTCGAAGTAGGCCGTCGATGAACACGAGGTAAAATAATGACAAAACAATACCGCCTTGTCTGACACTACTCGAAACAGGTACTGCTCCTGAGATCGCACCATTAACGGGCACACAGCATTCCAAGTTTGTGTAGTAATGCTTCACCATCCGCCACAGCTTACCTTTAATTCCAATTTGGTATAGTTTGTAGAGTAGTCCATTATGCCACAAGGTGTCAAAGGCCTTCTGCATATTCAGAAAAGCTACATACACATTGCTTTCACGTTCAAAATTATAGTTTACAGTTTCCTGTAAATTTTGCGCAGCTGTTATGCAGCTGATATTCTTTTGGAACCCTTGTTGTTGTAGACACGGAAAATTAATTTACTTTTGATCCAAAAGTCTCCACATCCTGTTTGTTAGCACTTTCTCAAACGTTTACATATACATGGTAATAAGGAAACGGATCGGTAACTGCCAGCATCCGACTTTGATTTCCCACAACGGAATAATTACACTTTTCTTCCAAGCACATGGGACTTTTTCGGTTGAGAGGATTTGATTAAACAACAGCAACATTATTTCGTTTAGTTTGTCACTTGAATATATAATGTGTTCATTTTGAATGTTATCCAACCCCGGTGCTTTCCGACGTTTTAGCGTTCTAATATAACAAGATAATTCTTCACTTGTAATGGGCGAATCAAAAATGTTAATGAATGTATCTTCATTTACTACTGAAGGCGAATTCACAAATGAGTCTACATATTTAATGAAATCCGTAACACTTTGATCCCAAAATTTTTGGGAAGATGTGTAGGTTTATCCCTTTCCCGTTATTTCATTACACTTTTCCTTATCTTTGTGTCGGCTGTTTCGTAAACGTTTCCAGAAAAGCCTATAATCTAGACCGGCCGCTTCGTCCAAATCGTCATAAACCTTATCCATATAGTTATCAGATGCTTGTTTTTGAACTTGTCTAAAATGTAATTTTGCTTGTTTGTAGTTATGGTAGCTGACATGTTCGTGTCCGCGTGGTCTGTCGTCTTTTATCCACGCTTGTCTCAGTTGTGTAGCAGTAGTGTGTGCAACTTTTACATCTTCCGACCAATACGGTTTTGCATATTTGTTAAAGGTGCTTCGTGGTAAAGTATTATCTCCAGCTTCATTCGCGAGTAATTATATCGCTTAGTTCGTCAACACCGTCCGTGTCGGTCGAAACGGTATTGCAAAGGGATGAGTATAGAGTGTGTTTATAGTCAGACATAATATCGTGTGTAACTTTATTCCATGCGATACAGCGTGTTGTTTGCTACGAAATATAGGAGTGTTCTTTGAAATCATTTATATAAACCCCGGCAATCGAGGGTAGGTGGTCGGATGTCAGGATGACTTCATTTTCATCAAGAATTGCGAAACTTTGAATGTTTGATTCTAGCTTGTGATCGACTAAAAAGTGGTCTAGCATTGATTCGGCGGGTAGAAAGTTATAGTCCGGGCCCTATCGCTTTGATGGGTGATTGATTGCACATAATCCATTATGAAGGACACATTTCGAAAATAATCTGGATTTCTGCACGGAGCCTGATGTATTTTGTCGACATGATAGTTGGGCATTGAAATCACCAGCGATGATAACATTGCCTCTGCCTTGATAAAAATTGTAACAGCATGTAGTTCGGAAACAGTTTCTTCATATAAACGGATATCTCCTGACGATGGCATATATACGGAAACCTTATAAGTAAATACTGTCAATCTATGAACATACAGATGTTATAGCAAAGCAATGTACATATACACAGTCAGATGTTTTACTCCGATATTGAAAAAACAAGCATTTGGTGGCCAGTTTGTTTTTTTATTAATTCTGATGTTATTTACCGTATCAGCATGCAAACGTTGCACTTGTTGATACCTATGCGTTACCACAACATGTTGTCCCGTTTTTTAAGGTATGCGCAAGTTTCAGATTTGTAAATGCACATGTTATGACGTGTGTCTTGTATTATTATGCAAATGCAATTCAAAGGGGAGTAACTCGCTACTAAGTGCACATTGTAAACATTGTAAGGTTCTGACCGCCAACAGTATACCTATTCTTATTTTAAATGTCATTATTTTCTGCAGATATGTATTTAAATAAATAAGAATATGTTATTAGAAAGACCTGGAAGCTGTATTAATTAGCGAATTGTTGATGATTGGTTAGAATATCGGTCGCTATGGTTACACAAGGTTTGTGTAATTTTAAAGATAAATATATGCCAGAATTAAATATATGTGCATCCTATTAATAAAATCACATTTCACAAGTTAATTGACAGCTATCACTGCAAGAACTGTTAACATTTCGTTTGTATTTGATTCCACAGAAATCTTACGGTTACTATGGAAAGTCAAAATTGTATGGTATTTTGCCGCAGGTTCCTTAATTTTAACACTTGACATATGTTTCTACGATGAAAATAGATGCATTTCACAATGTTCTACTCTGGGTATGGGGTAAATCGCAACATAAAGGTTGTATAGAATGCTGCCCAAACAAATTGTTATTGATTGGTTAGAATATCGGTTGCTATGGTTACCATATATCGTTTAATTTATGAAATTTACGGATTAATATAAGCCTGAATCAAGTATAAGTGTATCCTATTAATACAATCATATTATCACATGTTTATTGAACGTAATCACTGCAACAACTGTTAACATTGTGTCTCTGTTTTTCCATAGATAATTTACGGTTACCATGGAAATGTCCAAAATTACGGCATTCGGCCGCGGTTTACGCAATATTAACACGCGGGTTCGGTTTCTACGATAAATGTCACATACAGATAGAAGCATTTCATAACGTTCTACTCTGGGTAGGGGTAACTCGAAAAATAAGCGTCGTACAGAAGCCTGTCCAATAGGGTAAAATGTTTACAACACACATAAAAAGGGAATGAAAAATTACAGGGGGCAAGATGGACAAGTATACAGTTTAATGGACGTATATGCAACAACAATATGATCACAGGTACTATGATCTCATTCTAGTCTATGCTAATTCAGAGAGTATGTATTTAACTGTAGGCCTACTATACAAGATTAACAATATATCAGACCGTTATTGCTTCACTTCACTAAAATATTTTATCAATAATAATGTCAAACAATCAATGCCAAAAGACCCAGATGCTGTACATTCGCAGTTATATAAATCAGAGGCACACAATGTACAGACTCCGCAATTATGGAATAAATTGGTTAAATTTAAACAATCCGACCTGTCAAAATCAATTCATAAAATCCCCATAAAACTCTAAATAATCTATTATAAATGACAACAGACCTATTGAATATAATGCAAGAAACTCCCTCTTTAAATTAAAATTAACCAATTCCCTCAGCAATACCCCAATTACATGAAAACAATCGAATACTTTTTCCGTGAAACAAACCAGCTGATCAAATAATGGCCATTGTTTACTCTACCATTGTAACTGCCAGGATATGACGTCACCAGGAAAAACTAAAACGTATACCGACGTCATATCGTGGAGCATGTTAAAGTACACACTATGCATGTAAAATAGCATTATTATTATTGTTATTATTATTATTACATAACGTATACATTGTATTAATGTATGTATTAGTATTACTACATAAAGTATACACTGTATTAATAGAGCGTCACATTATGGTAGAGTGCACTTGCTCCGTCCAAGTACACCACCGTGATTATCGCCCAGAAATGTCCCCAGCCGCCCACCATACTTATCGCTTGTTATTCCAGTGCGCTCATGCAAAACTTCCTGTTCATACTGTTACAAACAAATTAGCACCTACCCAGGCCAACTCGGACAATGAAATTTGGAACGATGAGTTTAAGACTGGATGGGACAGGCCTTTAAATAGGACATCTGGAGGAAAGTCACACGCCTGCAGACGAAGATGTAAAAAACTCGTCCTCCGCGAAGAAGAGAACGTCTACACCGTTTCCTGAGTACACCAAGTGCACCACCGCTTGTTATATCGACAGGTGACCGTTTATGGCATAAACGCTTCTATATTTAGAATATGAATTTGATTCGGCTGATTTCTGGCGAAGTTAAACGACGGACGTATAGGAACGCCGTTGTCATGCTGTTGTTTACCTTAGCTACCGGTCGGCCATCTTGTTTCTGTAAGCGGTGCGTTGCAAGGCTGGAGATTTACTAGTTTAAAAAGATTTAGATCAGGACGAAGCAGCGAACTCACAACGTGAGTCTCCGTAGCGCTGCGACTTAGACCACTCGACTACCGAGTTAGTTATGAGATACATAAAACCGGAAGCAATATATAAACACTACCTAGTGTTGTGCAATGTTAGTTGTATTGATCGATAAAGCTAAATAATCGGCTGTTCACAAACCGTGCAATCGCAAATAAACATTCTTGCTGGGAAAATGGGGCTGGGAGGCGCGGCGACCCGTTTGGTCGGCCAAGGGTGTGGGCAGTCCCTTGGGCTCGCCTTGTGGGTTTACCACTGGCTCTCCATTGTATTGTTGCTATAATTAGCAAGCGACATGGGTGCTCTGTGAAAAGGGGGCTGGTGTATTGCGTTCAGAAATGGGATGGGGGCCGTGGGGGAGAGGCGGGCTCCAGTGGGTCAGTGGCCCAGAACTCCTCTTGTTTATACTACTTGCCCACATTTTACGGATATATAAACAATATAAAAGCAATAATATTTTCGATAATATTACATTTTATCGAAATTTAAAAACGAGCCTTGTTTTTATGTTCTGTTGATTTTATTACGAACTTTATTTGTCTATGCTAATGTGACGAACCGTATAGGGGGCGAGTTGGACAGACCGTTAATACCTGGAATGGTGTGCTCCCAGCTCGTCACCTCCTTATTATGCAGCCCATAGCTGCGACTGTAAATATTAACTTACAGTCGGTATCATGTGGCAGACCCGAGATACAAGACGTATTTTAAGTGTAAAGTGCAGCATCACGTACATTTCACGTTTTATCATGGGCGCAGCCATATTGGATCACGGTTCACGGCAGGAGCAGTCAGTCAGCTTATACTTAACTGATTGGTTCCCGGCTGGAGCGCGTGAAGCTACCGTATATATACCAATGCGAGGGTATCCGAGTTTAATCTGGACGAGCAGTCGATACGAAAACGTACTTGACTTGAAGAAGACCAGTGTAGACCTGGGGCAGTCCTGTTGCGGTGTTGGTGATTAGTGAAGCAGCGAATATATATAGATATACAGTACAGAAGAACTATGCCGAGTAGGTGAACCTGAGTATATTTTTCCAGTAGTCCCGTCAGCTAGAACTCCCGTTTTACCCGCCGGATCATTATTTTATGTGAATTGACATGTAACCCTATTAATATCTAACGTGTAAATATGTATTCAGTTAACTAAGTTTGTTGTTACTTTCTCCAAGTTTGAAGATATATTTTCTTAAGAACCATATCCCCCTTTTTCCCTCTACCCGTCCTTAGCCCCAGGTCTACGGCTCGTCGGATTCCCCGGAGCCTCAGGGTGAGGAGGCCGCAGGTTTCATACGGGAAAAGAACCGTTACACTTATTTAAAATGGGGAAAAGGAGGTGGAGGACATGGGGAAGAGCCAAAAGCGAAAACAATTGGAAATTGACTCCGAAATCTGGCTAGATAGCTTGGAAATGATCTAACTAAGAAAACAAAAGTTAAATTTTGAAAATGGATCTACTGTTTCTGAAATTCTGTGAAGATATCTATGGGTATTTAACATGGGAAAATGTTGTTTTTTTCGCAATAAAATCAACATTGGACCATATTTCACGAAATAAAAAGAAGGCTCACATATATATAGATTATGAGGCGCCTGCGACATAATCTATATTGTATCGTTGTCAGACCCTGAGGTTAGAAGTTTAAATATATAAAAATACAAAACTACTATATAGTTTGGTATTTTGTACTTTTTATGAAAAATATTGCGACATAATCTCAATTGTAAACTTCTCAGCCTTTGAGACTAGGAATTTACCAAAATAATACTTGATATACAAAACTATATAGTTGCTTTGTACGAAAACCATAATCTTCAGCAAAATATATGCAATGAACCGCGAAACCGCTATATCACAATCTCCCTAAGTCTGGCCGACTCTTGTCTGAATGGTTTCTCTATTTTATAGTATCTCTTTAAGGCCCAAACTCTATTTGCCCCACACTTTCCACACACTTGATACATAGCACAAGTACCCTTTCCACACACTAGGCATGGTTTCAAGGGGGTATTCTTTTTTACTCTAAATTTATGGGTTGCACAGTATATTGAGTTTTTCACTGATTGTATCGTGCATGGTTTATCTGAATGGATATTTTTGTATTGACACATGTTTATGTTTATTTCCCCCATGTTTTACGTTATATATACAATAATTTTTCTATTAAATAAAAAATAATATTATAATAAACCAAAGATTAAAAAGAAAAATGAGTGCTACAGATATAAAATATATTTTGAAGCTACACCGTGATGGAGCTATTAATGATGAGCAATTGCGAAAGATGGTTGATGCTTTGAAATCTTCAGAGACTAAACCATCTGTGGAAGAAAACCGTAGGGAAAGACGTAGAAAAAAGAAGCAAAGAAGGAAAGAGAAACTTAACCAAACAAAGATTGAAAAGCCAATTCCAGCCCCCAGATCAAAAAAACCAATCCCAGCCCCACGATCCATAAATCGTGAAAAAGAATTAAAATTGATTGACAAGCCATTGTGTGCTTATTTCAAGTCATATGAAATCAATGCAAAGAAATATAAAGATCCTTCTGTTCTATTCGATGAAAATCAATCTGCTATAATAAAACAAATCAATCAAGATATAAAATAATACAATGGAATAAAGTTTTCAATTGGCATTTCTTTAAAATTCTTCAAAGATGAAAACGGCGGAGAAAGAAAGTATGTCATCGGACAAGCCCATGGAGAACAAAGTGCTGTTCTTGATGGATCTAAAGTAGTTGAATTTTATAATAATCAAACTTCTTATCTGCAAACTTGGATTGAAAAATTTACAAATACAGCATCAGGCCTAGAGATTGAACACTGTATTAAACTGTACTTAAACATTGCAAAATATGAACCACTCAAAGGCTCTTCATATATCCCTTTACCCAAACCATTGTTAAATAAAAAAGCAATAATCAATGTAAAGAATAATGATAATGAATGTTTTAGATGGGCTCTGATATCCGCTATATATCCAGCAAAAAGCCACTATAATAATATTTACAGTTATACAAAAAACAAAGACAATTTGAACTTGAAGGAGATCGATTTTCCAACACCAATAACCCAAATACCAAAAGCGGAAAAACAAAACAATCTTGCAATAAATGTTTATGGATACACAATAACAAAAAAGACAGAGAAAATAAGCATATTCCCATATTACATATCAGATCAACCAACAGAATTGAATAGAATTAATTTACTATTAATATCACAAGACGAAGAAGGTGAAGAACCAAATAAAGAAACGCAATATCATTATTGTTGGATTAAAAACCTAAACAGACTACTCGTAGATCAAAACAAACACAAAAACAAAACATACTTCTGTGAACGTTGTCTATATGGCTTCTCACAAGAGGACTTACTACTAAAGCATAAAGAAGATTGCGAAGGCATCAACAAAACTGCAACAAAAATAGAAATGCCCTCAAAAGATAAAAACCATATAAAATTCAAAAACCATCAAAACCAACTACCAGTTCCATATGTAATCTATGCGGACTTTGAAAGCATAATAACCCCTGAAAACAAACCTGCTGGTGACAAATCAGAAATAACAAGTGAACATGAAGCTTGTGGTTTTGGATATCAAGTTGTGCGGTATGATGGCAAAGCAGAAAAACCAGTAATATACAGAGGTGAAGATGTAGTTGAAACATTCTTAAACCATTTGAAATGTGAAACAAGCAACATCAACAACACTTTTACCAATCCAACTCAAATAACAATGACAGAACAAAACACCAAAGATTATGAAAGTGCAACCCATTGTTGGATATGTGAAACAGAACTAAACGGTACAAAAGTAAGAGACCACTGCCATTTCACAGGTAAATACAGAGGCGCCGCACACAAAAACTGCAACCTAAAACTCAAAATAAAACCAGGCACAACTAAAATCCCTGTAGTATTCCACAACCTAAAAGGATATGATAGTCATCTTATAATGCAAAAAATACACACAGCAAACCGCAACATAACTTGTATTCCAACCAACGCTGAAAGTACATCTCATTTAGCATTGGACAACTCAAGTTCTTAGACAGTTTCCAATTCATGCCTTCATCACTTGAAAAGTTAGTAGATGCAACAAATAAATCATATTTCAAAATCACCAACAATGTCTTCAACAATAAAACAAATCTACTTTTACGTAAAGGGGTTTACCCCTATGAATAAATGAACAACAAAGAAAGATTCAATGAAACACAATTACCACCTATAGATACATTTTACAGCAGTCTTACAGATGAAAGTATCAACCAAAAAGAATATGAACACGCACAAAAGGTATGGAAAGAGTTCAACTGTAAAACCCTTGGAGATTATCATGATTTATACCTTAAAACTGATGTTGTTCTACTTGCTGATGTATTCCAAACATTTAGAAAAACATGTATAAATGCATACAAACTTGACCCATTACACTACTATACAGCTCCAGATCTATCATGGGATGCTCTACTAAAAAACACACAAATAGATTTCGAACTACTAACAGATATTGATATGCATTTATTCATAGAAAAAGGTATGCGTGGCGGTATAAGTATGGTATCCAAAAGACATGCAAAAGCAAACAATCCTCTTGTAGCTGATTACAATCCAACTGAAGAAAACAATCACATCATGTATTACGACGCAAATAACCTATACGGATGGGCAATGAGTCAACCTTTACCGTACTCCGGTTTCAAGTGGAAACCCTTAAACAGTAGAAACACAGTTGCTCAACCAAAATCAGGCAAAGGTTTAATCCTTGAAGTAGACCTAGAATACCCAAAAAGCCTACATAAACTACACAACGATTATCCACTTGCACCTGAGAAACTAGCAGTAAAAAAAGAATGGTTATCAGAATATCAAACAGAACTTCTTAACAATAGCAATATGATAAACATAGAGAAACTTGTCCCAAATCTAAACAACAAAAAGAAATATGTATTTCTCTACAGAAATCTACAGTTGTACATATCTCTTGGCCTAAAACTCACTAAAGTACATCGAGCCTTAGAATTCAATGAAAAACCATGGATGGAACCATACATTCGTCTAAACACCGAATTACGTAAAAAAGCAAAGTCTGCATTTGAAAAAGATTTCTATAAACTAATGAACAATGCTGTATTCGGAAAAACTATGGAGAACCTACGAAAAAGATCAGATATCAAACTAGTAAGAACAGATGGAACCGAAAACGAAAGACTAAGAAAAATCATAGCTAAACCTAATTTCAATAGACGTGTCAAATTCTCAGATGAATTATCTGCTATACATGTAAACAAAACTAAACTAACGCTAAACAAGCCAATCTATGTTGGCATGTCTGTCTTAGACTTATCAAAACATCTAATGTACGACTGGTACTATAACAAACTGAAAAAGAAGTATGATGAAAACTGCACCTTGTTGTATACAGACACCGACAGTTTATTAGTTGACATCAAAACAGAAGATGTATACAAAGATATGTCTAAGATGAAAGATGAATATGACTTCTCTGATTATCCAAAAGACCATCCACTTTATGATGAAACAAACAAAAAAGTAATAGGCAAAATGAAAGATGAATGTGTTGGCACTTCAATAGCAGAATATATTGGTCTACGGCCTAAGCTATACTCTATATTACGAGCAGACGAACAACTCATCAAGAAAGCAAAGGGAGTAAAAAATATGTAATCAAAAAACAAATAAACTTTGAAAATTACAAAGATGCACTTTTCAACAAGAAAACATACACTCATAACATGAATATGCTACGCTCCATACACCATAAAATATACGGACTAACAAAGAACAAAACAACACTCTCACCACTCGACACAAAACGATACATTGCACCCGATGGAATCATGACATACGCGTTTGGGTATCAGCCGGAACAATAAGAAGCTCTTCCTTTACAAAGCCTCTTTTTTGGTGCCGGCGCCATTCAGATAATACACTCTTATACCTTGGGTAATAAAATGATAATCAATCTTGTGAATATCAACACTTCATATCGGGTCAGTAGCTCTACGTCTGCCTCCGCCTTCTTGTTCTCCAGGTTGGTATAAATATCTTAAGTTTACAGTAGGACAGATGGGGTCGTCTTTTAATGTTTTAATTTCAATTGGAGAGGGTTTTTTCGTCTCCGAATTTATTGCAGAGATTACCGCTGGTAGCCTCTTAACCCATTGCCTATTTCGTTTATGAGGATTGTCCAACTCTTTAGCATACTGATAACCAAACAATCTTTCGGCTAGTGTCCTATTAAATCTTTCAACAATGGCTTGGTCTCTATGAATTTCTCTTCTACCGCGTCTTATATTTACATTATGTTTATCCATGAACTGTGTAACAGCACCCATAAATTCTCTACCTGGATCTACTTGCAGTAAGTTTGGATATGTTAGTTTTCTTTTATAAATATTTTCAAAAGCTTTAGCAACTTCCTTGCTGTCCTTTGAAGTCAGTGGTTCTGCCTCTTTATATCTACTAGCAATATCAACAACAGTCAATGCATACTTATATGTTTTTCGACCAACAGTGTCATGTGGTAGGAATAATAAATCCGCTTGATGAACTTCATTCTTGTTAGAAACATCAAACTTTGGCCTCACTATTTTCTTTGGTGCAGGTAAATAAATCTGCCATACCGCTTGTTTCTTTAAGAAATTCAATGCTTCTTTATCACTTACTTTAGCTGCTTTTGCTAATTTCTTAACAGCTGTTAAACCTTTCCAAAATCCTTTAGGACTGTAATACATTTTCTCCATTTTTTATTTCTATTTAAGATACATTTCTATAACATAAAACACAAAAATGAATCAACAAATCACACTAGCCAAGTTTGAAGAAAGGCACAAGGAACAAAATGAATATAATACAATTAAATGGGCAGATTTAAAACAGAATGAAATCTATACTATTGCAGATTACAGATGTGTGGATACTATTAATGGTGAAGCTATGATTTTAACATTAAATGATGACACTAAAGCATGGGCACCACTCTTTCTCAAATCTAAAATTGAACAAGCTAAATCTAAAAATAAGGAGTTGCCATACTATGTAAGACCATTAGGGCTGAAGCCAAGTAAAAACAATACGAACAATAAGTATCATACATTTGATTTTGTCTATTGAAAAACTTTTAAACCCTATTTTTTTTACCCGACCGCACTCAAATGAAAGTCAAAATTTAGTGCCCATTTATATTTTTTAACATGTCTGTTTTGATTTGCTCTCGTAGTTTTTTATTTTTTTTCTTCAACAGAAATCTCAAACTTTATAGGTTTTCTAACATCTGCTTTCATTTGTTCATATTTATCCATCTCTCCCATGATCAATTTAAATTCTTCATCATCAGATACATTACCATCTTGTAATGCAGTGGAAACTTTATTTGCAATAGAATTAAGTTTTGCCATTGCAAGTATACATATTTCATCATGTTTTTCAGCCTTTTTCAGTAGTTTAGTATTAACAAATTTGCTTGTTAATGCAAATGCACCACATATACTACCCGCAATACCAAGGCCCAAGGAAACGGGCACTCCTACAACAGTTAATAATAGCCCGGCACTCGTCCCACCCATTACCAGACCAACAGTAGTTAATCCAGACTGAACACCATTTAATATGTTCAGAGCTCTTTTATATTTATTTCGTATTGTTTTCCTTGTCTAAACCAATCATTTTCTAGCTTATGTTTTAAAGCACTTATATCACTAAGCCTATAATGTTCTGTTCTATTCTCCTCAACTGGTAGTGGTGGATACAGTTTATTACTCATTTTATTTTTTATAATAATTTTTAAAATTTAAATATCTAATTCAATTAATACATTTACAATTGAAATGGAAGCTCTACTATATGTTGTAAGTGAAACAAAATTGAATACACTTCCAGAAGCAAGCTCGATTGGAGTTTGAAATATTGTATATGCTGAACGTTTGCCCTTTATGTTTTGTTAAAGTTCCATTCACATTTGGAGTGGCTATTAATACTAATCCCAATTTTAACTTCATCGGTTGCAAATCCATCTCTTGTGACACTGCATAAACCCATTCGTAAAACCCTTCCACTGCACATCATAGTATAACCACAATTTTCATGTGCTGAACCAGAAACACCATTTCCAAATGCAAATCATAAGAACCATCACGTAATGGCCCAGATTCTTCTGCACATACAGTTATTATAGGTTTACCTTGCTTAAGGTCATGTATTGTTTGTTTTAGGTTTGGGACATACATTTTATCTTTTACAAGAGTAGCAAACTCATTCATTTTCTTTTTAATCAACTCATCACCTGTATCACTATATGATTTAGTTGCGTGAATAGTTTGTATCTCCATATATAGACATTTTACTTTATTGTTTATCTTATTTCAAATACAATAAAAATTGGCAGTCCGTGATTATTTAATAAATTATTACTATTGTCTCTGACTTCAATTCCCAACTCGTCTATGATACCACTTTGTAATTTTCTATATTCCGGATATTGAAATGATATTGTATCCGATTCCCCAAACGTAGTTTTGCTGATGGGTACAGTACAAATAATGTTACTTATATTTCCATCTAATAGATTGTGAGATGAACTGACTTGATTCAGATAAATATAAACAGATTTGGTAGCAAAATCAACTGGATTGACGCTTGTATAAGTACCACTATCCAACTGTGGATATATGTCAAAACCTAGTAATTTAAGTATATTTTCAGGAATATTAACCTCGTGTCCGTTGTAACTGTAAAAGTACATTTCCCATTAGATTTATTTACACTAAGTGACAAAGCGGCATTACTTAATAAATTACTTAATCTATCAAATGAATATAATCCAGCGGGAATTGTCACTGCAGTTGGTTTAGCTCTAACAGTAGACCACTCGTATGTTTCATCCTGCAAAATATTGTACCAACCAACCCAGTATGTAAGACTTTTCAAACCAATTTCTCGCTTAGAATCCGTATTATCAATATATTCTTGTAATGGAATTGGTTTTGTAATGTCAGTTAAAGTTATATACATTTTTTTTATATATATATATGTTTGTTTATATTAAAAAAAAAACAACAATGGCATTCAAATTTAATAAAGATGCAAACTACAATGTCAACCATATATACGCTTTGAAAACGGTTCCAATGTTATACAATGTTGATGTTTATGTTAAAAGATAAAAGTTTCAAAGCTACATATTCCAACGCATTAGCGGGGTATCCAAACCCCTCAATAACTGGTAATGTCTCAAACAACAACAAAGCATATAACAATTGGTTGAATAATCAAATGGGGTGGTATCAGAATCAATTTAACTTTGCAATATGGTGTGCTACTTGTGGGTGCGGTGTTTCATATAACCAGCATTTAACAATTACAAATGATCCGTTTTTGAGATCCTTATATGAATTTCATATTATGTATCAAAACACTTCGAATCATTAGCTCAAATGAAAGTTCCTCTACCAGATGATCACAGCTATTGTTGGTATGATAATAATTTTGACCTTCCAGCTTATCATAGAATATGCACTGAATTTGGTATTAATCCAAATAAGGATTTCAGACAAAAAATAGACCATGGGAATCATAATCTTGGCGGTTTTACAATGTTTATGAGACCTTCAGGGGGAGGGTTATAGATTGAGCCATGGAGGTAGGGTATCACCATTTTTTGATGTACACGATTCTTTACCCATCACGCTCGATATTACTAATGCTTGGACTAGTTTTGTTCTAGATAATTCAATTGGTTTCACTCAAGCTGGAGTTGAACGATTAAATGATAGTATTAGAGTTTATGTGTGGTCAATTCTTGGAGCTCAATCTCAAACAAGAACTTCCATTATTGGTACTGGACTGCATTTGATGCGCAAAAACAATATTTAGCCAATGTTAATGATGCAATTAATAGAGCTGTAGATTTACCCACAATAATTTCAAACTAATCAAAATGTACTAAAATATGCAAGGTCAAAGTTGATTTTGTATATGGAATTGGTTTGTATATGGCCCCAAGCAACATGGATTTGCAGATAGGAAGTATTCAAAATTACAATAATTTAATTGTAATTGCAAGTGGTTATCAAACTGTTGGGTTTAATGGTGATGTAAATAGTTTACCCCAGTTCCACCGCCTGTACAAACACCAGAAAAAAGTATTGTTAAACCTTTGGATGTTAAACCTTTGAGTGTTCCTCCTACAGTTTTTAAAACTAACACAGTCACAATACCTGAAAAAATAGAAGCAGTCAAACATGAAAATTATAAAACTGCACTAGTCACTGGTAGTATTGCAGTTGGGTTAGGACTACTATTATTTTACTTTCGAGATAAAATATAATCCTTAGCGGCCATATAAAGAAGCCCAGCAACTGTAATAATCAAAACCCATAAATTATTGGCTAGCCATCCAACAGCCTTTCCTGCTGCATTCAATATCCAAGATACTATTGATCCAATAATTCCGGGTAATGCATCCACTGCCTTCCCTGCTAGCATACCCAGTAATGAACTCAGATGTTGTAATTGTTTCTTTATCCATTCTTTAGCTCCACCTTTTCCTGGTGGCTTGAGAGCGGCTGCACCACCACTTGCACCTCCAGTAATACTTAAAATTAAAGTAGAGATTATAAACCCTATGGCTGTCAAAACAGAAACAATAGTTACCCCCTGTTCTTTGAAGAGGGTTTTGAGTCTTTCTCTTAAAGTAGTATCTTTGTGTAATATTCTATCAAGGGTCTCTTTATTCTGGATACTTGAGTTCTTAAATTTTCTCTATCAACTGAAATCGCCTCAAGACGTGCTTCACTCTCAGATACAATAGCAGCAATTTCTTTTTCGACACGGTCTGCATCTGGACTGTCTGAATCAAATGTAGTTACAGCTGCCAGCTTTAACACTGCAGCATCTTTATTTTTATCCAATTCATTTAACTTGGCAAGGTTGTTGGTTAGTGAGCCTCTTGATTGTTGCAGTGCTTTGTTTAAGGCTTTAAGTTCTCTTAATGGCAAAGTTTCAAAATCATGTGTAATTGTAGTTGATGTTTCTTTTGATAGTGTATCAATGAGTTCTTTTACATGTGTTTCTGTTTCGTCAACTGCACTTGGTAATTCAGTCATTTCCATGTTTTCAACATTTGGTAATTCGTTTTCTATAGTTTGTATTTTATTAACAGCTTCTGGAGCCAAGTGGGCCTCTTGTAGATTCAATAACCGTTTTAATTCAGCTGTTCCTTTGCCCTTAAAAGTTCTTATTAAGATATTAGGGTTATCCTTTTTACTAATGCGGTGATCCTTCCAGAACAGTGTTTTGTTTTCTATGTGTAGGTCTGGAATTAGTAACTGAAACTCCTGATCTGTTACTTTAAACTCCTTTTGGAATAGATTTTAAAAAGCTCTAAAAACAATTTTACTCGTAGAGGACGATCCTTCTCTGGAGTTAGTTTTTCCATTTGAAAATCAGGGATTACCTGTGGAACATCAGGGACTATCAGGGGCGTTTGCTCATCACCATCAGGGTCATACGTCTCATTATCATAATGCATAAAATCTCCTTCTCCACCTTCAGCCATTATTTATTATTATAAATAAAGTATGTATTTATAAATAAAATTAAAAAGAATAATGACAACATACAGAAGAAAACTTAATCCTACAGACATTTAAGAGAGCCTCTCGGTGTGTAAAAGGAATTAGACAATCAGTTACAATAACAAATAATCCATCTACAATTGATCAAAACCAAACAGCTTTTAGTGCGATTCCCAAATTTAGGTCCAAATGATTTAATCGTACCTGGAACAGTTCGTTTAGCTTTTACAATTGCATTAACCTCCACTGATGACAATCGGAGAGTGGTTCAAAATCTTGGCCGTGCAATCGTTAAGAAAACAACTATTAAAATATCTGGTAATGAAATTTTATCAATCGATGATTCAGATGTGTATTACATCTATCGTGACCTATGGAAAACATCTTCAGAGCGAATAATATGGTTTATCAAGGTATAGATACTAGTGCAGGTTCAAATGTAACAAAATTAAGAACTGGAGCAGCAAATGCTAGTTCTGGAAACGCTGAAGATAAAGCTATCGCAGATACATTTGGTAATCGATTTTATATACCATTAGATTTTGAACTTCTTGAAGCCCATATGCCTTATTATCAATCTGGTTTGGGTGATAGACTCGAATATGAACTTACATTTAATGATTATTCAAGGGTAATAATAGCCACAGGTGATTTAGCTGCTAATTATGAAATTAATAATATAAGTTTAGAATTTGATATGGTCACAGAGCCTAATTTAGCAACAATGGTAAAAAATCAATATATGGGACAAATGTCAATTTTGTATGATAGAATTCTTAGGCATCGAAGGATACCTAAAAATAAAAGTGATTCTATATGGAATATAAATTTGAATACCCCTGCTAGGTCCATGAAGGGAATTGTAATGGTATTTGAAGAACAATCATCACCTTTTGCAAGAGAAAGTGAAACATTCTATAATCCAAAAATAAATAATGTTGAAGTAACAATTGAGGGTATACCTAATCAACTATACAGTCAAGGGATGAAAGCATATAATATGTGGGATGAAATACTGCAAACACTTTGCCGGGCGGCGGAGATATTAATGATCCGATAGTGAATGTTGTCAGTAAAGAATTTCATGTGGCCAGTGTGACAATTGGCAAATATCTTACAAAACAATATGCACTCTGGCTTGACTTAAGAACAACAGATGATAATAGTTTACATGGAATGGACGGAGAATAGAAAATGCGAGTGAAGGTATTACAATTCAGATTACTACAGAAGCTGAAGCTGCAGGTGTAATAAATATATATTTATTTATAATTCAAGATGCGCAATTAAATATAGAAAATGGAAGATTTGTATCGGTGTTGTATTGATTTTCCAAAGTATGCACATAGTGCAATTGTTTGTGGTCAAACAGGATGTGGGAAAACAGAATTTGTTTTAGGCTTATTAGAGCTTTCACAACAACAAGGAGGTTATAATGGTTTTTTCGATAATATAGTTATTCTTTGTCCAACTATAGCATGGAACAAGGCTTATAAAAACAGAAGTTGGATAAAGGATGTACGCAGCCCAATCGATAAAAAAATAACGATTGTTAATCCAGTTGGTAATAATGGCGAAGAGAAGCTGCAAGATCTGTTAAGATTATTTTTTAATAAATATGCTGGAAGCCCAACATTATATATCATTGATGACTGTTCAGCTACAAAGAAATTAACAAAGAAAAAGGATATGTTGTCACAGCTCGCATTCTCTGGACGACATGCAGAGCAAAGTGTTTGGGTTATATCACAGAGATATAATTCAGTATTAAAAGACTTAAGAGAACAGACAAAATGGCTGTGTATGTTTTATACGAAAGACAGAGATAGTTTTGAGGACTGTTTGAGAGAAAATGATGTTATTTCGACACTAGAGGAAAGAAACAAAATAAGAAAAGAGTTATCGAAAACAAAACATTCTAAGTTGCTTATTAGAACTGATCAACCTACTGGTTATAAGTTGCTTAAGTAATGCTTAGTATTACTTAGTATTACTTAATATTTCTTATTTTGCTTATTTTACTGGATTTTAACTTGATTTAAACTTGATTTAACTTGATTTAGCTGAGCAATTCATAGATACCAATGTTAAGAATTGTTCAACAAATAGGTATTGCTTAACAATGTTGAGTTGTTCTAAGCAAATTTAACTTAAACAATTGTATGAATATATAAAATGTTTGAGATATTGATATTCATACAATTCTTGATTATTATATTTGGATCGGGTTGGGTTTATTTTAAATTAAAATATATATATGCAAAATAAAAATGAATTGTGAGGAACTTATAGAACAACTAAGTGATGATAAAGTATCCAATGATAGTGCTGTAGGCGAAGTAAATAATGATCACTTAAAACAACGGTTATCTTCGATTATTTCAGGTGGGAAATCTGTTCAATATTTGGGTAAAGATATAACTATTTCACAACTAGAAGAGTTGTCAAATGAACAAATATTAAAATTGTATAACAGATATGAAAGTAGATTGGGTGCTTCAATGACGAAAACTCTTGGTAATACTATTTTGAATATGTATGCTCTAGCTGTAGGTAATATCTTGCCTATACCAGCAGAAAATCATGATAAACTCGTAGCTGATTTAGAAGGAGATCCATTTGTTGACCATGCATTGACTAGTACTTGTTGTGAGTTGTATTTTAGGTTTGGAGCATTTCTGGCACCTATTACTGCAGCAATAACAACATTTAAATAGTCAATAAAAATATAAATGATAAAATAAATAAAAATAACGGAGAACATACAACAGATTCCTGATGAAGAAATTCCAGAACGAAAAGAGGAGATTAAACAAGTAACAGCAAAGAACCCAAAGAGGGTTGAAGCTGGTAAAAAGGGTGCTGCTGCTAGAAAAGCCAAACAAGAAAGTCTATTACATATGGTACATAAGAAAAAAGTAGATATACAACCTGAAGAACCAGTTATAGTGAAAGTCTATAAAATCTCGAATATAATATATTTTGTAGTGGCAGTGAGTTTAGTTGGTGGGTTTGTGTTTGGCTATAAATTGTTAAATCGAAATAAAATTGAAACAAAAGAACCTGAAATGCCTAGTGTAAAACACAATCCTCATCTTATGGAGTAAACAATTAATTAAATTAAATTAAATTTATTATTAAGTAAAATAAAAAAATAGTGACGGCAATTAATACAGATGGAAAGATAATAGGAAATCTTGCATATCATGCTGCTGTAATAACGGCGCTTGAAATACGGATATGCGCAGATAATGAATAAAATTATAAGACAGGCGGTGCCAAAACTGCAACTTGATGGTTATAATATGGCTATGTTAATGTTGGATACTGGACTTGCTATTGCTACGAGAGATATGCTTGTTAAACAAGGTATAATTCCTGATAATATTTTTAAGTAATAAAATTATTATATAAACAAAATGTCTGGAATAGCTATGATGGTTGGCGGTGCTTTGGTTAACGCATTGGCGTTTACAGGGAGTAATTTCTTATTCAGTTCATTGGGGAATAATTCTGCGATTGAAGAACGCAAAAGGCATTGATAATGCCGTGAGCAATTACAAAAGGCACAGGCACAGTGGGCAGAAAAAAGAACAGAGAGATTAGACTGGATTAATAGTGAAATTAGAAAGCAGAACCACGCTGCTAAGACTTTTGAGGATGTAGATGAAGCTATTAGGGAGTATAATGCTGTTACAGCACCGGTGACAGGTGCGCAACAATTACAGTCATTTGGGGAGGAACCGGTACTGAGTGATTATTATGTACCTTCACATAGTCAAAAGGATAGAGAAATTATATTTATAGTGGGCGGCATGATTGTGGTAGGGATTGTGGCATATAGATTTGTATAATAATGGTTTAATTCAAAGAAAATGGTCCTTGGGTGAAGCCAATGTAGGTGCCTACAAACACCCATAGTTTGATACTACTTATAATAAGTATACATTAATTTTTTTTACTACCGATGTACAATGATTTTGAAACATACAATGTATGGTTTACAAGCAACGATAATCGTGTTTAATAACATTTATTTGTTCTGTTCGAGTCATCTGCCAGCCGGTAGACGGGTGGCTCTGACATCACTGTTGTATGTGTTCCGCTGATTAAAATTATCTGTTCAGACACCGTATTGAAAAGCATGTATCTGATATCTAGGTAAGCCGCCTTCTCTACCTTTGGGATGCCCCCTGTACATGTTGCGCAATCTATCAAACACATGCTGACAGATATACATTCTTCGTTCTCCCTAGAGAGAACGAGGAATGTGGGGGCTCCCATGGGGGCTGTCAGAAAACTCTGATTTTGTAGGTTTTGGTACGGCATTCACATCTCATGGATGCAAACTGGGCTAGGCTGGTGCCAATTTTCCATCTGGGGTGTATGTGCATTAGATCACAGACACTATGGGCTTTGCTTCCCTGTTATTGTTAGTGCATGTTTTTTCATGAACATAATTTGCTGGCCATGTGTATATAACGCACCTGATTGTTTTATCAGTAATGAATCAGGAGATAATAAAATTGTGAAATCACGAGATAGCAAACTCCGATGATGATGTTACCCCAAATGGAGAAACTCCTTAAGAAACTGAACCGATCATATTAATTATATTGCTGTAATAGTCAATTAGAAGTTTCAACGAAAAGTGGCTTAGTTTAGAGAATAAAAATAAGCGCGGGGATCCTTAAAAACCAACAACAACAACAACTTTTTAAAGTTATCACAAGTCCGTATAGGATGATATGACTTTGTACTTTTGGTTTATGTTTACAAACACTGTGTTCTTTATCTCCACGAGATAACACAAGCGTTTGATCCATAAAGTGACACGCGTGTCAATTCAAGGATTAGACGCTTCATGTATATTTTGCTAAATATTTACAATTGTGTGTACCTGTACCATTTTTGGTACACACTTTTGTACAAAAAATGTACACACTTTTGTACAAACTTTGGTACAAAAAATTGTACTTTATTGTGTGCATATATTTTGCTGAATATTATGGTATTCATACAAACCAACTATATAATTGTGTAAAACAAGCATTATTTTGACAAATTCCTAATCTCAAAGGCTGAGAAGTTTACAATTGAGATTATGTCGCAATATTTTTCATAAAAAGTACAAAATACCAAACTATATAGTAGTTTTGTATTTTTATATATTTAAACTTCTAACCTCAGGGTCTGACAACGATACAATATAGATTATGTCGCAGGCGCCTCATAATCTATATATATCTCACTCTTAAATTTTGATAACATTTAATATTATTGAAAGAACTAATGTTTTTGCATTGTTTATATATCCGTAAAATTTGGACAGGTTTCGTGAAACTGACAGTAGTGTGTATATCTTGAGCAAACAGCACACTGTTCTATCGCGATAAAGGTATATATTGTTTGTTTGGAACATGGCGGGTGTTTCATTGATATAATGGCGAAAAGTGCAGCTCCTGATCAGAATGTGCACAGACTGAACTAGACATACAAGGGTCTCAAACCCATAAACCTCAAGCGTCCAGTCACAACCACATGTATATGACACATGTATACATGTGTGCTATCCGTAAAGGGAACATGGACCAGTTGGGTGAACATTGTGAAATGATTCCGTCTTGAATCATCGATTAGTATCATGATTTAAAGACGGAATTCAGTGGCGACCGAAGGCCGCCTGGATTCGTCTATTAGTTTGACTTGTTACCTTAGTGGAAGTTCCCAAGTGGTCATATCCCAGTCATGTGCATTACCGGTGTGACTAGAATACGAAAATAACTCTTCTTTTGAAAAGGATTTTTTTTTCTGAAAATTACATTTTTCGAAAGCGGACTTCTGGAAAAGATTCGTCTCCTATTTCCATGCCTATCCTGGTCATGCGCAATACCGGTATGGTTAGAATACGAAAAGGACATTTTTTTCGGAAAAGGATTGTTCTTTCGAAAAATGATCTCTGGAAAGGATTTGTGTACTATTTTCATGTTTTTCCTTTAGTGGAAGTGCTCAACTGGTCATATCCCGGTCATGCGCATTACCGGTATGACTAGAAGACGAAAAGTATTTTTTTTCTGAAAAGGAGTTTTTAGAAATAATTCTGTGGGGGCCGATCTGCCTGGAATCATCTACTACTATCATGTGTTTTTCCTTCCTTAATGGAAGTTCCCCAGTGCTCATATCCCGGTCATACGCATTACCAGTATGACTAATGGACGAATTACTTTTACTCGGATTTCCGAAAAGGACTTTTTTCTTCAAATACATTTTTTTCGAAAAAAAACGTCTGGACTTCTGGAAAAGATTGTCATATTCTGATAAGCACTTATTTCTGAAAAGGACTTGTCTAAAAGGAACTTGTAATAATGGTTAAATAATACCTGAAGGGGTGTAATCACGACTCGATAATGAACTTATGAAAGCATTTAATATATAGTATTAGACGTTACCGGTACACACGTATTACTATTGTACATGCAATAAGTATAACATCAATAGTATGTACATATACATAATACTCATTTCCATTTGATGTACATGATTGTCATGAAAAATTCCCATCTTGCCAGAGACTTGTAAAATAAATTAATCTCTGTCTTTCATATGGAAAGTTCAGATTCTGTGTTTATGTATGTTCGTTACATTACGATACTCATGCATTCTATATAACTTTCATTTGACATTGATCTATTACTCTTAAATCGAAAGTGAAAGTGAATGGATTTAACGTCACAGCAAAAGCTTAGGTCGTATAGAGAGTTCACAACAGTTTAAAGTCTCAAGCGACAGACCAGTGTGATGGAAATACCATGAAAGTATTTTTGATGCCCTATGCGACGTATGAACAGACACCCTCCAAATTGGAAGTGTAGTGTACTAACCCATAGGCCACATAACCTCATGCCGGGGAAGTTACCAGCTTCATAAGTGTGATGAATACCAGAAAGCTGTGTATATGGAGTTGTAAACTCTCTCAGACCATAGTGTATTGAACTTTTCCTGACCACAATTTATTAATTTAAGCCAATCAATCCCCTTGTTATATCATTTTAAAGACATGTTACCCATTATAGGGTATGTTTGGAAAACCGATACAAAAACTTTTACCAAATTAAATTTGAACAATATAATTGCTCACATTTCATCCACATGGTCACTTTCACTTCAACTATGATTGCCATATTCGACCATATACCGCATGAAGCGATATGAACATGTAGCGAACGAGCACAATCATGTATATATGCTGCTGCTGCTAATATCTCATTAAAACATAAATTAACACAGTAGCATTTGCCAAACTCATTACATTATACAGGTATAATGCTCGTTAATACGATTTGGAAACGTAGGTTTGTGAGAGATGACTATATATACATGAACGACGGATGCCATAGACAATATACTTGAATATGTCCGACCGGACTTGCAGCGTGAGCAGATGCGACAGGCGTGTGAGTATACTGAACATGATTATGCACCGATGTCTGTGACGGAATGGTGAATTGTCGCATCCCTCGTCAGACTGCGCATCGACGGCTTAATGCACGTTTTATCCACCAGATTCTCAATTATACGACAGGTGGTATTACGTACAAACCCAACAAAAAATACTACATGCAGTTTTGTTCATTCAGGTAATTGTCTAATATGTCACCAGGCGAAACAGATGAGCACGAGTTCGAATTAGAACCGGCCACCCCTGGTTTACCTACCGTCACTCGGCTGACTGAGCAGACCGGAACAAGATGTACACATCCTCGTTCATCATACATGTTGTGAGTTACGTATCGTGATGTATGTCACTGTGACTGAATAAATGGGGCTTATTGGATTTGCGGCCACTGTTGCTCCTGATCAAATGTCACACGCCTGGAGCCTCTTAGCGTTTCATATTGCATGTTGCAAGTACATGTATGATGAGTGTTTCATTTACAGAATGGCGAACGGTGCGGATGCTGATCAGACTGTGCGGATTCACAAGCTGATCTGGATCCACACTGGTCGCAAACTCCATATGCTCAAGTTCTCCAGTCACGGTGAGCTGTGCTCCGATATCAACCACGGTGTAGAATCTGAAAAAATTGATACTGTATCGCCAGAAAAAAAGTAGGAAAGTGTGCCTGCCCCACACTGATGATGCCCCATTGGCAGCCTTTATAGCAATATTGATCTGGTGTTGGGTGCATTAATTACACCCGTCGTAGACATACATATTATATACAAAATTGGAGCATAGAGACATACCTTTAATTTCATACGTTTACGATGAAAACAGGTATTATGAAATATGAATTATAAACTGTTTATAAAAGTTCCTGTTTTTTACCACATAATAAGTACACGAGTTTCGGCGAATAAAAATGTCCACAAAAATGGCGACCGTCAGCGCTTCTAAAAATAGGTAAATAAAATGGCGATACCTACAAATAGTAACATATAACATCGGTAATTCGGGGACTAATGCTAAGGTGATTTTGTTGTATCCGGTTAGTTCGTTAAGAGCGATTGTACGACAATGCAGAGGTCCCGGGTTCGAGACCTGGTCCGGTTCCCATTTGTTCTCGCCCTGTGACAAATACATCCCGGAAATAAATGCAGACATGGGAACCTTTCCATAAATGAGACAAGCCATGTGATTTTGTACCTAAGAACATTTTTTATGAAATATATTTACAGAAACGGTGATATTTTCTGAAAGATGACGAAAGATGACGAAATTTTCATAGCAAATTTGCTATGAATCTTTTGTCAACTTTTGACGTCATTTACGGAAAATATCGTAAATTTTGTAAAAAATTACATGAAAATGTTCCTACAGGTACACAATCACATGGCTTGTCTCAAATGGCAGCTCATGTCAACTACAATATTTGACCTGGACTGGAGAAATGGTGAGTCTAGCTCATGTCAACTGCAATATTTGACCTGGACTGGAGAAATGGGGCTTATTGAATATATGGTGAGTCTAGCTCATGTCAACTTCAATATGCGACCGGGACTGGAGAAATGGGGTTTATGGCTTATATAGTGAGTCTAGCTCATGGACTGTTGCTGCCCTCATGATAAGAATACTTATTGTTTATGACAAAGCAGACTGATTGATAAACAGTACAGACCCTGACCTGACTGCGCGTTTGCGGAGGTTGATCTGTGTCTACACTGGTGCCACAAGCCCCATTTCTCAAGTCACATCCACGAACCATTTATAATTAGGTTACCGAACGTGACAATCATTTCCCTTAGAGCTACTTATATGCTCTAGAATTGGCGAATTGACGTCGGTTTGAAATGCGCCAATGACCTACCGTACGAGATTAATATATAATCAAATATCTGTATAGCGGGCACTTGTAACGTTTAGAACTGGTGGAATAGTGACACAGTTATACACTTATTTAATTCCTATAAATGACATTTTGGGCTTACTGAGTGGGCATGTACCTTTAAAGCGCTGGAAACCACAATTGTCGTCTGCTGTTTTAAATATTTTTATATTTTCTCCTCAAAAACATACCGAGACGATTCTACTGCGCTGCCAAAACAGGTTTTTAAAGAGATTAAAATATACAAAATGAGCAAACGGAAATTTTATTTTTCAGCGTTTTAATGGTTAAGGGGGTGGGGTAAACTATTGATATGGCACAACTTAAAGTTCAGTATGCACTGCTACAGTATGTACCAAAACATTCAACACCATTACAGAGTATGCATAGCAATATCAGAAAGATACGGTAACACATATACAAGACATCATCAATTCAAGTATACAGATTCCAGATATCTATGATCATTATAGATATATTGAAAACTGATTGAAGAGCAATAGTTACAATAATTCCGCCATTGAAGCTGTGTCGCGCCTGAAAATGCCTTTTCGGTACATCGCCAAGTTCACTTCTGTTTTGTGAATGAAATAGTTGGCCCCGGATCGAGTATATTAAAACATACAAATGACGTCATTGGGGAAACCGCTGACAAAATGTTCAATGTATGGAAACCCAAACTTGTTAGATTTTTTTTGTCGTATTTCAGTACTTGCATTAATATGGGTATTAATATACGCTGGATGTGTTATACTGTCATTAATTTGTTCCCTGACTTATTGACCCCCTTCCCTGAACGTAGAATTAACATTCATGTTGGCGTGTATTGGCCACCATAGACAAATGTCAATCAGGCCGAATTCAGGAATGTCACTAAAATCCACTGTAAATCCATCGATAGAGAGAGAGAGAATGAGGATTAAACATCAGTTAGACCTACACGTGCGAGTTTTGTTACGCACAGGTGTCGGGTAAGTTTAAAAATAGGCTGTCGGAAGGTTAAACTTGATGTAGTTTGTGTGTTAAACGTGTCGCTTGTTTCGGAGAGTATTCGGAGGGGAGTTAACTCTGTTACTAAATTTAGCGATGACCGCACGATTTGTGCTGCAAATGGGGGCAAATCACGCGCAAATCACGCGCAACAAAATAATCCGATGTATTTTTGTACGTAGAACATCCGTTGTTGATATTGTGCAGTGCAAGCAGTTTTTCATAATATTATTTTCAATTAGCGGTTGCGTATGACAGTTAAACGTTGAGTAACACAATGCATTTTGTTGTTATGGTTACTCCAAGATATCACTACCTACCACCGCATCGAGGGGGGTCTGGGGCGTGGCTAACTGTCGGAGGCGATGCCTATACATAGGTATACCCTATGGAATAACCCCGTGACTAACCCTATAATAAGTATTGCATCAATGCACGTGACAATGAATATTGTTGATATATAGTCTAATGTAGACGCCCACCATATTTTTCACTGCCATTATCAGCGACTGTCATTTCACTGATGGGTTGTATAATTGCATACACATATGGCAACATAATTACATGTATGTCACCGGTCTGGATACAACTACGATTGAAGAGCTTCTTATCAGTATAGCTCGTACTCAGCTGGAACAGCCATAAACCTAATGCAGATCTCAATACAAAAGCAGTTCGTTACTCGCATATCCATAGTCATTTGGGGGTGGGGTGGGGTGGGGGTTGAGGTGGGGATGAGGGTAGGTTGGTCACCTGTCACGACACGACTACGAATGCAGAGCTTCTGCACATCAGTGTAACTCATAGTCAGCTATAAGATTAAACTGTATTTTACATTGATAATACTGGTCCGTATTGTGGGAGGAAACCGAAATATCCGGAGGAAACACACAGACCAACAAATGCTCAGCTAGAATAGTAACGCAGCATGATGTGTCCGAAACCAGTGGTTCCTCCATAAACCGTACACCAATAAAACAAATGCGATCTTATTTTGATGGGTTTCTTGGTCATTTATCTCAGCTGATACTGTCTGTTCATGATCGGATAGCACACACATATGTTTTAGAATTTTCATATGCCTGATTTACAGTGATATATCTAAATCGGACACCATGAGGGTGAAATATCTCTAAATCGGACACCCTGATGACCTCCCAGGGTGTCCATTTTAAAGAGCTCCCCAGGGTGTCCAGCTTAGAGAAGTCATATTTTAAATCAGACAATTGATCATACTGAACCATAGCTGTATTTTGTGAGATCACGAACATACATTATCACCTGGTGTAAATGACTAGAAACTCATCAAAAATAATAATACAGGTGTTTTCTTAGTGTCCGGTTTTGAGAGGGTCCACTGTATTTCGTTACACGCATGTATTTAGTGGTCTAGGGGCGTGATGTTTGTGATGGTGGTGGTCGAGGTTGGGTAGTCCGTGGGTCACATAAGTGACTCTCCAATACAAGACGGGACTTATTGACGTTGTTACCCAGCTGGCTTACAGAAATAAAATATCTCTGATTTTTGCCAACATCATATTAGGCAGCAGGTGGTGGGATAGAACATGTGTTTTCTCTTATCAATACGGTTACCTCGCTCATTTATTGGTATCGTATTTACTAAACGAATTTTATTTACTGAGTTCATAAGAAACGAAGCTCAGGCGAGTTTTGATGAAATATGTCAATCATTCAAAGGAATAATTCACAGTTGTATTGCTTAAAAACAAGATTTACCTCACAAATCACGGGCACCACCATTGCACAAAACCAGCACAATATACCACGTGATCATCCACCGTGGTGCTATGAATCTCAATACATTGCATTTATACAATGCGAAAGCCGATGCTATGCAACAACAATGTCCTGTCTGTAGCAATGGTAGCGGAGCTATAGTGTCATACAGCCTTCCCGTGTATAGTAGCAAATCAATTTGGCCAGTTTCACTAAAATTCGTACGACTATGATGTTCGTATGTGCCAATTTAGGATCATCTGGAAATTTCATTACATGGATTTACATTTATTGAGCATCGGCTGCATATGCATTTTGTATCTAAAGAGTATTATACCCCAAGATTTAAATTACAATGCGTATTTCACTTTTACAAATGTATTATTGATTTTCTTCTTTCTAAACTAGGGAACAAATGATACAAAAATACAACAAATTTAAAAATTCACTTATTTCAGCTGCAAAAAGCACTTTTTGCAGCTCAACTACATGTAAGTAACTTTTCAACATTATTAAAGTATTTTCACTACTCAATTTGAAAGTAAATACTTATTTTCTCATTGCTGCGCGTATTTTGTGCTCCCTATGTTTAATAATCAATGCGTATCCTGCTAAAGTAAGTGCGTAAATACGTCAATACGCATCGTATCTGGAACGCTGGCTATTCGTGTTAGTAATCATGGTTCTCTGGCACTAGTAGCCGATTTCACAAAAAGCGCTAAGTACACTTATCTTGTTAAGGACACTTTGAGAGGAAAACCTTCAATTTAAGCATACACTAATGAGTTTTTATTCAATGACTTTTTTCTAACAAAATAAAATGGCCGTGTAATAAATACAGTATAATAATTCTGAATTCTTTTAAGCATCAAATATAATTAATTCTCTATGAAATAATGCATTTCAGTAAACATAAATAAGACTCCCTGAAAGTATACCTAGATAGATAAGTATAACGTTCTTGTGATTACCACCTGAGTTGTACCTGTAGCCGATTTCATAAAAATGGCAAAGTATATTTTTCTAGCAAAGTATACTTTGAGGGAGACATTTTCAATTTAAGGACAAATTTATTATTTGTTATTATACTGAATTTATTACATTATCACAGCCATTTTGCCTGTGATAATGTAATAAATTCAGTATAATAATTCTGCATACTTTTAATCATCAAATATGTGCAGTGATTAGTTCTATATGAAATAATACATTTGAGAAAAATAAATGATTACTCCCTCAAAGTATACTTTGCTAGATAAGTATGCTTTGCAATGTTGGTAAAATAGGCTACTGGTCTGGAACATTTTCTAAGGACGAAAACGTAGTACGGTTTTAAGACATTATTTTTTTAGCGACGAAATTTATCGTATATTGGGTATTGTCCAAAATTAGCTCTTAAATATGAGAGTCCCGCGTCGTTACCAATGCCCAGAATATCAAATGGCGCTCCAAGACGACCGACCTTCCAACCAGCCAATTTGAGTGTATAGCACTAGTGAGCACTTTGTAAACTGAATACCAATCTCCGGGAAGTCCGTTATATAGCGTATGGATGACATTTTATGCTTGCATCATAATTACAACCTGTTTGTCTGGGTTCAGCCATTCAATTGAAACGTGTCGGTAATACCGAGTTGAACGCTGAGGCACAGGCTATTAATGTTACATAATTATACTTAGATCAGTTGTTGAAATCGGCTATCGGTCAACAAATGGATGTCAAAATATTATATTTAAATAATTATCCTGTCAGTGCTCACTGTGACTATGTATCTGGGTATAGAAAGACATAGTTAAAGAGAGTATCATAACCATGGTTATATAGAGACATAGTCAAAGAGAGTACCTTAACCATGGTGAAATAGCGACATGGTCAAAAAGAGTACTATAACCATGGTTCATAGCGCACAGTCAAATACAGTACTGTAACCATGATTATATAGCGATGTAATCAAAGTGAGTACCGTAACCATGGTTATATAGCGACGTAGTCAAACACAGTTCCGTAACCATGGCTATATAGCGGCGTAGTCAAATACAATACCATAACCATGGTTATATAGAGACATAGTCAAATACTGTACCGTAACCATGATTAGTTAGAGACATAATCAAATACAGTACCATAGTCATGGTTATATAGTGAAGTAGTTAAATACAGTACCATAAACATGGTTATATAGCGACGTAGTCTAATACAGTACCGCAATTATGGTTATATAGCGACGTAGTCAAAGAGAGTACCTTAACCATGGTTAAATAGCGACATGGTAAAAATGAGTACGGTAACCATGATTATATAGTGACGTAGTCAAATACAGTACCATAACAATGGTTATATCGCGACGTAGTCAAATACAATACCATAAACATGGTGCTCTATCGACGTAGTCAAATACAGTACCATAACCATGGCTATATTGCGATATAGTCAAATACAGTTCCGCAACCATGGTTATATAGAGAAATAGTCAAATACAGTACCGTAAACATGGTTATCTAGCGAGGTAGTCAAATACAGTACCATAGTCATGGTTATAAAGCGAAGTAGTCAAATACAGTACCGCAACCATGGTTATATAGCGACGTTGTCAAATATTGTACCGTAACCATGGTTATATAGCGACATGGTAGCAATGAGTACCATGATCATGATTATATAGCGACGTAGTCAAATACAGTACCATTACAATGGTTATATAGCGACATAGTCAAATACAGTACCGTAACCATGATTATATAGCGACGTAGTCAAAGAGAATACCGTAGCCATGGCTATGTAGAGACATAGTCAAATACATTACCATAACTATGGTTATATACAGACATAATCAAATACTGTACCATAACCATGGTTATATAACGACGTAGTCAAATACAGTACCATAACCATGGATATATAGCGACGAAGTCAAATATAGTACCATAACCATGGTTATATAGCGACATAGTCAAATACAGTACCATAACCATGGTTATACAGCGATATAGTCTAATACAGTACATTAACCATTGTTAAACAGAAACATAGCCAAAGAGAGTACCATTAACCATGGTTATATTGAGATATAGTTAAATTCAGTACCAAAACCATGGTTATATAGCTACATAGCCAAATACAGCACCATAACCATGGTTAAATAGCGACGTAGTCAAACAGATCTTCTTGACCATGGTTATATAGCCAGATTGCCAAATACAGTACGATCAGCATGTTTATACAGCGACATAGTCCAATACAGTACAGTAACAATGGTTATATAGAAACATTGCCAAAAAGAGTACCGTAATCATGGTTATATAGAGACATCGCCAATTATAGTACCATGACCATGGTTATATAGTGACATAGTATAACACAGTACCATAACCATTGTTATATAGCGACATAGTCTAATACAGTACCATAACCATGGATATATACCGACGTAGTGAGATACAGTACCATAACCATGGTTATATAGCGACGTAGTCATATACAGTACCATAAACATTGCTATATAGAGACATAGTCAAATACTGTACCATAGCCATGGCTATATTACAATATAGTCAAATACAGTACCATAACCATGGTTATATAGCGACATGGTCAAATAAGGTACCATAACCATGGCTATATAGCGACGTAGTAAAAAACAGAACCATAATCATGGTTATATAGCGACGTAGTCAAATACAGTACCTTAACCATGGTTAAATAGTGACGTAGTCATATACAGTACCACAACCATGGTTGTATAGAGACATAGTCAAATACAGTACCATAACCATGGTTATGTAGCAACATAGTCAAATACAGTACCATAACCATGGTTATATAACGGCATAGTCTAATACAGTACCATAACAATTGGTATATAGCGATGTAGTAAAATACCGTACCATAGCCATGGTTATATAGCGATGTAGTAAAATACAGTACCATAGCCATGGTTATATAGCGACGTATTAAAATACAGTACCATAACCATGGTTATATAGGGTCGTAGTCAAATACAGTACCATAACCATGGTTATATAGCGACGTAGTAAATACTGGTCAGTTACCATGGCTATATAGCGTCGTAGTCAAATATAGTAACGTAGCCATGGTTATATAGCAAGATAATCAAATACAGTACCGTAACCATGGTTAAATAGCGACATAGTGTAATACAGTAGCATAATCATGAGTATATAGCGACGTAGTCAAATACTGTACCATAGCCATTCTTATATAGCGAGGTAATGAAATACAATACCATAACCATGGTTATATAGCGACATGGTGAAATACGGAACCAGATCCATGGTTATATAGCGACGTAATAAAATACAGTAGCGTAACCATAGTTATATAGCGACGTATTCAAATACAGTACCATAACCATGGTTGTATAGCGACATATTCAAATACAGTACCATAGTCATGGTTATATAGTGGCGTAGTCAAATACAGTACCGTAACCGTAAAGGTTATATAGAGACATAGTCAAATACTGTACTATAACGATGGTTATATACAGACATAGTCAAATATTGTACCGTAATCATTGTTATATAGAGACATAGTAAAATACTGTTCTGTAACTGTTCTGTAGAGACATAGTAAAATATATTAACGTAACGTTATATAGAGACATAGTCAAATACAGTACCATAACCGTAGTTATATAGCGACGTAGTCAAATATAGTACCATAACCATAGTACCATAGCGAAATAGTCAAATACAGTACCATAACCATGGTTTTATAGCAACATAGTTTAATACAGTACCATAACCATGGTTATGTAGCGATATAGTCAAATACAGTACAGTAACCATGGTTATATAGCGATGTAGTCCAATACAGTACCATAACCATGGTTGTATATGGACGTAATGAAATACAATACCATAACCATGGTTATATAGCGACGTAGTCAAATAAGGTACCGTAACAATGGTTATATAGAGACATAGTCAAATACAGTACCGTAACCATGGTTATATAGAGACATATTCAAATATATTACCGTAACCATGGATATATAACGACGTAATCAAATACAGTACCATAACGATGGTTATATAGCGACGTAGTCAAATACAGTACCGTAACCATGGTTATATATAGATGTAGTCAAATACAGTACCGTAATCATGGTTATATAGAGACATAGTCAAATTCAGTACCACAACCATGGTTATATAGCGACTTAGTCAAAGACAGTACCATAACCATGGTTATTTAGGGACGTAGTCAAATACAGTGCCATAACCATGGTAAAATGGTGACGTAGTCAAATACAGTACCGTAACCATGGTTATATACATAGATAGTCAAATAAAGTACCGTAACCATGGGTATTTAGAGTCGTATTCAAAGAGAGTACCATAACCATGGTTACACAGCCACATATCATGATAGCGGGATACATTTTGTACCCATACAAACGGGACTTCCGTAGTTCTGGATATTATACGTTTCTCCGATACTGGTGTGGCGTTATTATGTTTTCTAGATGTCCCATTGCATCTGTATCTGAGTGGATCGTACATACCAGGGGCGACAACCTCGATCGTAAGGTTCTTGTGTTGCGTGAGACCCAAACATCTGTACATGTACAATAATATATGCTACACGCACACAATTAATTATTAATACACTCCCGCCTGCGATTCTCTTACCAAGAATTGCAATCCAGCGGTCCTTGAATTGCAATTCGTCCCTTCTGAAATTGCAGTCTAATTGTGGTCCAATCGCGGTCCCGTTTTTGCGGTCAATCTTTCGCGATACCGTTTGTGCAGTCATTCTTTCGAGGTCCAGTTTGTGCGGTCATTCTTTCGCGATACCGTTTGTGCGGTCATTCTTTCGCTATTTGCGGTAATAACTTAGCGTTACGCGTATATATACACCTACAGTAGCGCTTTTCTACTCCTTACCTATTTGTATATACTAATATCGTATACATATCGTAATCGTATAGTATTGGTATATTTAATGAGCATATCGTATGATCATATACTATTGGTATGTTTGTACCGTATCATCGTATATTACAGTTTGTTTACATTATACAAACGTACTCTACGAATATTATACAAACATACGATATCCGTTCGTATATACGATATATCCGTACGGATATGGTATGAATATACAGTGGGGTTATCGTGCGGTTAAAATATACCGATGCACCGGTTTTCATTTCGATAATCTGCCACAATTTTAAGTTTTTCAAAATGAATACATTTTCAGTTTTACGATACAGAAACAACTTAAAACTGAGGATTGTGCAGTACGGTATCACAGTGCATATACATGTGTGTTCAATACAGTAATTCATCAGTAATTCATCATTGTACTCCGCACCACCGCCGGGGACACAAAACAATGACCCCCCGACTGATCAAGTTCCAAACTATTCCTGGTGCGATGGCCGACTGATAAAGTTCGAAACTAGTCCTGGTGCGATGGCCGACTGATCGAGTGTTTTACTAGTCGTGGTGCGATGGCCGACTGATCAATGGCTAAACTAGTCCCGGTGCGATGGCCGACTGATCAAGTGCTAAAGTAGTCCTGGTGCGATGGCCGACTGAGAAAGTTCTAAACTAGTCCTAGTGCGATGGTCGACTGATCGAGTGCTATACTAGTCCTGGTGCGAGGGCCGACTGATCAAGTGCTAAAGTAGTCCTGATGTGACGGCTGACTGATCAAGTGCTATATTCGGCAAGGCCGACTGATCACGTGCTATACTCGGCATGGTGAGATGGCCAACTGATCAAGTGCTATACTGGGCATGGTGCAATGGGCGACTGATCAAGCGCTATACTAGTTATGGTGCGATGGCAGACTGATAAAGTGCTCTACTAGTCCTGGTGCGATGGCCGACGGATCAAGTGCTATACTCGGCATGGCCGACTGATCACGTGCTATCTTGGGCATGGTGAGATGGCCAACTGATCAAGTACTGTACTGGGCATGGTGCAATGGGCGACTAATCAAGCGCTATGCTAGTTATGGTGAGATGGCAGACTGATCAAGTGCTCTACTAGTCCTGGTGCGATGACCGACTGATCAAGGGCTAAACTAGTCCTGGTGCGATGGCCGACTGATCAAGTTCTATACCAGTCCTGGTGCGATGGCCGACTGATCAAGGGCTACACTAGTCCTGGTGCGATGGCCGACTGATCAAGGGCTAAACTAGACCAGGTGCGATGGCCGACTGATCAAGGGCTAAGCTAGTCCTGGAGCGATGGCCGACTGATCAAGTTCTATACTAGTCATGGTGAGATGGCCGACTGATCAAGTACTAAACTAGTCCTGGTGCGATGGCCGACTGATCAAATTCTAAACTAGTCCTGGAGCAATGGCCAACAGATCAAATTCTAAACTAGTCCTGGAGCGATGGCCGACTAATCAAGTTCTAAACTAGTCCTGGTGCGATGGCCGACTGATCGAGTGCTATACTTGTCCTGGTGCGATGTCCGACTGATCAAGGGCTAAACTAGTCCCGGTGCGATGGTCGACTGATCAAGTGCTATACTAGTCCTGGTGCGATGGCCGACTGATCAAGTGCTATGCTAGTCCTGGTGACTAGCTAGTCCTAGCGATGGCCGACTGATCAAGTGCTAAAGTAGTCCTGGTGCGATGGCCGACTGATCAAGTTCTAAACTAATCCTGGTGCGATGGCCTACTGATCAAGTGCTAAACTAGTCCTGGTGCGATGGCCGACTGATCAAGTGCTAAAGTAGTCATGGTGCGATGGCCGACTGATCAAATCGCATGCCATAATAACTAGATGGTCATGGCCTGCATGTCGTGCTCGCCGAGGCATTTGATAGTACAAACAATTTTTTTATTGCAACAAAGCTTGAGCCCGTTGACGTAAAAACATGCCGCACCCGCCGAGGCTTTGATAGTATACCCAAAAACTTTAACTAAAAAAAAACACTTTAACCAAAAACTTTATCTTGAATGCACACCAATGTGCCGACTATATCGCTCTGTCTGCAAGCGGGCCCAACACAAACATTAAGGGAAATGTCAAAGTAATTTGACCGTGACATTGGCCACATATAAATAATAATGAAAATATGGGTGACAAATACACAGTATGTGAAGTTTCGAGTGAATTGGTGAAGCGGTTTCAGAGATATAGTGTTATTAAAGGTACATGCCCACTCAGTAGGGACAAAATGTTATTTATATCAGAGACATCATCTGAGACGTTTCGGGCAAAATAAACATTAATTCACCATTAATACACATATTTATTTGCATTATTATACATTTTTTATCAGACGTACATTTCCACACTACTATCAGGGGCGATAACCGTGTTTCCTTAAAATGTTACCAAGACATTACTATTTATTTTTTGATGTGCAATGATCATACTTTATAGTCTGTCGAAAACATTATTTGTTCAGGGGATCACATTTAATTAGTATAAGTAATTAAAAAATATCATGCCCCATTTGCCTATGAAAATAGCCTGATATCACCGCGTGTCACTATTAGTGAAATAAACATTACTAAATGATTATATCCATATAACGGGCACTCGTAATGTTTAGAACTGGTGGAATAGTGACAAAATTATAAACTTATTTAATTCCTACAAATAACTGAGAATACACATAACTTTAATTGTTGTGCCTATTGAGTGGGTATGTACCTTTAATTAGCATAAATAATTAAAAAATATCATGCCTCATTTGAATATGAAAATAGCTTGATACCACCGCTAGTCATTATCAGTAAAATAAATATTACTAAATGATTATATATGGATAGCGGGCACACGTAATTTTTAGAACTGGTGGAATAGTGACACAATTATACACTTATTTAATTGCTATAAATAACAGTTTGTGCCTACTGAGTGGGCATGTACCTTTACAAACTTTAACCTCAAATCAAAAAAACGTTAACCGGACGCACGAAGTGACGTACATATGGATGTACGTACGTATGTAGGCCAATGTGACAACTATATTGCACTGTCTACATGCAGGCATGTCAAAAACTTTGAGGTAAATTTCAAAGTAATTTGTCCTTGATATTGGGCACAGGGGTTGCAAGGGTTGAGCATATAATGAAAATATGGATGATGATAAACACACATGTGAAGCTTCGAGTGAATTGGCAAAGATGTTTCTGAGATATAGTGTTCTTAAAAACTTTAACCTACGGTAAATACAAACCAGATGGCCATGGCCCGCATGTCGAGCCCACCGAGGCATTTGATGGTCTCGGAGTATATTTATTTGAAGTTCGAATTTAGGTATGTAAAAGCTTTAACGCAAATTTGAAAGTCATTTGACCTTGATCTTGGGCATGTGGGTCGCATGTGTGGGCTATAATATGAAAATATGGATGATAATAAAGAATTATCTGAAGTTTGAAGCAAATCTGAATAAGTGTTGTGGAGATATAAGGTATGCAAAAACTTTAACACAAATTTTAAAGTCATTTGACCTTGACCTTGGGGCACAGGGGCTGCATGAGTTGGACACAGAATGAATATATGGATGATGACTAATAAGCATTTGATGTTTCAAGTCAATGTGACTTAGGATATGGTATTTAAAAACATACACCGATTTCGGACGGACTGACACACGGACTGACGCACGGACGTCATTGTGATCACTAAGTCTCGCTTTCCGCAAGCAGGCTCGGCAAAAAAACTACGGATGGACGTCAATGCGCAGACTATATCGCACTGTCCGCAGGCGGTCGCGACAAAACCCCTTTTAAAAGGTGCATGCCCACTCAGTAGGCAAACAATGCTCTTTATGGGAATTAAATAAATGTATAATTGTCACTATTCCACTAGTTATAAACATTACGAGTGCCCGCTATACAGATATAATCATTTGGTAATATTTATTTTACTGATAGTGACACGCGGTGGTATCGGTATTTTCATGTGCAAATGGGGCATGATATTTTACAATTATTTATACTAATTAAATGCATGAACTGAAAATAAAATTGACAGATTATAAAGTATGATCATTACACATCAAAAAATAAATACAGAGAATAAATGGTAATGTCCGTTAACATTTTAAGGAAACACGGTTATCGTCCCTGATATCAATGTGGAAATTTTCTTCTGATATAAAATGTATAATAATGCCAAACAATACGTGGGTAATGGTAAATGATTGTTTATCTGGCCAGAAAATGTCTCCGATGATTTCCCTGACATAAATAACATTTTGTGCCTACTGAGTGGGCATGTACCTTTAACGCTAGCTCCGCACTGTCCAGTGAGAACTATGCATGTGTTAGGTTTCATAAACAATATTGCAAAGGGTGTTCGCGTTATGCTCCGGACAAATCGGAGCGCGAAAAAACAAAGGGAGATAACTAAACTAGAAAATGTGTTCATAGAACACGGATACCCCACATATCGCTTTCATAGTAAACAAGGCAAAATTCCAGTGCCCAAAAGAGAGAGATAATCCATGACACGGGGTTCGAATCAAAAATCGAAATAAACTTTCCACATCTACTCATCATAAGGAAGCTATATATCAAATGTCACTGCTGTAGCTATTACAAAAGTTTTACGAGTTACAAGGCAAAATTTTCAAATTCTAATTCAAAAAGGGGGAGATAATCCATGACTCGGGGGTCGAATCAAAATAAACTTTGAAAATCTACTCATAATATGGAAGCTACATACCGAGTTTCAGGTGTGTAGCTATTAGGGTTTTACGAGCTACAAGCCAATTGGAAAATTCTAACTTGAAAAGGGGGAGATAATCCATGACCATGGGGTCGAATCAAACATACATGTATCAAGTTTCAGGTCTGTAGCTATTACGGTTTAAAAGTTTTACGAGTTACTAGGTTGGTGACGGACGGAAGAACGGACAAGGGTAACATGCACTAAATGCCCCCTCTACTATCGTGGTGGGGCATAAAAATTAGTGAGGCAACAGTTGTCATATACAAGTAACTTACCTTAATTCATCAGTTACACATCAGACGATGAATGAACTTTAATTCTGGTGTAGAATATTAAAGTTATTCATCATGTTCAATAGTGCTGCTTTGACATGACGTGAAATTAAAACATGTATGACATGATCTGGAAGAACAGACCAAGCACGCATATTCAGAATCACGTCTGTCGGTTCTTATCCAGCTCCGATTTCTGTCACCTGTCCACAAAATCTAGAATCCAACATTGTCGCAAATTTAATCCACTATGTTCGTGTACGTTAGAACAAAATGTCACTTAGTATATTATCCAATGCGGGTTGTAATCTCTTGTTTCTCTAAATAAATGCGTCCAACAATCCATTAGCTACTATCGTGTTAAAAAAGGTTCTGTCAGCGCCTGACATATTGATCTTAATATCCACCATTTTGATTCCAAGTACCAGAATAATGATGTTTCCATGCGCTGTCAGATTCCGTTGTTTATTTGATCAAATTGATGGACAAATTTGTGTCCGCTAATGTCGCCAAGAGCATAATCTGTGACGTTGACTGTAATAATTTGGCATAGCTTCTAGCTTGTGAATTTTTGGTTGAATGAAGTGATCACTATGGTGAATAAGTGTGTATTTGTGCCCGGTTTGCTCAGTAGGTAGAGCGATGGTGTGGTAACCAGATATCCCCGGTTCGATTCCGGGCTGGGGCGCATCTTTCTCACCCTGTGACATTTAGCGCCCAACGTAGTTGCGGGAAGTAACTCTGCAGAATACTCCCGCATCGTCCGTACCGAGAGTTATGGTGCTCTCCGTAGGTTTCCCCTGCAAAGTACCAAATCACATCTGATTTGCACTTCAACAGTTAATTGCGACATAGTTTCTGTATTTTTCAATTGAAAGATATGTCAGTATTATACTTATTCATTTCTGTGTAATAAGTACAGACAAAATATGTCACAATTAACAGCTAAAGCGCGAATGAGATTCGATTCGGTACTCTGCAGGAAAAACCTATGGAGCACCGTAACTCTGGGTACGGACGATAATTGAGAATTCTGCAGTTACTTGCCGCAACTACTCTCATCGTGACTGATGAAGAAATGTTCCACAAATATGGAATTCTGGGTGGACATATTTCTGCCCAGTGACAATTGTTGCCCAACGAAGGACCGCGACTGATAAATACTCCCAAAATTGTATCCAGACATATGGAATTCGGAGACAAAAATTAAACATGGACTTCGAGGACGAATTTCAATTTGGCGGAGAAGAATGTCACAGTACGCAACTGACTTTGGGGATGAAGTGTGTATGATCTGTGCCTCGTTAGCTTGCTCGGTAGAGCCATGGGCATGGTACGGTAACATGAGATCCCTGGTTCGATTCCGGGCCGTTATTTATCTTTCTTACTCTGTGACACAAGTAAACCGTTTATTTTAAAGAAATGGCTATCACCGGAATAAATATAACAGAATAGGAAAACGTAATTTGATGCCGACGAAAAAGGCAACAAAACGCAAAATTGATGCTTAGTTTTGTCATATTATATTGTAGACCACACATTATAATTTGATTTTATATGAAAATAAATATATTGTGAGTATGGTGGTGTCTATTAATTTGTTCTTGATATTCGGAACGGCAGTGACGACATTTTTTTTTGTCCAAGAAATTGTCATAGTCAAGGTTTCACTGTTTGTCTCGCAATAACCCGCCGATTTATATTTGCGCACCAAAATTACAGATCACCAATACCGCTGAATTAAATAGATGGGATGAAATTTTGGATTGGAACACGGATACGTTTGTCAACTATATCGATTTTATTGCCGCATTGGTCAAGCAGAGCGGTCCGCTGGTTTGACCGCAGAGCGCAGCGTAAAGCGTTCATTCTTTCGCAGTTTAAAGAAAAAAAGGAGCTTAAACTGCAATTAAAAGCGGAGCGCAGCGCTAACTGCGCTATAAGTATTGCAATTCCGCAACCAACTCTTTGGACCGCAGTCACATGATTGCAGTCCGATTGCGGTCCAATTGCAATTAATGGGAACGCAAATTGCAATCCTGGGCCTCAGACCGGATGATTTCAGCGCTAAATGCCCATCTGAGTACATTCAGAAACTCAAAAACAGATTGGAGCTGGAATACACTAAGGCCGGACAGTAGTCCAAGCAGAGCGCACGGAACCAGAAACGGCAGTACGACAGGGGTGTTCGGCATTCTGTGCTCAAGCCTGGGGACATCGTACTAGTCCGCAATGTGGGACTTCGCGGGAAACAGAAGCTGGCTGACAGGTGGGAACGACAACCCTATATCGTCAAGCGTCAACCAATCCCCGGCATTCCCGTGTACGAAGTCACCCCAGAGCATGAACGAAAACGGACGTCCAGAACCGTGCACCGCAATCTTCTCCTGCCGTTTATGTGCGTGTCACCTACCCAAGATAGCAGGTCACAGAAGGCCACACCAGCTCCAATAGTTAACGTGTCTCGTGACAGAGCGGCGCCGTACGTCATTCCAATGCGCAGGAAGACAGGAGTGCCAGGTCCACTGCCTCGATCGACATCATTGACTGATGATGAGACAGGTGTGCATCGTTCCCGATAATAATCTGAGAGTGATGAGACGGAGGACGACACATTCAACAGTAGACTTCGACGCCAGACGAAGCAGCCTGCATGGACGACGACGGGTGACTGGGTTTTGCCACAAGCCCAGGAACACGTGTTCACCGTACCACGTGACCAAGTGATACTGTTGTAGTGGGCAGACAACTGAACTACCGTGAATGAGACAGCTACCACGACTATGACATGAGGATTGAAGAGTGTAAGAGTGGTGGGTGCCAACGTACATACTAGCTCTTCGAGATCTGCCATATGTACTGACGTTCATTTCTCCCGTCGTTTAGGATAGTTATATGGGGAATTATACACAGGACCCTTAATTATTTACCCCGTTGATATTAAATGTGTGTGTAATTAGTATATATACACAATGTTACATGTTGCGCTTAGGATTCTATGAATCCATATTCGAAGGTCCTCGTGGATATTCCTAGGGCCTTTTAAGTTAACAAGCTTGTACTCAGCTTTTAGGGTGCTACTTAGTTGTTAAGCTAGGAAGCTATTAGGGTCAGGCACCACCAATGAGTGCCAGGTTACAGATAATTTGTTTATGTACTTAGATGAATGACTTGGCGATATACCCACCTTCCTTGAGGGAGGCGTGGGTGGTGTATCGACATTGATGTGATGTGTGTTAGCATCTTCCTTAATGTAAGTCATTTACGGGCTTACATACTAATCTACATTTACGAGAGACCGTCGTTAGTCACGTGCCATAATGTGCCTGGATACCTTGCCGTTTTCTCATGTGATACCTTGTCATATGCTCAAGTAATTCTAGACCCTCATCATTGTCATTTCTCTTGTCCTTTGTTATGACACAGTAACATAACACATGACAAGAGAAAGAAAGGACAATGACGAGGGTCTAGAATTACATGAGCATATTACAAGGTATCAAGTGAGAAAACGGCAAGGTATCCAGGCACATTATGGCATGTGACTAACGACGGTCTCTCGTAAATGTAGATTAGTTAGTATGTAAG
The DNA here is from genome assembly GCA_029237695.1 of Conchocele bisecta. Classification (NCBI taxonomy): domain Eukaryota; kingdom Metazoa; phylum Mollusca; class Bivalvia; order Lucinida; family Thyasiridae; genus Conchocele; species Conchocele bisecta. Next base: position 87,512,986 of record CM055276.1, on the reverse strand, counting down.
CCCGCAAACGCCTTACATTAAGGAAGATGATAACACAAATCACATCAATGTCGATACACCACCCACGTGATGGCAGTGGAGTTTGTGGAAAATAAAATGTACGCTGCGTGACGTGTTTGTTTTGCACCCCCACTCATTGGCCACTGTCCATCCATCCATCCACCCACTCTTGTATAGCGTTCGTACCTAGTTCATCTCGTCCACAGATAATCTGTTGTTTGGCATCACGTGACTAACAAATGCACGAGCATGCGCGCGCTTTGTGGTGGCGGGCTATCACTTCTCTAGAAGACGCCATTACATAAACATCAGTTTTCACATGTATTACTTTATTAAATATTCGTAAATTGTTTCATTTACAGTTACTGTTTCGAGTCCCACCATATGTAGAACCGCCCCAAACATGGAACCCACATCTACCGGCCGTCCTTTGAAGGTCTAAGGACCATTCCGGCCACAATGGCGCCCAGCTGAACTGTTTGGACCCCGGGCATCTACACTGCTGTGGCTATTTCGCTTTCCCGTGTCCTGGTGAACGACCCGTCAAACCCTGATCTATATCATGGAACGTAACGTCTATATCGGACAAAGGCGGTGAAATCGGGATAGACCTCGAATTATAAAATTTCCGGTAGTCTTACGCATGCATGCACATTCGTGTCGATAAATTCCGACAATATACATTCCCGGGCCAACAATCAAGTCCGACCTACTGAACACACGAGCTCAAACATATTCTGAAGTTGAGCGTTAGTTCGACGACGGACGAATGGTAATACCATGGTAATCTCCATGTGTTCTTTGAAAATCATGAATATGTTCCGATTAAACGTTGGAACTAGCTGCTGAACAGCGATTAACGTTGTATCTGGACCGTATTGACATGACATTGACTGACGTGAATATCTATTTATAGACGGGAATCCTGTGTGTTTACATATATGTGTAAACTGTTTACATGCTGTATGGCATTGACCATGTACGTATGTTTTCTAAGTCAGTGACTATTGTTGATAGAATTTCAGCCTCATAAAGTCATCATATTCAGTTTGGATCGTTTTCAAGGATGCCAGTGTCATGTGTTTCCAAATGTAAACAATGCTTTGATTTCACATCATACACATGTTGAAATTGTTGATGATTTGAATCGGCTATTTGAATAAGACATTATTCACAGGATTGGAACATTTCATTGTATGGAAGTGACATTATATTTGTGATCGTGACACTTAGTGACAATAGTTAGTGATAGACTTCGTGACAATATTTTGTAATAGTGACACTTGGTGATGGTGACAATTACATGTGCTATGAATAAATTGACAAAACCAATTTTGGCATACACTTGCACTAACTTCACCAAACTTGGTACAGGGAGCACTGTAACTGCACGTCAAAACCTCTAACAACATTATGGTAACTTTCATTGCAATGTATACCTGGTAGCAAGGTCCTAGTCCTAGACCCCTCCTAGCTAATCCTAGTCCCGCCATCCTTGTCCTTCATATCTGGTCTCATCCTACCTAACCAGAACCTACGGTAAACCACGGAAAACCCCAGCGACTAAAACTAAACAAAACGCGTTTAATTTATTTATTTTTTTACCCAGGAGCCGCTTGTTTAAAAACAAAATTTCTACGGTGAAATTCACCATAGCAATGTTCTGATGAAAATTCTGTGCGAGAAGCTCGGCATAGAATTCTGGGTATAATAAAAAAAACAAAAAAACAAACAAATGTTTGTCAGATGACGTCAACATTTCTATGAAATCTGTACAGTTACATGATAGCATAGCTTTCTTGATTTCGCTGTTTCCGGACTGGTAAAATAGAGGCAATTTAGTCCGGACGCTAAATATAATAGTTTGTGTTAGTGCGGAAAAAATAAAAATCGGAGCACTAAACTTCAAAATCAAGTTTTAGTACAGGCGATTGAAAACGTAAGTTAGGCAGCTGAAATTAAATTACTGTGGTAGATTGGAAACCAAATAGTCTGGTTTCAGAATTCTGAAATTAGTAGTGACTTAGAAAGAAATAGGTAGGGAGCCAAATCAATAATTTTGATTAGTGGAGAAGCTTGGGAAAAAAAAGACTGATAACCGGTGCGATTTGAAACATTTGTTTAGAGGTATCGAACTGTTGGTACTGTTGTTTAATTGTTGGGTTATCATGTGCGGTTAGCCTCGAAACATAGCGCGTTGATCGACAAGTCATTTGGAATGGGTCGATTACAGTAATAGGTACGAATGACTTGTCACTCTGGTAGTTAATTCCGTTACTTACTAAGGAGATTGCTGATGACAACGGAATTAGGAAGTCACTTGAAGCTAACTTAGTCCGGCAGCTGAACTGTTAAACAAACAAAAAAATAGAATTTTTCAGATTTTGAATTTGTACCTTTCGGCTTTGTCTTGAAGCTAAACATGAATGATCAAGTTTTTGATTTAGTCCGGGAGCTACATTGAAAAAAAAACAACCATTTAACTCTTTGACTGCTTTAGTCAGGGAACACGGATGTTAAATTCTGAAGTAGCTCAATTATATATTAGTTGTTGGCTGTCAGGATTGGAGTTTGATAGTTTGATTTGGGATCCTCACTAACGGGAGAAAACATATTGTGGTCGTTAAATTCCACAATTTCACCCATACCATAGTGCAACAACTTTGTATCACAATATAGTGCAGTGGCTTGTGTACAATTGAGCACCCGACTGGTACCTGGTGGGGTACCTAGGATAGTATATTGCGTACAACTGTACATCCGCCTAGTACTGGATGAGTACATAGTCCGGCGGCTAATGGTGAAATAGTACAGTGTGTTAGGTAACATTGTATATCAACCTGGTACCATTGTGGGTACGTATTCTAGCAACTTGGTACCATAGTGGAGCTGTTTGTACAATAATAGTACAGTTAGGGGTACTCTTACAAACAAATAATTTAGTTTGCAATCAATGAGCAAACTTGATAGGGCATAGTTGGTTATCAAAAGTTGTTTCAAAGATGGCAAACATTGGTCAACGGGAACTGATTAATTTGAGAGATGAGATTTTTATGGTTGGCGAGGAGGAAGAGAGATGGATAAGAGAGACAGGCAGAATGGACAATGAACAAAAATAATGGACTGGGGAGTTTGAGGACATAGACAGTCGTCTTGAACAGCTACACCTGTCCAGTATAGATGATAGAGAAAGGAGGCGAATGAATAGAGAACAGATTAAAACCCAAGAGACACGAACATAGAAAGATGTTCTTGAAAGTACGCCGACAACACAACAAGAAAAAAGACGGGATAGAGAACGACGCAGGGTAGATGGCATAGGTCATACCGAAATACGGGATAGCCTGCCAGATACGGGTGGAATTGAGTGGGAAATTAGTCGAAAAGGCAATGTAAATCCCATGAGGGACTCGCCAATCTTATATCGCGACCCGGTTTCCACACAGTCTACTCATGCAGATACACAACGTAGAAAATATGTTAGTTTTTCTGACGATGTAGATGATGAGATGTCGGTGTACAACAGTTCCATATCTGCCCGTCCATATGTTACGCCTCCTAGTTTCATCAGTAGGATTGACAGAATCCCACCACCGAAAGGAACTTCTGGGAAACAATTGGATAGCATCCGTCGAGATCAACTGTTAAGAAGGAAACCAGTTGCAGATGAAGAAGTCCAGAAAGCTAGAAAAAGCTCATTGTCGATAGAGAAGCAACACGATATGCAGATGATGGAAGATAGACTCCATGCATCGGAAGCTGAGGCACAAATCAGAACACAGTCATTGTTCAGACACAAGGAACTGGAGATTATACTGATGCAAAGGAGAATGGAAGAAGAAGAAATGATTAGATTGGACATACTACCTGAGAAGGAAATGGAGTTGGAAGTGAACAAGAAAAGACTAGAAGAAGAGGAGGAGGCGATTATGATTAGGAACAGACTATACGATATTGAACGTAGCAGAAAATCAATCGCCGATAATAGAGCGAAGTAACAGGCATTAGAGATGGAGAGACAAAAACAAGCAAAGGAGGAACAGATCAGGACGGACAGATTACACGCATATTAGATGCAGCAACGACATATAATGGAAACGCAAGAAAGGGAAGAGAGGCTGAACCAGGGAAGAGAGAAAGAACGAAGACTTGAGACGAAGATTAGAGCACGAGGGACAGAGGAACAGGAACAACGAGATAGATTATACAAGCTAACCATAGAAGGGAGACGAATGGAACAAGAACTACGAAAAACTACCACCACACAACATTATAAGCCCAGGGCAAGTCAAGAGGAACAGGACGACAATTTGATGGATTGGGGCACAGATATCAAGATAAAACAGAATCCCGAATGTGATCGACTACAGCTGCTATTTGAAGCTGAGAAGAAACTAGCCCAAGCCATAGCCGATTAGAGGTGGAGTCATTGATGTCCGCGTACCCCGACTATTTAGTGAGCCAGGCCATTCGTCACTCCCTTAGAGGCGAAGCGCGACGTATGTTGCTGCCCTTGGGGGCATTCGCTACCTCGGCTGAGATTATGGAGAAGATGTAGTGCGTGTTCGGGAATGTGGTGAGTGGGGAGTCAGTGTTGCAGCAATTGTACTGCACATGACAGGCTGATGACGAGACGGTCACCTCATGGGGCCTTCGGTTGGAAGAAATCCTGCAAAAGGCCATCAGAAAAGGGCACATTCAACCCGAACAACGGAACAACATGCTCCGAATTAAATTCTGGAGAGGGTTCAGTAGTACGGAGTTAAGGAACGCCACTAGGATGTCCTTCGAGACAGAAGCGAACTTTGAAGATCTGAGAAAGAAAGTAAGATCCGAGGAGTGTGAGATCAAAAGTGACCGAAGCGACACCAAGCTACATAAAACGGCCAGAAACACCGAACCGCCGGATAAGCTACAGCAACAGCAGGTACACCTGAACAAGGAGACCAGCATGTTTGCGGATCTGATGGTCAGAATGGAGAGGATGGAGAAGAAAATGGATGACCTGAATACATCCGGAAAAGGAAATTGGCATTCGAGGAACAGGACCAACCGGAAGCCAGATGAGACGGCACAGAAGGAGGCCACTGGAGCACCGCCAACACAGAAGAAAGCCGCCGTTCCTTTAAACCGTTAGATGTCTCCATCGAAGGGCACATTGGAGACAGTACCCGCGACAAGAGCCCTAATCATGATTTGTTGGATAGGCTAGTTGGGGCCAACAATGTGCATAACTGGAACCACGACCTTTACTACACGACATATCAGAACTACTCCGCGTCGATGCTGCCAATGGTCAAGTCATCCCCTACTTGGGATATATAGAGGCTGGAGTGATCGTACCATGGATGGAAGATTCGCCGATGCATTTACCTTTGTTAGTTGTCCCAATGACGGAGTATAATGACAAAGTACCAGTCATTGTGGGCACCAACATAATCCGCATGTGCAGGTACAACACCATCGACGAGGAGAGTGATCAGATACCAGAGCCGTTGGCAGTGGCTTTCGACGCGATAGCACCGAACTCTGTTGGACTGGTCCGCACCACCAACAAGATCACCCTGAAACCAATGGAGACCAAGACAATAACAGGCTTCACAAAGAAGACGAAACAAGTGGATTCTGCAGTTACAGAAAGAAGCCAGCAGGAATATACATCCAGAGTATCTGCCTGCCCGAGAGTGGTCAGCCTGAACAATCCTGGAGAAACGTCCAGGGTTCCAGTGAGACTCTGTAACCTCTCAGCCAGGACCGTCACACTGCTAGCGAAGTCGGTCGTGTGCGAGCTTCAAGAGGTCAACGTCATACGAAGTTGTGAAGTTGGTAGTACTGATACGTCTAAGGTACATATCAGTCAGCAGACTACGTCTACACCAACATCTACAGTAAACGCAACAACGTATGGAGTTGACCTTGAGGAGTCCGACTTGACCGATGAACAGAAGAAGCTGGTGACCAACATGATGGCCAAGTGGCAAGATATCTTCTCCCAGGGTGACCTGGGTCACACAGATGAGATTCGCCACGAAATTCACTTGGAAGACAACAAACCTTTCAAGGACCCATGCAGACGAATCCCCCCAGGACTGCTTCCAGGTACGGGAGCATGTAGGAGAGATGCTGGAAATTTGAGCCATTCGAGAATCGAACAGCCCCTTTTCTTCGAATGTAGTGATAGTCCGGAAGAAGGACGAGAGCATAAGATTTTGCATAGATTACAGGAAGCTCAACAACCGGACTACCAAGGATGCGTATGCCATCCCTCGAATCGAGGAATCACTACATATCTTGGCCGGTTCCAAGTACTTCAGCAAGCTAGACCTGAAGAGCGGATACTGGCAGGTGGAACTACTAGAATAAGACAAACAGAAAACTGCCTTCAATGTGGGATCGATCGGGTTCTTCGAGGCTAATCAGTAGTATAAAGGGAGTCAAAATGATACCACCTGCGGTGGCATCATTTATAACCCTTTATACTACTCCCACCACCCCCGAAAAACCATAAATTGGTTAACGAGGAAATTGTCTCCCACCAACCACGAAAAATTGGTCGTGTAAATTTATGATAAAATAATTATTTCAATGTGCCCACGAGTGATAGTTTATATTCCAACACCCCATTTTTCTCCTCCAATATAGCTAATTTATTTTGACGATGTCGAATTGTAGTCCAATTATATTGGTGTCATAAATACCTTATGTTTTTTTCACGTCCAATTGAACATATAAATTTAATAGGTTATAATAAAAAATATATAACAAAATGGATAATAAAATACGCAACGAATTAGAATTGTATAATGACCTTGCTGAAGAATTTTACGCCGCTGTTTCTACAGTATTAAAACACAGTAAAATGACAATACTATGTGGTATCGAATACATGAAATATCAGCGTAATTTATTACGCTGCGATAAAAACGTTGCATTTACAATATTAAACCGGCAATTATGTCGCCGGTTATAAGTCTCAAATTTATGTAATGAAGCGACTAAATAGGATCAATAGGATCGTAGAAACACTACCGAAATATTATCAAACTAATTTTATAAAACAGTTTAAAATCAAAGATTCGTTTACGGATATGCGTTTCTACAATATCGCTTTTAACGAAGAAATTGGAAAAATTATTAGAAGAAATTGGAAATTATTGAACAGAAAAAAAACAACTATTAGAGAAAATGGATAATACAATACAATTGGAATTGAAAATTTTTAATAACTGTGTTGAAGAAATTTATGAATCTTATGGGGGTTATAATCCTGTATATAAATTCTATAAAATGAGAACACTAGGCGATATCGAATATATAAAAAAAAAAACCAGCGTAATTTATTAATTACGCTCCGATAAAAACGTTGCATTTACAATATTATACCGGCAATTATGTCAACCATACAAGAGGCAAATACAAACATTAAGACGGATAATGCGTATCGGATATGAAACTAAGGTGTATTATATAAAATTGTTAAAACCCAACGATTTATTTACGAATATACATTTCTACGATATCGCTTATAAAGAAATTGAAAAAATTATTATTGAACAGCAATGTTGATGCTAAGACAAATAACATCTCCCTGAAACCGCGTGTCCATTTATCCCCATGAACCTGCTAAGGTCAAAGATCGTGTCATGACACCGGCCGGAGTTGTCTGCCCATTTCAAACGGTCGGACTCCGAACGCCGTTGTCATGCAGTTGTTTACCATAGCGACCACATTTTGTAGGGATAGAAATAAATAAATAAAAATGTTTAGCTCCAACCGCGGCGCGAACCCACGACCCTCGTCTCTATAGATTATCGCCTTAACCACACGACCACGAAGGCTGTTATGATAAACATTACCTAGTGTTGTACAATTATCAATTACACGGGTTATGAAAACCATACGTAAATTGATAGACAAGGTAAACAGAGCCGAGTGTATCAATTACACAGACGGTGTGTACAGTGAAAAATACTCGAACTGAATTTGTAATTCTCAGTGAAAAACACATGTTGTATAGGTATGTAAATTTGTTTACTGCATCAATATAATTTTGAAAAAATTAGGAAAATTATATTAAGAAAAAATTTATTTTTTAAAAATTATTTTATAATGGTGCTGTAACATTTCCTCCGACTTTATTTCCAAGTTTTACCCTAAATTTATCCCAATCAGTACACTCAATTTTGGGCATGGTGGCGCGCGCCTTGATCCTTATATCATTTTTTAATTCTTCATATCTCCCCATTTCTTCCACCACGGATTCAAACTCTAAATTTGATATTTTCTTATCGGCCAACGCTTTGGACACCATAACGTCGATGCTATTTTTCTTAGACCTAGCGAGAACGGATATTCTATCATGTTTTCTACTTTTTTCTCGAGTTTTCCACCCACCGCCCTAATTACCATACAAAGTGTTCCAGATAAAACTGTAATCCACTCAAAACCCCTGCAAGTGGAATCATTACAATTGTAGATAGCGTTGCAGCAGTCCCCGCCCCACACAACACAGAAACACTTGCCAGAACCGTACTAGATGCTTCAGCTATGTTTGCCGCGCTTATATATTTTTTAGCGTGTCTTTTTCTTTGCACATTCTCTAACTAAAATATCCTGCATAGCGACGATATTATTCAACCTAAAATCTGAAACTTCTTTCGTTAATTGGATAGAGTGTTGGTGGAGTGGTATTGACAATTGGATACAGTGTTGGTGGAGGTGGTATTGAGAGTTGGATATGGTTGAATTCGTTCATAGTTAAATTTATTTCAATTATATTAGTATTTACACAATAAAGTTCAATTAACAATGAGACAATAGTGGAAGAACTCTCTGAGTCACCGATTTTCGTAACAAAGTTAATAACACTACCTTTGGAAAGTCTAATTCGATCATTACCGGCGAACGAAACAATCGTCGAACTATCTCCAGAGATTTTAGTGACTCCAATCCCCCTCCCCCGTTCTTCCCCATCTACTACAATATTTATCGCGACCGCGCCCACTGGTTTACCATTAGCATTAACCGAGCGACCGCCATTTGGATAACTTCACCTGCAGCTGTCATAGTGTATCCCCATATTTATTACTCGCTTTGGCACCGAACGAATATTCATAGTGCCCCACAACCAATGGGCCCCGCTTCTCAACCCAAACTGTTATGACACGTTTTGGTGTTTTCATTGTTTTCACTATTCCGGCAAGCGCCCTGTTTGCGTTATATGCCTCAGTACGAATCTCATAAGAGGCCTCCTCAAGAGCTTTGGTCGCGGCTATACGATCATGTTTCAGTTTATCAAAAAAACTTCGGTTATTTTTTCATCTAGTTCGGTAAGTGTCGCTTTTCTGCTGAGAGAGTCTCTAAGCGCAACGCATCATAAGCCTCCGTAATGGTCGCCTGGTGGCCTTCTAAGGCTTTATCAATACCCGACCGGGCCTCTTTTTGAAATTCGGTTATTTTTTCATCTAGTTCGGTAAGTGTCGCTTCTCTGTTGATAGAGTCCTCTAAGAGCAACACCCTATAAGCTTCCGTAATATCCGCCTGGTGGTCTTCTAGGCTTTCTCAATACCCGTTCGGACTCCATCAAGATCAAACCGGGTCTCTTTTTTAAATTCGGTTATTTTTTCGTATATGTCAGTAAGTGCCGCTTCTCTGTTGAGAGAGTCCTCTGAGCGTAACGCCCCATAAGCCTCCGCAATAGCCTCTTTGTGGTCTTCTCGGACCCCCTCAACCCCCGATCTGGTCTCTTTCAGAAATTCGGCTATTTTTACCGTCTAGTTCGGTAAGTGTCGCTTCTTTATACATGAGAGTTCTCTAAGGCGCAACGCATCATAAGCCTCCGCAATGGCCTCCTCAAGGTTCGACTGGTGGTCTTCTCGGACTTTATCAATACCCGACTCTTTTCGAAATTTGGTTATTTTTTTATCTAGTTCAGTAAGTGCCGCTTCTCTGATGAGAGAGTCTTCTGAGCGCAACACCTCATAAGCCTTCGTAAGGTCCGCCTGGTGGTCTTCTCGGGCTTTCTCAATACCCGACGTGGCCTCTTTTCGAAAATCTATTATTTTCCCGTCTAATTCAGCAAGTGTAGCTTCTTTGCTGAGAGAGTCTTCTAAGCGCAACGCATCATAAACCGCCGTAATGTCAACCTGGCGGTCTTTTCGGGCTTTATCAATCCCCAACCGGGCCTCTTTTCTAAATTTGGTTATTTTTTTACCTAGTTCGTTTAGTTCCGTATGCGTTTCTTCACGACTTTGTGTATTCACAGCCAGGGCATATTCTCTAAGTTGTGATAGTAGACTTTTGTGAATCTTGTCCGTGGCCCTCGATATAGTTCTATTGATCAAGGCCTTTGTTTTTTGGGTAGTTAAAAGTCGCCCTCTGTCGGGATGAATCCCCCTTCTGCCGGTTCCAAATTATTTGAATTTGTCACCCAATCGGAAGAACTACCTGGTCCGTATATACTCATAATGTTGATAATATATATTACGAACATGCGTTTAATTCTAAATAATTTTCTTAAAATTAATTAATTTGAAATTTCTAGGACGACCGAAATCGGGTAATAGTTATTCAACTTTCTCGCTTGATCATCGAGAATAGAGACCGTAAATTCGTGGATATGTCCCGATTCCAAAACTTTCATCTCGGGGTGTGGGAAGTCTAAGGTCACAGTCTCGCCATAGAAACAGTCGCTGGCGGGCACAGTTTTCGGTAATGTGCTGGGGGATCCGTCTACCGTGTTGTACGATGTGTTCACCCGATCAAGGTGCACCCCGAGAGTTTTCGTGAAGGTGAAGTCCACCGGATTATCACCGACGTACTCACCCGGGGTAAACACTCCTTTGTTTGAGGAGTATGTCTCTCTAAAACCGAGTTGAATACCCAACCCCGGGGAGACCACTACCTCATTATCAATGCTGATGGTCATTGTTGCGAGCCCGGTAGCCTTCGATACTGTGAGGTTGATTATACCGTCAAGCTCTGAGTTGACAAAATCTTTGAGCTGTCTTATTCCCCACAGTCCGTGAGGCAGCTTTACACCTAATTGTTGTCCATCCTTCACATAGTAAAACCCTTCGCTCTTCCCCACATTCTGCCATCCAACCGTGAAGGTGATTGATCTAAGGCCTACCCGGCGTTTTCCGCAGCAGTTGTTGTCTATTAATTTTTGAAGTTCACAACTCCCTTTTGAACATTAGTTATAGTAGCAATCATAATAATATCTTTCAATGGATACCAAAGCATTTAGCTTTAACTCTAATGTAAAGTACGCGGTCGGAGGTAAATACACACAAAAAGACGTTGTTAACCCCCTTGTACACCCAACCGTAACGGTTAGACCGGACAGCGGCTTTGCCACCAATTTCCCTAATATCTTTGAACAATATAGGCTGCCCAAGATTACTACGATGGAGGTGGTAAACGGGTGGAAAGCAACACCGATGCAGTTTTGGCAGAACCAAATAAATTTCGCTGTATGGTGTGCAACAGCCGGGTGTGAGTTTCATATAAAGACCATCTGACATCCAAGAATGTCAATGCTCCAAAGTGTCTACAAACTTTCACACGTATTATACTATTAGGAGGATTCTCAAAGAACTAGGTATTTCACTACCTCAAGACGACGCCTGGGATCCCATTTCCAACGCATACGACCGTATGGTCCTTTGAAAGACTGTGTAACGAATTTAACGTTTCAAAAGACGCGGACTGGAGACAGAAAGCATTTCCTACCAGCACGGCCTCGGGGACGTTCTCATTCACGGCCAGTCCGGGAATTGGACACAGACTGATTTTAGACACGATCACTCCGGTGACCACATCGTCAGTCGGAACGCCGGGAATTTTGACCCCGCGACTATGACATTCGGGCCGGAAGTGTCTGGAGGTCGGCACTGTGGCGTGTTTTCTTGTAAAATGTTACCTCCTAAACGGCTCACGTCGATTACATACAGCAGGCTGCTGAGGTTCAGGACGCGTGGGGTACATTTTATGTTAGATAAGGGTATAGGGTTCACGCAGGCCGGGGTTACTCGCGTCAACGACTCCATTCGCACGTACGTCTGGGCCATCCTCGGCGCACAGAAGCAAACTCGCAGTTCTATACTGGGCACGGGAACGGCGTTTGATGCACAAAAACAATTCTTGGCACTTGTAGAGGACGCCATCTCAGCTAGGGTGGACCTGGAGAAGGCGATCCAGAATTATCAAGACGTTTTACAGAATGCCAGCACCCCAGTAGACTATGTATTTGGAATAGGTCTTTATATGGCGCCGAGCAATATGATACTACGAGACGACCCGGTTGACGGTTACAATAATCAGATCGTAATCGCCACCGCCAATCAAAAAAATCGGCCACAACGGTAACGTGAACACGGATATCATCAAGCGCACCCCCAACATGATCGGGTTCAACAGTGGAACCGATTTCATAAAACACAAAATGGATACACCTCCCCCAATTCGTAAATTGGACACACAATCGAACCCAGTACCCCCAATTCGTAAATTGGATGCACCATCGAGTTCCATCAACAGACCAATCGCGATTGGAGAAACACCAATCATCAACAATGTTGAAATTGGAAGCACAACACACGAGGAGGAGAAATTAGGGCTCGTCGTCACCCTCGTGGCGATCGGATTATTTACGCTTTGGTTGTAGGAACTCTCTGGCGAAGAATAGTAGGAGACCGGCGATTGTCACGATTAAAGCCCAGGTATTTTTGGCTAGCCATCCGGCCGTTTTTGATAATATAGATAGCAAGTAAGAAACGATACTTCCGATCAGTCCAGGTAGTGCGGCAGCCGCCTTTCCAGCTAATTTAGCTAGAAGACTGGCGAGGGCTTTTAGTTGTTTTTTTATCCACTCCTTGGCTCCACCGGATGGAGCGGGTGCTGGTGCTGGTGCTGGAGCGGGTGGTGGCGCCGCACCACCAGTGAAAGCTAGAACTATGGTCGATATAGTCATGCCGATAGCAACGAGGATGCTTGCTATCGTGACGCCCTGCTCTCTGAACAGAGTGCGAAGACGCTCACCGAGTGTCGTCTCCTCGTGCAGGACCCTCGAGATTGATTCACGGATCCGACTTATTTGTGTGCGGAGAGCCTCACGGTTAGCCGAGGCGGCCTCCAAGCGAGCTTCTCTTTCATCCCGCAAAGACCGCAGTCGTTCGGCGATCCGCTCGGTAGATTCTCTATCGTCACCGGCTTCCTCCAGTTTTCTTTCTTCTAGCGCGATATGTTCATCCAGCGCCGTGAGTTTGGAGAGGTTAAGGACCAGTTCGCCCCGGACCGTTTGTAGAGCCTTATCGAGTCCACGGAGTTCGCGAAGAGGTAACGGTGGGTCAGCGTTGAGTATTTTTCCCAATTGCGATTGGACGCTGAACGTGGTCTCCATCGTGTTAATAACGTCGGTGGCTATTTGAGGACCTCGCTGAGCTCGACCTTTTCTATCGCGGTGGCCGTCTTCGCTATAATTTCGTCGGTAGACTGTAGGGCCTCTACAGCGCGGGCCGGTACAATTGTTTTACCCCTCTTCCAATCCGTGAATCCTAGTTCGTTCTTTATGATTTCGCCACCGCCCGGTTTTCCGGCAATGGTGCCCAGTGCTAGGGGTTTACCGGTCCTCGTGTTGACTATTGGAATATTTGATGCTTTAAGTCGCAATCTACCGTTCATATCAAATTTGAACTTGGAGTAGTCGCGACCGACAGAGGGGACCAGACCTTTTTCTGCTGTCAAGCTGTTGTAGTAGTCGTTTACAGCTCCCTCGAGTAATTCCTGACTTTGACCAACGCTGCTGGTAGCGCCACCTATTTCCTCCAATCGCGATTGTATTGAAGGGGGTGTTTTGTCGAAGGTTGTGATGGAATCATCATCATTATCATAATCATATCTGCCAATTTCATCCATGTCAGCATCGTAATCAGCCATCTTTAATAATGTGTTTACAAAATTAATTATGTATTAAAGACAAAACCATACGGGTTTAATAGTTTCAATAATTTTGAAAAAATTAATTATGTCTTCGAGTCAATACGGTCGCAAACTCAATCCATACCGCAGACTGCGTGAGCCCCTCGGGGCAAAAGGCGTGAGACAGAGTGTCGTTATTACGAACAACCCATTGACGATCGACCAGAACCAGCAGCTCTTAGTCCGCTTCTCCAACCTCGGAGCTAACGACGTCATTGTGCTGGGTACTGTTCGCCTCGCTTTCACTATTTTGCTAACGTCGACGGACGCGGACCGAACCGTCTTCAACCTGAAGGGTCGCGCCATCGTCAAGAAGACTATGATAAAGATTTTCTGGTAATGAGGTGATGTCGATCGACGACAGCGACGTCTACCATTGCTATCAGGACCTGTGGAAGACGTCACACGAGCTCGAAAACGCTGTCTATCAAGGTATTGACACCAGCAAAAATAGACGTAACCAAACTTAGAATCGGGGCTGCTAACAAGGTAGATAACAACGCTAGTGACAACGCGGTCGCGGGCGCTTACGGCAACCGCTTCTACATCCCGCTCGACTTTGAGTTGCTGGAGAGTCACATGCCCTACTATCAGAGCGCTTTGGCTGACCGCCTCGAATACGAACTAACGTTCAACGACTACGGCCGAGTTATCATAGCCAGCGACATGTTATCGACGTATACGATCGATAATGTTTCTCTGGAGTACGACATGGTCACGATGCCCGAACTCGCGCGATTGATCAGAACCCAGTACGCCGGGCGCGTTGCCATACTTTACGACCGAGTTCTTCGCCATCGTAAGATGACGAAAGACAAAGGCGACACATTGTGGAATATTAACGTCAACGTACCCGCCCGCTCGATGAAAGGTATACTGATGCTGTTCGAGGAGGCTTCGGGTAGCGCTCGTGTTAGAAAAACCGACAGATTCTATAACCCCAAAATCACGAAGGTAGAGGTGACGATCGAGGGAGTCCCCAATCAACTCTACAGCGCGGGTCTTCGCGCGCACCAGCAGTGGGACGAAGTAAGAAAGCAGTTTGCTGCCGGCTCTAAGCGCTCTCCGGAGGTTGCAGCAGTTGCCAAAAGACCTGCATCTCTCGGCGTCTCCCTCGCGGAGTTCCTGAATACCAAATACGCGTTATGGCAGACATGCGAGCCAGCGACGATGACCAAATACACGGTAGCGGACGCCAAGTTGAGAACGCTAGTGAGGGTGTGACGATCCAGATAACCAAAGAGGCGGACGGAGCCGGGCATTGAACGTGTACTATATATAATTACTGACGCACAACTCAACATCGAAGATGGTCGATACGTATCAGCGATCACTAAATCTAACGATTTATTAATAAAAAATCATCTAACGATTTATTAATCATAATTTTGATAATTCTAAAGAATTTAATAAGAAATCTATCATCAATACCAATCACGATTGGAGATGCTCACTCTGCCATAATATGTGGGCAGACAGGATGTGGAAAAACGGTTTTTTCATCCTCGACTTGCTCGAGGAGTCCTACCGCGATGCCTTTCGTCACATTGTGATCCTGTGTCCCACTGTGCGGCACAACGATACTTATCAGCGGCGCCCGTGGATATGGGACTGACCCTGAGGTATACGTTATTGACCCGGGTGATAGGCTTCACGATTGGTTGCTGGTTTATACCAAGATTCCAGGGTGAGCCCACCCTATATGTGATTGACGATTGCTCGGCCAAGGCGGCGATGACCAAAAAGAAGGACATGCTCTCCGAGCTCGCATTTTCTGGCCGCCATGCGAGGCAAAGCGTATGGATCTCCACTCAAAAGTACAACGCCGTCCTCAAGGATCTGCGCGAGCAAACGAAATGGGTCGCCCTCTTTCACTGCAAGGACCGAGACTCATTCGATGACTGTCTTCGAGAGAATGACGTTATCCCAACGCGCGAGGAGCGCCTGGAGGTTCGACATATGCTTTCCGAAACTAAGCACGCCAAGCTTCTGCTAAAGACTGATCAACCAACTGCTTATAAAGTTATCAATTAATTAATAATTAATTTTAAGAAAATTATAAAATTAGGAAAATTACAAAGTAATAAGCTATTGCAATGCTTAACAATGCTAGCAATTGCTGAACAATGCTTAGCAATTGCTGAACAATGCTGAACAAATGCTTAACAATGGTTAACAATGTTAACAATTTTCTGCTCCGCTGCGAGCTTTGTTGCGAGCATAATGGTGATCATAAGTATCGGGTGGTGCGCTTGGCAATATGTTAAAGTGATGAGACTTGTTAGAATATTTAAATTACTAATTTTGAAAAAAATGAACTGCGACGAACTTCTCGATCAGCTAATGGAAGAAACCTCAACTCCGACTGCCAAAGATAATGAAACATCAACTCCGACAGAGCAATCGGGATCAACTCCAACTCCAACGGCAGTTGTTATTGGTTGAGTGCAAACGACTCCGAATGAAAATGCGGCGCGACGCGAGCGTCTAGCTGCGCTGGTTGCTGGGGGACAATCGGAGCATTATCTAGGTAGGCGTCTCTCAGTTTGTCAGGTGGATAAGATGTCAGATGCGGAGATCGATAAAATGTATGCGCGATACGAATCCAAATTGGGAGCAGAGATGACAAAAACTCTTGGATCGGCGGCTATTCATTGTACGCTACCGCCGTTAGTAGACTTCTCCCATACCAAACACCGAAGGGTTGATTCACGATCTAGAGACTGACCCTTTTATAGACACACTCTTAGAACGGCATGCTGCTCAATTTATCACAAGTTTGGAATGTAGTTAGCTCCGCTGACAACCGCGTTGACCACGGGTAAACACTGTCAATTTGGACATATATGCCCACGAACTATAAGCCCTGAAAATGATGACACAAAGACACCACCCACGAGAATGACGGAGTTTTGAACCGATTGCTCCAACACAATCGAACCAGAGTGTTACTCCGCCACTGGATGACATACCGCATATAAAAAACCCATCCCAAAAGACAGGCAGCTGGGAGGGCGGCGGCTGCCACCCGAAAAGTTAAACAAGATAAAATACTCGCCGAGCTTCGAGAGGCTAAACAGTCGTTACAATCGGGGACGGAGACAGCAAAACATCTGAAGACAGAGTTGAGTACAACAACACCCCCAATTCACGAATTGGAAGCACACTCAACACCCAATACCAACTGCCGTTGGAGTTGGGCGAATCCGATTGAACACAAATTCACGAATTGGAGATGGTTTGTTGGTGGTAGTCTGGCAGTTGTTGGTGCCCTGTGCGTGTGGAAATACCCGAAAAAACAACCAGCCAGTGTTCAGAAGAAAGTTACTAAACACCAATCATCAACAATGTTGAATTTGGATGCGCCCCATTTAAACATTGATCGCGACCCCTTTTATATGCAATAATTATAACAATGGCTGAACAAGATGGTAAAATGTTAGTGAATGCGCTTTATCACGCCGTGGTGATATCGGGTTTCAGTATCGGGTATGCTCGACTATCAAAGATGGCCCTAGGAGGAACCGCTCCCAAATTGGACTTTACTGAGAGACGTAGGGCTCGCGACCTTAGATGTAGCGGCCGCAGTTTGGACCCGAGATTATTCTAGTTAAAGCTGGAATTCTACCAGTTAATATATGGAAATAAATGGCTTCAATCGCAGTAATAGTAGGTGGTGCGCTTGTAAACGCTATTGGCGTTCAGCGGTAGCAACTTTATATTCTCTAAAATGAAAAGCTCGAACGTGGATGAGGAGCGTAAGCGCCATGATTTAGCTGTAGACAACTCAATAGCGCAAAGGAAGCGTGGTCGAAAAACGAACCGCCCATCTGGACTGGTCAATGAAGAGCTTCGCCGCGAAAATCACGCCGCGCAAACTTTTCAGAACGTTGAAGAAGCAACCGCGAGTACGCGCTGGCATATCCGCACAAAAGTCTCGATCCAATGGATCCCGAGCCCCAACTTTCAGATTTCTATGTACCGTCAGAGCCCAAAAGGACCGCGAGATCGCGTTCATCGTCGTGGGAATGGTGTGGTGGTGGGTCTCGTCGGCTACTATATAAAATAATTAATTAAAAAAATTATTTTTTTTTTATTTTTTTTTTTATATATATATATATAGAACGATGTTAGTTGACGAACTTTATGACGCTATGATCGATGTAGGCTACACTGCCCAAAAACATCGTTTACCTGGTGCAAAGAGATGATTCGTCTGGCCCGAGAATTCTCTCGAGACGTGGCGCCAGGACGAAAAAGAGGCCACCCTTTTCGCAAGCGGATGTTAGATTCCTCCACCAATCCTGGGGGATTGGACTCCCAATCGAGATTGAATGAATAGATTCCCCTCTCCTGTTCCAACCCAAACGCGATTGGGGCTGCAGCGAAACTTCAACAAAGGTTTATTATTAACGACGCAGTTACCGGACGAACTGGCGAGGGCATGTTGGAGATTGTCCGATATATTAGAATACTTCGCATACGATGAACACGCGCAAACTTGATACCAAACTAACGCGCAAGCTGTCGAATACATACTATAGCCCACCGCGGCTACTGGAAGGACTCACGGCCATCAAGAACCTCGCGGCGGCGACCAAGGTTTCAGAAAACGCTGTCAAGGAATGGCTCAAGAAGCAGGCCATCTGGCAGATCTATTTACCCGCGCCTCACAATATTCCGCGGCCGAAATTCGACGTGCCGGTGCCGAACCAAGTTCACCAAGCGGACCTCCTGTTTCTACCTCACGATCGCGTCGGTCGCAAGACGTACAAGTACGCACTGACAATCGTTGACGTAGCGAGTCGTTATAAGGGGGCTGAGCCGTTGTCCACTAAAGAGTCTAAGGAAGTGGCCGAGGCTCTTTCCCGAATATATAAGAGGAGTCCTCTCAAATGGCCGAATCTTCTCCAGGTCGATCCGGCCGCGAGTTCATGGGCGCGGTCTCTCATCTATTGTCTAAGCATAAAGTTTCTATCAGACGAGGCCGCGTCAACATCCACCGGGACACGGGGATCGTGGAACGCTTCAATCGAACCCTGGCTGAGAGACTGTTCGGACACCAATACGCTAAAGAACTTGTAAACCATCATTCGCGATCGACCGAGTGGGTGGCCAGACTGCCCGCCGTGGTCTCCGCACTGAACGGAGAGGTGACCAGATTGATAGGTAAGAAGCCTGTAGATGCTATCAAGTTTAAAAGGGTGACGAGCAAGCCATCTGCCGTCTCGCGCGGGCGACCCGTTGGTTTAGAGGAGCAGCAATCGGCGATTGCACTTCCATCAGATATTGACGTCCGGTACCTCTATCAACCGGGAGAGCGCGAAGGTGGCAGCCGCCGCGCGACTGATCCAGTGTGGTCTCTCAATGTATATCATCTAGATCGATATATTACCAAACCCGATGAGCCCGTGCTCTACTATTTGGATGATGGGCCATCTCGAGGGTTTGTTCGCGAAGAACTTCTTATAGTGCCTTCTGACACCCAGCTACCACCGGATCACTAGAGATGTTCTGTATGTATTCCGTCTGGTAACACGCGTCTTTTATCGTAGTATGCCGAGAGTCCTAATTTTTGTTGACAGTACGTTTTCATAACGCCGTCTTTCATTTTAAATCCTCTATTTTGTGCTACATCTATAATGTGTTTTCCATCTTCTGTAGTTTCACTTAGTACTCGTTTATATCTATCCCAATTTAAATTGTTAGTTCTCTTGGACATTCCTTTCGCAGAGTTTTTATTAATTTTAATTTGTTCTAAATTATCTTTAGTGAAATTAATTTTTTCTACGAAAATAACACTTACTAGATAACGCTATCGCCCTATCCCCGCTAAATTCCATTTGAAAAGTCCGGGCTCTCTTTCGCTCCATTTATCCCAAGCCAACCATTTCTTTTTTTCTTTTTCAAACTCGTCTAGTAAGTTAGGTCTAATCAATTCCTCTATCGTTTTTCCACTAACTCCTATATACATACTATCTGTATCCATCTGTATTAATTCAAAGTCTTCTACTACGTATTTATCTAGAAATTCGTAGTAAAATTCCAACATTCTCAATTTAGCTAGTTGATAAACCGCTATTCCACAATGGAATTGGTCTCTTTACCGCACACCTAGGTTTTCTTGAAGATATTTCGTACGCATCTCCTATCTCTTCCAAATCGTCAAAGAATGCAGATCTTAATGCTTTGTCAACACAGGTTTCGTTTTGTGTATATGTCGTATTTAAATGTCTCTCCGTTGCCTCTATCATTTTTCCACAACACGAGTTTCCTAATAATTTCATTATGTCGGCTACTGGTTTCTTATTTGGTTCTACATCGCCTGTTCGTCTTGCGGCTGTAACTTCTTTTGCGAACCATTCGAATGGTTTTCCACTAATATAATCTATAACACGATGAACTCCAGTTATTTCTAGGCCGTGTTTTAAATACCATTTCAACAGTGGCGCGTACAGCAATACTTTAGTGGCGGTCATAGATCCCACCAATTTTCTTCCATTTCCTCTAGTTCTTCCAGTATCTTCCAAATATTTTAACAACATGTGTGTGGGAACTTCATCAACCTCTACTTCTCTGTTTATAAATATTGGGGACATTTCAGAAAACTTATGTTTTAAGTTGTGTGGAACTTCTATATCCACCTCCGCAAACCCAAACCAGTCTCCAGATAAAACTCTTTTACAAAACTTTTTAATAAATTTAGGGTTAGTGGTGGGGTATCTATATGTGTATAGTTTCTCTCCCACACGGCATCTCTTTATTTAACGTAGATAAATATAACGCGTTTGCATCGTACCCCAAAACAGCCTTGCAAGGTTTGTTAATTTCATTTGAGGAATTAGATCTAATATTTGAAACACCAGCTTCTGCATATCGTGTAAATACTATTGATGGACCGCCAACTAGAGCGTCCTTCATCATTTCGTATGTTTCTTCTTTTGGTGCATATAGAGCATCCTCCGGTATAATCGTCTTTGAAGATTTTTGTTCTTTAATGGTTCCTCTCAATAAATATTGTATAGCTACTCCAGGTAGTGTTACCGCATCTTTGAAAATATCCACACCTCTGTGTTTATAAAATTCACACATTTTTTCCACCGCTTCTAGGAACGGTGTACATCTAAATCGTTATAATATTTCAACCAATCTCTGAAAGTTTTCATATTATTTTCTTCGAAAATTCTACGACATTTACTTAATTCTGTTTCATCTATTAACATTTTCCCAGATAGTTTGGAATACCAATTCTCTATATCCGGTAGTCCTGGGTAATCCAGTTTGTCTGGAGAATCGAACCACTCATAAGGAAAGAAAGATTTCTGTCCTTTGCATTCGTAGGCTTTTATCCAACTATCGTAACTTACACGGGTCCTAGATAAAGTATTACATCAAGAAATCTAAACTCTGGAGTAAATAGAAATATTGTTGCGTTTGCACGTTTTCCGACCATTACTTTCTTTGTTGTTGATGCCAGTTCGCCTACTAGGTATTTCTTTATTAAGTTTATATCGTACTTCTGCTGTTAAAACCTATAACCGGTACTTGCTCTATCCACTGTTCGATCTTGGCGATTTGGTTTTTACGTAAATGTTCTGTATTAAACCTATATCTTGACCACACTTCTTCTCTTAGATTTTTTCCCCTGACTTTCAAATCTTCTACGAATTTTTCTATAAGTTTTGCGGGATCTTTATCACAAATATGAGTTACTGTTCCTGAGAAATTATCTCCTATACTAACGCTTGCCGGAACGTGCTCAGCTTCGTACTCTAAACTATTACCGGTAGTTTTCAACTTCTGGCTGGAGATACGCCTCAAAATCGTATACTATCTGATATGGATAAAGAGTAGTGTCACAACCGATCTTTATACTTTACCCGTTCTTTGGAATTCGCATTCCCACATAACTACTAGGTTGAATTCTTTGCTTTTTCTAATAACTTTATCTCTTCTCATAGTGGATGCGCGTTCTTCTTTTCTATGCTTTGCATGAATCTCACACCCGTGCCATAACAGCCGTGATATTGATATACGGTATTGGTTTCTGGACAGTATCCATCTACCGGAGCTCCTAAAATCCATCTTTCACCTCCGTGTCCGCACTGTTCGTGGTGAATGTGAATTCCCTCCCGCTTTTCCACAGAATACATCCAATCGATCGCCCCATAACTGTTAGAACCTTTTGGGTAAAACGCTTTCTCGAACGACGAACGCGGGCGCTCTAAATAATTACCATCACATATTACTTTTGTCTCACCTCTCATACATGTTGGTCGTCTCTTCATCATATTACTCTTTCGTGAATTTCTGCTTGCAATTATCGCAGGCGTAAATTTTAGATAGGTTTTTAAGGTTTTTTATCAGAAATGCGTGATTATTAAACAGTCCTATGTCATTGGTTTATTACCTATTGCCTTATAGTGCGCTGGTACCTTTTTCAACCACCATACATTACATTCAGTGGGTTGATATACTTCTATACCGATTTTAAAAAACTCTTCAACCTTTTTCAGATCTGAAAAAGAAATTGGTGAAACCACATTACTACCGAAATATTGCTTACTAAGTTCTTTCGCCTTTTCTGTACATCTGTCAGGTCTGATCTTTTTATCAAGGTGCATAGCTAGACACCTGAACAGACAAAGATCGTCATTATACTTATCTAAAGAATACATACCTTTTCTATTCCTCAACCATTCTGGAAGTTCTCCTCCTGCTGCTTCTTTGGATTGTAGTCCCAAATCTATTCCCCTACTACCCTGTATTAGCTTTACAAAAACCTCTACCCATCTTACAAACTTCCACTTTGTATTTGGTCTGTCTATTTTATCGACATTATTCGTGTTTGCTCCTTATCTGACAGCCATTTTTTAACGGTTTTCATTGATGATAGTGGTTCGCTACCACCGAGATTTTTGTGAAATATTATAGTTTTAGGTTTTCCATTTTTAATTTCCTCCATATGTTCTAGCTTGTAAGAATATGAATATCTCAAATAAAAATTGGTTGTTAGATACGGAGCGAGTTTATCGGACATGCGTTCAGACTCGTTAATGTTAATGTTTTTACGAAAGGATAATGTAACTACCCGTCTCCATTTTCTACCTTTTCCAATGTTTCATCGTGAGCCCCCAATATTTCTTCACCTTTTTCCACTATCGCGCTAACGATAGATTTTTTCTTATTATTATTTTGGCGTCTAATTTGGGACAAATTATTTGTGCTTGAAGGTTTGATTACACTAGCCCTTAACCCCGCAATACTTTCTTTTTGAATTCTGTTACCAACTTCATCCGCTTTGGATATATCTTTAAAGGCTCCTCGTTTTGTGGGCGCGGGGTAAACCGCTTCATAAACGCCTCATTCTTTGTGGTAGTTTATAAGATTTGTCAACCCCCTAACTCTCAACCGTTTACTATAAGTAATCCCTAGAGATTCGGCTTCTCTTCTCAAACTTTCTATTTCTGCTCTAGTTTCTGACGTTATCATATTTTCTGTAATATACTTTTGTATAACCTATGAAATTTATCTGTTCAATTGGTCTTGAAAACATTATGTTTTTTTCACTTCTAATTGAATATAAACATAAACATATACATATATAATGGAGTGTGAGACTTGTTGTAAGACGTTTACGCGTAAAGAATATCTACGAAGGCATCTAGCGAGACGTAGAAAAAATTCCTTGTGTCGCAATTTCAATGCCCCAGATGCCCTTGTAAATTCATTAGTGCCCAAACTCTTTGTAGACATAAGCAACTACACTGTCAGGTGGCTACAGGTGAACGTGGTAGACTAGAGCTGGTAGAATTAGTTGCTGATCTGCGAAATAAATTAGCTATATTGGAGGAGAAAAATGGGGTGTTGGAATATAAACTATCACTCGTGGGCACTTTGAAATAATTATTTTATCATAAATTTACTGTCGGAAAACATTATGTTTTGTTTTTTTTTTTCACGACCAATTTTTCGTGGTTGGTGGGGTACTGTTTCCTCTTTAAACCAATTTATGGTTTTTCGGGGGTGGTGGTGTAGTATAAAGGGTTATAAATGATGCCACCACAGGTGGTATCATTTTGACTCCCTTTATACTACTTAATCGGATGCCATTTCGGCTATGTAATGCACCCGCAACCTTTCAGAATTTACAGGATTGCTTAATATATTTGGATAACATCATCATTTTTTCATCAGACTTCGAAGAACACGTGAAACGCCTGGAAGCAGTTTCGACAAACTCCGACAGTTCAACCTGAAACTGAAACCGTCCAAGTGCGAGTTCGTCAGTCGGGAGGTTCTCTATCTTGGACATGAGGTTTCAGAAGAAGGTATCAAAGCCGACCCCACCAAGGTTGACACAGTAAAGAACTGGCCCGTCCCGAAAACTACGAAAGACGTTCGCAAGTTTCTCGGTTTCACCGGATACTACCGGCGATTTATAAAAGGATACGCCAGCATTGCGCGCCCATTGAACGACCTGCTCGTTGGCGTACCAACAACGAAGACGTCGAAGTCCAAGAAACCAAGAACACCATTCGTTTGGGGGGAATCGCAGAAGGCAGCATTCGACACCTTGGTGAAGGAGCTGATCAAGCCACCTGTCCTGCCATACGCCAACTACGACCTGCCGTTTGTGGTGCATACAGATGCCTCATCTAAGGGATTATGCGCAGTGCTATACCAGAGACAGGATGGGAAGTATCGAGTCGTTGTCTACGCCAGCCGGAGCTTAAAACCAGCCGAGAAGAACTACCCGGCCCACAAGCTCGAGTTTTTGGCTTTGAAGTGGACGGTCACCGAAAAGCTCCACGTCGACCCGAACAAGTGATATATACGCCAGTATTCAACGCCCTTTGCCAAGCCGTGTCAGTTTCGTTGGAGGATGTTCCATGTGCAGACAGCCTCGTGTCATCGCCTGACTCCGAGAAACGCACTGAGCAGTTACACGACCCTCCTGCAGAGCCAGTCGACCAGTACGCCCTCAGCGACAAAGACTGGAGGAAGTTTCAGTTAGCTGATCGGCAGATTCGACAGGTTATCGACACTATCAACAGTGGAACCCCGCCGTTCGCTATGCGGGTGGGTTCATATCTCATTGATAGGCGATACCTGAAGATCTGGGATCAGTTGATCATCCACAACGAGGTGCTGTACAGATGCGCTACCGTCCGTCCAGGAGCATGATGTCAGGTTTCTAGTGTTACCGCTGCTTGTACGTCAGATGGCATTCTCCGCCCTCCATGATGACCTCGGCCACCAGGGACTCGATCGCACCATAGCGTTGTTCAAACAACGATTCTACTGGCAGGACATGGAGGCATACGTGCGGGAGAGGGTAAAATCCTGTAGACGCTGTATTCTCCGGAAGACGGCACCGACACGAAGCGCGGAACTTGTCAACATCACGTCGTCTGCGCCCATGGAGCTTGTATGTTTGGACTACCTATCACTCGAAAGGTCCAATGGAGGATTAGAGAACATCCTCGTCGTCACTGACCATCTTACCCGCTACGCGCAGGCGATTCCGACCAAGAATCAGACGGCCAGGACGACGGCGAGTGTGCTTTTCGACTCCTTCGTTGTACACTACGGGTTCCCAGCCACCATACACAGCGACAGGGGCCAGAACTTCGAGGGCAAGATTATCGAAGGACTATGCGCCATAGCCGGAATCCGAAAATCCAGAACCACGCCGTACCATTCCATGGGTAATGGTAGATGGTAGAGAGGTTCAACCAGACGCTCCTGAAGATGCTGGGCACACTCGAAGAAGACCAGAAGTCAGACTGGAAGGCGCATGTACCAACCTTGGTACATGTGTACAACTGCACACAGCACGACATCACGGGATACTCTCCATACTACTTGATGTATGGGAGACACCAACGTCTGGCGATTGACTCATTTCTGGGTCTCAAACCCGACGATATCAACGCCGGAAGCACACGGGACTATGTCCAGAAACTCGGCAACCGATTGGAGCTGGCATACTCCAAGGCCAGACAGGAGGCCAAGAAGAGTTCCGAGAAACAGAAGCAGGGCTATGACAAGACCGTACGGAACTCTCTGCTTCGTCCGGGCAAAAGGGTGCTGCTACGAAATGTCGGTCTCCGCGGCAAACAGAAGTTAGCCGATATGTGGGAGCGACATCCGTACATCGTCAAACGTCAACCCATCGGCGGTATTCCAGTCTACGAGATCGCTCTTGAACAGTCGCGGGCGCGCAAGACGAAGACAGTACATCGCAACCTGCTCTCGTCCTTCATGTCCGTGGCATCCGCCCCGGATGAGGAGGTCCAAGATGCAGAACGAGTACCACAGCCATCTGCGTCGCCTAATATCGCGCCCGGTGAATCATCAGACCGCGATGATATGTCAGCGGCCGATGAAACGCAGAGTCAGGTCGACGACATGCAGCCAACTCAGCCATACGTCATACCGATGCGCAGGAGGGCAGGAGAGCCGGGTCTACTACCTATATCAGCATCACTGACCGATGATGCGGCGGGTGTGTGTCGGTCCCGATCATCATCCGAGAGTGATCAGACGGAAGACGACACATCCAGTAGTAGACCTAGGCGCCAGACCAAACAGCCTGCATGGATGACGACGAGCGACTGGGTTATCCCGCAAGCTCAAGGGAAACTTATTCACCGTGCCCCGGGAGCAAGTGGTCTGGGTATAGCATTACTTCAGCGAAGAGAACTACCTGATTTTACATATATAAACCATATCTTCAAAGTTAGTCACAGCTCTTGGCAATATGTGTAACCATTAGGGGTTCAAATGCCAATCTGCTTGACTAGCTTTGTCGTAACGTAACACAGTTGTCACGAGAACTAAGTGTATATATATGTACCCGTCGGTAGGTTTTAGAGATGTTACTCCATGGCTGCTCATGGTAAACCATGATCAGTACGGGGTAATGAAGTTCACATGTAATTATTATTTAATGGAACAAAGTTCTCCGTCGTCACTGACAACAATCCCCTCACGTATATCCTGACTACGGCGAAGTTAGATGCGACGGGCCAACGATGGGTGGCGGCACTTGCTAATTACGATTTCACCAACAGCTACCGTACTGGCAAGAATAACAACGATGCTGATGGGTTGTCCCGACGCCCAACAGTCGTCGATACACCTGTGCTGAAGGCAGTTATCGGTTATCTCAGCAGAGGACACTCCCCATGTGGATAGCGTTGGACCTTCAGTCACCAGTACCAAGTTGCTGGACAGCGTCGTACAAGACCCACCTGCAGAGCTGTGTCAACAGATTCTCCTTGAGTGACAATGACTGGAGGAAGGTGCAGATGGCAGATCCCCAGATTCATGATATAATCGACTCTATCAAGAGAGGCGACCGGCCGTGCGCTGCGCGGGCTGGCGCCGAGGCTATTGATAGACGATACATCAAGAATCGGGATCATCTGCTTCTTTGCAATGACATCCTCTACAGAAAGACAGTACTCCAGGGGAAAGAAGTAAAACAACTGGTACTGCCAGAAATTTTACACGATGAGGTGTTTGCTGCACTCCATGATGACCTGGGCCACCAGGGGCGCGACCGAACCATCACGCTGTTCAAGCAACGATTCTAATGGCCCGGCATGGAGTCGTACGTGCGGTAGAAGGTTAAGACATGCAACCGATGCATCCTGTGGAAAACGGCACTTACAAGAAGCGCAGAACTGGTAAATATCACATCGTCTGCGCCCCTGAAGCTGTTATGTGTGGACTACCTGTTATTCGAACGGTCTAAATCAGGATTCGAGAACATCCTCGTCATCACTGACCATTTCACGCGCTACGCGCAGGCTATTCCGACTAGGAATCAGACGGCCAGGACATCGGCGAGGGTGTTCTTCGGTTTCCGGCCACCATACACAGCGACAGGGGCCAGCACTTCGAGTCGAAGATTATTGAAGGACTGTGCGCCATTGCTGGAATCCGCAAGTCAAGGACTAAACCGTACCATCCCATGGGAAATGGGATGGTCAAACGCTTCAACCAGACGCTACTGAAGATGCTCGGTACGCTATAGGATGACCATAAAAGCGACTGGAAAGTGCATGTACCAACCCTGGTGCTTGCGTACAACCGTACAACCGTACACAGCATGATAGTACGGGATACTCCCCATACTACCTCATGTATGGGAGACACCCACATCTGGCCATAGATGCGTTCCTGTGCCTCAGACCGGATGATGTCAGCGCTAAATGCAGTATGACAGGGGTGTTCGGCATTCTGTGCTCAAGTCTGGGGACATCGTACTAGTCCGCAATGTGGGACTTCGCGGGAAACAGAAGCTGGCTGACAGGTGGGAACGACAACCCTATATCATCAAGCGTCAACCAATCCCCGGCATTCCCGTGTACGAAGTCACCCCAGAGCATGAACGAAAACGGACGTCCAGAACCGTGCACCGGAATCTTCTCCTGCCGTTTATGTGCGTGTCACCTACCCAAGATAGCAGGTCACAGAAGGCCACACCAGCCCCAATAGTTAACGTGCCTCGTGACAGAGCGGCGCCGTACGTCATTCCAATGCGCAGGAAGACAGGAGTGCCAGGTCCACTGCCTCGATCGACATCATTGACTAATGATGAGACAGGGGTGCATCGTTCCCGATCATCATCTGAGAGTGATGAAACGGAGGCCGACACATCCAGCAGTAGACATCGGCGCCAGACGAAGCAGCCTGCATGGATGACGACGGGTGACTCGGTTTTGCCACAAGCCCAGGAACACGTGTTCATCGTACCACGTGACCAAGTGATACTGTTGTAGTGGGCAGACAACCGAACTACCGTGAATGAGACAGCTACCACAACTATGACATGAGGCTTGAAGAGTGCAAGAGTGGTGGGTGCCAACGTACCTACTAGCTCTTCGAAATCTGCCATATGTACTGACGTTCATTTATCCGGTCGTTTAGGATAGTTATATGTGGAATTATACACAGGACGCTTAATTATTTACCCCGTTGATAGTAAATGTGTGTGTAATTAGTATATATACACAATGTTACATATTGCGCTTAGGATTCTATGAATCCATATTGGAAGACCCTCGTGGATATTCCTGGGGCCTTTTAAGTTAACATGCTTGTACTCATCTTTTAGGGTGCTACTTAGTTGTTAAGCTAGGAAGCTATTAGGGTCAGGCACCACCAATGAGTGCCAGGTTACATATACCATTTTGTATGTACTTAGGTGAATGACTTGGCGATATACCCACCTTCTTTGAGGGAGGCGTGGGTGGTGTATCGACATTTATGTGATGTGTGTTAGCATCTTCCTTAATGTAAGGCATTTGCGGGCTTACATACTAATCTACATTTACGAGAGACCGTCGTTAGTCACATGCCATAATGTGCCTGGATACCTTGCCGTTTTCTCATGTGATACCTTGTCATATGCTCATGTAATTCTAGGCCCTCGTCATTGTCATTTCTCTTGTCATTTGTTATGTTACTGTGTCATTACCATCTTCTTATTTTTATTTGTACATGTGCATGTATGTATAATATGAAAGTCGGGACGACATTTTCGCTAAGCGGGTGAGTATGTGGCAGTTGGAATTTGTGGGGGGTTGGAATAAATATACAAAATCTGTGTTTGTTATGTATTTAATCCCATCCACTTCCTAACCATTTCTGGTGTACATGTATGGAATTTGCGGTGATGAATTAAAATATATAAAACTTGTCTTTGTGATATATTGTAATTCCTTCCACTCATTGACTAATTTAGCCTTTCTAATGTGTATACAACTCCCTCTTTGTAGTCTAGTAGCGGTACCTTTAGGTGCAGTCAATGTAGCACTTTCAGATTTACCTGTACTGGACTATTACAGTCCAGAATAGGCATTTGTTGACTGGACTAGTGCAGTTCTTTTGTTAGGAAGTCACCTGACTAACAAATGCATGTTGCATGCGCACGCAGCTTTTCCGTTCACTTTTTTCCCGACGCCATATTGATTAGTTCATACGGTCTCTTAACACTAATAAGTTATTAATATACGCCATGCGTTTGTACATACGTTGTCAGATCGCTATAATAAATGCAATCGCATTGACAGTCGTTCAACATGAAACTTGATAGCACGTCTTCTCTCTTTATTTATATGGCTGTATCTTCCAATTATAATGTAGACAACACGCTTCTCCATAACACTTCATATGTAAGCTTGTGTGACCTGATAGCCCTGTTATAAACCTTTCCGTCCAGATTGTTCTGTATCGCTCCATCTCCATATACCTCAACATCTGGGCAAACATCTTCAATGCAAGACGATTCCAGGTGTTGATCAATGCGCTGGATATAATTAATCAGTGTGTAAATATGACACAACTTCAGACTGACCTTTGAGTACTTACCATAGTGTGCCAACAGTATCTCCATCAATTTTGGAACACAGTGCCCGATCTACAATTATGTATGGATAAGGTAGGCGAATAGTATTAGATATAAAATCGCCAAATATCGGGAAAATAAGCCAAAGCTGATGTTTTCAGTATATGGAAGAACTAATTTACATATGCAGTTAAAATAGCGAATTAAAGTTAAAGTTAAAACAAGACACAAGTGCATTCAAAAGGCCAATCCCTACATGACATTACCTGTTGCTGGGACGTTAAGGCAATTCAGTTTATATCACATGTGCTTATGACTATCTGAAGTATAACCCAAACATGAACGTACCATGAAATATAATCGTTGTAAATAAATACATTTTGAAATCAATGTGTGTATGTGATGAGACGGGCAGCATACTAGTAAACCTTTCATACGTGCTGTGATAACAGCATATACATCACACTATGATATAGGTTGCTTGTTTCCTTCGCACAGATAAACATGCTTGATCGAGCATAGCCATTTGAAATATCCATTTATATTACAGAACAGAACAGAACTTTATTTGAGAAACAAATAGTCTCGAGCCACTCACAGCCTCACAGGTGGCATATGATACAAACTTATATACGTATGACAAAACAAGTGGGACCTCGGCTGCGAAAAGGAACCACACGACATATGTGATCAGCCTAACCCCAGACCAGCCTACGCATTTGCACAGTCTGTTCAGGGCCTACTCTGTTGCCATTCAGTATCGCTAGGTACACTTTTCCGGCCAGAGCCCCAATAACGTCACTGTTAGGTTTATAGTCCCAGAGTGGATCATCCGTCAGTGTCCGAGGCTACATTATATACATTTGTAATTGTAATTGGTATCAATACCTATATATACATATATAGACAAATACATGTGTATATAAATACGTGTATATATCTATACACGTATGTATATACACAAAACAGACTGTGTCTGACATGATCCACATGTACTATCTCTCTCCATCAGTATGGGGAAAGAGCATGCGGTGTCTTGCCATTATTGCAAGTGCTTGCTTTTGAATTCCTCACGAATATATAGTCGAAACACGAAATGTAATGAGGGTATTATGCCAAAGTGTTCCAAATAATCTACATAATTACTTCAATTGAACACTTACCATTTTCACCAGGGAGATTGACGAACCCTAACCCCTACAATATTAAACGCATTATGGTCGTATTTACCACATCAATAATAATTTAACGAACATATACGAAATGCATGATTCACATTCTAACAAGTTGCACATTCCACATTTTGCCATCAGCAGGAACTGGTATGACATATGCATACCACCACAGAATTAATCCCATGTATCCTATTAATGTAATCATTGCTCATATATGTATCCCCTGTCTAGAGTGATGATTGAATCAAATAGTACTCATACTGCGTTTGCTGCAATATGCAATGCCGCATAACATGTATCTGCATGTATCTGCATAAATCTGACGCCCAAGAGAAAATAAAACATACATAAACATTATGTAACATTATACTTGCTTGGACTGCCTAGTAAACTATGAAGATATATTGATTGATTAATTGTATTGCGTTTAACGGCCTGTCAACATTCTAGACACCGGTCAACAGGGGTAAATCCCGTAAATGGGAATCCAATATCAGCACTGCATATCTACATCAAAAAGATATATATTCAGCCATTAAAGTAGAATAGCCGGGTATGGTGCCAGGTCCTCAACACACACTAGTTATTTAGTACTAGCCCCTAGAAGAAATTTCATTACAATAATCTTACTACTCTTACCATGGGGATAACTCTCACATACGAGACAACCAAAAATGTACAAGCGGACCAAATCAGGGATATCGCGAATATTGTAAGGATGAACTGCATCATTGAAATAGCGGTCTCACGCTCCCAGCCACCAGCCCACAGTATAAAACTGTTTCTACGAACAGATGACTCTTTAAACATCAGCTGTAAACACCAACGTTCAAGGCAACGAGACATTGATATTATGTTGCACACTTATATATATTAGAAAGTCCAGTTTTGTTTTATCCTAAAGGGCTTGTACTAATATAATATTTTCATTGTCTTGCGTCAATCCATTTGCATTATATATAATACATAATACGTGCACCGTTGTAAACAATATATCGCTAGTACCCATCTGAGAAGATCATGCTACATAGCTTTGATTAATAACATAAGTAGTATCATATATTAGATGTATATACATGTAGCTGAATATATAAACTCTGAAATATCATAAAAGAAAGGATACAATGAAGGTAGGCATACATGAATACAACTCCTGGCTGCCAGGCAAAACGACACATCTTTACTCACGAATAATTATTTATTCACAGGAACTATATATCTTATGTTTACAATGTACTCAGATATAAACATAATACGGTAAAATGATATTGATGAAATGTTATACACATGTTTTTACTGAACATTAAACTATGTTAGTTAGCAGTTTATGTCACCCATATTGGAGGGCTCTTACATAATATGTTGTATTGCAATATGATGCATGTTATCACAATCATAGATAATGTGAATAATTAAATCCAGAAGAAAGGCAGATGCTAATGCAAATTGTTTGTTGACCCCACTTGCTGAAAGCGATGCATGGCGATCATGATGACATGTGTACGTCCGTAGGAGAGTTATTCCGAAATCTAAGTTAAAGTTGTCAAATCACTTGTATCTCTCCAATCATAATTATATTGCGTTGTATAAAGTTTTACAAAATTATCTGCTAAGGTTGTTAAATACCTTATACGTAATGCTAAGTCGCGTTTACTTTAGATCTCAAACGTTTTGTTTTGTCACCATACATACCTTCATTCTGCAGCTCATCCAATTGACCTAACCACTGTCAATATCAAATTAACTGCATTAACCTTTTTATGAATTTGAATTTGAATTAAACGTTTCAAGTACCGTATATATCTAACCACTTGCATACACCCTGATATGATCACTACACATTGGGACTATCAATACAGTCTAGGACTATTAAACGCCTCGGCTGGCACAACATGCGGGCTGCGACCATCTGTTATGTGCACATTGGACAACGTATTGTAGCAGGGTTTGGTGGCCAATGATTCTGCTCCGATTATTGCGGCCATCAGTTCTTCGTCGTTGATGTCTGCAGTTCCTAGTATGGCTTGTATTGTTTTCTCCGAAGATTTGATCATTGGTTCATATACCCCACCGAAATGCAAATTGTTTGTTGATCCCACTTGTTGAAAGCGATACATGACGATCATGACATTTGTATGTCCGTAGGAGAGTTATTCCGAAATCTAAGTTAAAGTTGTCAAATCACTTGTATCTCTCCAATCATAATTATATTGCGTTGTATAAAGTTTTACAAAATTATCTGTTACAAGTTGTTAAATACCATACGTAATGCTAAGTCGCGTCTACTTTAAATTTCAAACGTTTTTGTTTTGTCACCATCCATGTTTTGGCGGCCAATAATTTTGCTCCGATTATTGCAGTAATCAGTTCTTCGTCGTTGATATCTGCAGTTCCTAGTAACGCTTTAAGTGGGTTATCATTTAAAGCGCGTTACAATCCGGCACTTTAGGTCCCCTAAATTGAGTCGTGCTTTTAACTTGTCCTTTTCAATTGCGACCTCGTGGGAAATCACGCTAACATTTGCTGTTATATTTTGGTGTAATTCACAATTAGAAAATGTTCTAATGTGTCCTGAAGAAATGATTTCAATGTATTTATATCTAGTCATGTTTGTGGTGGGTTCGAAAATATGTGTGTCTGAAAGGCTAAATTGTGTTGTTGTTGTAGTTGACATTTTTTCCGGCACTTATTTTTCAGTGGCATCGCATTAAATACGTAGGTGTGCTATTATATAAAAGTATACATTCATTTCGTCCGCATGTCAAATCGTCCGCAAGTCAATTTGTCTGCTATTTGGTCAATTCGTTCACAAGCCAAATCGTCCGCAAGTTATTTCATCCGTTGTTTGGTCAAATCGTCCGCTATTTGGTCAATATTGGTCCCTATAATTCTACCAAGTTCTGTGTTTTTGATATTTGAACAATATGTTAAATGGACTAATTGTCAACTTGGAATTTTCAGACTAATTAATATAACAGTCGCATTTTATACTCAGCATCCAAAAAAAACGAGTTATTGGTCTACGATGTATGGTGTAGCTGAAATTTGATGGACCGTCGTGTACTACTAATCACAGTGACATGATGCTAGCAGTTTGTACATTCAAGTTTGTATCGTATTTGATTTTGCATATACATGTGTTTTCTTTGCATGTTCTAGTTCCTTTGACAGGCTGTTTGTGTTACGTTTGAGTATACAACAAATTCTCTTTTTGGTACATAGTCGTAGCAGTTCAGTAAGTATTGAATTGAATTAAATTAAAATGTAGAATTACATTCTACTGTTTTTGTTTGTTGCGAAGTTATGTGCAAAAAGAACACACAAACACACCCACACAACCCCTCCCCCCAAATAAAAACAGAACAAAGAAAGAAAAAAGAAGCAAATATAGCATACAAACATTTAATTGTTAATATTATTTATAGTATGGTCATGACGCCAGTTTTCGGAGTAGTCGGAGTTTTCGGGGTATTCAAATATTTTGTAATTTGTAGACATGTGTGCAGCCGCGATGTGCTTTACATCAGGTAATTAAAATAAGCATGACATTACCAAATACTGGTAATTTCTGCCATTTAGGTCATTTTTTTCACGAACCTACCGTGAGTGTCGTGATTTTCTGCGTCCGCCATTAATCTGCTCTTTAATATTGTTAAAATCATAATCAATAGAAAAGTTTCAAGTTTTCCTTCACTGTGCCTCATTCATCTGCGAGATAATCTTATAGCCAATAAAAACTCGGGACGAATTAGCAAATTTATTGACACTTTCGGAACATACCCCTAAAACCACAACCATAAGTCAATATTCAAGATGGCTGACTCATGTGTTGCTAAACGCGCTGGCGCGAATTTTAATCTAACAACAATCTTATTTTGAAGGCAAGAAACATTGAAAGAAATGTTTATCATTCTATTTAACTGACAATTTAGCTCATATGTTATGTTTTATAAAAACCACTAGTTGATGAACTTGTTAATACCCCGAAAACTAGACCCACCATCATACATATTGCATCATTTATTTTCTAATAGTCGTATTAATACCGGCGACGAAGTAGCCCGTTTTATGTTATGCGTATATGAAAACTAACCATTCAGTGAATCTAGGTTGAACATATGATTGAAAGTGTAAAATTTGTTTTACCGTAAACCAAGCTGAGCAGGAGTTTTTTTTACAACAGTTGGTATTTTACTAATACGAGTGACGAATAATTTCACACGAAGTGTCAAATGCTTCTAAAACAAAATGTATATAACGTCGAAAAGTATACTGAATATAGCTTACGAAGTTACGGTATTTCAAAATATTTGTGTTGTCGTTGTACCTAGACTCGCTTACGAGAGTCCCCAAGGGCGATAATACACGAATTATCTCGAGAGACGCTTGAAAATATGCGTTTCAAATGATCTGAGTACAAATGCCTTAAATGCGTATTGAATATTTTATGGAAAAAAGAAAGAAAAACAATTTGCAAAGAAATAGAGTTTCATTATGCCGTATTTATTTTAACAAATCTTTCTCTCTCCCACACCCATGATTGTCTCTGTCTCTGTCTGTCTCTATCTATCTCTCTATCTCTCTGTCGCTCTGTCTCTCTGTCTCTCTGTCTCTCTCTCTCTTTCTCTCTCTCCCACACACAAGTCTGTCTCTGTGTGTGTGTGTGTCTCTCTCTCTCTGTCTCTCTGTCACTCTGTCTCTCTGTCTCTCTGTCTCTCTGTCTCTCTCTGTCACTCTGTCTCTCTCTCTCCCTCTCTCTCTCTCTCTCTCTCTCTGTCTCTCTGTCACTCTGTCTCTCTGTCTCTCTGTCTCTCTCTGTCACTCTGTCTCTCTCTCTCCCTTTCTCTCTCTCTGTCTCTCTCTCTCTCTCTCCTCCCTCCCTCCCTCCCTCTCTCCCTATCTTTCAACATCATTAGATTAAAGCACACTATATCTCTCTTAATATCATTAGATAGAAACCGCCCATGTTGTGATTTTGTTTACCAGACAAAGTCAAGCGATCCATGATACTCTGTGGACATGACTAACAGAAACAAGTATGCATTGCAACTGCTGTTTTATTGCGCCTGTTCGGTTGTGTCACGGCCTGTGTTGTATTCACAGTCCATGACACAAGTACCTCTTACCAACAGCTGAAGTGAAGCTGTATGTAAAAAGGACAAAACTAATACGAAAAATAGTCAACATGTGCTCAAAGACCACCAGGGATCGAGAAAATAATAGCATCACTGGAAGGACGCACCTGAAGAATGTATATAGCCGCCACGCTGCACTTAACTTCGCTGATGTGAGTTTAAAAATACAAGACATAGTCAAGCGATCCGGAATAATTGGGGAAGACGACTACCAGAACAAAGTATACATTGCAAGTGCGTCTATTGCACCTGTTGGGGTTATGGTTAGGGTTAGGATAGTCCACTGTAGTCCAGGATACAAACACATCTGACACAGCACTGAGTTAATCAAAAGTAAATGTAAAACTTAACACAATTCATACCAAAAATGGGCAAAATGTGTATAACTCTCGATGTGACAGTCGTGCTCAATGACGACTGAGATTGCGAACATTGGGAATAATATCACTGGAGATTCTTAGCCTTGTTATTTTTTTCCTAAAATGTTTGTAAATGTACTAATACAGTTTCTATATTGCTTTGATTTTGCCAGTATACTGGTATACCCTCAATACTGAGGCGTATCACCAGTGGATCATATTTTTATTCATAAGTACATGTACATGCAATCAAATACAATCGATGTTCCCGGTATTTAGCCGGTACCCATTTACATCTGGGTGGACTGAAGCAGTTTGGATAAAGTGTCTTTCTCGCAACGCATGCCTCCGGTGCCTGCACGACCGTAAGATCAGCAGTCCGACGCACCAGACGGCTCGACCACGCGCTCCACTATGCCTAGGCTATTAATGTACTATATATTAAAAGGAAATATTGTATCACTGGTTCAAATAAGAGAAGTGCGACAATGACACCATTTAATTATAATAGAGAAGTTGTAACACCGTGGTAGTTGCGGGAAGTAGCTCTGCAATACTACAATATACTACGGTACTGTTTATAGCATACTAACATCATGGTAAAGCTATCAATTGGTAAATTTAGTTTCATACACTAACGTCGCCCGTCATAGGCAGTGCCTATTTTATATTAGCAAATGAGCTATCATTAAATGACAGATTGGTATTATATTGATTATGGGTATATTGATATGCTATTGCTACTGTTGTTGTTGATTGCTGTTGTTGTATTGTGGACGGATGAGATGTATGCTCTTTTATATTTTAACCGCATTTTAATCATGCTCTTGCTATTTTAACTTATGTTTCAGTATTTGCAGATTAATGCGAAACGTATTACAGATAGCTACACGCTTTTAACTGGACACGACATGACGGGACGACATTATATTGACCGTTTCCTATATTCCTTTATATTAGTCAATATTGGTCCGAACTATTTTGGAGCGAAATGTCTTCACAACCAGTATCATTATATAACCTGTTTTACATGATCTGTTGAGTTTTTCTTTCGCTGGATTTTATTATTGTTCAAGCATTCGGTTCGCAATAGCAGTCGGAACAACACCATATAGTTTATAGAGTGAGCTGTAGAAAGAGAGAGAGGAGGTAGCGGCGGTAAATATACTGTGATATGTTGTCATGTGTTAACATTATTTTTAGTTGTCTGTGTACATTATGCATTGTTAGTGTCTGCACTGACTAAAACACTGTTTACACAGGAAATGAGTCCTGTACACGATATTTATTATTGTGAACAAGCTCGGTTCATTTCAACCTAAATGTGTGATAGTATGTTTCCTTAATTTAGACTTATCGTGGCAACTTTGTATGTTCATGACTATGTAGTAGTTAGGGTGGGAGTTACTTTACACCTACCTGTTTCATGACCTAGTTTTAACCAGGTGTAAACACTGTTATTTATTCAGATATGTGTTGCCACAATAATAACCCAATTCCCCCGGATATCTCTGTTGATGATGGGAAAGTAAGTACAATCACTTGCTTTAATTGTATTGCATTGTATTGTTTGTAACCTTGCATGAATGTAACGTTTATGTTGTATTGTTGCAGGCGTCGGGCCTACTACATATAGATACAGTGATATAAGCTGCAATGTCGTTGTCTTCGTGACCCACTCCTCCTATAGTATTTTCTAATCAGGCTAACTGGTGATACTATTACAGTATATGTGGTTGCCCATAACCCAAATTAATTGAATTTGGCTGGCATCCTACTTTTTGCCTAATAACATTTTGGCTAGTGTCTGATTATATACATACTTTTTGTTATTTTAATGTATGTGTCTTTTGAGGGATCTCTGCATTTATACCCATTTATCTAGAAAAATAATGAATTAATATTTGATGGTTTGAAATGTCCGTGAGCCCAAGTGACACCGCCCCTACATTGCACCATACTTTTAAAGCAAAACAAAACTTGATTTTTTCACCACCTAACATAATTCATAATGCCGAAATTATATTTACAAAGATTATTTTACCATCAATTTGAATATTACTAATGAAAACTAAAATTATTCCATCTTTGCATAAACTTATTGACTGAACAGACATAAATTAATGTGTCCATATGTGCTTGGTACTTGTGGGAAAGTGTGGGGTAGGACAACACATTTTCAGCTGCAATTTTCTATTGCTGTAATGTCACATGTCAATGCTGACTTGATGTGTATTTCATGCTGATTCTCAATGCTGATTTAACCCCAACATATTGTTTATCCGGGGCTCTTGTCAGTGAAACAAACTATATTTAATGGGGAATGTGTGGATCTTGCTCAGCTTGCTTTTGATCCAGACACAGTGCACAGTACTGGCAAGAAATACTTGTTATTCCAACATGGTACAGTGGCCATTAAAAGCAACAATGTTGCGAAAGCGATCAAAACGATACATAATTAGTCGGATGTTTTTCTGATCTTCATCGGTATATATACGGATATTTATGTCAATGAGGAACCAGGTTTGACCAAATACATGTGTAATATTCGGTTTGATGCAAGTAGAGTAGCCGGACTTCGGTGGCAAGTTTATGATCATGATGATGAGTAGTTCTAATGAAAATATGCCAAAATATTGTATATTGCAGTGGGGTACAATTTATCAAGAACTATGGTTTTTGTACATGAATTGCCCTAACCCACCATAAATGTTTGCCAAGAGGTGGTCCGATTGTTAGCTAGTGTTTTTTTTCACAACGTACGAGAGATGTTTACAGTAATGGAATATTCAGGAACACATTGTCACAATTGTCATTAAGAGCCATCTCACCAAACACGGCGTGTCTATATATTTATAGCATTTCTACCAGGTGTATGGAGTCGTATTATTAGGGCAGGCAACGTCATCATTTCCTGTGATCATGGTATTGGTGAAAGTCTAAGCCTGTGTTTGATTATGCAAGAAAAAAAGAAAATAAATATCAAGTGGCAGATGAGGCAATAATTTCACTTACAAATATTGGTGAATGTTGTTATCCTGTTTTTACTACCGAGACGGTATATCAGGTTGGCGCTATGTTTTTTAACTTAGTAGCCAAAATGAACTGATAATGCGACACAAGACAATACTATTTTACATCTGCGGCAATATTTGTAACACATAGTTCTTGTTCAAGGGTCGTTGTGCAACTGTTATTTTCGATACTATGGTGTAAATTAGATGTGCACAACACATGTGCAATGTAACATTGTATTATAATATGCATTTGATTTGTTTGCATGTTTAAAAATAGTGTTGCTATATCATTATCACTTAATGTGTACAGGTATTAGTATTAGTATGTGTGGCTGGAGACGTGGGCTTTTTGTGACCAGAGTGGGTTCTGATCAAATGGTGCACTTCTGCAGCCTGATGGCTATGTATTTGGTTGCCTGAAGTCTGACGGATGATCAGACGGTTGCGCAGGCAGATCTGGATCTGTATTGGTCGTAGAAGCCATAACCGCCATTTCTCCGGTCACAGCCACATTTAAGACTTTTAGTTGCCGAGACGGACACCAGCATAGGGATGGTTGGCTCGTCAATACCGGTAGTGTGGAGGGCCTTCGTGTCATGCCAGAGCAGGCGCTGGTGATTCCAGCCTATCCCTCGGGAGCACGGCGCACGGTTATGGTGGCATGGTAAGGGAGGTATCTGATGGTAACAAATGTGTCGAACCATTAAATATCTGGTAACCATCGTGGAAACACCCAATATGATTGTTTTTCACCGTGGTGGCAATGGTATTGGACAAGTCCCGTCAGTAAAGCTGAGATGGTCATATTATAATTTGCATTGCATCGACACTCTATTCATTTGGTCCCAAATCCTGCCTCGGCTGAGTTGAAAAAAAAGATGAGCCATGCAGCCTTAACAAGAGTTAGAACAGGGATAAACAGTTGTGTGGCATCCGATGCGTTTCATCATATTTGTTTGTATATACATTACCCTGAAATCGAGATAACGTGCACCTCTCTTTGTTGGGAAATGACATATTTGTGTATCGTCTGCAACACATTTTTGCAAACAACACTGCTAACACCCACTGTAATCATATGTCCAATGTCCATCTAATGGGGAAGTTGTGCCATGGTCTTTGTTATCTTATTGGTGGCGGTGTCGTCTTGCATGTCCGTTGTTAAGTGTACAACAGTTCACGTATATCAGGATGCATGCAAAACTGGCGCACAAACACACATGCATGTCGACATGTGGCGTGTTTGGAAGCTGCCACCAGTATTTCTTGATTTATGAAACAGCTATGTGATTAATTTTTGCATGTCGGCTAACAAAGGGAAGGTATCCGATTCCCAGTGCCTTTACTGTGTTAGGCGATACATGTTATCATTGCCAACAATTGATTATTGTGAAGCCGTGGCCAATTGTTGTCATTAAAATAATATTAGAGATTGAAAAATGCCTCTTTGTATTTCAAGCAACATTCTGCATAATTGAAAGTGTCCTGTATTGTAATATGGCTTTTATTGCTTTCTCCGCCGATTTGATCATTGGTTCATGTACCCCACCGAAATGCGGGGCAAGGGGTGGATTGAACGTCCATTTTATTCATTTATTGGCGATCGATTTGTTGATTTTGTCTTGATCTATTGTAGATTATAATATGTAATGTAAACAATTTGCTCTTATATTCAATATGACAGTATCATACTGCGGTCAATGCCTATTAGGATGAACACTATGTATTAGTTTATACTTTGTAGTTTGATTTAGCATGTACATTTACATTGTAGTCATATTGTCCAAATTTGCCGGACTAGTGTATGTGTTAGGGTAGATGTTTTTTTCCGATGAGCGTGTATAAAACCTCAATTACTATACTACTTATATGTGATACGAATTTATTGCACATATACTCCCATCAATACAAATACACATGCTATTGTAATCTGCAAATAACACACATGTATTTGTTTGGTAAATGTATATCATCGTCTCTACACATGTATAAGCACATGGCTCATTCGCAGGAACAGATATGAGGGGAAGGCAACACCGTCCAGTGAATAAAACACCTGATAATGTATTCAGTCATATAAAAGCAAACATAGACTCATTCCATGTGATGGAAAGTCATTACAAAAGTAAAGCTTCTCTAAGTAAGTATTATGGAGATTATACCTATCAACTGCCGAAACGTATGTCTTGTACAAATCGAAAGTGTGCAGAACATGAACTGAACCCTGTATCGTCAATTACATATCAACATATTATTCATAATGAGTACCACACTTCATTTCACAAACCTAATGAGGATTGTTGTGACACATGCATTGCCTATAATGCAATGGAAAATACAAATATGTTGACACCTGCTGATACAGAAATATAACAAAGTCATTTGCAATCGAAGGAAAGGACTTGCAATATATAATGACACATGTTACAGTTGGGATGAAACCAGAAAATGGATCATGTCTGATTGCGAAATTTGAAATGTTTGCTACCAGCCATCATATACGTAATTCTGTACAGAACAAGGCAGGAATTATGTATGTCGCAGCTGGGTTGCTGCTTGTATTGAATACTTCAAAACATATTGATACAATAGAACAAAAGTTCATAAAGCCTAGTCACACACACATGGAGTGTGATTAAATTCACGGATACTGTAATATTACATTAAGGAGAGAATCACATAGACATAGTTAGTTAAATGCGGTGCAGAATTTTATGCCCTATAGCAAGTTGCCAAAGAAGGTTCTGGTAATTTTAATGTAGACATACATTGTAATACGTTGAACTAGGTGACGCATAATGCGCTAAAACAATAGATGTATCAAACATGTTGAAAGGGAACACTGACACTACCAATTTCGCTTACAACTACAACTCCAAATGTCTGGTTTCAAATGAGAAAAGGACATACAATCTGTCACTATGCCACTCTATGATAATTCCTTTAATTTATCACCAATTGAATGAATCAATGTCAGCAAGTAAGCAGTAAACGATTACCAGACCCAGATATGCTGGAGGAGGATATGGACTCACATTA
Source organism: Conchocele bisecta (assembly GCA_029237695.1). NCBI lineage: Eukaryota > Metazoa > Mollusca > Bivalvia > Lucinida > Thyasiridae > Conchocele > Conchocele bisecta. The sequence continues at coordinate 87,469,918 of CM055276.1, read as the reverse complement.
TGTACATGTAGACCAGTGGCTGTAATAGCTACTAAAATGATTGTGTTTGATCCTGCAGTCATACAGTGTCATTGAGTGTTGAAAAAGTATGTTATTGAGTAACCAATGTATTGACTATGAACAGTGTACATTTGACTCAGTTTTCACATACACTCACCATAGTCAGCAGCTCAGTACCTAGTCAGTAAATGAACTGCAATCATATTTACAATTGATGAACATACAGGTGATGAAGTCATATATATATATACATGAATTCGATATTTGTTCTGTATAATAAACATCTAAGAAGACACGTTACTAGTATATACGTATGAATACATATTGCATAACATTGTTTTTGCTATTGAGTAAGTAAGTACATTCATGTACTGTAATAAATACATGACATATACTAGTCACGTGATGCTATTTTAAAGTATATGGTAGTGTTGTTATCTTGCGCGTTTTCAAACAAATTGCATGTATAGTTTTAATGTCATACTATTCTTTGGTATGATTACAATACATAAAATACCGAGGAAACGTTTTAAACAGATTACAAACCTAGTATATTTGCACTATTGCACTTATGGCATAAATTAAATGAAATAGTTATCATATGTTCGCACATAGCTATATGCTTAGTCTAATTACTGGCATTTAATTCCAAAATATGGCATGACATATGCTGTATATCATACAGATAAAATACAATTGTCCGGTTAGTAAGTGTCAGATAGTGACTGCACAGCACATGCTTACACTCCCGCCTGCGATTCGCTTACCAAGAATTGCAATCCAGCGGTCCTTGAATTGCAATTCTTCCCCTCTGGAATTGCAGTCTAATTTCGGTCCAAACGCGGTCCCGTTTTTGCGGTCATTCTTTCGCGATACCGTTTGTGCGGTCATTCTTTCGCGGTCCAGTTTGTGTGGTCATTCTTTCGCGATACCGTTTGTGCGGTCATTCTTTCGCTATTTGCGGTAAAAACTTACAGTATCATCGTATAGTACAGTTTGTTTACATTATCAGTGATTATACAAACGTACTATACGAATATTATACAAACATACGATATCCGTTCGTATATACGATATATCCGTACGGATATGGTATGAATATAAAGTGGGTCATCGTGTGGTTAAAATATACCGATGCACCGGTTCATTTCGAATGTAAACATCCGGTTTTCATTTCGATCATCTGCCACAATTTTAAGTTTTTCAAAATGAATAAATTTTCAGTTTTACGATACAGAAACAATATTTAAAACTGAGGATTGTGAAGTACTGTATCACAGTACATATACATGTGTGTTCAATATACAGTAATTCATCAGTAATCATCACTGTACTCCGCACCACCGCCGGGGACACAAAACAATGATCCCCCACGCACACCAGCCATCTACATTTGGCGTCCTAAAAGTTCCGGTCTATATCACACAGTGGGAACAATGTGTATCACCACCACCACCAATTTTTGTCTATGACTACACTCCCCCCCCCCCCTCCCCGACCACCACTTCTGTCTGTAACGCAGGATGAAGTGGCCGACTGATCAAGTGCTAAACTAGTCCTGGTGCGATGACCAACTGATCAAGTGCTATACTAGTCGTGGTGCGATGGCCGACTGATCGACTGCTGTACTAGTCCAGGTGCGATGGCCGACTAAGCAAGGGCTATACTAGTCTTGGTGCGATGGCCGACTGATCAAGTTCTAAACTAATCGTGGTGCGATGGCCGACTGATCAAGTTCTAAACTAGTCCTGGTGTGATGGCCGACTGAGCAAGGGCAAAACTAGTTTTTGTGCGATGGCCGACTGTGCGATGGCCGACTGATCAAGGGCTAAACTAGTCTTGGTGCGATGGCCGACTGATCAAGTTCTAAACTAGTCCTGGTGCGATGGCCGACTGATCCACGGCTAAAGTAGTCTTAGGTGCGATGGCCGACTGATCAAGTTCTAAACTAGTCGTGGTGCGATGGCCAACTGATCAAGTTCTAAACTAGTCCTGGTGCGATGGCCGACTGATCAAGGGCTAAACTAGTCTTGGTGCGATGGCCGACTGATCAAGTTCTAAACTAGTCGTGGTGCGATGGCCGACTGATCAAGTTCTAAACTAGTCGTGGTGCGATGGCCGACTGATCGAGTGCTATATTAGTCCTGGTGTGATGGCCGACTAATCAAGGGCTAAACTAGTCTCAGTGCGATGGCCGACTGATCAAGGGCTAAACTATTCCTGGTGCGATGGTCGACTGATCAAGTTCTAAACTAGTCCTGGTGCGATGGCCGACTGATCAAGTTATAAACTAGTCCTGGTGCGATGGCTGACTGATCGAGTGCTATACTAGTCCTGGTGCGATGGCCGACTGATCAAGTGCTAAAGTAGTCCTGGTGCGATGGCCGACTGATCAAGTTCTAAACTAGTCCTGGTGTGATGGCCGACTGAGCAAGGGCAAAACTAGTTTTTGTGCGATGGCCGACTGATCAAGTTCTAAACTAGTCCTGGTGCGATGGCCGACTGATCAAGGGCTAAACTAGTCTTGGTGCGATGGCCGACTGATCAAGTTCTAAACTAGTCCTGGTGCGATGGCCGACTGATCCACGGCTAAAGTAGTCTTGGTGCGATGGCCGACTGATCAAGTTCTAAACTAGTCGTGGTGCGATGGCCAACTGATCAAGTTCTAAACTAGTCCTGGTGCGATGGCCGACTGATCAAGGGCTAAACTAGTCTTGGTGCGATGGCCGACTGATCATGTTCTAAACTAGTCGTGGTGCGATGGCCGACTGATCAAGTTCTAAACTAGTCGTGGTGCGATGGCCGACTGATCGAGTGCTATATTAGTCCTGGTGTGATGGCCGACTAATCAAGGGCTAAACTAGTCTCAGTGCGATGGCCGACTGATCAAGGGCTAAACTATTCCTGGTGCGATGGTCGACTGATCAAGTTCTAAACTAGTCCTGGTGCGATGGCCGACTGATCAAGTTATAAACTAGTCCTGGTGCGATGGCTGACTGATCGAGTGCTATACTAGTCCTGGTGCGATGGCCGACTGATCAAGTGCTAAAGTAGTCCTGGTGCGATGGCCGACTGATCAAGTTCTAAACTAGTCCTGGTGTGATGGCCGACTGATTGAGTGCTATACTAGTCCTGGTGCGATGGCCGACTGATCAAGTGCTAAAGTAGTCCTGGTGTGATGGCCGAATGATCAAGTGCTATACTCGGCATGGCCGACTGATCACGTGCTATACTGGGCATGGTGAGATGGCCAACAGATCAATTGCTATACTTGGCATGGTGCAATGGGAGACTGATCAAGCGCTATACTAGTTATGGTGCGATGGCAGACTGATCAAGTCTCTACTAGTCCTGGTGCGATGGCCGACTGATCAAGTGCTATACTCGGCATGGCCGACTGATCACGTGCTATACTGGGCATGGTGAGATGGCCAACTAATCAAGTGCTATACGTACTGGGCATGGTGCAATGGTCGACTAATTAAGCGCTATACTACACTCCCCCCCGCCTGCGATTCACTTACCAAGAATTGCAATCCAGCGGTCGTTGAATTGCAATTCGTCCGCTCTGAAATTGCAGTCTAATTGCGGTCCAATCGCGGTCCCGTTGTTGCGGTCATTCTTTCGCGATACCGTTTGTGCGGTAATTCTTTCGCGGTCAAGTTTCTGCGGTCATTCTTTCGCTATTTCCGTTAAAAACTTACCGTATCATCGTATAGTACAGTTTGTTTACATTATACAAACGTACTATACGAATATTATACAAAAACATACGATATCCGTTCGTATATACGATATATCCGTACCGATATGGTATGAATATACAGTGTGTCATCATGCAGTTAAAATATACCGATGCACCGGTTCATTTCGCATGTAAACATCCGGTTTTCATTTCAATCATCTGCCACAATTTTAAGTTTTTCAAAATGAATAAATGTTCAGTTTTACGATACAGAAACAATTTAAAACTGAGGATTGTGAAGTACGGTATCACAGTGCATATACATGTGTGTTCAATACAGTAATTCATCAGTAATTCATCATTGTACTCCGCACCACCGCCGGGGACACAAAACAATGATCCCCCACACACACCATCTACATTTGGCGTCCTAAAAGTTCCGGTCTATATCCCACAGTGGGAACAATGTGTATCACCACCACCACCAGTTTTTGTCTATGACTACACTACACCCTCTCCCCCGACCACCACTTCTGTCTGTAACTCAGGATGACGTGGCCGACTGATCAAGTTCTAAACTAGTCGTGGTGCGATGGCCGACTGATCAAGTTGTAAACTAGTCACGGTGCGATGGCCGACACCCCCCCCCCCCGACCACCACTTCTGTCTGTAACGCAGGATGACGTGGCCGACTAATCAAGTGCTAAACTAGTCCTGGTGCGATGGCTGACTGATAAAGTGCTATACTAGTCTTGGTGCGATGGCCGACTGATAAAAGTTCTAAACTAGTATTGGTGCGATGGCCGACTGATCAAGTTCTAAACTAGTCATGGTGCGATGGCCGACTGATCGAGTGCTATACTAGTCATGGTGCGATGGCCGACTGATCAAGTGCTCTACTAGTCCTGGTGCGATGATCGACTGATCAAGGGCTAAACTAGTCCTGGTGCGATGGCCGACTGATCAAGTTCTATACTAGTCCTGCTGCGATGGCCGACTGATCAAGGGCTACACTAGTCCTGGTGCGATGGCCGACTGATCAAGGGCTAAACTAGTCCTGGTGTGATGGCCGACTGACCAAGGGCTAAACTAGTCCTGGAGTGATGGCCGACTGATCTAGTTCTATACTAGTCATGGTGAGATTGCTGACTGATCAAGTGCTAAACTAGTCCTGGTGGCTGGTGCGATGGCCGACTGATCAAGTTCTAAACTAGTCCTGGAGCAATGGCCGACTGATCAAGTTCTAAACTAGTCCTGGTGCGATGGCCGACTGATCGAGTGCTATACTTGTTCTGGTGCGATGGCCGACTGATCAAGGGCTAAACTAGTCCCGGTGCGATGGCCGACTGATCCAAGTGCTATACTAGTCCTGGTGCAATGGCCGACTGATCAAGTGCTATACTAGTCCTGGTGAGATGGTAAACTGATCAAGTTTTAAACTAGTCCTGGTGTGATGGCCGACTGATCAAGTTCTAAACTAGTCCTGGTACGATGGCCTACTGATCAAGTGCTAAACTAGTCCTGGTGCGATGGCCGACTGATAAAGTGCTAAACTAGTCATGGTGCGATGGCCGACTGATCAAATCGCTTGCCATAATAACTAGATGGCCATGGCCTGCATGTCGTGCCCGCCGAGGCATTTGATAGTACAAACAATTTTTTTATTGCAACAAAGCTGTAGCCCGTCGGCGTAAAAACGTGCCGCACCCGCCGAGGCTTTGATAGTATACCCAAATACTTTAACTAAAAAACACTTTAATCAAAAACTGTATCCTGAATGCACACCAATGTGCCAACTATATCACTCTGTCTGCAAGCGGGCCCAACAAAAACTTTAAGGGAAATTTCAAAGTAATTTGACCGTGACATTGGGCACATATAAATAATAATGAAAATGTGGGTGACAAATACACCGTATGTGAAGTTTCGAGTGAATTGGTGAAGCGGTTTCAGAGATATAGTGTTCTTAAAGGTACATGCCCACTCAGTGGGCGATAACCGTGTTTCCTTAAAATGTTACCAAGACATTACTATTTATTTTTTGATGTGCAATGATCATACTTTATAATCTGTCGAAAACATTATTTTTTCAGGGAAACACATTTAATTAGTATAAGTAATTAAAAAATATCATGCCCCATTTGCCTATGAAAATAGCCTGATATCACCGCGTGTCACTATCAGTGAAATAAACATTACTAAATGATTATATCCATATAACGGGCACTCGTAATGTTTAGAACTGGTGGAATAGTGACAAAATTATACACTAAGTCTCGCTTTCCGCAAGCAGGCTCAGCAAAAAAAATACAGATGGACGTCAATGTGCAGACTATATCGCACTGTCCGCAGGCGGTCGCGACAACAATTGTCCAACCCCTTTTTAAAGGTGCAAGCCCACTCAGTAGGCTAAAAATGCTCTTTATGGGAATTAAATAAGTGTATAATTGTCACTATTCCACTAGTTATAAACATTACGAGTGCCCGCTATACAGATATAATCATTTGGTAATATTTATTTTACTGATAGTGACGCGCGGTGGTATCGGTATTTTCATGTGCAAATGGGGCATGACATTTTATAATTATTTATACTATTAAATTAAAAGCATCAACTGAAATTTTTTTTACAGATTATAAAGTATGATCATTGCACATCAACAAATAAAAACAGAGAATAAATAGTAATGTCCGTTAACATTTTAAGGAAACACGGTTATCGTCCCTGATATCAATGTGGAAATTTTCTTCTGATATAAAATGTATAATAATGCCAAACAATACGTGGGTAATGGTAAATGATTGTTTATCTGGCCAGAAAATGTCTCCGATGATGTCTCTGACATAAAGAACATTTTGTGCCTACTGAGTGGGCATGTACCTTTAACACTAGCTCCGCCCTGTCCAGTGAGACCTATGCATGTGTTAAGTTTCATAAAAAATATTGCAAAGGGTGTCGCGTTATGCTCCGGACAAATCAGTGCGCGAAAAAACAAAGGGAGATAACTAAACTAGAAAATGTGTTCATAGAACACGGATACCCCACATATCGCTTTGATAGAAACAGGCAAAATTCCATTGTCCAAAAGGGAGAGATAATCCACGACACGGGGTTCGAATCAAAAATCGAAATAAACTTTCCGCATCTACTCATCATAAGGAAGCTACATATCAAATTTCAGTGCTGTAGCTATTACAAAAGTTTTACGAGTTACAAGGCAAAATTTTCAAATTCTAATTCAAAAAGAGGGAGATAATCCATGACTCGGAGGTCGAATGAAAATAAACTTTGCAAATCTACTCAGGTGTGTAGCTATTAGGGTTTAAAACGTTTACGAGCTACAAGACAAAATTGGAAAATTCTAACTTGAAAAGGGGGAGATAATCCATGACCATGGGGTCGAATCAAACATACATGTACCAAGTTTCAGGTACATGTATGTAGCTATTACGGTTTAAAAGTTTTTCGAGTTACTAGGTTGGTGACGGACGGAAGAACGGACAAGGTCAAGGGTAACACTAAATGCCCCCTCCACTATCGTGGTGAGGCAAAAGTTGTCATATACAAGTAACTTACCTTAATTCATCAGTTACACATCAGACGATGAATGAACTTTAATTCTGGTGTAGAATATTAAAGTTATTCATTATATTCAATAGTGCTGCTTTGACATGACGTGAAATTAAAACATGCATGACATGATCTGGAAGAAAAACCACAGACCAAGCACGCATATTCAGAATCACGTCTGTCGGTTCTTATCCAGCTCCGATTTCTGTCACCTGTCCACAAAATCCAGAATCCAACATTGTCGCAAATTTAATCCTCTATGTTGGTGACGTTAGAACAAAATGTCACTTAGTATATTATCCAATCCATTGTAATCTCTTGTTTCTCTAAATAAATGCGTCCAACAATCCCTGTAGCTGCTATCGTGATAAAAATGTTAAAGGTTCCGTCAACGCCTCACATATTGATCTTAATATCCACCATTTTGATTCCAAGTACCAGAATAATGATGTTTCCATGCGCCGTCGTATTGTTATCTGTAGATTCCGTTGTTTATTTGATCAAATTGATGGACAAATTTGTGTCCGCTAATGTCGCCAAGAGCATAATCGTGACGTTGACTGTAATAATTTGGCATAACTTCTAGCTTGTGAATTTTTGGTTGAATGAAGTGATCACTATGGTGAATAGTGTGTTATTTGTGCCCAGTTTGCTCAGCAGGTAGAGCGATGGTGTGGTAAACCAGAGATCCCCGGTTCGATTCCGGGCTGGTGCACATCTTTCTCACCCTGTGACATTTAGCGCCCAACGTAGTTGCGGGAAGTAACTCTGCAGAATACTCCCGCATCGTCCGTACCGAGAGTTTATAATGGTGCTCTCCGTAGGTTTCCCCTGCAAAGTACCAAATCACATCTGATTTGCACTTCAACTGTTAATTGCGACATATTTTCTGTATTTTTCAATTGAAAGAAATGTCAGTATTATACTTATTCATTTCTGTGTAATAAATACAGAAAAATATGTCACAATTAACAGCTAAAGCGCGAATGAGATCCGATTCGGTACTCTGCAGGAAAAACCGGAACTCTGGGTACGGACGATAATTGAGTATTCTGTTGCCCAACAAAGGACCGCGACTGATAAATACTCCCAAATTGTACCCAAACATATGGAATTCGGAGACAAAAATTAAACATAGAATTCGAGGACGAATTTCAATTTGGCGAGAAGAATGTCACAGTACGCAACTGACCATGGGGATGAAGTGTGTATGAAGTGTCACTTGTTAGCTTGCTCGGTAGAGCCATGGGCATGGTACAGTAAACATGAGGTCCCTGGTTCGATTCCGGGCCGTTATTTATCTTTCTCACTCTGTGACACAAGTAAACCGTTTTATTTGAAAGAAATGGCTATCACCGGAATAAATATTATCTTCACAAAATTTGATTCGGGCCAATAGAAATCAACAGCCAGAACAGAACGTTTGCAGTAATATAAATCTAATTCCAAAATAAATTTTTAATATTTTGTTTATGATCAGGTTTCGAAAATTAAAATATGCTTTTCTTTTAAAATTATTATCAATATGTTCACCATGTTATTATGGTTAATATGCAATTCACAGTCTCCTTGCAGCTTGAAATTGAAAGACATTATGAAAATTGTGTTGATCTCAGAAATTGTCATGTCGACTATAGATCGCGTCGAAATAATGTTAACAGATAGGAAAAACGTAATTTAATACCGACGAAAAAGTAAACAAAACGCAAAATTGATGCTTAGTTTTGCAATATTATACCGAGAGCATACATTATAATTTGATTTTATATGAAAATAAATATATTGTGAGTATGGTGGTTGTCTATTAATGTGTTCTTGATATTCGGAACAGCAGTGACGACATTTTGTTTTGTCCAAGAAATTGGGGTTTGACTAAACAGCGAAAGGAACCTTCCTTTCGCGAAAGGAAGATTGTTCTACGAAAGGAAGGTTTTAATTCAGTAATTTCGGTATTAGTTCCTCTTAGCTAATACTTACAAGTTGAATTTAATTACAATTTATATGTTTATCTCAAATTTTATATAACATTTATATATTTGGTGTTACATAGAGGGTTTAACCGGTTACATAGATATAACGTTCCTTTCGCAAAAGGAACACTGCTCTACGAAAGGAACATTTTAACGAAGTTTAAATCAATAATTACAAGTTCACCTAAACTAATTCATACTTTACAAGTTTAAAATTAATTATACCCACTTATTGAAATGTCCCAAGTGTCCGCCCGTCTGTCCATGTATCCGTCACATTTCTTGTAGGTTCCCTTCGCGAAAGGAAGATTGTTATGAAAGGAAGATTTTAATGTGGTTACACGAAACACCCAAATACACCCAAATATAGTCATATATGTATAAATTCGGCCACAAATGCACCATAGATAGTATCAGTTGGTAGTGTAAAGCATATATTGATATAAAAAAATAGCATATAATAGACATATATATTTAAAAAATTCGGTTTAATTTAACCATTATTTTAAATTAATGCAAACTGAAGCCCCCAAATACAGGCTATATACATATAAATATCTAAAAATACACCAAAGATACTGTCAATAGGTATTGTAAAGAATATATCCAGACAAAGTACAGTATGTAATTGACATATATTGTGAAAAAAAAGAGTTAAATTAGTAAAATTTTGCCATATTTTATATTTATGCTATACAGAATCACACAGTTGTATTGGAAATACACACACATATAGTTTACAAACAACAAACAAATGTCACAAATACACCTGCAGTGTATGCTCTCCTTATGTTATCAGACTATCTGGCGTGTCAGTGTAGACCCTGCTCTATATGTATTTCTTCCCATTTTTATAATGTAGTATGTAATATTTGTATATTATGCTAAACAAATGATCCCGTAAGTACATCCTCAGCAGGATGTTGCATGTGTGTACATCTCATTACACGTTATGAATTTATAATATATCCTTGTGTATCAGTGTATGCCCTGGTCCATGTCCCTTCCGCTTTTTGGAGAGATGCATGAAACTTCCCGGCCTTTTGGAGATACAATGTACGGGTGGTAAATATATCGTTACATATGGTAGACGGTACACATGCAGCGTTCACTACAAAGGCAATGACTTGCACGATACTGTTGAATCATAATATGTCACAACAAGTCGTTGTTACAAGAGGCATGTCCGTATGTCTGTGCAGTTGTCGGACTTTGCACTACTATCCATACGGAAACGAAATATTTCGTCACATATGGTAGACTGTACAAAGGCAGCGTTGACCACAAAGGCAATGACTTGCACGATACTTTTGAATCATACTATGTCACAACAAGTCCTCGTTACAAGAGGCATAACGATTGCCTGACCGGGCGGTAACATATGGCGGCGGAAACATAAATAACTGCGAGACCCTATGAGTCGGGAGTTGAACATTGTCCAATCCGTTTCGCATGCTATTATATACGCCTTGTACATCTGCAGCTACATACCATGTCACAACAAGTCCTTGTTACAAGAGGCATAACGACTGCCTGACCGGGTGGTAACATATGGCGGAGGAAACATAAATAAATGCGAGACCCTATGAGTCAGGAGTTTAACATTGTCCAATCCGTTTCGCATGCTATTATATAGGCCTTGTACATCTGCAACTACATATGCTGCATTAATCCCATAGTGCCTCATAGGCCACATTTCTAGTCACATTTTATCTCTGTCATAGATCTTTTTTTTGGATTGTGTTCTTGATTTTTCGGACCGTTTCCGTTTTATTTGGTTTTTCTTTTTCCCGGCAGATGATGTGTATAGGCAAGTCCGTGTTCCGTCTGTAGAGACAATGACATTTGGGTTTGTCCTACCCTTTTGTGAACGAAATCTTTTCATTCTCTTGTCTCTGCTGTCTTGGGACAAATTTGTCCAGCGATCTAAGTCTGTGCCATGGTGTTGGAAAGCATGAGAGAGTGTAAAATTGCCCATATCCCGGATCGCACGTCCTCTTTCAATTTCTTCCCCCTTCACAATGGTGTATAACATGTCAATACATTTCGGCATATCTCTGGCCTTCCAGGAAATAGCTGACTTCAGTATGTGATTCGCACTTTCTGAATTGTTGTTTGTCCAATTTAATAGCTTGAATCTTTCCACGTTTTGCGGGTTCAATCACATGCTCGTTTAATAATGAAATTAATTTATTGTCAAAATACAACCTGAATTTTTTTCCATTGGAAGCATTGTCATTTTCATCAATTATCGATTGAATATTCATAACACGTGTGTTGTAAACATCAACATCCGTTGATTCCGTCAAACCCTCTTTCCCAAATATTTTGTTTAATATGACCTGCCTAACTTTCATTGGAAATCCAGATTCGTCTTCCATATATCTGTTCGCATGTTGTTTGAGGTGTCGTGTACACAAGACATGTGTACATCCATGAAAACAATGATGTATAGCCTTCTTAAACGCGTATTCAATATGAAATGAACATGTTTTAGCACATGTAATATAGAAATTATTTACATACTGATCTTAGGCATGTGGGCCGCATGGGTGGCATATAGAATTAAAATATGGATAATGATAACTAATTATTTGAAGTGTGAAGTAAATCAGAGTAAGTGTTTTCAGCAAATCCGACTTACGGTTATAGAGATATTAGGTATTTGAAAACTTTAACGCATATTTAACGCAAATTAACGGACACCCTGACGTCATTGTGATCAATATGTCGTTGTAGTATTTGCATACTGTATAGCATTTTATAATATATGCAAATGCAATACCACCTCATAAGAGGCTTCCAGATAATGGATTCGCGGCGTTTGCATTGCAGCTATTATAAAATGACATACAATTAAGCTGTTATGCTAGCACATGTACA